>CM034298.1:20217620-20929760 GCA_019925795.1 Dendrobium chrysotoxum | reverse complement strand
CTCCAGAGAGTGGTCATAGGTCATTATTTAACCAAACTACTATAAAATTCTTGTGTGTCCTTTCTGAATTTTAATTTTTTGGAATTTACTTTTCTGCATTAATTTTCTAAAAATTACATGGTAGAAAATTATCTATTTAATGATATATTGATTTGTGATATTCATCATCATCATAATTTTTTTATCATAAATTGGCTTCGGCATTAGATGAAATTTTATTGGTTTTTAAGTTATTAAAAATCCAAAAAAAAAAATATAGCTTTGTGTTTAAAGTAAGTTTTTTTTAAAAAACTACCAATTCAATCCCTCTATTGATGTGCCTAGGGATAGTTCACTGAGGATTAATATCCTACATCAAACTTTCAAATCAAACTCAAATTAAAAATTATTCAAAAATATACAGCCATGTAGTTAATTTTATCACATGTCATTCAAATATATATGATATGATATATAATGCAATCATTTAAAATAAACTTACAACCTGCAAAACTCTCAAGTTATTTTCAGTGCTCCAAAATACTACAAGTTATATACTTGTTGTATAATCAGAGTAGGTGATGTCAGTGTTGTCAATCCTAGTATAATAAACACCCTTTGACCACCACTGATAACTCTATCATCAGCCCTATTAGATGATCTTTTATTATATCATTCTGCTCATATAATCTTCTATCCTTCAGCCTGCCTAAACTATTCTTCTCTTAAATTAGTTCTTCCTCTCTATGGACAATTCACTACCTTGTGCCCTTATTATCCACATTGAAAACATTGCCCTGTTAGAAGATAGCATTGACCTCCTTGCCACTTTCCATAATGAATATATGCACTATCACTTCCTAATCCCCTTCAATCATTATATATATATTTCTTATTACTAACACTGTCTTTATCTCTACTTTATCTCAAGTCCTCCTTCTGTAGACATCATAGCTGGAGCTCTCATTATGCATGGATGTTTGTACTGCCAAATCAATCTCTGTTAATCTAGCTCACTCTACAAACTCAAAAAATTCTTGAATCCACAAAGGCACTAATGGATGTCTTAGCTCCTTGTTTAATCCCTACAAAAATCTATAGCACTTTTATTCAACAGTACCAATTAAATGGGGAACATAAATAAAAAATGCAGTATGTAAATTCCAAATAGGTTGTTAAATCTATGGCAATTGTCCCAAAGCTAACCAAGGAGAGGGGGGGGGGGGGGGGGGTGTGAATTAGTAATTTAAAAATTTCTTAGTTATTTTAAAAAATCAATTTAAGTAATTTGAGCACAATTATTGATTTTATGAAAATGATTTTTCAACCACAGTAAATAAATAATTACGGAAAATAAAAGTGTGATAAAAAGTAAAGAATATAAGACACCGGATTTTATAGTGGTTCGGTCCAACAAGACCTATGTCCACTCCCTGGAGACTCAATCTCCAGGTATTGCACTAAATACTAGTGATTCTCCTTTAGCCCCTACAGCAAGGTAGAGAAGCCCTTACAAACACCTCTCTTCCACCAACCCCCTGGTGCGGCAGAGAACTATCATCCTTTTTCACTTCTCACCCTCCTAGTGATAGCAGAGTACCAACTTCTTTTTTCACTCTCCTGGAGAAGGCAAAGAACCGTCATCCTTTTTCACCCTCCTAGTGACGACAGAGAATCGTCATCCTTTTCACCCTACTGGTGATGGCATAGAACTGACGTCCTTTTTCATCCTCTTAGTGACGGCAGAGAACTGACGTCCTTTTTCACCCTCCTGATGACGGTAGAGTATTGAATCATCTCTAAAGATCTTCTCTCAAGAGTCTTTAAAGAGTAGGGCAGAGATTTAAAGTACATACAAAGAGATCCTCACCTTTGGATAACCTTGTGAACCCTTCATAATTTTTCACTAGCAAGATCTCTCAATTTTCACTCCCAAACACTCTCCCTAAACACACACTCTCTCTTACTCTCTAAGAGAAAATTCATAGAAGTTGTCAAGGAAATTAGTTTTTAGGACCCTTACATACAAAGAATAAGAAAAACCATCCAAAAAATTAAAAATTTCAAGTTTGACGAACTGGCATCGTACAGTACGGCCATACTTCATATGTACGAATAGTTCAAAAATTATTATACGATCCTATATGAACCTATTTTCGTACTCTGTTAATCTTCTGTATGAACGTAGATCATACCGTACGATCAGTTCAAAAAAATATTATGTTTGTACGGGATGATTTTGTACGAACTTGATTTCATACTCTATTTGGTGTATGTACGAATCTTATTCATACAGTACACTTAGTTCAAATTTTGTTAAGTTTGTACGGGATAATCTAGTACGAACCTGATTTCATACTCTGATTAGCATCTGGGACGACCCTATTTCATACAGTACAAACTGTACTTAGAAAAATTTCAAATTGTGATTCAGTCAACTCTGTTCTAGAGGAATACTCAAGATAAATTGTCCCGTACGATCCAAAATCATACAGTACGATTAGTTTTAAAAATTTAAGTTTTGTCTTACTTCTCTGGTGTGTGTGTGCACGGTTACCCAATTACAATCACACTCTCTCAGACTCAAGAAAAATAAAAATTATAGACTTCAATTAGAATAAATCATAATCTAATCTGTCTTGAATTCTTTAGCAGTCTGGAGTATGATTTTTCTGAAACTTTAGTGCACACAAATAACACAGACCAAATATATCCAATATATGTTAAGAAAAAAATAATAATCAACACAATAATATTTTGGTATCATTAAAAACTCATATGATTTACAAACATGGATTTAAAATCTAAGATGCAACACTATAGACCCAACTTCATACTACATCATAGTCTTTCATCCCTGCTCTAGTTTAATTAAAGCTTCATGCATTTATCATTGGGTTAATATAGATATGAACCATAGATTGAACACTATATTAAATTCATCGCACGTGATCTCAACGTTGATCTTTCCTTAGAATTTCTCTCTGCTATCTAATCCACCATCTCTCAGCCTCTCGTTCAAAAAGAAACCCAACTAGCAGTACCTTCCAACTCTCTAGGCACTATATGCTATCAAAAATATTCTTTATCCTTAGCAACCAATCTTTTATAGCATTTGGTCTTGCAGTTCCTTTGGAAAGTGGAGGCTTCAGCTTATGAAATACCTACAAATGCTTATCCCTAACTTCTTTCTTGCTCCCTAATAGCTTATTATGTGCATTACTCATTACCTGTGCTAGAATATTAGCCAACTGCATAATAGTGTCTAATAATATTAGAGTTGTACTGTGTTGCTCATTTGATATATATTGCTCTGGTATGACCATTTCAATTGTTGAACTGCTAAATAATTTACACAAGCAATCAATTATGTATGCAAATAATGAACCTTAATCTACCCAATCAACCCAACTTACAATCAATTCCTACAACTTTGGTAACAATCAATTCTTCCAACAACATTTATCTGATACTAATTGCCATGCCCTAGAACCTAATTTGGAATCATTTAATTTAGATAACCAAAGCTACCTATTTTTTTAGTAATAAATAACAAAAATATCTATAATTCAAAATAGCAATACATATATATATATATATATATATATATATATATATATATATATATATATATATATATATATATATATATATATATATATATATTCATTGACCCAAAAATAAATTGTGTACAATACTCAAGAATTATGTAATCAAAACATATTCTTTCATTCTTGAGTACATAAGAATAACTAAAATAAAAAAAAAACTAGGGAAACCCGATCAATCTCACACTCTTGAACTTCTTCCCAAGCATGAAATTATTTAAACAATATATAATGAACTAAAAAGCCTAGCAGGTCACCAAAATGCTATAAATAAATTCAAATCACGATAAATGAACAATATACTTATCAGCAATTAAATCATAGTGATAACATTCATATGATTATTCAATTAGTATAGAAAATATAAAACTCATATGCAATAGCAATAAAGTTTGTAAATAGTAAAATGGTACAAAAGTCAGTAAAATAGTGTAGTAGGAAAACCAGTAAATTAGTATGTATATTGAATTAATAATGTAGTCATCGTATTAGTACTATCAATCACTAAAGAAATTATGTAAAATGGTAAAAACTAAAATATTCATATAGATTATCAGAATCATAATCGAATAAGAGTATATACATGCTATTTAGCCATTCTATATTAGTATCAATGTAGTATCATAATCACATGTTCAATATGAGTCAATTAGTAAACAATGCAGTGAATTAATAATAATGGTGATATAGTAACAATATACTATAATTAATTTCAGTAACCGTATCAGTAATAATGTTGGTTAGTAATAATATCAATAATAGTAGTGGTAGCCATATAAATATCAGAAAAATTAGTAATAATAATAGCAAAGCCGTATAATGAATAGTAAATAAATACATCATCAGTAAAATTGTACAATAACAATGAATCCGTAACATTCACTTCAGTATTTACACCAAACAAGTAAGGAGTTATGGCTATATTTTTCAGTGATCAATAATCGGTAGTCGGTAATCTTGGCTCTATAAACAGATTTGTCACTCTTTACCCGTCTGTACTCGTCGGCATAGTAATAACTCATTATAACTCTCAATCATTGTATCAGTAGAGGATAACACCAATCATAGTATTTAAAAGAAAGTATGTCAGCCAACCATCATGTACAAATCAATCATTCTCCAATCAATGAGTCAACAAATCTTTACTTATCTTTTACACACACATAATATTATCATAGTCTTATAATAAAATAGCGACCAACTATTACTCAATCATATATCCACATTCATTCCTAATACCTTATAGTAAATAAAGCATAATTGGGATTAATTCATAAAGTATTAAAATATCCTAGGGGTAAGAAATAAAAAACACTACTAAGTAGAAATTCACTTTTTTTAGAAATTAACCAAATTACAAGACATCATATATATTAATTGAACTAAAGCATTAATTATAAATGTTAACATAAATTTCTAAATTGGTTGAAATTACTACATTTTCAAAATTATCCTGTAGGAAAGCTCAATTAAATACTCAAAAGGTTCATAATCTCAATCTCGATAACATACAAAAAGTCATGTGATGAAAGTTTTACCAATACAAAACTATCCTCATTTTTCGGTAACAAAAATATAAATTTAATCAAAAATATTTAAAACACTAGATTATTGAAAGAAAACGTAGGACAAAGATTTCTTATAATGAGACGAGCAAATCTTCTAACATGATCGACTAATGAAAGTCACTCTACAACCTTCAAATCTGAAGTTTCATTTTCTCTCTCACTTTTTTCTCTCAAATTCCCTAAATAGTCTATGTTAGCCAAATAATTTAAGGGAAATGATTTTTATTTAATTATGTTAAGTTGCTTAAGATATTTATAAATAAATAAAAATATAATATTAATATAATTATATAATTTAATCAATTTTTAATATAAAATTCATATAATTTTTTTTGCTCCAAAATTATATAAAAATATTCATAAAATAGCTCAATTTATTTAAAATTTTTTTATGAAATAAGTTTGCAAAATAGACGTCTGACGATCCAAAATCTCCCACTTATACCAACATGTGTCAATTTTTTAAAGATTTGCATAAATGCCTAAAAATTATGAAAAAAGTAATGTAATTAAAGAATTATAATATTTATATTATGGCGAAGATGATTTATGATTTGAACTTATAATGACTACTGAAAAAATTTATTTAACTGTGTTAAAATACAAACTATTATATGAGCTCTTCTATCTATTCTCTACTCTCAATCAGTTTAGTTCTTGCCTCCTAAATAATTCTTGGGTTCGCCTATCATTTTTTGGAGCATAGAATTTATGGTTTCTACCAACTTAGTTATACCTTTAACTTGATATATTTAGACTAACCTGGGTGGCATGATGTTCAAGTATAAGGTTAAAAAAATATGCAAAAAATATTTAGCAATTATATATATTTTTGATTGTATGATATATTTTATTTATACATGAGAATGTTTCAAGCATGTATAATTGTCGATGCTCAAATTTGGCTACACAAAAAACATAAAATTTCTTGCAAAGTTAGTGACTTGTAATAAATCACAAGCTGGTCCAAAAAAATATAAGATTGGCTATTATATGTAGGTTAGAAGTCAAGATTGGTTGTTGATTTTTATGTGAAAGAATCCCTTATAAGGAATTTCACTCAATATAAGGTTAAGATGGTAGGCCCTCATATACGAAAGACAAAGCATTGTAAGTGGATAGAACTAGTTGGAGCTAAGCACAATATCCTATGCTTGCCACTAGGCATTTAATACTCTATAATGATCAATTTGTTAAAATAAAAAAAAAAGATAAAATAGTCAAATCCAAGATTAGAGATTACCCCAATTTTGATTATAGATCCAATAATTACAAGTGAAAGTTTGAAGTTCAAAAGATTCTTATGCCAAAGTTAAATCTAAGCTTTGACTCAAATATCAAAGTTGACTTAGATTTAGTGGCATTGAACCAAAGCTCCCACATGCAATGGTGGGTGACAATGGATAGTTGGAGAAATTTTATTTGAGGCATAGTTCAACGAAAGATGGTCGATAAAAATGTTAACTCAAATCATTCCTAGAACTATCCCTTAAGATTTTACCTTAAGGGTTATGGGATGGAGGGGACACTAGGACAACGATAACATTGAAATTATTGGGGAAGGTTAGGAGATGTAATTTAGAGTTTTTGGAGGAGATTCAATACATTTAAGTTTATTTTTTGAGGCTATAAAAAGATAGGTTAAGGTGTAGCTAATATTATTTTTGGCTAATTTTGAAATAATTGATTGGATGATAGGTTTAATGATATCTTTGAGAGATAGAAGGCTTAAAAGCATTAGGGGAATGTATGAGAATCTATACTAGAGTTTTTTATTTGGATCCAAAAAGTTTTGAGGATGGTGGAAGGAGGTGTGCTAAACTAGGTTAAGGCTACCCTTTTGCCTAACCATTCATAAGAAGCATAAAGATTTTTTTTTCTATCTTACTACAGGAGGAGATAAGAACCTACAGAAAGAGGATAATGATGTTTGGGAAGAGTATGAGAGATTGGAGAGAGTTACTAGTAAAAAATATATAACACAACTCATATTGGTTAGTTAGTTGGAAACTTTGGCTATCAACCAAGAGATCAGAGTTTGAGTCTTGCATATGTGATCTGTGTGTTTTCCTTAATTGACCTAAATGTCCAAAAAAAGTTTTATATATATATATATATATATATATATATATATATATATATATATATATATATATATATAGAGAGAGAGAGAGAGAGAGAGAGAGAGAGAGAGAGTGAGAGAGAGGATGTGATGAATTTGGTTGTGTAGGCTTGGCTTTAATTGAAGTTCCCTCCAATAAAAATTTGCTCTCAGGTATCCATCATTAGGAAGAAAAGCGAACTTATGTTGGGGCCTCAAGTTAGCACTAGAAAATTATTATTAAACTTGGAGAGTAATGATGATGCCACTGATTCTTGTAATGAGGATGATCTATAATGACACCAACATTAGGATATAAGATTAGATTGTACTAATTTTCAAATTTAAGATTAGATTTCATAGTAAGAACTCCTTCTAATAAAAATTTATTTTGATGGATCAATCATGAGAAAAAAATATAGTCAATATAAAATGAGACCTCTCATTGGTTCTTGAAATATATTCTTAAACTTAAGTAGCAATAATAACTTCCAGAATTCCTTCCATCGACAAGAATAGAGCTTGATTTGCATTTATTTTGAAATTTAATGGGTGTGTTTATATAATTAGGATATCTTACGGTTATGATTTTATGATAAGCAAACCCATTATCAAGGATGAAGATCAACATGCATGGCATTAGATGATCATGAAGTTAGCATGCAAATCATGGCACAAAAACTTTCACTAATTGAGAAAAATCTTCTATATATTTTTTATTAAAAATATAAATATTATTTTTTTAATGTTGGCAAATTTTAATATTGGTTGTGCCACTTATATAAAGTTGACCCAAAAACATTGCATTCATTTAATGCTCGATATATCATGATTGATATAAGAGATATGGGTCAATAATAAATGTGTTAATTCGAGTAGTGGCTAGAAGAGGCCTCTTCGTCCTCTGGATCTTCACTTCAGGAACATGGAAAAGGAATTACTGTTTCAATGAATGGGGAGATGGTTGAGTCTAACATCAATTCGGCTTCTTTGATCGCGATTCAACATGTTTCTAAGGATGTTGTGGGTATTTCGTCAAGAAGAATAGTTACGGAGGATTCTCCTGCTACTATGAGTTCTGAGTTATTGAACTTAAGTTTAATGTCAAATGACAGTAACAAGGTTCGTCTTGGTGAGTCTGTAGAATCGGACTTGGCTAACGCTGCGGTGAACGTTGATGAAAGGCCACGAATCCCTTCTGGAAATGTATTGCATAATGCATGGACCAAAAAATCCAATATAAAGGTGACTGATTTGGACTTTGGTGACTGTTTGACAAATGATGGTTTCACTGTGAAGCTACATTTGCAAAATGAATTTGAAAATATCAAGAAGCTGTATAATGTGTTAGTGGTGAAAGTCTTTGCAGAGAATGTTCCTCTTAACGTGATTAGCATGGAATTAAGAAAACAGTGGTCTCAATTTGGAAGGTTTCACTTGACTGTGCTTGGTTCAGGTTGGTCATTATGTGCTTTCGATGAAGTTCAGGCGATGGAATCAATTCTTTCAAACAGCCCATGCTATGTGAGAGGACATATCATTGGTATTGAAAAATGGGCACCATCATTTTCTCCTTCTTATTTGAATGGTCTATCGGCTCCGGTGTGGATTAGAATGAAAATTCTTCCTTTACAATGTTGGGACAAATTCAAAGTCTACAGGATTGCATTAAAGGTTGGAACTCCTCTCTTAATTGATGGGAATATGTTCCAATGAGATAGGAGGGAGTTTGCGAGGATTTATGTCTGTATCAAGCTCGAAAATAAACTACCCCTAGGTGTTTGGGTGGAAGGGTGCTCAGGAAGATTCTTGCAAAGAATTGAGTATGAGAGAGTATCTAATTTGTGCTTCAAGTGTGGCAAGATCGGTCATCTTAAGAGTGGCTGCTCAGAGCTCATTGGAGAGGTTGTTCATGTTGGGAGTAAACAAACTGAAGCCATGGTGCAAGGAGATTTTGGCATTATGAAGAATTCTAGAGAAGATGCGGCTAAGAGTTCTTTGATTGGTAATGAAAACTTGTGTAAGGATGGATATGGGCCTTGGGTCCATTTGAATTATGGTAGAAAATGAGTAAATAATCCTGGTTTGAAAAAAAATTGGTGTTCGTGGGGTAAATAATGTGGAATTTAAAACCAATGGTTATAAAGAAGCTAGTAGAGTTGTTGCTTCAGCTGATGAATTATTGGCTTCTAAGGGAAGAAATTTTTATGCTGCTGGCCTGGGAGCTGGACAATCTCATTCAGAGATTGGTGGTGATAGTTCAACTCAGGTTGGCCTGGGAGAAGTGAATCTCCAATCGGAACTGCAAGCGATGCAAGCAATGACTGAAAAATTTGATGTGGGTTTGGATGCCAAGTCAAGCCTAGTCAACAATAACAAGTTCAATGTTCTAAACAATATTGATGAGGAGGGTGAAATTATCCCTGGCAATGAATTTGTTGATTCAATGCTAGGTTATCTATCGAAGTTGTTGATGTTGATGCTGCAGGAATGGCAGAAGGAGGAAAAAAAGGAGGTTTCTGATGTTAAGGGGTCTGGATCTTCTTTGGCTAAGAAGAAACTTGAAAAAGAACTAAGAGGTTTGGGTCCTATTAAATTGGCTCTCAGGAATAGGAAAGATAGTTCGAGGGCCTCTTCCCCTCTTCATCAATGACGACATCCATTGCTTTCTGGAATTCTATAGGAGCTAGGAAGAGGCAAGCTTCTCTATATCTTAGAGAGTTTGTTAGGGAGAATGGGGTTTTTTTGTTAGCTTGTTAGAAACATTGATAGAAGAGAAGTTGATGTTTTGATTGGTTCTGATTGGGATTTCTATCAAGTTCCTTCAGATGGTTTATCAGGAGGAATCTTACTGCTTTGGAAATCTACTGTTGCCGCGTTTTCCATTTTGGAATCATCTTTCCAATTTGTTATTGGTGAGTTGAAGATGTTCAATAAAGGTGGTTGGATAGTTTCTTCTGTGTATGGAAGTAAAGATGTCTATAAAAGAAGGGAATTATGGAGTAGACTAAAAGCTTATAACTCCAAAAATCTGCCTATAATAGTGGGTGGAGATTTTAATTGTCTTTTATCACAAGAGGATAAAAGGGAAGGGAAGAGATTTGCTTACATCCTAGGTCCCAAGGAGATGAATGCCTTTTTTGCTAATAATGATTTTCATCAGGTTGGGTTTATAGGCCCTAAATTCACTTGGTGCAATAATAAGTCCAGAGAGGCTCGGATATTGGAGAGGTTAGACAGATGTTTCTTGAATGCTACTGCTTTCAATTTGTCTCATCGTATGGTGGTGAGGCACCTTACTAGAGTGGCCTCAGATCATTGCCCTCTTGTCTGAATTTCTTGGATCATTTTTCGGTAACTAGAAGAATCATCAAATTTGAAAATGTTTGGGCTTCTTTTCTGGCTTCGTTAGGTGTGGTTAAGAAAGTTTGGAGCAGGAAGGTTACTAGTGATCCTTCGGCTACATTGAGTATCAAGTGTAACATATCCTTGAAAGCTCTTTTTTTCCGGAGTGGAGCTAAGTTTAAAAGCTTTATTCAAGTGAAGGATAGTCTTTTGAAAGAAATATATAACTTGCAATTGAAAGAAGCGGAATTAGGCCACCTAACGGAAGATGATAGGTCGTTTGAGTGTTTTAGAAGGTTGGCCACCTACTAACAGTTTGCTTGACGATGACGACAGAGACTTGCTGGAAAGGGTTGTTACTTTGGAAGAGGAGGAAGAGATTGTTAAACATGCTGATTCTAACATTGCTCCTGGTGAAGATGGTATTTCCTATTCATTTCTCAAAGCTAAGAAGTTTTATGGGAAGCTATTGTCCAGTTTTTTAATTCTAGTAATATGAATGTGGAATGGAAAGATACTTTAGTTGTTCTGATCCCAAAAGTGGAAAATTCTTTAACTCCTTCCAACTACAAGCCTATCAATCTTTGTAAGACAACCTATAAAGTGGTTGCTAAAATTCTGGTGAATAGATTGATCCCCATTATGTCAAAACTGATTTCGGTGGAGCAAACTGCTTTTATCAATGGAAGATTGTTGTCAGATCATGTGCTTGTTGCTCAAGAAGTCTTCCACAAGTTCAAATTCTCTAAAAATTCTAAAGGCTATGTCTCTTTCAAAGTTAATATGGAACAAGGGTATGGTCCAATGTGTTGGGACACTTTGAGGAAGATTTTGGAATATTTTGGGTTCCCCATTAAGTTCTCCAAGCTTATTATGGAATGTGTGAAAAACCCTAGGTTCTCGTTAATGATTAATGGAGCTACTTCTGAATGGATAAATGCTAAAAGCAGATTCCATCAAGGTTGTCCTCTCTCACCTTTCTTATTTATTCTTTGCTCACAGCTTCTCTCCAATGCTCTTCTTCAGAAAGGAGACTTTTTTTTGTATTCGGATTAGTCCGAATGGTCATAGGATTTCTCACTTGTTGTATGAAGATGACACTATTATTTTTTCGGAAGCCACCATTAAAGCTGTGAAGGAGGTAAAAATTTCTGTGATTAGACATGTCAAAGAGTTAATTTTGGTAAGTCGGCCATTCTCTTTGGTAAATTTGTCAAGAGGAGGAGGAAGAAAGTCATTACTCATATCATGGGTATTAAATAGGTGAAAGAATTCAGATATCTTGGTGTTAAGATTGCTCTAAGGAGACTTCTAAGGGCTGATTTCCAATTCATTATTGACAAAGCTTGGAGAATGATAAATATTTAGGGAAGTAAGTTCATTTTGTTGGCAGGGAAATTTGTGCTAGTGAAATCTATTATGTTATCTTATCCTACTTTTCATTGTACTCATTCTATGGTGCCTAAAGGAGCTCTTGATGATCTTGATAAGATGTGTAGGAATTTTATTTGGAATAAGTAGGAGGAAGGCTAGGCCTCCATTATGTTAGTTGGAGTGTTTTGTCCGAGCCTTTCAAATGGGGTGGTCGTGGACTTCACTTGTGTAAATAAGGTTGGTCCCTTGACAGCTATATTGGCACAGAAATTTATTCAAGATAAAGGTTCGTTGTTACATAGTATTCTTGCTCCTAAATATGGTGCCCGGTTATATGATATTGGAAGACTAAATGGTGGCTCATCATCTTGGAAAATTATCAATGAAGGTGGCAAATTCTTGAATTTAGTTGTAAGGTGGGACATTTCAAGTGGCAAGTCCTTACATGTGTATAAGGATGTTTGGATCTTGGATAAGTGCATTGACAAATGGCCTACGTTTGTTGCTATCCCGAAATCAGATGGCTTGACGGTAGATAAGCTCATGGTGGATGGCTCCTGGGATGTAGATCTATTGTGTAAGTTTTTCGGATTGGAGCTTGTGGAGTGCATATGTCAAATTCGAATTAGTCCAGAATTAGAAGAGGGTAGATTGAATCTGATGTTTGAAAAGTCAGTTAAAATAATTTCTTCTTTGATTTTCGACGTGTTAATGCAAGATCAATCGTCAGTTATTATTGGAAATGGGTGAAGAAGGCTAAGCTTCTCCCTCGTGTTGAGGTCTTTTGGTGGCGTGTTTTTAACAAGGCTATCCCAACATTTCATTTTCTATCATATAGAAGATTGCAGAACAATTTTTCATGTCCTAGAGGTTGTAACGAGACAGAAGATATAGACCACATTATTGTGAAATGTGTGAAGCTGAAGGAGGTTTTGTAAGTTTTGAATAGATGGGGATTTTCCTTTCCTAATTTTTAAACATTGGGTGAATGCTGTCAATGCTTGATTATGCTGAGTTCAACTAATGTTTTCTTAATCAAATTGTATTACAATACCTTTTATTATTCCTAGAAAACTAGGAACAAATATGTTCATGAAGGTATTACGGATAACCCTTCTCTGATTGTTGCTCAATCGGTGAGCTTGGTTTCCATTTTCTTCTTTGGCCTTTCGCTTCAACTCGGGCAACTGGGGTGTTAATTAGTCCTCTAGGCTGTTAGGGAATTATTGGCACCCTCCTCCACCCGAATGGATCAATTTAAATGTTGATGCAACTCTTTTACAATCGTATAAAGCTGGTGTTGGTGGTGTACTCCGGGATAGCAAGGGAGGATTTCTTTTGGCTTTTGAAAGGAAGTGTGTTCACTGGGAAGTTGCTCGGCTAGAATTTTTTTTCTATCCAAGTTTTTAAAGACTTCATCAAGGATTGGGTGTTCATATATAAAGGAATTATCATCAAAGGTGATCATCATAATATCATTAAATTCCTTGTAAACTCGGCAAACAAGGGAGGTCAGTCGATGGAGGAGCTTGCATTTTTGAAGGATTATAATCATGTTATATTAAATTGTGTAAATAGGAAATGTAATAAGTTAGTAAATTCATGTGCTAACTTTACTTTGTTTGGAGATTTTTTTTTGGGAGGATATTAGTGGTAATAAGGTTCCTCCTTCGTTTACTAGTTTGTTAAAGGAGGAACTGGAAACGTTTTTTGAGTAGTGGCTAGAAGAAGATTTTATTTTAACTTCTAATTAATTTAAACAATTATAGGACTTCATGTCGTATTAGTGACTAAAATTATGATATATGACACAATGCATAGGATGGCACACTTCAAAATTAGCAATATGGAACATCAACCAAAACTAAAAAACACATGCAAAAAGATAATGGTTGAAACATAATTCACACACATAGGCAAAGATAAAAATTACAATGGTTTAACCCAACCTAACTAACATCCACATTTAAACATCTTGGGATTCATTCCACTAGGCTATTTGGTTTTAAGTAAAATGAGTGTAAAGTATTCCAAGCGTAGAGATTTTGAGGATATTGGCATTTGGTTTGAAAAAAATAAATCCACATCTAAACAACTTGAGATTCATTCCACGAGGCTATTTAGTTTTAAGTAAAATGGGTGTAAAGTATTCCAAACATAGAGATTATGAGAAATTAGCCTTTGGTTTGAAATAAAAGAAGTGTAAAATTTTGATGGATTTAAGATTCGCCCTATAGTTCAATTTTGATGTATTTTAAATTACTTAGATTTGGGTGTTCAAAATACACCATAAATTCATAGTCTTTATCACTGCCAACTGCCTACCGCCACCATCAACCACTATCTGCCACCTCTGTCATCGATCAACGCCCACCTTCGATCGGCTCTGACCATCACTATTGCTGCAAACGACCACACCGGCCGTCCCCACCCACTACCGCTGACCACCACCCTCTTTGGGTTTTACAATACACTCATTTTACTTTAAACAAAATAAAAAATAATAATATCATGCATTCATTTTGTTGCAACTCGAGCTCTTGAGTTTATAATTTTGTAATAACAAATATTATTGATTGTCTCTTTATTTCGCCTAGTATTTGTAATGCACATTTGTTTGTATGTTGTCTAACATTTCAGGTTTAATAAACACCGTTATTTGAAGATTCATGGCTTAAGAATTGAGTACAATAGAGTGTGTTGCAAGAGTCTGTAATTTTTCATTTATTTCTCTTTTATTGTTGAGTTAGCCCTGTAAGGGTGTATGCTAGCCTAGTAACCATATACACACACAAAGGGGAGAAAAATAATTTTAAATATTTTAATTTATTTGTACATCATACTATGCAATCTATTATTATAGAAATTAATTAAAATATTTTATTTATCTGATAAATTTTAAAATAAAACTAATCATACAGTACGAACACCAAATCGTACTGGACAATTTATTTTAACCAGAAACTCTGCCATTTATTAATTAAGGAAAAAACTTGAATTTTAAATGTTGTTCTATTCGTATTGTATGAACTTAATCATATTGTATGATGTTTTAAATATTGTCTACCCTATGATTAATCAATCAAATCGGCTTAATTTTGATATTTTGATCATATTATACAAATTAGATCATATTTTATGATCAATAGAGATGATATTTGGTCATCCTATAATTTGTCCTAGATGAACATCAATTTGGTTGAACTAATCATACTGTACGTACTGTACAACTGTTTATTCGCACTATATGATCTGAACAGATCATACTATACTAAATCCTAATCGCACAGTACTAACAGGAAAAATTGAACTGATCGTAATGTACTATCTGCACATCGTATAATACAAACAGGTAAAATTCTGGTCATCGTAGTGGATGATCTTGCGATCGTACTGTACGATATTTGACGGCTGAATTAAATTTTTAGAGTTTTTTAAAGCCCTCAATTTAAGCTTTCTGAAAAGAGTTTCTAAGAGTCTTTTTGGCATTCATTGTGTTATTTTCCTCTGAAAAAATATTAAAGAGAGAGCCAATAACTTGGGAGAGAAAGGGTGGAGTTTGTGTGTGTGTGAGAGAGAGAGAGAGAGAGAGAGAGAAGATTCTTATGGGTTTCAAGGGAGTGTGAGAGAGAGTTTCATATGGATGCTTCTGCGAACTTGCACATGAGTTCCTCTATGTGCCAAGGTTTGTCTTGCGGGAAGCTTTGGGAAGAAGATTTCTTTGGTGTTAAAGGACCCGGCTACTCTGTCGCACCAGGGAAGGTGAAAGTGAATCAAGGTTCTCTACCTTCACTATGGGGTAAAAAAGGAGTGTGAGGTTCTTTGCCTTCACTAGGAGGGTGAAAAGGAGTGTGAGATTCTTTACCTTCACTAGGAGGGTGAAAAAGGATGTCAAGTTTCTTTTACTTAACTAGGAGGGTGGAATAGGAGGTTCAGGTTCTCTGCCTTCACCAAGAGGGTGAAAAGGAGGTTCGGATTATCTGCGATCACTATGAGGGTGAGAAAGGAGGTCAAAGTTCTTTGTGGGGCTGAGTTGGTGAAAAGAGTGTAAGGGATGCTTCGCTTAACTGTGGGCTAAAGGAGAGACACTAAAGGTTTAGTGTAATACCCAGAGAGTGGACGTATGTCATGATTTGACCGAACCACTATAAAATTTTGGTGTGTTCTTTCTGGCTTTTTATTTTCTGCATTTTACATTATGTATTTTATTTCTATGAAGGGTTACATGTTAAAAAACTATGATTGACATTTCATTATGTTGATTAAACTATTAACATCATTTTTTTAACTTCTAATAATTTTATTAGCTTCTGCATCGGGTGATGAAATTGTTTATTTTAAGTTATTAAAAAACTTTAAAAAGATTTTTATGTGATAAAGAAATTTTTAAATAATTAATTCAGGCCCTCCCCCCCCCCCCCCCCTTCTTGGTGTGCCTCGGGCTAGTTCATTGAGGTCTCACAACGTCCTCGAACTTTCACATTTTACACTCATCTAAATAACTCTAAAGTATTCCTTTCATTTTATATTCTATTTATACTACATTTTATTTGCATTGTATTCCTTTTTTAGCTAACCAAACAACCTCTAAATGAATTCCTAAGTCCAAGACTCAAAATATTTGCAAGTATTCATTCCCATCAACGCAAGGCCTAACCAACCATTACATATGCATAAACAATCAATGTTGGACACTAGCTCACTCACCTTGGTATAAGTTTCTTTATTTTCCTTTGAATTGACCTAGGTAAAAGTTTTATACATGAGTAAAGACAAGACATGCACCACATTATAATTGTCAAATATTCTTTAATGATTTAATCTAATTTCAAAATAATTAAATCTATCAATCTAAAGCTGTATGTTGACTCTGCCAATTTTTTTTGGAGTTAATATAAATTTAAATTGTAAACTATCTCTGTCATAGAATTGAGATTATAGTATTTTAATTATATATACTTTTTGGTACGTTTTGCATGTCGGTAAAAATCCTTAAGAAATTAGCACCTGTTAGTAGGGCTGTTAATATTTGACACGACACAAAAACACGACTTGAATTCGACCCAAAATTTTTGGGTTAGACCCGACCCGATTTAAAAACAGGTCAGGTTTGAGTCTAAAAAATAGACCCGTATGAAATTTAGGGTCGGGTCCGGGTTAACCCAAGAACCCGGTATTTGACCCGAAATGACCCGCGTGTTTACATGAGTGGGAATGTGGGATTAATTCGGGATTTAGCCATTTAGGGTCTTCTGACCTTCTCACCGTGCGCTCTTCTTAGAAGTCTCTTGACTCTTGTCTCATCTAGGGTTTCAGTTTCTTCTCCTCGATCTCATCTAGCACTGTCTCGGATCTCTGCCTCTATCACGGGTCTTTGGCTAGGGGTTCACCTCACTTCAGTTCTTCACCGCATGCTTCTCCTCACCGAGAAGTTCTCTTCACCGCTTGCTCTTCTCTTCAGTCTTCACCGATGTTTGTTTCACTTTTTTTCTTATTTGCTCCTTTTAGAAGCTTCATATATGAGCATGAATCTATATTTCTTTATGTCAGTTTTGTCAATTTGTTGGTAACTTCCGAGTTATGAAGGGTTTTTCATTTAAGGTTTTTCAATTTGTCGCTTAGGATTTTTGGATTTGTTGTTTCATAGTTATGAATATGATTGTGGAGCTTCCAAATACAAAAAGTCATGCCAAATACAACAACTAATTCAGAGAAATTTTGATTCGATTTTTTTCATGAAATCCCATTAATCCTGTCGAGATTGATTTATGTTATGATGTGAATGTGCCATCATCCTTCTTCATTCTTCAACAGAAAATTATTGGGTTAACCGTTTAAGGTTCATGTTGTTGTGAACTTGTGATGTTCACTTCCTTATCCATGAAATATTTAGTTAATGAATATGTTATATTGTTATGGTTATGTTGGATAAGTAGTTATGTGGCAATTGGCAATGAGTAAACAACTTGATGTGTTGAAGTGTTAAAGTGTTATTGTTGTTACTAGTTAATGTGTCAATGTGTCTTTTTTAAACATGACATTTAACAAATGATCAAGTTTTTGAATTTTAATATATTCTAATGTTTTGGATAGATGGAGGATTCTAATACCATTCCAGAAAATGAGGAAAATGAGGAAGTAAGGTTTCTGAAAATATTATAGAGCCCTCTAATGATCTGTTCAGGTCTAAAAAATAGACCCGTATAAAATTTAGGGTCGGGTCCGGGTTAACCCGAGAACCCGGTATTTGACCCAAAATGACCCGCACGTTTACACGAGTGGGAATGTGGGATTAATTCAGGATTTAACCATTTAGGGTCTTTTGACCTTCTCACCGTGCGCTCTTCTTAGAAGTCTCTTGACTCTTATCTCATCTAGGGTTTCAGTTTCTTCTCCTCGATCTCATCTAGCACTGTCTCGGATCTCTGCCTCTATCTCGGGTCTTTGGCTAAGGGTTCACCTCACTTCAGTTCTTCACCGCATGCTTCTCTTCACCGAGAAGTTCACTTCACCGCTTGCTCTTCTCTTCAGTCTTCACCGATGTTTGTATCTCTTTTTTTCTTATTTGCTCTTTTTAGAAGCTTCATATATGAGCATGAATATATATTTTGTTATGTTAGTTTTGTTAATTTGTTGGTAACTTCTGAGTTCTGAAGGGTTTTTCATTTAGGGTTTTTCAATATGTCACTTAGGATTTTTGGATTTGTTGTTTCATAGTTATGAATATGATTATGGAGCTTCCAAATACAAGAAGTCATGCCAAATACAACAACTAATTCAGAGAAATTCTAATTCAATTTTTTTCATGAAATCCCATTAATCCTGTCGAGATTGATTTATGTTATGATGTGAATGTGCCTTCATGCTTCTTCATTCTTCAACAGAAAATTATTGGGTTACCCGTTTAAGGTTCATGTTGTTGTGAACTTGTGATGTTTACTTCCTTATCCATGAAATATTTAGTTAATGATTATGTTATATTGTTATGGTTATGTTGGATAAGTAGTTATGTGGCAATTTGCAATGAGTAAACAACTTGATGTGTTGAAGTGTTAAAGTGTTATTGTTGTTACTAGTTAATGTGTCAATGTGTCTTTTTTAAACATGACATTTAACAAAAGATTAAGTTTTAGAATTTTAATATATTCTAATGTTTTGGATAGATAGATGATTCTAATACCATTCCAGAAAATGAGGAAAATGAGGAAGTACGGGCTTCTGAAAATATTATAGAGCCCTCTAACGATCCGTTCGGCTCTAAAACACTGACCCGTATAAAATTTAGGGTCGGGTCCGGGTTAACCCGAGAACCCGGTATTTGGCCCAAAATGACCCGCACGTTTACACGAGTGGGAATGTTGGATTAATTTGAGATTTAGCCATTTAGGGTCTTCTCACCTTCTCACCGTGCGCTCTTCTTAGAAGTCTCTTGACTCTTGTCTCGTCTAGGGTTTCAGTTTCTTCTCCTCGATCTCATCTAGCACTGTCTCGAATCTCTGCCTCTATCTCGGGGCTTTGGCTAGGGGTTCACCTCACTTCAGTTCTTCACCGCATGCTTCTCTTCACTGAGAAGTTCTCTTCACCGCTTGCTCTTCTCTTCAGTCTTCACCGATGTTTGTATCTCTTTTTTTCTTATTTGCTCCTTTTAGAAGCTTCCTATATGAGCATGAATCTATATTTCGTTATGTCAATTTTGTCAATTTGTTGGTAACTTTCGAGTTCTGAATGGTTTTTCGTTTAGGGTTTTTCAATTTGTCGCTTAGGATTTTTGGATTTGTTGTTTCATAGTTATGAATATGATTGTGGAGCTGCCAAATACAAGAAGTCATGCCAAATACAACAACTAATTTAGAGAAATTCTAATTCAATTTTTTTCATATAATCCCATTAATCCTGCCGAGATTGATTTATGTTATGATGTGAATGTGCCTTCATCCTTCTTCATTCTTCAACAGAAAATTATTGGGTTAACTATTTAAGGTTCATATTGTTGTGAACTTGTGATGTTTACTTCCTATCCATGAAATATTAAGTTAATGATTATGTTATATTGTTATGGTTATGTTGGATAAGTAGTTATGTGGCAATTGGCAATGAGTAAACAACTTGATGTGTTGAAGTGTTAAAGTGTTATTGTTGTTACTAGTTAATGTGTCGATGTGTCTTTTTTAAACATGACATTTAACAAATGATTAAGTTTTAGAATTTTAATATATTCTAATGTTTTGGATATATGGAGGATTCTAATACCATTCTAGAAAATGAGGAAAATGATGAAGTACGGGCTGCTGTTTGGGGCCACTTTGAGATGTTGTCTACTACGAAAGATGGAAAGCAAATGACCCCGAAGTTGATGCTTTAACAGATGACATCCTCGGTTTGAATGTCAACACATGTGATAGAGAGCAGGGTGAAAGTTCATTTGTTGGATGATTTAATTAGGCTAAGATTTTGAGATATGAACTCCCTAAGATATGATTATTTATTTCCTTCTCAAAACTGTAAAGTTTATTAGCTTAATCGTTATTTAGGCTGCTGATCATCGTTTGTTTAATGCTGGCTCGGTATCATTTCTAGTATTCATTTCCAGCTGCTTATTTTTGTAGTACCAATCGGCTGCCAATTTTTTTATTTATGTTATGTGTTCTTAGCTAACCCCTATTTGATGAGTTAGTCGGTTGTATACTATCATTTTTGAAAGTTCGATAGGGATGTTAAGCCCTAGTGAACTAGTCCTGAGGCTAACCAAGAGGGGGGGTGAATTGGTTATTTAAAAATTTCACGATAACTATGAAAATCTTTTTATAACGTGCAGCAGAAACGAATTAAAACAACGATAAAAAGATCAACCACAGATATTCACCCAAGCAGTTAATATCAGAAAAAATTAAAGTGCAGAATTGAATCAGAAAAGCAAACCAGATTTTATAGTGGTTCAGTCAACTTGACCTACGTCCACTCCCCGGAGCCTCCCCTCCGGGTATTGCACTAAACAGAAGTGTCTCTCCTTTTGCTCCCACAGCAAGGCGGAGAAGCCTGTACAAAAATCTCCTTTTCACCACACAGTGAGGCAGAGAACCCGACCTCCTTTCGCTTCCTCCTGAAGCAGGCAGAGAACCTTCAAACTCCTTTCGCTTCCTCCTGAAGCAGGCAGAGAACCTACGAACTCCTTTTGCTTCCACCTGAAGCGGGCAGAGAACCCCGGATCTTCTTGCGAACGATCCTCCCACGACGAACACCGAATAGACGAAAGACGATGAGCGGAGAAGACGACTCTGATCCGTGCTCGGAGCAACCTTAGTGAATCCCTCACTAACTCCCCCTCACAAGATCTTTTCTCTCTCTCCCAACTCTCTCTCTCTCTAGGGTTTCTCAGGGAAGGAAGGAAGCAAAAGATTTTTCCAAAAATTGGAAAAAGTTCTTTTAAAGGAGGGCTTAAAATTTGCCCTAAATCTCAACTGGTCGGCCAAGATCGTCCAGGACGATCGGTAGATCGTCCTGTACGATCAGTTCAAATTCAGCTGTTTCAGCCTGGACGATCTGGCTCTTCTGGACGATCAGTAGAAAAAATTGTTCATATCGTCCCGTACGATCCTGCGATCGTCCGGGACGATTAGTGCAAATTGAGGGAAATCGTCCAGAAGACAGTTCGGGTCGTCCAGAGAAATCTGTGCTGGACGACCAAAAAATGACTTGATCATCCAGGACAATGGGGTCATCGTCCTATACGATTAGTTCAAAAAGGCCCCAAATCATCCTGTACATAGTTCTGGACGTACAGCTTAAATGCACTAGACGATCAAGATCGTCCGGGACGATCTTGCGATCGTCCAGGATGATATGATCGTATCAACCAAAAATAAATTGCTTTCCTTATTTACCAGATTAAATTAGGCATGATTGTACTGGATCGTCCAGGATGATACACGTATCGTCCAGGACGATCAGACCAAGTATCTAAAAATAAGAACTTGCCTAACTTGATCTGGCGGCTGAGAATTTCTGATTTGGGCATATCGTCCCGTACGATCCGGAGATCGTCCAGGACGATCTGCTTAATCTGACCCTCTTAACTTAGTCGCCCTAATTAGGGTTTCTGTTTTAACTGGATCGTCCAGGACGATGTGGAGATCGTCCAGGACGATCTGAACAAATTTTTAACAGAAACTCTAATTCACTCAATCTCTCTCCCTGAGTGTGTGTGTGCAAGGTAACTTAGCTAGGGAATCAGTTACATTACAATTGACTCAATAAAAAGAAAAATCATACATTTGACACACTTGGACCCGATCTTGAGTTGGCTTGAGTGGCTCGCGGTCTTTTGTGCCTGAAACAGATTAGCCAAGCAAAACACACTGGAAACATGTTTGTCATCATCAAAACCAGATTTGCAACAATTTTCCTTTATTCCATTTAATTTGATTGTGAACTTCTGGTGTGTGGAATACTGGATTTTCTGTTCCCAAATGAACAAAAAAATGTATGCTATTTATTCAAAGTTGAAATTATCTATTTGTCTATAGTTCATTCTTGCTGTTATGATGAGTTGGTGCTTTGACTTTGGCCTTTGCTGATGTTCTAACCTGCTATTTTCTATGGTTGCTGACTTCCTATTTTGAAATTTGTTGACTTGGTTACTAAGCTGTTGTTTTGTGTGAGGATTTTTATACATGGATTTCTAACAGCATTATCCATTCGGTTGCTGTTTTGAATTTTATTGCAATTTGTTGTAAGCTGTACGCTGCTGGGATGACAGTTTTTTCTAGAGTCTTTAGTTACTCGATTGCTGTTCTGTATTATGTTGACACGGGTGGCTGTTGTAAGTTGCTGGCTGTTGCCATGAATTAGTTATGGTTCACTAGGTTTAATGTTTTATAAAGCGATGATGATAAACCTTCTAAAATAAAAGTGGGAATCGTATCAATGTAGGTGCTATTACAACAAGGTGGCAATTGTATTCTCTTATAATGATCTGATACTATATAATTATATGAATAGAGACTACTTAAGTCAATACAAACTATCACCTTGGATGGTAATATACTTAAATTTATTACACTTACAATTCGTTATCTGATTAATGATTTAGAGGGTTCAATCTGAGCTATGTATTGAAGTTTTCTATTTATTTAACAAGTTTTCTTACAGTTAAATATATATGGAGATTGAAGAAATTCCTGAAGCACTTTTTTGGAAGAGCAATAGAGCAAATAATCAAAGTGTAATTTATAATTTTCTTAGTCATATTTGCTTTAAAATCTTTTTTAATTTGTATTTTGTAAATTGATTTGGAAGTGGTTGTGAACATAAAAACTGCAAAATGTAATTTATAGTTTCATAAAGTCTACCGTCAGCAGATTGCATACTGTCATTTGCCTTTATTCTATTTAAACTGTTTGTGAACTTCTCTATGTGGAATTCCTATTTCGAAATGAACCAAAAAAAAAAGTTGATTTTGGTTTAAATGTTGAGCCTAAAGTGATTTTAGTTAAATGATTTATATTTTCAATTTATAGGAACAAAAAAAAAGTTATTTTTCTTTTGGTTTCATGAATTTAAATTTGAGGATTTTAATTTTATTTTTCTGAGCTAATAACAGCGGCTAGTTAAATATTTAATGATTCGGATTTAGGTCAACGTGTCGTGTCGGGTTGACCCGGGTCCGAATCGGGTCGGGTTCGGGTTCCAAAAATTGACCCGTTTATAAAAATGGGTCTGGTTCAGGTTGACCCCATTACTGGCGGGTCAGTTCTGGGTTCGACCCAAACCCGACCTATGACCTGAAATTGACACCCTTACCTGTTAGTACAAGTGGAAATTTTAGGATCGCTAAATGTCCATTTTGGAAACCGATTTCACCAATATTTTTTAAATAAAATGAGCTATTTTATGAATATTTTTTTGCATTTTATTAAGCCTCAAAAATATTTATGTGAATTTAATACTAAAAAAATTAATTAAATTAATTATATAACATTATGTTATTAGTATATTTAAAATATCATAAAGCATTATTAAAAGCTTTTAAATCAATTTTTTCCCTATTCCATTTTCGGCTAACAGAGAATGCTTAAGCATATTTAGAGAGAATATAAATAAGAGAAAGAGAAAATTTTAGATTTAAAGGTCGTGGAGAAATTTTCATTTGTCGATGCTGTTAAGAGATTTACTCGTCTCATTGTAAGGAATCATTACGCTATTTCTGATTTCAAAGATTTTGTATTTTTAATATTTGTTGATCAAATTTGTGTTTACATTACCCAAAAAATAATAATAATTTTGTATTGAAAAACTTTTACAGCGTAACTTTTTATATGTTGTAGAGATTTAGATTATAAATTTTTTGAATACTTATTTGAGATTTTTTATCGGGTTATTTTTAAAATACAACATTTTTTATCAAGTCAAAAATTTATTTTGATGTCTAAAAATAGTGATTTTATTCAACTAAAATTTTATAATATTATTTTATGCAATATTTGATAATTTGATTAAATTTTGAAAATATGAAATTTTGCTTAGTATAATTATTGTTGTCTATCGCTAGGACATTTTGACACTTTCTAAATTAAGCTAAATAATATTTTATGTATTGTAATGCATTGAAAATGAATGTAGATATATGATTGAGTAATAATTTATCGCTATTTATATTATAGTACTATGATAATAATGTTTGTGTAAAAGGTAAGTAAAAACTAGTTGACCCGTTAGTTGGAGACTGATTGACCTGTACAGAATGGTGGGCCGATGGACTTTCATTTAAATACTGTGATTTGGTGTTATTCTCTACTGATTTATGAGATACACTAATCGGGAGTTCTAAGGAGATATTACTGTGCGGATGGGCAAAGAGTGATGACTCTGTTTACTGAGCCAACGGTTTACTGATATTGATATAATGCCGAAATACATAGTGATAGCTAGGATTTCTTACTTGTTTAGTGTGAATACTAAAATGCATATTCTTGAGGTTCTCTAACTATTGTACAAATTTAGTGTTACTGCATGAACTTACTACTATTTCATAATTCTACTGCTCCTGCTATTGGATGATTTTTGTTACCGATTTAGATACAGATACTATTTGATACTACTTATTCACTATACTAAGCACGTGATATAGAATATATGGATAATATGTGTACACTCTTATATGATTTTATTACATTGACATGATTTTGATAGTCTTTATTAATATTTTGCTTGATGTTTTTATCTGATTTTTGTACTAATTCGTATTACAAATATGATAATTACTTTATAAATTTGGCACTCATGTTGGTTTATTGCTTTATTGGTTTTCGTATCATAGTATTTTACTATTTTGAAATTCTACTACTATTATATGTGAATTTTACTAGGTCTACACTGATTCCATAATCATATGAATCCTACTGTTATGATTTGATCCCTAATATGCTTATTACTCCTTTATCATGAAATCTGTTATAAGTTTTTGTGACATCCTGGGCTTTTTAGCTCATTATGTGTGGTTAAATGATTTTAGATCAAGGTCGAGAATCAGGAGTGTGAGACTGATAAAAAATCTTCAGGTTCAAATTCTTTTTATGTTAATTAATTGTTTTTTACTCGGGACAATATAGATATGTGATGAATATATAGATCCTGAATATTGTATAAGATTTTTGTTATTAAATATAGATGCATATATTAATGTTTTATATTATAGAATTTTTTTTAGCTATTTATTACTGATTGATGATAAGTAGATAGCTTTGATTATTATTTATTAAAAAATTAAAAGAATAATTCTTTCAATTTAAATTCTAGGGCATCACAAAAAATGCTTAGAAAAACTTTCAACGTCAAGAAAATATGTCAAAATAAAAATAGGCTTCAATAGAATAAAAATAAAAATAAAAGATTGTGAGTCAAGCGTGAAACAAAGGAATGCAAGGAAGAAAAACTTGCAAAAGTGTGGGAGTTTGAGAGCTATTTCTATTTTCATTACAATAACCTTTTTTTTATTTATTATGACCCATATCGGCTCTGAAAATTCGGCCCTGTCCTCCCCCGCTGCTTTCTGGGGAGTTTTAACGGATTTAGTTCTGGGATAAATTTTGGGAAGGCAGATGAGTTTGTCGATAAGATACTACCCAGAGATTTCACCCTCATTTTGTGAGGACTTTATGATCTGAGTTCTTGTTTCCTATAGGCGCAAGACCCTATAGTTAATTACCCCCTCCCGATAATGAGAGAAAACTTTTGATTAAGGCTAGTCGTTGATCAGATACGTAGAGATACATGTTATCAAGCATATAGTAGAAGCAGGGGCTTAAGGAATTGGAGATGTAATATTTAAAATAAAAATTTCACCATCTTGCACTTAAATCGGATGGTGGGGGAATGGATGATGGACCCGATCAAGATCCCATGGTTCCATCATCTTGGGTCATCGTGGTCCCTAGTCTACTTAGTTAGAAGAGGTAGTCAACCTAACCTGACAGAAGGATCCTTGTCGGCAACCATGAGTTGCGTCGTCCAAGGGTACCTAGTAGACCTAGGGGGAGTATTTTCCTAAGGGGACAAATTTAAATCCACCTTAGCTAGCAGAGGGCTTCATGCCCTATCGATTATATCCTATTGATTCATATCTCAAGGATTTTATGCCACTAAGAAACATATTGGCTCTGGCCATAATCATAATTTAGTGGTGCCATTTGGCAGCAAAACCACTTGGTTCAGAGGGCCCCGGGTCATAACCGTTATCCTTTGGTGCCATTTAGTGGCAAAACTGTTTGTCATAGGACATGTACCATGTCCTTACTAGTAGGAGATTATTTTAAAATGAATCCTAGTAATATTCTCGATTAGGCATTAGCTCTATGTGAGCTGAAATAAAATTAAATTTGTCCACCCGGAAAACTATTACGAAGGGTGGATGAATTTTGTTATAAGCATTTTGATGGTTGATTTCAATTTTAAATATTTGAACTTCTAAGATTTTTAGAAATTTGGATTTTGTGGGAATTTGGAAGGCATTTGAAAATATTTGATCCTCGACACCCTGACCATATATCTGTTTGATAGTTTGAGCCGCGTCGACTCATATCTAACTATGTAGAAGGATCGGGCTCGAACTTGGGTTCATTTATTGACCTGTGCAGCATCCCTAGATGTTACGTGTATACCCATAACATGCTCGTCGGGACCCATGCGGGTCGTCTGGGGGCATTTTATGATTATTTGCTGAACCTTGTCGACTCCTATTTACCTGCTTAGAAGGATCAGGTTCAAATTTATTGACTCGCACAGCATCCCTAGATGTCACGTGTGTTTCTACAACATGCTCTCTAGGGCCCATACAGGTATACAGTTACATGTTTATTTCTATGTACCTATATGCATACATATTACAATGCACGTGTGGGGGACATTTTGGACATTTGATGCATCTTCTACGGCGGCTTGTAGGAGTTTGTGTTTGTCGTAGTACTTCGATATTTTCTCGTAGGAGGTGTGTTAGATGCCCGGCCATCATTCATCAGGAAACCTGCAAACCTCAATAATCTTATCCGACTCAATGTTCAGAACCTAGTTTAACTGAGACTTACTCATTCCATAAGGATTTGACCTAGCTTTCTCTTCCCAGAACTCATATAGAAATCAATAAATGATTCCTAGATTATGCCATCCTCCTCATTTTCTGTTGTTGGCTTAAATAAAGAATCAATCATTTCAACCTTGAATGACTGTGTCCTTACTGATGCTCTATACTTCAAAATCAGTGGCCACTATCTTGAACTAGCAACTGTGACAATCGAAGGTATTATGGACCATCTAGGAGAGCTATACGAGACATCCATTCCTAAAATAATTGTTGCAATCTTTGAGATGATTGGAATAACATGTGCATTTTCTACTTGTAATCGTGAGTTTAGGCCATCAAGCTTCATATTAATCTTTAACAGAATATTTATCAAATATTGATCATTAACCCTAATGGGTGCAATGTGTTTATGTGTTGACATTCACTTGCATACATCTATATGTATCACATTGTTACTTCCACTGCATGTCGAATTCCTCTGGTTGCAACTGTCATGTTGAATGTGCGACAAATCTCCTATAGTGTTACTAAACCTTTCTGCCTGTAGGAAATTGATGTGCTTGATTGGTGGATTGTCACTGTTACTTGCGTGTCTTTTAGCATTCGTAAGGACTGCTATGTATAGTTGCATGACAGTTGACGTTGACCGAAAGAGCTAATTTATCATTGCATTCATCATCTGCGAACTTCTTTAGCTTGCACATAGCTAGAGAATTTTAGTTAGTGCAAGATGTAGAAGTTCAATGCGTTGCTCCATATCTTTTATACTCAGGAGCCAAAAGATACTAATTGCCAGTTACGCTTTGTGGGGAATCAGCACATTTGATTGGAGTTTGATTACCATCAAATCATCATGGTCATGTTCCTCACAACTGTATCCTTCATGGTTACTTGTCTTTCATAAACGTATCTTCCGCTTCAATTAACTCCATTCATCTTACAAGCATGGATAGTTTGAATCTAGCTCATAGTTGGTTTAAGGGCCTTATAGTATTACTGGCAATCAACATCACAACAATCTTCATTGGCAATCATGTTGGATTTTTGTCTCCTTACTTTCATCATTTGTAGGCGAGATATGCTCAACTTTCTCACTCACGTTTATTAGTGTCTCGCTAAATTATTTAGCTTCAACAGTACTCAAAGTTTTGATGTGATCATTTACAAATCACTTTAATTCATTATTCATGAGTGAGAAATTAGAGATTTCGTACACCATGAGTCTTTGTTTGCTTGCATGAGATTCAAATGATTCAAACATTTGTATGATAATTCCAATATTCTATTGGAAAAATTATTTTATTGTTCAAATGAAATTCCTTATTGATCATTTCTTTCTCTTTTTTGTTTGACTTAATGTCATTCTCTTATGTTCAATTCATTTGATTCCAATGTTCATTTAAGTCCAATTCAGGTTCCCTACTGTCCAAATCATTCAAGTTGAATTGCATGTCCAAGTCCCATGCAATTCATTCAAGTTTGTATTCAATGTTTGCAAGTTCAATTAATGTTCAATTCGAGTTAAAGTCCTTTATATTTGTTCGAGTTCGAGTCCAATTCAAGTTCAAATTGTCCAAAATTTGTCCAAGTCGGGTCCCTTGTTCACTAGAAAATTTGGTAGTCTCCCGGCATCTCCCCATTTAGGAGAAATTTTAGGATTATGGGCCACCCGCCATACTAAAGAAAAGCGTGTATGGTATGTGTCAGATAACACCGCGCCAGAAAATCTTCAATCCCACCACACCAGAGAAAGGCGTATAAGGGTTCTAGGGCACCTATTTCAAAATAATGCAACTTTATATTTTGTCCCTGCCACGCTAGAGAAAAGCATGTACAGGGCTTACCCGCCTTGCCGTGGGCGTCACACCGAGTTCCCTTCCCACCACACTAAAGAATAGCATGTATGGGCAATTTTTCGGAAGAGCATAGGTGGATAGCTTGCAGCTTGTTGCCTGCGAAGGAGGAGAAGAAGAGCGAAAGTCTTCATTATGCTCGATATTTAAAGAGCGAGAGAAGAAGAGTATGCGCGAGATTTGAATAAGAAAGAAATTGTGATGATTTGCCCGTTGCCAGTCGACGCGACCGTAGCGCCAAATTGCAGACGAGGAAGCGACTGTAGCAGCGGAGGGATTGGACTGTAGCAGAAGTTCAGAATTTCTGCAGGATTCGTGCCTGGCTCGCACAGGTATTTAAAAAAAAAAAAGAATTCTTGTTTCTTTTGGATATCACACAAAGGTCAACACCCCAACATTTTATAGAATTTAAAAAAAAAGGCTCATGATCTTTATGTTATCAGCGACCACATTTAAGAAATTAAATAATGATTATTTATTTTCTAATAATTGCACATTTAGAATGCATTGTAAAGCATCTGATTGAGAGGAAAAACTAATCAACAGAAAGTATATTTCATGCATATTGAGTTGTCGAAGCCTTTCTAATCATGTTTCTTATATGATTGATTAGCAGGAATTAAAAGCAACCCCTATTGCGCTAGTATAGGATCTTGGTGTAGCTCCTAAAAATTGTTCTTAGTTTAAATAAGAATCTGTCAACAAGGCATGCTGCTATTTGTAGAAGGAAAGCTCTTTGCAATTCAATTGGTAGGAAACTTTCTAGTTGTCTATTTAAGTAAAATAAAAAAAATCATTTATCTTTTAAATAAGATAAATAGAAAAAATATGGTATGCTTTGGAAATCAAAGATTTTTACAGATTCTTGTCAACACAGAACTAAAGCAAGCACGAAAACTTTGGCGACAGCTTATGTTACTTTTGTCAAAGAAGTTTTAACTTGGCCTCTATGGAAGACTTCATAACGTCTTATTTTTAGAGATAATCTGTTACAAGATTTAAGTCCAGAAAACTATTCTTATTCGTTATATCAGAAGTATTTCATGAATATTACATGACGAAGGCATTTATAACTATTCATTTAAGTGGTAACATAATGTTCCACTCAACCTCACTTGTAGCCCGACCCAAGTCTAAAATTTGGTTTGGGATATCTTTTTTACTGTTTTTTAAAATAATTTTTAGTATAAAATTTTCTAATTGAAAAAAATTTTGTACTAAAAAGATGTTTTAAAAAATTACAAAAAACCTGTCTCAAATGAAGTTAGTTATGTTGTCGCGTTGCAAGTTCTTTAAATATCCTTTATATTCATTTTAAACTCGCTTATTTTAACGTTTGTGAATGTTCAAAGTATGTTCGGATATCCGGTTTCATCATGTGTCGGGAGTGCGACTATTTCATTAGTTGTGCTTCGGTACAAGGGGCTCTATCAGAAATATTTGCAAACCTATTTGAATCACCTACTACAAAGGAGCTAGCAAAAGAATTACTAGGTTATACCCACCATTCAGGCCTTTCCCTGAAAGTCCAAAAGAACGTGCATGCAGCCTTCGACGTATTGTAGGTGTTAGCACAATTATAGCAGACTTGGAAAGGTAAACTAGTGATATTGACATCAGGGCTTCCCATCGCTCCCCTCAAGGACTGCATAAGCTCTAAAATATTGGACTTGTTGATAAAATAAAAAATAACCTACAACAAAAAGATGTGCAAGAGTGTATTGCATGCAATGATAAACATGATCTCATTAAAGTGGGTACAAGCATTAATCATAGTGCGCTTTGCAAATGCACTCATTCATACCACGATCATGTGTATGCAAGTGTAACAATGAGCTATTAGTTTCATAAATAAAAAGAAAGATTTTATAAACATGCTATTAGTTTCACCAAGTTGCATGAATTTGAATATTCAACACCATCAAGACTTTAATAGCCAATCTTTTGGCAAACATAGTTATAGAAATGCAAATGTGAAAATGAATGAGGTTTATAAAAACAACAACAACAAGCCTTTATCCCACTATGTGCGGTCGGCTACATGAATCCTTTTTCTCCATTGTGCCCTATTAAAAGTTAAATTCTCATTTAAATCTAATAAAGAAAGGTCATTTCTAATATTTTCTAACCATGTCTTTTTAGGTCTACCTCTACCCTTTCTAACATAAGTAAAATCTAATGCCTCTACTTTCCTAACTAGGTCATTAGAAGGCCGTTGTTTTATGTGACCAAACCATCTAAGATGACTCTCTCTAATCTTATCTTCCACTGGAGCTACTCCAACCTTTTCACGAATTTGCTCATTTCTTATTTTGTCTCTAAGAGTAAAGCCACTAATCCACCTCAGCATCCTCATCTCTGCAACACTTAACTTAATATTATGCTTCTCTTTTAATGGCCAACATTCTGCACCATAAAGCATTGCAGGTCTAGCCACCATCTTATAGAATTTTCCCTTAAAGGTTTATAAAAAAAACATCAGTGAAAAGTTGATGTAGGACTAAATGCATGAGTTGATTTTTAAGTAGGAAACTACACGCTTATTGCAGAGTAAACACAATTATCCAACTTCTAGGAATTTTAAATGAAAGATTGAAAACAGTGAAGTGATGATTAGATTAGGCAAGGGAGAAGAAGATTCTCTCTACGTAGGAAATTACACTCAGTTACACGATAATTGTTAGGAACACAAAATAACCAATTCAAATCAAGCTATACAGTACATGGAGGTTTTCAAAGGAAATTCCTAAATTAATATTTAGACTAGTCACTATTTGGGTCCCTCACTCACACTCTTAATACTGGGTTAGGCGGAGAGAGCTTGCATAATCTTAATGATGCCACAATTAAGGGAAAACTTAGAAGAGATAAGACTTGGAAGAAAGTTCACCTTTGTCAGGATTCGGAAGTAAGTCGCCATTGAACGGGAGGATGTTGTTGGTTGATAGCTGCAGTGAGGGTGAAGAGGATTCTCTCTACGTAGTCTTCAATGGATTGGTCGTGCTCCACGTCGATGTCGAAGAACGGAGACCGGAGGATATCGATGAACCCTTGGTCGTTGAATATGAAGCCATGATCTTGTTCAGGATCTGCCATCCATGAGTAGGGAGGCTTAACAATGTGTTGGAGAGGGAGTGGTGTTGCTTCTTCTTCCCTAGGTGAAGTACAAAGCATAGGAGAAAAGATGGAGAGGAGATGGAAGGAGTTAAGATGGTCGGCTAAGGCTAGGAGAAGAGGGATGATTTCATTTCCAAGTTGTATTGTTGGTTAGGAGGGAATCAACTCAAAGTTCTGAAATTAATTTCCGATTTGCTGGTGGAGATGATTAGGAAATCTGATTTTTTTTTATTTTCTCTAATAAAGGAGAGGAGGAAAGAAGGGGGGCGGGGGGGGCAGCTACCTTTAATAGGCTTTGATTGGACATGTAATTAGGAGCCTTAATGGAAATAGGATTTAAAGAGGAGAGAGGTAGGGCCGGAGGCTGAGGGAGGAGGGAAGAGTTAGGAAGGATTTCAAATAGTTTCTAAGCAAAGCCAATTTAATTAAAAGAGATTTAATGTCCATATCTCTTTTAATTTGAATTCAAATTGATTTGATTAAGAAACTTTCCAAATATAACTCATGTTATACTAGGAAAGAATTCAAATTTGAAATTGATTCAAAATTAAATTAATGATCCTTCCAAATTCGTCATGATCTATTTTAGGAAAGTAGTAAAGGCTAGGGAAACTTTGGATCCAAAGGAGGGGTGGAAGTGGCCGGTGGCTACTGCTTGGGGTAAGGGAGGCCAGCGGCTATGCGAGGGATGGAGCTTGGGGCTAGGTGGGTGGAGGCCTGGCGGGTTGGGCTTAGGGCCGGCGGTTACGATGGGAGAGGAGGTGGTGGCCGGCAGTTTGAAGGGGTAGGAGGTGGTGGCCGACGGTTTGAAGGGGAAGGAGATGGTGGCCGGAGGTTTGGGAGGGGAGGGAGGAGTGGACCATGAGCCCAAACGCTTCCTGCGGCTGACGGGTAGTACCTTGCCCTCGCCTAGGGACTTCAACTCTCACAAGAATTCTCAAGCTCTCCCAAAACACAAGTGCACAAATTTTATTTTCATAATAGTCATCATTACCCTCCCCAAAGAGGAGCTATAAGTAGTCAAATACAATAATAAAATTAAAAGACCAAAGTGCTCCTTGGGGTCACATGAACCTACTCCCTCAAGCAAGGATAAAAATGGAAAAGATATAATAATAAATCAAATATAAATAATATCTCAAAAATAGAGTGGTCTAATCATGACCGTAGATCTCCGGCCTCTCATCTAGTAAACTCTCTACTGTTGGATGTCCTCATCAAAAATATTTAGGATAAGAGAGAAATAAAAATAACATCCCCTGAAAATAATATCCTAAGAAAAAAGGTAATTTGGATATGTATAATAGTAAGTAGAACATAGATCAATAAATGGGTAGATGAAATGTATGGAAACGTTATAATAGAGAAGCATTAGACAAAATATATCATGGCTGTAAATTTGAAATAAAATATGGTAAAAATATAGTAGCACTTGAGTAGATAAAACTCAATAAGATTAAATAGAGGATGATTCTAAGGTAGGTCACAAAAAGTTGCGATAAGGGTTTTGATATTATTACTGATGATGTGAATCATAAGGAATGGAGTTTCTTTGCTCATATACATAACAATTGTATAATTTTTTTATTTATAAATTTTTAGGTAATTTTTCTCTCATCATGTACTTTTTAGTCTTTATTGAAAGGATTTTTAGGCAATTCCCCCACTAAAAATTTTAAAATACTATGATCTTAAGGCAATTACCCCAAGCATAATTAAACACATTGTGTAAAGGTGTTATTATTAGGGAACAATGAACCAAATATAAAAAGAAATAGTAAAGAGTTTAATTATTGTGTTATCATTTTAAAAATTATTCTTACAAAAAAATTTATTCCGGGGGCGCTGCCTTGACCCTGCGACCTGACTGGGCAGGTCGAACCCTGCCAGGAGGCGATGCCCCCTTGGACCCCCGATATATCTACGAAGCATATATTATGTAGTGAAAGGTCGAGCCAAATTCGACGCAACACTAACATTTACTTATAAGTTTGTCCTCCCTAAAAATTGTGGCTGGTTCCGCCCCTGAAGCTGAGTTATAGTTTGCATAGAATGTGTCTTCTCGTTTCAGCAGACTTGAAGGCATATTTAGTGGCCTTCTAAATTCTTAGCTTAAAGGAATAACATTAATGACTGTCTAAATAATTAATTGCTACAATGGGTAATTAACTGCAGTATAACTGCACTATAAATCCTATATTTAATAAATCAGATACATGGACCCGATGAATCTAAGGAGCTCGTAGAAGGACAAAGAAGTGAAACTTAGAGAACATCCCATTCTTAAAAATCACTTACATCATTTCAAAGATTACAATCTGGGTTATTGTCAATGGTACCCTAGGTTGTAAATTAAGTGGCACTTGCCACATAGACTCTATATTCATTTATAAATGATATTGATTTGTTTCTATTAATTGCGCAGTACAAATTGTCTAATTTTTTAGCCTTTTTCATTGCATGTCGCTTTTGATTTATTCTAGAATTACTCAGAGGCACGTGTGGGTAAGTTAGAAAAAAAATTCTATTCAAATTGAATTAAAAAATATCGAGGGCTCACATAAAAACATTAACGATTTTAAGAAGTAAGCTCGGATTCACTGACTGTTCACATACATTCATTTAATACTTTCTCTTCCTTGTTAAGCAACTCCCCGTTTCTGGGTTCTGGTAGACCACCTAGCCTATTAGAGTACATTTTTGTCAAGAGAATATTGTGCAGTCTCTAGGAAAAAATTATTTTTGAGCCTTTTTAAAACTGTTTCATATCATTTATACATTCAAAGGTCAATTAGCATATATTGCATTAGAAACAAATTAAAAGAGTAAAAAATTTTAATTGCATTTTTGAAACATAATCACCATACATAAGTCAAAGGAACAATTAGAATCTACTCTAGACGTCGGCCCTAATTCCTTAAAACTTAATCATCAATTTTACTCATCTTTCATAAAAAGACTAGACACATGGATTTTAAAGTGTATAGGTGGTTAGCTGGCTTCCGAATTCAGGCCGAGGTAAATCCAGATTTGCATTGCATTAGTTAGATTTGGGCCACTATTGTTTAGTGCCCAATTTAGGGGCGGACTAAAAATTAAAAATCCTCACTTTCAGGAATGTAATCCCAACTTTTTAATAAATTTACAACTCAAATTAAATCTCCTCTCAAAATCAAAATTTAAAACCCAACATATAGGATAGATTGAGACATTTCTGAATTGTTTCAGAATCTCAAAATGCCTCCTACTGCTTCTCCATTGACCTCCAGAAATAAATACTCAGATTTGATCCAATCTAAATTGAAATTCAAACATCATTCCTTCGATATCACTCCTTAAAAATTCAAAATAAAATTCCTACAGTTATTTTAATCAAGAATCTTCATAGGGAACTCAACGTTCCTATGATATAATTAACTACGAGGGTTTGCGCTCGTAGGAGATTTAAAGAAGCCAGATCAATCTAAAAAAATAATTAATTCTCTTTGGGAAAATCAAAATCAATGACAATCATTATGGTCATATTCAGACGATCGATAATAAATAATATCTTCAATCCTTGGAAAGATATATCATTTATTACATTGCTTTGAATATGAACTTAATGACACTTCATCTAGATTAGCATAGTCAAATACTCGATCGAACATCATTTTGACCCTTTGGGGTCATATGCAACTCTTTGAATTTGACTATCATAATCAGAATGAAATTTTCAGTTTTGTTATCTAAACCCATTAGGGAATGATATCTTTGTCTCTTGAGGCGATATATCGTTCATAATGATGTACTCGACTTCAAAATTGAAACTCCATATGTCAAATTTTTTCAGTGAAATTTAATTCCAATATGCTTTGCATATTTTCAAAGCAAAGCTCTCTTTTTAAATCAAAGAAGCTTTAACGAGTTTAGATTCCAGGGTAAATTTTCAAATGGCATATTAGGTTTTTAGATAAGACACTATCCAGAGATTTCTCCCTCATTTTTGCTCGGACTTTATGACCTGAGTTATGATTTCCTATAGACGCAAGCCCATATAGTTAATTATCCCTCCTGATAATGAAATAGAACTTTTGATTAAGGCTAATCGTTGAACAGATATATAGTATTCAACAAATAGAAGCAGCAAAATTAGACATTGAAAATTAAAATTTACCACCGCGCACTTAAAGCGGATGGAGGGGGGAATGATGATGAACTCGATCAATATCCTAGGGTTCCATCATCCTGGGCCATTATGATCCCAAGTTTACAATCAAAGGTAGTTGACCCAAACTGACTGCACGATCCTTGTCAGCATCCATGAGTTGCTTCGTACAAGGTTACCTTATAAATGTGGGGTGAATGTTTGTCTAAATAGACAGATTTGAGTCCATCTTAGCTAACAAAAGGCTTTCTGCCCAATCAATTATATCCTATTGACTCATACTCAAGGATTTAAAGTCATTAGAGACCATATGGGCTCTGGCCGTGACTATAATTTAGTGGTATCATTTGGCGGCAAAATCAGAGAGACTTGGGCATAATCGTTTACCAATGGTGTCATTTGGCGAAGAAATAACTATGGAGGTCAACCATAGAGTCTAAAGGTTTTCATTTAAATAGATCTAAAACCGAATACATGGAATGAAATTTTAGTAAAATAGCTAATTAGAAAGAGAGAGAGGGCAATTTATACTATATAAAAATAGTGTTTAAAATTTAAGTTATTAGATCTATGAATTTATGGGAATAAAATTTAATGTTATTAAATAAAGTTATTGTATAGTTTATATCCAACATGTATATTGTTCTAACCATCTTGTATTACTGTAACTTAGAATGATGAATTACTCACTGAATTGTATTATGACTCACTGTTTATTTACAAATATTTAAAAGTTTTTTTCAAATAATTTAAATGAGTGGACGATGAGAGAACATGTACCATAGGCACAACACTCCAAGAGAAAGGTATTTATCAAAAAATTATTATATTTTCTTAGTTAAATTACATTTAAGGTTTTAGTGGCTCTTTCAATGTATAAAAAATAGTTAGTAATTAAAAAATTAACTAATTGTCCAACTATCTATTTCTGCCTCATTAATTCGAGCCTCATGACCAAGTTGTAACATAAGTGGTTATTATAGCTAATTTTACATGTTTATTTTCCTTAGGTTATATATATGCTTCCATTATATTGAATTTTTTAATCAAGACATTTCATTTTGCATTTTATTTTCAAAAATTTCTTAAGTTTCATTAAAGAAGACACTTTTTTACTATCCATAGCCAATTCTTCAAGATTAGAATTATTTGAAGAGGATAGTTAATACCACACAATAAATAATTATGTTGATATTCTTTTGAGTATTATGATCAACTAACAACTGGATAAGTTACAAATTATAGAGATGAAGAGATTTACAAATCAAGAATTTGAGAATTTGGGATTTACAAATCAAGAATTTGAGCATTATAAATTTTAAAAAAGAGAGCCACCAATCTCTATTATGAAGAGTTATTAATATTGGTTAAGCTCATAGACTTCAGTAAAATAGTTAACAGCTAAATGAGAATTATATATGTCAACAATACCATCACAATGAACTTTAATGGTGTAAATCGACTGACATAGAATTGGTTTAATGTTGAATGAGCAAGGAATTCATTTCAATATTTATAGCTTGTTACTATAGATATCATTTACTGACTCCAAGTATAACTTGGTAATAAAAAAGGAAGACAGAGATATGGCAAAACATCAAATGCTAGAGGAAAGCTGATCAAAAAACATATAAGACAAAATAGGGCAATCAAGACAATGTCATTTACCTTTTCAAAGCACATGGAAATAAAAAACTCTTTGGGAGGGTCTCAGACGATTCAGATAATATAGTGGGAGGCAGTGTTATAGTTGAGGAACAAAGTAATCAAGTGTAAAACTGTAAATAGGAGAAATAGGTATGGATGCTCTAAGAGGAAGAGGATCGAGCAGAGAGATTGAGTCAAAAGATGTAGAAAAGTAAGGTGGGGGAACATAAAAGGTGATATTCATAGAAGTGTAAACATGTTTGTTAGAGTGTTAGAAATCAACACACTTTATTAAGTTCTAATACAATACAAAAACATTGTGAAACTTCGTTTACAAATCTGGCAGAGCAATCTACAAATATAAAAGTCTATCAAAGAAGAAGAATGAATAAAAAGCATTCCACATCAACATTACAACCCACAAAGAACCACAGACCATCTTTGGCCAACGTAAGCCCACACAGCATGATTCAGCTCATTGGGTCCATCCTAAACTAGTTTTTCATTCTTTTTATCCTGAAGTGATATTTTTAAATAAACTAGTTATTTTTTGTAAGATTAATCTACTCAAATTAATTTAAATACCCCAATGATGTAATGAAAGTTTATGGAATGAACATTTTATGTTTTCTCTCTCTCCACTTTCTCTTTCAAAGTTTACATCTATTTTACAAGGACTTTTCCTTTTGGAGTGCCAAGAAGTTTAACGAGGGGACTCATGATTGGGACTACAAGTTTGATAACAAGGGATACAGGAGAAGGGTCATATGGTTGTCCTCAACATGTGGTAGGAAACACTAGCGAGGGATCATAGGACTAGGTGAGATAACATTTCAAGGACACGAGTGAGTAAAACATTGATCTTGTTGTCCTATGATGAAAATGAGAAAAGGACGAAGAGGGTAGAGGTTAGGTATATATTTAAACTTGGTTAATACTGTAATACCCTAATTATTAAAAATGTGAGATGAAAATTTCTCTTAAAAATTATAACCCAATTTTCACACATTCCAAAAATCATAGAAACTATTTTTTTAGTTCTATATTATATATATATATATATATATATATATATATATATATATATATATATATATATATATATATATATATATATATATATATATATATATATATTAGCAATTATTAATTAATTTTCCATTTAAATTTACTTAGTCTAAAGTTCTTAATTTTACTGTCCACCCTATAAATGGACTATAACAAAAATGAAATCTTCTAAAATTCTGTGCCATGAAAGGGTTAAATGACAATTTGATGATAGGAATAGCTTATATGACAGTCTCATTAGGTAATTGAACAATTGGATTGTGAATAACCTAATCCTATCTATTCTAATTTCAACCATATCCCTTCTCTTCCTTATCCCTCTATGCCATCCCAAAGAAATAGCTGGAGGCTCGGATTGGCATGGGAGTTGAAAAGGGAGTTCAGCATGGTGAGAACTTAGATGAAAAAGAAGAAAAGAATAAGGATAAGAAGAAAAAGCATGAGGTGGAAAGAAAAGAAAGAAGAGGAGGGGGCCCTCGGAATAAGAAACAAAGGGAAAAAAAGGAAAGAAAAATGGAATAAAAAAAGGAAAAGAAGGGAAGAAGAATGAAAAGAAGGGAAGAAGAAGAAGAAGAAGAAGAAAAGAAAAAAAATGAAGAGAAGAGGAGAATAAAAAGAAGAAGGGAGATGAGAAAAAGTAAGAAAAAGAGAAGAGATAAATTCAAGACTTTCAATAAGAAATTATTTTAATATTTTTATCACACATTGAGTATGTATTAAAGTTTACAAAGTTGAAAGCTTGAATGATAAGAAATTATTTTAAGGTAAAAATATTATTTGATGTTAATTATTTAGCTTTGATATAATGAAAATTTATGTTAATTTGAGCAAAGTTTTATTATTAGGTTATTTAAAAAAGAGCAAAACATTGAAGCGATAATAATTTGGAACATTGTACTAAAGAATATCATATAATTCAAGTAAGATACTCAATATCTAATATCAGGATCAAATTATTCTTAGAACGTAATATTTGTCAAATTCTATAATTTCATTGAATTACTAGGTGCATGCAAGTAGACATTTCTTCATATTGAGCATAACATGATTTTAACAAGTCAAATGAATTTTTTATGAGATCACATTTTTAAAAGAATTCAAGATATTTTTTATCAAGAATGTTTAATATTTAGTTAAGTGCATACAAGTTGACTTTCACATACTAAGTCTACTCATTAAGCATGATAAATATATTAATTAATAAGATCTAAATATTAGAGCTAAGTAAATTTTAAATGTTGATGATAATGAAAATAAATTGAAATAAGTCAATTAAAGGTAATGTCAACTGAAACTTAAGAGACTACAATAACCTGTCCATGGAGGTGCAAAAGTTCTAATGAGATAAACCTCAAAAGACAAAAAAATGGATTCTCCATTCTAGAAAGTTGATACTATAAGGTTCAACTATAAGGTTAAGGGGTGACTGATAATTGCTATGTTAGACTGTCCAAACTTTATTAGTAATTTAAAGCCGACATGATAGGTAACGAAAATGATATAAATTTGCCAAAAGCACACGAGCATTATATGATATTTCTAAGAAAACCAATGAAAAAGAAAATGCAAATGAAAATGAAAAATGAAAGCGTGCAAGTAATTGAAAGATAAAATGCACTTTATGATTTAAAACTTGACAAGTGCATTTTATATTCTTATAAATACTCATGTTCATTACTTAAAATTAAGTCTTTTATTTATTTAAATGTCATAGAAATTTTTTATCTAAAGTTTATTATTGCAGTAAATTAGTAATATCCATAATAAAAAATTTTCATGTTAGATCGAGCATTTATATTATTTCTTCTTTTTTATATGTTTGAATCTTAAATTAGAACTATTTATCTTATCGAGCGATTAGCCAATTAGATATTATGATGACTATTTTTTAGGAAAGATAAAGGAACAAATAGGAACATAGGCAGGAGACCCAACTTATTTTGTAACCTAATATTATGAATGACGTGCGATTTTAGAAGTAATATAGAAAAGAATGCACATTATATAAATTAAAGAATGCTGGTATATATAAATTTTCTATAAAAGTATTAGAATCTCCATAGTCAATTTTAATGATTTAAATTATATATATATGCTTCTGTGTCGATGAGTATGATGCATCTATTAAAGGATGAAAAATATTTTTGTTATTAACTAGCCAGATTATTTTTCACTCACTTGAACTTGATTAGTAAAGATTGGAGGGGTGTCAGTAAAAAATTTTAATCATTTTAAGCACAAATTATAATTAAATTACTTATTATTTCTAAATTAATTTTGATATTATATTTATTCAACATCTATACACTATTTTTTAAAATATAAAAATAATACCGTGTCCAACCCGTGTCCGTGTCCTATATTTTCAATAATTGACATGTCCTGTGTCCGTGTCGTGTCGTATCCATGTCGTCGTGTCTGTGTATGTGCATCATAGGTGAAAATGTGTCTGTCTAGGTTGTCCGCCTCAATTACCCCTCATGATTAATGGGAGAGGAGTTAAAATGGGACATGACGAATTCATGTAGCGAAGAAACTATTGTATTATTTAATGAAGCGTTATATAAAATACAGGAATCAATACAATACATTGATAATATCTAATGAAGCTTCCAAAAATAATATTTTCCTAAGACAACTAAATGAAATTAGAATAGAAAAATGTTAGACCGGTCCTTAGTGGACCGGTCTAGTTGGCCCCTTCTAAGGGGCTGGTTCATGTCTACAGGAGAATGGGGGTAGCGACTAAGGAGAGAGAGAATTTGGTGGGGTCCACTTGAGATTCAAATTCAAGTTTTGGAGCCAAAGGAGGGGCAACAAGGGCTTTTTGGTCTTTTGGCTCAAATGTTTAATTGTATTTTTTTCTAATGTTCAATTGTATGCTTTAAGTATGAGGAAGAAATTAGGGTTAGGGTTATGCTTGATTATTGTGTTCTTTTGGGAGTTTCTTCTTAGTGTCTTGGGCTCAAGATTCGTCTAGAGATTGGGAGAGAACGATCCTCCTCTCGAATTGAGGATCAATTGTATCTTGCTTTCCTTGATTCTGTTAGTTCTTCCTTTTACAATAAAATTACTATTTTGGAGTGTTTCCATCAGATTTTCAATGAATCGTTTGTTGTTTTCTCTATATTTTGTTAGAATTTGCTTGAAAAAATTTAAGTATTTCCTATAAAATTAGTATTACAGCAAGTCTTGGGATCATCGTGGGCTATTTTTCTAAAATTTTGGCGGCGAATTTTTATTTGGAGGAAGGAATTCTTGCTGATTTTGGGAGCAATATTGGTGCAACCTAAGTTTCTAAATATTTTATGGAGAATACTTAGAAAAGCAATTACAAATTTCTTTCTTTCAATAAAACATAAACATCCACATCTTAAAGACTTAAAAATAGAAATAAGTTTTTAGAAAACTGCTTACGAAATCCATAGGAAAATGCAAATAAGGCTACCCTCAGAACAACCAACAAGTGGTCACCTCGCATGCAAAGCTAAAAAAAATTAGGTTAGGTGCTCAAAGGAAAGATCTAACCAGATATCCACCACTGAAATGATCCAGCACAAGTCCACACTCCTCCAGCAAATACCAACCAAATGTGGCAGTAAATACCATTAAGCTCACAAGAGAAGAAGGATACAAATGGGGCGAGAATCGTGGAGAAAGAAGAAGAGGTAGAAAACTGAGATGAAATAGCTGAGGGAAAGGAGAAAGGAGGCTAGCTCGCAAGCTAGAAAAACTAGCTGGCTTGTATGCAAATACTCACCAAAAACTGTCCAAAACCAATGGGAACCAGGCCTTATTTATAAGAAAGAAAAAGGGAAAAGGGCAATTAAGGCAGGTAGTTAAAGTATCACACATCCAGCCATTAGGAACACCTCAAAGTTGCAGCAAAACAGAGACCAAAGGGATAGCTGCCAAGGGGAAAACCGAAGCATCAACACGGCATTTAATGAGAAGGGACAGCTGCCAATGGGAAAATCGAAGCAACAAAGTGACAGATAGAGAGAGACTCACCTCAGAGAACCAACCTAACATGTTCATTGGTTGCTTTACATCATAGGGTAACAAAAATAAAAATTATAATACATATCAACCAAAATACATAAATATAAAAGAGTACATAAATATTTGACTACATCAAATATTCAGAATTTTTTATGGCGGCCAAGAAGGTAGATGCATTTGAGGAACACTTTGAAGGGGAGATGAGCCAAATAAAAGCCACGGTGGAAGATTGAATCTCATCTATATAAGACAATATTTCATCCGTGGAATACAAAGTTTTCGATCTTCATGCAATGATGAAGAAGCTATTGGAGAATCAAATTCAAACGGTAACATCAAAGGCAAAACAACCAGTGGGGAAAACGACAAATTCTATTTTTTGTAGGAGGGACGATGAAGTGGAAATCATATAGGAAACAAGTGGAAGGTATGGAGGAAGGCATGGGAATGGGGGGCACGAATCAAGGGGTACTAGTTGGGAAAGAAAAGAAGGGGAATACGAGAGAAGGGGTGCTGATTTTGAAGAAAATATGGGGGAAAGCGAAGAAAGGTTTGTGTATGAGCATAGGCAGGAAGATCGGGAGACTTGGGGGGGCAAGCACTTGCGAGAGGGGAAATTATGAAGGAATAATGGGAAATGGGGGAGATTAGAAGGTGAGGAAGCTAAAGATGCCCATTTTTTAAGGGGAGGATGCACATGGGTGGATTTATAAGGTTGAGGTAATTCGCAGTCAATGGGTTGACGAAGGAGGAGAAGTTGATAGCAGCAGACTTATATTTGGAGGGGAAGGCACTGTCATGGTACCAATGGAGGGACCAGAGGAGACCCAGAAGCTGGAGAGAGTTCAATGATTATTTATTAAAACATTTTCAAATCGATATTGAAGGAGACTTATATGAGCAGCTCTTTGCATTCGTGCAGGACAGATCAGTGGCAGACTACCGTGAGCAGTTTGACATCTCGCCAGTAGAGTGGAGTGATTCTCAGAGACTACATTGGAGAGGAACTTCATAAAGGGGCTCAAATGAGAGATCAGAGTTACAGTGAAGGTACTAAGGCCTCGTGACTTGGGAGAGGCCATAGAGTTGGCACAAGTGGTGGAAAATCAGAGGTATCATGAGAGGGGAGCCAGGAGCAATAATTCAGGAGGCTCTTACAGGACGACGACCACTCTTTTAGCACCCAAACGTCTGACAGTAGAAGGTTTTCGTGAGACACCAGGGAGAAGCCAGTAGGAGGAGGAAGTGGGGGAAATTTCAAGAGGTTGATGGAGAAGATGATGTAGAAGAAGAGGGCATTATGTTTCAGGTGTGATGAGAAGTATACTCCAAGGCATAGGTGTAGTGATTAAACTCTTCAGGTTCTTACCATCTGTGATGACGAGGAAACTGAGGAGAGAGATGAGGTTGAGGTAGAGGGAGGGATGGAGGAGAAGCTGTAACTGGATCTGGCAGAGGTTTCTCTGAACTCTATGGTAGGATTCACTATAAATCATACTATGAAGGTGAGGGGGGAGATAGAGGATAGGGAGGTGATGGTACTGATTGACAATGGGGGCTACCCATAATTTAATTTTCACTCAGGTCGTCGACCAACTGGGAGTGAAATTGGTGGACATGGGTCATTATGGGGTGATGATTGGTATAGGGCGGGTGGAGAAAGGCCAAGGCATCTGTAGAGGAGTGGTGTTGACCATCCAGACGATTCAGGTGAGGGAAGGTTTTCTCCCACAGGAGTTAGAAAGTACTATGTCATTCTGGGGATGAAGTGGTTGTAGACCTTGGGAGACACCAAGGTCAATTGGAGAGCACTCACGATGGAGTTGATGGTGGATGGGAGAAAGGTGGTGATAAGGGGAGATGCAGGCTATCCAAAACCATGGTATTTCTCAAAACCATGGTGAGGAGTAGACAAGAGGTGGGGGAGGGATTTTTTGTGGATTTACACAAACTAGAGGACGTTAGATTGGAGGGAGGGGACGTACCCCTCTCAATACAACCGTTGATTCAGCAATTCTAGGAGAGTTTTCAGCAACATCAAGGATTGCCACCACCAAGGTAGCAAGAGCATGCTATCACCTTGAGGGAAGGTGAGTCACCCATCAGCGTCAGTCCCTACCGCTATTCTTAATTTTAAAAGGATAAAATTTAGAAGCTGATTAGAGAAATAATAGAGGCAGGAATCATCAGGCCTAGTGTTAGCCCTTTTTCTAGTCCAGTATTACTGGTTAAGAAATGAAAGTACGAGATGCGCCAAGAGGGGGGGTGAATTGGTATTTTAAATATTCAACCCTACACAAGAGTTCTAATTTTTTTGTATTTTAAAAAATAACTCAACGAATAACGTGCGGAAGCAAGTACAACGTTCACAACGATGATATTGATAATTCAATTTTAAATTTTACAACACAAGATTTAAATCATGATTTTTCACCAAGAAATTTAATGTACTAATTAAGAGCATGAAAAGTAAAGTACGGTAAAAAAGAAAAAACACACCAAAGATTTTTATAGTGGTTCGGTCACTTGACCTACGTCCACTCCCCGGAGTCCTCTACTCCGGGATTTGCACTACTAAAAGTTGACTCTCCTTTTGCCCCCACAGCAAGGCGGAGAAGCCTTTACAATACTCACTTTCACCTCCCTTGGTGCGGCGGAATACTAAACGCTATATGACCCTCCTGGTGACGGCAGCGGACCTTCTCCTTTTTCTCCCTCCTGAAGATGGCAGAGTACCTTGACGATGTTGATCTTGAAGTGACTCTTCCCTCGAGAACTTTCTCGAAGCTTCCCAAAGCCACAAGAGGAGCAAAGCATGCAGCTAGCATCGAGCCACCGTGTGATCCCCTCACACTACTTCTCCCTCACGCTCAAGATCACCTTCACCTTCCTCTCTCAAGCCCTGGATCTCTCTAAAAACTTCTCTCTAACGAATCCCCTTCTTTCCTCAAAGCCTCTCACAGCAAAAGGGCAGATCAACAACCTCTTAAAAAAATTTTAAGTTGTTTTTTATATCAGGCTTCAAAAAACCCTAAAACTTTTAACTTTTGCGTTTCTGTTCGAACATTACGATCTATAATCGTACAGTACGATCAGTTCAATTACAGCTCCATCCAGTACGAGTATAGACGAACAGTTATCAAATTTTATACATATCATACTGTACGATATGTATATCGTACAGGACGATACTGTTGATTCGTACTGTTCGTACAGGACGAACTGTGGGACGATCCTTGGGACGAAAGAATTCATCTCTGTCAGTCGTCCAGCACTCCTTTAGTCGTACAGTACGATTAGTGTTTTTCAGGATATCGTCCAGGATGAATAGAACAAAAATTCTTGGTTTTATCTGGTACGACCGATGGGATGAATGAAATCATCTCTGTCGGTCGTCCAGCACTCCACTAGTCGTACAGTACGATTAGTTCATTTCTTGATATCGTCCTGCACGATATGAATATCGTCCAAGACGAACAAAATAAAAAACCTTGGTTTCATTTGGTACGATCGCTGGGACGAATGAAATCGACTCTGTCAGTCGTACGGTACGATATATGATCGTACAGTACGATCGACTTTTAAATTAGACACCAACATTTATTTCCTGATTAGGGAGATAATTTTGATAAGTATTAATTAATCGTACAGTACGATAAGAATCGTACAGTACGATCAGTTCAGGAAATCAAAATTAAGAACTTACCAAACTTATTCTGGCAGCTAGGGTTTCTCAATTGTATCTTATCGTACAGTACGATAGGTATCGTATAGTACGATTAGATTATAAATTTAATCATCTGAAAAATTAGCCGTTAGCCTGAGTATTATTAATTAATCGTACAGTACGATATTAAATCGTACAGTACGATATTCTTTAAAAATTTTTTTAACACATTTAAAACACTTCTCCCCCTGTGTGTGTGCATGGTTTCTCCTTTCACATGCATGCTTCTGTGGCAGACTCAAGAAAATAAAAATAAAGAAATAAAAATTACAGACTTTTCAACATCCTATTCAACCCGGTTTGAGTCTCCAGTAACCTTGAGCAGTGTGCATCTGACCTGAAATGTTAGTGCTCATATACAAGGATTAAGCATTTGTAATATAAAGGAATTCTATATGGATTCAGTAAGTATTAGTTGTCACCATCAAAATTAAGTGATCGGGATCGTGGATTTCAACAATCTCCCCCTTTTTGATGGTGTCAAATAATATTTTCTGATGGACAGTTGTTCTGAATTCCTTAGCTCCCCCTCAGAAGAGTAACTTATTAATTTTTAAATAGGAGGGGAAGAACCAATTTTTTTTTATTTTATTATAACATATAGAAAAAAATATAACAAGATAGAAAAAATATGTAGTGAAAATATAAACAACCAATATCATTAATAGTAAGCAAAAATTGAAAAATACAGAACACACAGAAACGTCTCCCCCTTTTGACAGCACCAAAAAGGGAAGAATAAGGAAACAACTACAATGACAATAAACAGAAAACATAAATAATTACAATAACTCAAAAATCTGGATCCTGATCCGGAGGTGGTGGTGGAGGTTGTGGAAACAGTTGGTGGTACTGATGGAGGGATGCAAACTGGTGATCGATCGATGTGAAGCGATCCCTAAACCATTTCATATCAGTTTCATGCTCCTGATGTTGCTGAGCAATGTGGGCATCCAACCTAGTCTCCAGGTGATCAAGGCGTTGAATAATGTCGTCGTGAGGGTAGTCGGGAGGAGCAAGGCCAGGTGGGTGGATTGGTGGTGGTGGAGGGGCGTCAGCAGGAGCAGCAGCCTCTTCGTCATCAAACTCGTGATCGGCGGGAGCGGCCCCCCTATGGAACAAGATATAAAAGGAGGCATCCGAGTAGAAGATAGGAAGGTGATCTGGAGGTAGCGGATAATGAAGTTGGTACTTGGCATCTAGGATGTATCATATGACATGCCTTAAAGCAAGGTTCAGTTTGTGGCGGGCACCAGGATATCGGTAGGCAGACAGGGTATGGATATAGTCAAAAACTATTTGGGCTTCATTGAATTTTGTTCCAGACATGATTAGATATGTGACGACAGAAAGTAGTGGAGTAATATGAATGCGGTCTCCAGCTTTGGGTATAATGGAAGTGTGAAGCACATGCTGGATAACGCGGGCATTCTGATTAAGGGTTTGGACCAGGGGTAGGTGTTGATTGGAGGGGACACCCCTAAGGGTCATATTTACTAATATCCAATCATAGTCATGGGAGATCAAGGATTGGGGACGAGGGCCGTCAGGGATAGCCCGATATATGCAGCAATGTCGTTGACGGTGATAACGACATTCTGTTTACAGACATAAGAAGTGAAAGTGGTATTTTCTAGGTCGATTCTGATATTGGCAAGAAACTCAAAAAGAAGTTCGGAGTGAAAAGGAAAGGCAAGAGTCAAAAGGAATTGAAGGGTGGTGGATGCGAACAGGTTTATCACCTCGAAATTTAGAGCGGCTTGATTCAGCATGCGAGATGGAGTGATTTTGGCTTCCTTGATTTTAATATATGCTTTCTCATCCACAGCGAAGAGAAAATGATCATCGAAATGCCAAGAGGAGGAGGAGCTCCCGACGACCATTCGGCCGCGCTTACTGGAACCAGACATAGTTGAAGAAGGGACTTGAAAAAGAGAGAAAAACTTGGAGTGAATGAGAGTGAGTGAGTGTGGCAAAGAATCCCTCCCTTTTATAGAATTTGTGAACTATCGTACAGTACGATTGAGGATCGTACAGTACGATAGGCTCAATAATATTGTCTGGACGACCGTTCAAAAAAATAAGTCAAATCATACAGTACGATCCAAATCGTACTGTACGAACGTGAGTGTGAGGCGTTCGTCCCGAGGAGTCGTCTGAATGACCTTTTGACAAAAATAATCGTACAGTACGAACAGGTGTTCGTACAGTACAATAGGCAATAATGTTCGTACCGGTCGAGTTTAAATTCGTCCTAATCCTTTTGACATGTGGATCGTACGGTACGATAGGTATTTCGTACAGTACGATGACCAATAATGTGTATCGTACGGTACGAGTGGTGTATCGTACAGTACGGTAGGTACAAGACATGAAAGATCTAGACCGTGAATGGGAATGGACGGCTGAGATTGGAGAGATTTGAACCTTATCGTACAGTACGATATTGGATCGTACAGTACGATTGTCAGAGAATTTCAAGGTTTGTGAGCAGCATGGTGAGAGGATCAAGAAACCATTTTTTATTTATTTATTTATTTTTTTATATATATAATTTTTTAATAATAATTTTTTTTTGTTGTTTTAGGCTTGAATGTCTATGACACCTAATTTTGTTCTTAAAGTGCTAAATGTGTCATAATCTAATGGTTTTGTGAAAAGTCAGACAATTGATCTTCAGTAGCAACGTGGTGCAGTTCAATATCTCCTTTGGCTACGTGATCTCTAATGAAATGATGTCTAATGCCTATATGTTTTGTTCGTGAATGTTGAATTAGATTTTTGGATATGCAAATAGCACTAGTGTTGTCACACATGATCGGAATGGTTCGTACAAGTAGTCATAGATCTACAAGCTATTATTTTAACCACAAAACTTGTGCAACACAGCTACCTACCGCTATATATTCTGCTTCAGCTGTTGATAGGGCTACTGAATTCTGTTTCCTACTGGACCATGAAACTAATAATTGTCCAATAAATTGACAAGTGCCACAAGTGCTTTTTCTATCTACCCTACATCCTGCAAAGTCTGAATCTGAGTACCCTAAGATTTCAAAAGAAGTGTTATGTCTAGGATACCAAATTCCTAAGTTCGGGGTGCTTAGTAGATATCTAAGAATTCTTTTGACAGCAGTCATGTGAGATTCTTTTGGGTCAGCTTGAAAGCGGGCACAGAGACACACACTAAACATTATGTCTGGTCTACTGGCAGTCAGATAAAGAAGCGATCCAATTATTTCCCTATACTTCTTTTGATCTACAGAATTCCCACTGGGATCTTTATCCAATTGAATGTTAGAGCTCATGGGTGTATTCATAGCCTTAGCATTGTCCATTTCATACTTTTTCAAAATATCATTGATGTACTTAGACTGGCTAAGAAATATTCCACCTTATGTTTGTTTTACACTAAATCCAAGGAAGTAACTAAGTTCTCCCATCATACTCATTTCAAACTCGTCACTCATTATTTTTGAAAATTCATTACATAAGCTTTTCTCCGTCGATCCGAACAAGATGTCATCTACATAAATCTGAACAATGAGTACTTCAACTCCTTCCTTCTTCAAAAATAAGGTAGTGTCCACACTACCCTTAACAAAGCCTCTATCTAGTAGGAACGTACTAAGTCTTTCATACCAGGCTCTAGGTGCTTGTTTTAACCCGTATAGTGCCTTTTTCAGTTTGAACACGTGGTTTGGAAATTATGAGTTTTCAAACCCCGGAGGTTGCTCCACATAAACATCTTCCTTGATTACCCCGTTCAGGAAGGCACTCTTGACATCCATTTGATATAGCTTAAAATCCCTAAAACAAGCAAAGGCTAACAGTACCCTGATGGCTTCTAGTCTAGCTACCGGAGCAAAGGTTTCTTCAAAATCTATTCCTTCAATTTGGTTATACCCCTTTGCTACTAACCTAGCCTTATTTCTCACTACTATCCCATAGTCATTCATTTTATTTTTAAAGACCCATTTAGTTCCAACCATACTTTGTTATTTAGGTCTTTTGACTAATTCCTATACATCATCCCTAACGAATTGATTCAACTCTTCTTGCATTGCTAGGATCCAAAATTCATCTCCTAAGGCTTGATCTATACTCGTGGGCTCAATCATAGATATGAATGCAGAATGACTAACCTCTTTCCTAAGTCCATGCCTAGTTTTTACCCCTTCTGATGGGTCTCCTAAGATCAGTTCTCTAGGATGACTAGAAGAGAATTTCTAATCTCTAGGCAGATGTTCCTGAGGTTCCGCTCTAGTCTCTATGGTAATGGTTTCTACTCCCCGTAAAACCTCAACTTCTTCTACTTCATGATTAGGTTCAGAGGTCTTATTGGATTCATCAAATACCACATGGGTAGACTCTTCTACTACTAGGGTTCTCTTATTGAATATTCTATAGGCTTTACCTACCGATGAGTAGCCTAGGAAAACCCCTTCATCAGATTTAGGATCGAACTTTCCTAAGGGTGACTTGCCATTGATTAGGATGAAGCATTTGCAACCGAAAACGTGTAAGTGGGAAAGATTGGGTGTCCTACCCTTAAGCAACTCATAGGGTGTCTTATTTAGTTTGGATCTAACATTTACCCTATTTAACACATAGCACGCGGTATTCACTGCTTCTGCCCAAAAATATCTAGGAAGAGTGTATTTAGCTAACATAGCCCTAACAGCTTCAACTAAAGTTCTATTCTTTCTTTCTGCTATTCCATTTTGCTGAGGAGTTCTAAGGGCAGAGAAATTATGTTCTATTCCAACATCTTTACAAAATGATTCAAATTTATCATTCTCAAATTCCCCACCGTGATCACTATGAATTGTTGAAATTACACATCCTAATTTCCTTTGAATCCAAGTGGAAAAAGTTCTAAACTCTTCAAATGACTCACTCTTATGATCTAGGAATTTCACCCAAGTAAACCTAGAGTAGTTATCCACTATTACAAACCCATACAACCTCCCTCCTAGGCTGGCTATACTAACAGGTCCGAACAGGTCCATGTGGAGAGTTTCTAGTGGCCTAGTGGTGTTGATATCTTTGATTGCATGAAATAAAGATTTAACTTGTTTTCCTAATTGGCAAGCATCACAGAGATGATCCTTAGTAAAGTCTAACTTTGGTATGCCTCTAACTAAGTCTTTCTGAGTGATGCTCCTAAGTATTTTCATACTAGCATGGCATAGTCTCCTATGCTATAGCCAAGAGTCATCCGCTATTATTTTCAGACACAAAAAGTTTGAGGTTTCAATGCAGTTCAAATCTAACATGTAAATATTATTTATGTGTTTTCCTTCTAACACAAGTGAATCATTTAAGCTAATCATGCATTTATTAGACAGAAATTTTATGTCAAAGCCCTTGTCACATAGTTGACTTATACTTAAAAGATTATGCTTTAAACCATCAACTAAAAGTACATTCTCAATAATTAAATTTTTAGTGTTTCCAATGATACCTGAGCCCATCACTTTCCTGGTGGTGTTGTCTCCCAAAGTTACCTTGCCTCCTGACCTGCCCTCCAGTGTCACGAACTGCTTCATGTCTTCAGTCATGTGTCTCGAGCAGCCACTATCCAGGTACCACATGCTCTCACTAGGTCTTTTGTGAGAGCATCCCTACAATGTCAATCACGGATTAGCTTTGGGAACCCAAGTGAGTTTGGGTTCCACCCTATGCTTATATGAATGAAATATATGCATGTTATACTGTGATGAATGCGATTTAGGTCTCCACACCAGATGTGTCCTATAGTGAATTGAGCACGTGCGGGCTATGTGACCTAGTATGCCACAAGAATAACATCTAACACCTGGAAATGGGTTCGCTAATCTACGAGGGTGGTAGTGCCTATTTCTGGGTTTGGATGATGCATGTCGTGCTGGTTTTGAATGAAATGATTCACATGGTGGAGGCTGAAAAAACTCAGCAAACGTGGGAGGTTTTTTATTATTTTTAAATGCATGAAGTTTTTCATTTAAAAATTTGTTCTCTTGGTTAAGACTTGCATATTCGAATCTCAATGTATGCTCACTACTACTAAGTTCCCCTGCTAGTTCTTCTAGTTCCTTAAATGCATTCTCTAATTCAACATGTGATTATTTCAAGGTATCGTGTGCAGTGGTTAACTCAATATGCTTCTTGTTTAATGCATCGTATTCATCAAGCAAAGACATATGATCTTTATCCAAGACAGAAAAATTCTTTACTACACTAGCATGCTCCTTTTGTAAAGTACTAAACTCAGTATTAAGACTAACATATTTTTTCTTCAACTTTCTATACGAGTCATGGATTTTTTCAGAAATAACAAGCAGTTCATCATAAGACAGTTAACATACCTCATCTTGATCTGATTGATCAAGATTATCATTAGTCATAAGACACAGATTCGTTACCTCCTCCTCTGCTTCTTCTTCCGATGATTCTGAGGCAGAGTCGGCCCAAAACGTTTTTTGAGTCTTAAATTTGCCCTTCATGAACTTTGATCTTTCCTCACCCTTTTCCTTGGTTTGATGAGTCTTGATGTTGGGGCAATCAGCTCGGAGATAACCAGGTTTCCTGCACTCAAAGCAAATTGTCTCAGATGCAACTTTAGTATGCTTTGAGTTTTTACCTTTGTTCCAATTGCTTTGATGACGACACTGCTTTCTTTTCAGAAAATTTTTGAACTGACGAGTCATCAAGGCGATGTCGTCATCTTCCTCCGCTGTTGAGCTGTAAGTTTCAGAATTGTTTGCTTTTAAAGCCACCGCTCGCTCCTTCTTCTTTTCACCTGCATCACTTTGTCGTTGACTCACTCCTTGCTCGTAGGCAATGAGTGACCCAAGCAAATTGTCAATAGAATAAACATTCAGGTCTTTTGACTCAGTTATTGCAGTGATTTTAGTATCATATGAGCTAGGCAAACATCGCAGTATTTTGTTTACTTTTTTTGAGTTAGACAACTCTCTTCCTAAACCATGCAGAGATGTTACAATCTGGGTGAATCGAGTGTACATGTCAGATATAGTTTCACTAGATTTCATGCGGAATAGTTCATAATCATGTAGCAGTATGTTCAACCTAGATTGTTTGACCTCACTAGTTCCTTCGTACGTGATACACACTTTGTCCCAAATTTGCTTACCAGTAGTACAAGTTGAGACTCGCATACAGTCTTCTGATTTCAATGCGCAAAAGAAACAATTTAGACATTTAGCATTTAGCTGTTGTTCTCTATCCTCAATGCTCCATTCATTAAATGATAGTTCAGTTTTAATTCCATTCAACATACGAAATGGTGCAGAATAACCTTCTTGGACTAACATCCACATGCGATAGTCTAAAGACTGTAAAAATGTAGACATGCGTATTTTCCAGAAATCAAATGGTATGTTGTCAAATAAAGGTGGACGAGTTATAGAATAACCCTCCGCAGTGTTACGGTTACCAAATTGAGCCATGGATCTTACGTTTTTAGGTTTTCTAAAACACTATTTTGAAACCCCGCTCTGATACCACTTGAAAGTACGAGATGCGCCAAGAGGGGGGGTGAATTGGTATTTTAAAAATTCAACCCTACACAAGAGTTCTAATTTTTTTGTATTTTAAAAAATAACTCAACGAATAACGTGCGGAAGCAAGTACAACATTCACAACAATGATATTGATAATTTAATTTTAAATTTTACAATACAAGATTTAAATCATGATTTTTCACCAAGAAATTTAATGTAATAATTAAGAGCATGAAAAGTAAAGTACGGTAAACAGGAAAAAATACACCAGAGATTTTTATAGTGGTTCGGTCACTTGACCTACGTCCACTCCCCGGAGTCCTCTACTCCGGGATTTGCACTAGTAAAAGTTGACTCTCCTTTTGCCCCCACAGCAAGGCGGAGAAGCCTTTATAATACTCACTTTCGCCTCCCTCGGTGCGGCGGAATACCAAACGCTATGTCACCCTCCTGGTGACGGCAGCGGACCTTCTCCTCTTTCTCCCTCCGGGAGATGGCAGAGTACCTTGATGATGTTAATCTTGAAGTGACTCTTCCCTCGAGAACTTTCTTGAAGCTTCCCAAAGCCACAAGAGGAGCAAAGCATGCAGCTAGATTGGAGCCACCGTGTGATCCCCTCACACTACTTCTCCCTCACCCTCAAGCTCACCTTCACCTTCCTCTCTCAAGCCCTAGATCTCTCCAAAAACTTCTCTCTAACGAATCCCCTTCTTTCCTCAAAGCCTCTCACAGCAAAAGGATAGATCAACAACCTCTTAAAAAAATTTTAAATTATTTTTTATATCAGGCTTCAGAAAATCCTAAAAGTTTCAACTTTTGTGTTTCTGTTTGTACAGTATGATCTATAATCGTACAGTACGATCAGTTCAATTATAGCTCTGTCCAGTACGAGTACAGACGAACAGTTATAGAATTTTATACATATCGTACTGTATGATATGTATATCGTACAGGACGATACTGTTGATTCGTACTATTCATACAGGACGAACTGTGGGACGATCCTTGGGATGAAAGAATTCATCTCTGTCAGTCATCCAGCACTCCTTTAGTCGTACAGTATGATTAGTGTTTTTCAGGATATCGTCCTGTATGATACGAATATCGTCCAGGACGAATAGAATAAAAATTCTTTATTTCATCTGGTACGATCGATGGGATGAATGAAATCGTCTCTATCGGTCATCCAGCACTCCACTAGTCATACAGTACGATTAGTTCATTTCTTGATATCATCCTGTACGATATGAATATCGTCCAGGACGAACAGAACAAAAAACCTTGGTTTCGTTTGGTACGATCGCTGGGACGAATGAAATCATCTCTGTCAGTCGTATGGTACGATATATGATCGTACAGTATGATCGACTTTTAAATTAGAAACCAACGTTTATTTCCTGATTATGGAGATAATTTTGGTAAGTATTAATTAATCGTACAGTACGATAAGAATCGTACAGTACGATCAGTTCAGGAAATCAAAATTAAGAACTTACCAAACTTATTCTGGCGGCTAGGGTTTCTCAATTGTATCTTATCTTACAGTACGATAGGTATCGTACAATACGATTAGATTATAAATTTAATCATCTAAAAAATTAGCCGTTAGCCTGAGTATTATTAATTAATCGTACAGTACGATATTAAATCGTACAGTACGATATTCTTTAAAAAAATTTTTAACACATTTAAAACACTTCTCCCCCTGTGTGTGTGTATGGTTGCTCCTTTCACATGCATGCTTCTATGGCAGACTCAAGAAAATAAAAATAAAGAAATAAAAATTACAGACTTTTCAACATCCTATTCTACTCGGTTTGAGTCTCCAGTAACCTTGAGCAGTGTGCATCTGACCTGAAATGTTAGTGCTCATATACAAGGATTAAGCATTTATAATCTAAAGGAAGTCTATATGGATTCAGTAAGTATTAGTTGTCACCATCAAAATTAAGTGATCGGGATCCTGGATTTCAACAAGAAAAAGGATGGGAGTTGGAGATTTTGTATGAGCTATAGGGCAGTAAACAAGGAAATGATGCCAAACAAGTTTCCTATCCCAGTAATAGATGAGTTGTTGGATGAGTTGAGTGGGGAAATTAATTTCACCAAGTTTGATCTGAAGTCAAGGTATCATTAGATCAGGATGAAAAAGGAGGATGTACCAAAGACTACTTTCAGAACTCATGAATGGCATTATGAGTTCCTAGTGATGTCTTTTGGCCTCACTAATGCCCCAACCACATTCCAGGCCCTCATGAACAAGGTTTGCAGGCCTTATCTCAAAAGATTTGTGTTAGTGTTCTTTGATGATATCCTAGTTTACAGCAAGTCAGAGGAGGAGCACTGGGAACATCTGAGGAGGGTTTTAGAGCTATTACAGGAGCACAAGTTGAGGGCCAATTTGAAGAAATGTTGTTTTTCCCAGGCCAGTGTGGAATATTTGGGCGATATTGTGTCCAAAGAAGAGGTGGTAGCAGACCAGCCAAAAATTGAAGCTTTGTCAAATTGGCTAGTGCTTAAGAATATGAAGGAGCTTAGAGGATTCCAAAAACGGATAGGATACTACAGGTGATTCGTGAAAGGGTACATCACTATCGTATGGCCACTAATAGAGCAGTTAAAGAAGGATGGGTTTCTATGGGGGGAGGCGGCCACAGCATCCTTTGAGAGCTTGAAGAAGGCTATGACTAATATACCTGTCTTAGCTCTGCCAGACTTCACTCAGGTCTTTATAGTGGAGACAGATGCTTCAGGATATGGATTAGGGGTAGTGTTAATGTAAAATCATCAACCCATTGCCTATTTCAGCCGGGTGTTGATAGACAGAGTCAGGTTGAAATCGGTCTATGAGCAGGAGTTGATGGCCATCGTATTAGCCATCCAGAAGTGGTGGGCCTACCTATTAGATAAGCATTTCATTATCAAAACAGATCAGCGGAGCCTGAAGTACTTGTTGGAGCCGTAGATGGTTATATAGGAGCATTAGAGGTGGCTGTCCAAATTGTTGGGCTATGATTTTGAAATCCAATATAGGCCAGAAGTTGAGAACAAATTGGCATATGCCTTGTCCAGATGTATGGGGGAGCTGCAAGCGACGACAGTATCAATCCTCATAATATTAGATTGGGAAGCCATTAAGGAGAAAAGTGCCAGAGATAAGGAGTTGGGAAAAATCAGGGCCAATTTATTAAGAGAAGGGAGAAGCCACTCAGGGTATTCATTGGAGGGGAATAGACTATTATAACAGGGGAGATTTGTGATGCCTAGGACATCAATCCACATTCCACACTTGCTCCAGGAGTTTCATGGGAGTGCTGTTGGGGGGTCACTCAAGGGTGTAGAGGAAATACAGAAGGCTAACATCAGAGTTGTACTGGAAGGGGATGCATAAGGATGTAGAGGAGATGGTAGCCAGATGTGAGGTCTGTCAGAAGAACAAATACTTGGCCATGTCTCCAGGAGGATTACTACAGCGGTTGGCTTTACCAGGTCGGGTATTGTTGAACTCGTTTTCGATCACATTCTGCTCGAGTATGTTTAGTTAGTTTGATTGAGCGTTGTCGATCTCGATTTGCATTCGAGATGACTTGAGTCGAGTCAAATTTGACTCGACAAGGTTTGATTAAGATTGATTGACTCTCGAGGCCCTCATCGAGCCCAATTTATATCAAATCGGCATCGATTTGGGTGTAATTTTACCAAATTATTTTAATTGAATCAATTATACCCAAATTGACTCAATTTGAGTCGAATTGAGTTCGATTTAAACCCCAAATTGAACCCAAATCAGCCTAATTATTTTATAAATAAGTTTAATTTTATTTTAAAATATTTTTTGGCTCTTAATTGCTGGCTCGTGTTTGTCGAAAAGGTGATTACCGCGAGATGGGAGAAAACGAAGAGGCAGAGCTCTCGGAACTGCTCATTCACACTGCTCTAGATTTGGGACTTCTCATTAGCACGCCATACTAGAGGCCGAAGCCTCTCTAGCTGGGGGATTGGCATTTTTGAGCTCCCGATTCTTCCCATTCGGAGAGCTCTCGGTTTTTCTCCTTGGACTTCCACGTCCCTGCTCTCATCTCCCTTGGGTTCGCACATGCAAGAGGAGCCGAACCCCACCTCTCTTGCGTGGAAGACGTCCGATGCCATCAAGCCCTAGCCGACGCTCCCTCCTTTTCCCTCGGCACTGTAATTTTTTTCTCCCTTTTCTTCTTCTCCTCCTTATTCTTCTCTTTTCTCTTCTTCGTCCCCCACCTTCCCCTCTTATTCTCTCTTCATACTTCAAAATCTTCTTACCTTCCTTCTTCAAGGATGATAATGATTATGTGGTTAGTTCATCAAAGAAAGTTGTATATAGCTAATTTATTTGCTGTTATAATAAATTTCCAACAGTTTTATGAGTAAAAATACTTATCCATTTCATAAACATTTCATTTAGATGATCAAGCTATGTGACTTTGTGAAATGTGGATGTGCTCTATGGCAAGTTTCAATCAATCCTCGTGTATAAATGTGCAGGAATTTTCAATCGTTAATGATTTATAGCATGTAATATGTGGTGTAAGATCTCATGGATGTATTATAAGAGATTATAATGTCTTTCATTAGATGCATGCAAGATGTTTGATTAAATGCTTTAAAAGAAATCTATTTCTTTTTTTTTTTCTAGTTCCATCTATGTTTAACCCCAATAGTAAAGTAAATATGCATATGTATATTTGAATAGATATTTCCTCTCATTATTTCTTCATATATATACTTTTTTTTTATTAGAATAAAAAAATAATAGTTATTTTGAATGCATGTTCCACTATATAGTTGTTGCAGACTCAAATCTACGCGGCGATAGAGTTTAAATTTCCGTCTCAGTGTTGTACGTATATCCAGCATACGAAGAGAAGAATGAAAGAACACCAGGATTTTTACGTGGAAAGCCCTGAAAAGGGGAAAAACCACGGGGCCACGCCCAGTTGAAAAAGCTCCACTAGTGTTGTATGAAATACACGAGGCTGATTTGCCCGTTAAATTCAGGACGATCAGATTATAATGAGTATCAGTTAAGCAGAGTTCCGACGTCACTCAGGTGTCTGGCAGAATTCCGGCGTCACTCGGGCGTCGGGTAGAATTTCGATGTCGGGCAGAATTCAGACGTTGCTCCAGCGTCGGGCAGAGCTCCGGCGTCCCTCAGGCGCCCGGTGGTGCTTTGGCGTTGCTCCGGTGGTGTTCCGGTGGAGTTCCGGCGAAGTTCCGGCGGTGTTCCGGCGGTGGTCGAGGAGGAGCTGTTCCCTCGTAGCCTTCTCTTCTCTTCTTCTTCTCTTCTTCTTCTCCTTAGCTTCTTGGCTTGGGTCCTCTCTTAAGAGAAATGAGGGGCTATTTATAGTTTTTTTGGAGTGGCATAGCCCGTAAATAGATGAGGGATCAGGGGCAAATAAGGAGTGATCCAGATGAACGGCTGATATTGAATCCCTTGATCATGAACTGTTTATTGAGCATCTTAAGGTCTTAATGGAATCAGAATTCTGCAATTTTGGGCTCGTTGGATTCGTCTCATCGAGCCGCTCGATTCGACTATAAGCTCGTCAAAATTGGAGACCGTTTGGTAACTCAAATTGCTGTTCGAGGCTTTTGACAGCGCTTCGGGTACTTGATTTGGACTCATTTGGGCTCGGATTGAGTCCAATTTGGTGTCTTTGGGTTCGTATTTCTGAGAAGCTCAGTTCAACTATAAGATTGCTGAAATCGGAGTTCAAATGGTCTCCGAATTAATTTTTGAAGTTTCCAACTTGAGTTTTTCTTTGAGATTCGTGCCCGATCAAGATAATTTTTTGGTGATATATCAGTTGCCCCCCTATTTTCGGACGTCGAAGCTCCAGGAGTCCGAAAATACTTGTTCCGACATTTTACATTGGCCGAATCGCCAAAAATCGCGTTAAAAAAGATATAATTTTCCTCAAACTCGATTGTAGAGGCCTCGTTGAGCTCCGAAAGTGTCAAAATTGAGTCCGCAACGTCGAAAAACGTGTCCGGGGACCCCAAAAACGTCGAATTTGGACCGTCCGGCCCAAAATCGGAGCCCGGGAACGCCTAGGCGGCCGAACAGACCGGCCGCCGGCAGCCGCCGCCAGCGGCGCCCGCGCAGGCGCGCGGGCAAGGGGCGCGCCCCCTGGGGTGCGCGGCAGTTGCCTTATATATATATATATATATATATATATATATATATATATATATATATATATATATATATATATATATATATATATATATATATATATATATATATTTTTTTGTGGGGCCCGCTGATTTTTTTTATTATTTTTTATAAAATTCGTAAATAACTGATTTTGAGCCCAAAAAATTCTGAAAAAATTCTAAAAAATTCAGAAAAAATTTGAAAACCTTCTAGAAACTCTCTCCCTCCAAATTTCAAACATTTTCCCCCTCTTTTTCACTTTTTTCCTCTCTTTTTCTCCCCTTTTCATCCTATAAATGCCCCCCTTGGGGTAGGGGACAAAATGCCCCTTTCTTCCTCTTCTCTTCTCCCACTTGCTTCTGGCATTTTGAGGCATTCCGCTGTTTTTGAGTAGGTGACTTTCCCTACTCGACTCGGTGCCCCTCTTTTTGCGCAGAAGTTAGCGTAGTCCTCTCTTCTCCCCTCTAGCTTCTAGCTTTTTGAGGCCTTCCGCTGTTTTTGAGTAGGTGACTTTCCCTACTTGACTCGGTGCCCCTCCTTTTGCGCAGAAGTTAGCAGCTTTCTATCTTCTCCCCTCTAGCTTCTGGCATTTTGAGGCCTTCCGCTATTTTTGAGTAGGTGACTTTTCCCACTCGACTCGGCGCCCCTCTCTTTGCGTAGAAGTTAGCCGCTTCCCCTTTTTAGGAAGGGAAGCGGAATGGGAGTTAGAATTTCTCTCCTTTAAGAGATCATGTGGAGGTGAGATGTCAGTCGGAGGGAGTCTGAAGATGGTCAGAAGTCAGATGTCGGGAAGAAGTACGGCATCGGGTAGAACTCCGACGAAATTCTGTTGGCGGGAAGAAGTCCCACGAAGGGTGGAAATTTGGTGCCGGGTAGAAGCCCGACAAACATCCGACGAAGTCCCACGACGGGTAGAAATTTGGCGTCGGGTAGAAGCCCGACAAACATCCGACGACGGGCAGAAGTTCGACGTTGGGTAGAACTCCGACGAAAATTCATCAGCGGGCAGAAGTTCCACGACGGGTAGAAATTCTGCGACGGGAGAAAGATCAATATCTGTTAGAATTTTGATGAAAGTCTCGCGATGTTTAGAAGTCCTTCAACGAGAGGAAGCTCGGCATCGAATAGAATTTCAATGCTATTTTAACGGAAGTTTTTCGATGATGAACGATCGGGTGGAAGTCTGACCAAGTGGGGAGGAGAAGGAGAGAGTTCAAGGGTGCGGCTATCAGCAGTTGAACGAGAAGCTGATGATGGCTGATATGAAGTAAAGAGCCGCCGATAAACATCAGGCGAAGGGCTGATGATGACAAGTGCCATTTTGCTAAGGCAATATGTATCCAAACTGAAGTATGTCGACATCAGATATCCCTGAGTCAAGGGGTCAAAGCAATGTGCTATGTTAGTAGTCAGGCGATATACTTATTGTGTAAACTGAGTGGAGGCCTGATGGTGATCAGGTTACATCTTTTCTTGGAAGAAGAAGTTGTACGAGGTACTTGAATGCATAATAAAGAATAGGTCAATTGAATCCACTAAGGATTTTTGACCATTTCGAAGTTTCTTCTTGCTTGATAATAGCAGCTTGTACGAATGATGCCAATGTACTTTTTGATTTTAACTTCTAGTGAGAAGAAATATACATTTGAATCTGAATTTATGTAACTCCAATGATATTGTATATGAAAATTTGTCCCCTAGAGGGAGCTGAATTGTTATTGCATCTGTAAGACATGCTTTGATATATCTGAGATTATAAGTCAAAGCTCTTGCTTGATGACGTTAAGAGAAGATGTTAGATTAAATCTCCCTAGGAATGGTCTTCTAATGATTGAGATAGAAGACATCCTCCTATGACGTTTGACCTATATGAGGTTGTATGTCAGAGCCCTGCTCAATAACGTTAACCTGTATAGGAGAGGTCGAGGGAATCCACCAAGGATGTGAGACCTATCCGAGTTTATATGTCAGAGCCCTGCTCGATGACGTTAACCTATATGGAAGAGATCGAGAGAATCCACCAAAGATGTGAGACCTATCCGAGGTTGTATGTCGGAGCCTTTGCTCGACGACCTTAACCTGTATGGAAGAGGTCGAGAGAATCCACCAAGGATGTGAGACCTATCTGAGGTTGTATGTCGGAGCCTTTGCTCGACGACGTTAACCTGTATGGAAGAGGTCGAGAGAATCCACCAAGGATGTGAGACCTATCTGAGGTTGTATGTCAGAGCCTTTGCTCGACGACGTTAACCTGTATGGAAGAGGTCAGATCGACTCCCCCTGGGATCGATCTTCTAATGATTAAGATGCAATAAAGACTGCGTATTTCTCAGATCATGGATAAAGAGACTATATTTGTCAGTAGTTTTTTATTGTTATTTTTTATTCTTCTTCTTTTTTAAGAGAAGGAGACAATATTAAAATTAGACGAATAACACATTATATTACTGTAAGACAATACAATAGTTCCCTTATATAATATAAGAGATACATATAGGGACAACCACATCATTTAACTTGGTAGAAATACTAAGGACATTAGAGTGACATCCTACTTATCATAGAAGAGATACATGATGACACATGACAAGTAGTATTACTAATACAACTACACAAAGTGCGTGGTCATTCAATCTCGCCAACCATTTGAATATCATTCAACTGTTGTCTTTGTTGTTGTTGATTTTGCCTCCCAGTTGGACCAGTTTCATCTCGAGCAGGTGAGTTTTGGATGAATTGTCTGAGATATCCTTATCGGATCAACCTCTCGATCTCATCCTTGAGTTGCTTGCAGGCTTTGGTAGTGTGTCCACGACTACGGTGGAAATAGCAATATTGCTCCTGGTTTCCAACATTCGGCTTCAAAGAATTAGGCCACTTGATATTTTCTTTATCTTGAATGGCCATTAGTATGTTGGTTCGAGTTGCATTGAGAGGCGTATACTTTTTCATGTCGGAACTCGCGTTGTGGTACTGGGGGTTTAAGAGATGAATTCTTCTTTCGTTGCAAAAATGGGTCCTCTATTGTAGGGGCGTTCTTATGCTTTCTAGTTGTTTGCTCAAATTTCTTTTTATGAGCATTAATGGCTTCATCAGCGGAGATTTAAGCTTCTACACGATGGATCAGGTCAGCATATGAATGAACTGTGTCTCGCATGAGTGCCGAATAGAAAGGGTCAGGACGGAGGCCGCCAAGAAAGACCCCTCTCAGCAATTCAGGATCCACTCCTGGAATTTGTCGAGCCTCAATGGAAAATTGCTGAAAATACTCCTTTAACGATTCTCCTTCTTTTTGACGGATCCCGAAAAGGTGAGAAGAATCATTAATAATTCTTTGATTGGCAACGAATTCTTCGACGAACACTTTAGCCAATTTGACGAATGTAAGGATCGTTACGGCTGGAAGTGAATAGAACCACGTTCGAGCTTGTCCTTTAAGGGTAGCAGGAAAAACCTAGCATAGGAGTGCATCAGATGCTCGCTGGATATGCATGATAGTTCTGTAATGATCGATGTGCTCGTACGGGTCGGATGTCCCGTCGTAGGAATCGATGCTTGGTAGTTTAAATTCTGCCGGAATAGCGTGTTGAAGAATAGCTTCTGTCAAGGGTGACGACTCCTGCAAGTCCCACTGACGAAGGGGTTGCCTTATGCCTCCTGTAGGGAACTCTTCTCGGACCAATCGTCGTAGTTCATGGCGAAGGGCATTGCGAGGGAGCTCAGCAATGTGTGGTCGGGCTAACTCTTTGGGGAGGTCCAAAGGAATACGAGGTTGCCGACCTGTGTGCGAAGGATGGGTAGAACTTGCTGTATCAGCCAGTTCATTATCTTGATGTGACTGCAGATGTCTCCTTCGCGAAGGAAGAAGAATTTCTGCTTGAAGATGTTCGAGTTGAACAGCTTCTACCCGTGGTGGATCTCGAGGGAGAAGAAGCTCCTCCTGTGGTGCTAGTTCCTGTGGTGCTAGTGCCGTTGTCGAGTCTCTCGTAGGAGTTGTAGGATCTCGTTCTGAGATTCTTCCATTTTTCAGACTCGCTCCTCCAAAGAAGGCCCTGAGGTTCCTTCTCCAGCAATGTGTTGCCCCCCAGGAAGAAAGGAGGCAGAAACTTGATGTCCATAATTTATAGACTGGTTTCTGGATTGAGGAGAGTGGGAGCGGGAGGCTCCTATGAGGCGATTGCTACGCCTATTGGCCATGAAAACAATATTTAGGAGTGTGGGATAGTGTTTCTCACAGACGGCGCCAAACTGTTGCAGACTCAAATATACGCGGTGATAGAGTTTAAATTTTCGTCTCAGCGTTGTATGTATATCCAGCACACAAACAGAAGAATGAAAGAACACCATAATTTTTATGTGGAAAGCCCTGAAAAAGGGAAAAAACCACGGGGCCACGCCCAGTTGAAAAAGTTCCACTAGTGATGTATGAAATACACGAGGCTGATTCGTCCGTTAAATTCAGGACGATCAGATTACAATGAGTATCAGTTAAGCAGAGTTCCGACGTCACTCGGGTGTCTGGCAGAATTCCGGCGTCACTTGGAAAGAATTCCGGCGTTACTCGGGCGTCGGGTAGAATTCCGGCGTCGGGCAGAATTCCGACGTTGCTCCGGCGTTGGGCAGAGCTCCGGCGTCCCTTGGGCGCCCGGTGGTGCTTTGGCGATGCTCCGGTGGTGTTCCGGCAGAGTTCCGACAAAGTTCCGGCGGTGTTCTAGCGGTGGTCGAGGAGGAGCTGTTCCCTCCTAGCCTTCTCTTCTCTTCTTCTTCTCTTCTTCTTCTCCTTGGCTTCTTGACTTGGGTCCTCTCTTAAGAGAAATGAGGGGCTATTTATAATTTTTCTGGAGTGGCATAGCCCGTAAATAGATGAGGGATTAGGGGCAAATAAGGAGTGATCCGGATGAACGGCTGATATTGAATCCATTGATCATGAACCGTTTATTGAGCATCTTAAGGTCGTAATGGTATCCGAATTCTACGATCTTGGGCTCGTTGGATTCGTCTCGTCGAGCTGCTCGCTTCGACTATAAGCTCGTCAAAATCGGAGACCGTTTGGTAACTCAAATTGCTGTTCGAGGCTTCCAACAAGTGCTTCGGGTACTTGATTTGGACTCATTTGGGCTCGGATTGAGTCGAATTTGGTGTCTTTGGGTTCGTATTTCCGAGGCGCTCAGTTCGACTATAAGCTTGCTGAAATCGGAGTTTAAATGGTCTCCGAATTAATTTTTGAAGTTTCTAACTTGAGTTTTTCTTTGAGATTCGTGCCCGATCAAGATAATTTTTTGGTGATATATCAATACTCATGTTTACATATGATATTTAAATCTTATATTATATATGAGCAAGTCGGTAAACTTAAGTTAAATGTTTATGTTAAATCTATAGATATACTTTGATCCTAAATATATATAGGAGAATGTAGTGCACATGAAATTCAATGATATGAGAACTGTCTGAGTTTCTTCTAGAAAATGATGAAAAGATGAATGTGTGTTGAAAGTTTCATCACGTGCATTTGTATGGATTTATCAAAGCTCGTGCCTTCATGATGATTGTTATCTTGGTATATGAAATCTTATAAATATTTTATTTCACACTAATCATATTTTGGGGATCTTAATCCACCTTCATGTATTTGTTAATTTATAATTGAATATTCATATTCTTGTGAACTTCTCTTTTATATTAAATTATAAATGATGACTAGATTTAGTTACTACGCTTGGGTAGTGAATTTGTATAGTTACGATGTGTTTAATTTCTTAATTCCCTGGATATCAGAGTGAATGATGGTTAGCAAAATAGTTTATATTAGCGAAACCATGTCATTGTCGATGATTAATTGCTTTAAAATTCAATTAGGTTTTTCGCAAAAGGAATGTAAATTATTGGAGGAAAGTAAATGAGTATATATCTTTTTATTTGTATAAATATTCTCACATATTAAACTCCACCTCTATACTCGGTGGCATACGAATGTGGAGGATTGCGTTTATATTATATAGTTTCACTTGTTTTGATGCTTCAATCATATGCATATATTGACTTAATGTTATGTCATGTGATCCATGTTAGAAAAGAATATCTCATTTTAAGTATATCAATTTATATATATCGCATGTTAACGTCTCGATAAAATTCTTCAATACTTAGCATCATAAACATTTTTTTTTCTTCTTATTTTGAGCAGGTTATGTACTAAATAGTGTACATTTTTGTTACAAGATTACATTGTTGTCAATCACCAAATAATAACCCTATACTTTATGAAGCATGCTCTACTTTATATATAAATCAAGATGACATATGTATAAGATAAATTCCATTAGATTATTATGGATTGTATAAAAATTGTTGTACCTTTCTTATACATGTGTGATATCAAATTCAAGTAATTGCCTATGTATTTTATTGTTTAAATCATGTATGTTAATTATTTAATGAAATACTCCCAAAATTTAATATAGTAATTTTTGTTTGTATTAAAGCTTCGTGTAAAAAAAAAAAAAAAAATAGACATGATAATTTTGTCACATATTCTTGTAGGTGTATTTGTTTTATAGATGGAAATTAGTATAAACTTATTTTTATTTTCATGTTGTTCAATTCATGGTTTATAGAGTGAGCCTTGATTAAAAAAGTGTATATACCATTCTCAACTTAAATTTCAAATGCCATATGCGTGCTTAATATTATACTTTGTTGAATTTATAAATTCATATATATTAAAGTCTTAAAACTATACATCATATATAAAAGTTTAGAATTGTATTGAATATATATACGCTTACATTTTATGTCTATTGTAAAGTTTATGCTTATATGAAAGTAGTCCTTTAGAAATTGGTAGATGATAAGTGATTTGCATCCCTTTTGTAAGACAACCTTCCTTATTCATGTCGACGAGCTTTTACATATTAAACTAAATACATTCGTGACTCTGTATAAGATTATCATTAGCTCATTTCTTCTTCTTTTTGCATTTCTTTCCATATGCTTTAAATGGAGTGCAAAGTTACAAATTTTGATTGTTTTAAGTTAATTTTTTTTCGTCTAATTTTATTTTTTTAATGAATGGCATCTACGTTCACCCATATATTTCTCTTTTTATTTTGTCTTGCGAGGTACATTAAGTCTTGCGTATGTATTGGTCGTTGAGTCATTTGCATGGGAGCTTTTAAGTGGGCACGCCAAGGTCAAGTATACCTTGATAGTCTTATAGAGACTTCTAATTGTATGCCGAATGGAAAACACAACAGCACACACTTTATGGATTGTTCTTTTACTTTCTCACCCGAACATACTTATTAGGATGTTTAGTTAACTGACCATAGGTTAGTTCACTAACGAAGCTTCGACCTTGTGGTCAAAGCTTGCTCCCTTGTCATGAAACCTAGAGACCCTTAGGGTCATTTAGGCCTGTAGTGTAGGCCACCTATTTGTGTCATATGCATCGCTTTTCCCACACGGAGTGGGTACCGTTAGGATGAATTTCTTTGGGTTTTAAAATGGTTAAATAACTCTAAAAAGATTATTTCTTAATGATTTTTGAGCCTTTAAATTTGTCTTCCATAAACATGTTAAGGAAAATATATATAATAGAATAAAAATTTTGAGCTTTAGTATGTTTAGGAAGATCTGTAGGTTAGCATTGTTTGTTGGATATCCTTGTGAATAATATGTCTAATTTTTCTTATTTTTGAACCTAGGGTAGCACCTCTTCTTTTTGAAGTTCATTTGCTCCAAGAAATATAATGAATTTGTAAAAATCATAAAATAAACTGATAAAATATACGACTAGTGAATTTTTTTAACTTATTTTAAAATTTATAATCAATCAATTTTAATGATAACCTTCTACTGAAAATCACTAAACAACAAACATAAACCTAATAACAAGATGGTTACTTGGCAACCCGGGCCTACGAGGCAATTAACTTAGCCCCAAGGAGGGTGAAATAAACCTCATGGCCCTGGTTTAATAAGAGTAGTCATTGCTAATCTAAATAATTAGTAATAAGCTACCAACAAATTAAATCTTGCAACATACATCCAAATTAATTCAAAAATATAAGGAGTGCATATCAAACCTAAAACATTAAAAATGACTAACAAAAATATAATAGATCAAATCTTTAATTAAATTCATGAAAACCTATACAACTGTTAAAACCCCTTTTAATCAATTTAAAACTCTTAAAATTCTTTAATTAACCTAAAACCCCTAAAACTCCATTAATCAACCTACAATTTTAAAATCATTAACTAATCAAATGAAATCCTAAAATATATAAAATATACCTCTCATCAAGTCCTAACTCAATTATAAATAATAATTTATATTAATTAAGGTGAAACTAAAATTAAAATTATTAAAACCCTCTTAACCAACTCTCTAATGCTTAATAAAACACTAAGACACTAAAATTTGAACTCTAATCAAAATTTCTTAACTACAAGTAAATCAAAAATGAACTCATTAAAGGAGCAAATGAACTTCAAGTCATACTTTAGTGCCTTAACCTATGTTGGGTTTATGTTTATCTTTGTATATTTTTCCCTTAATATATGAGGTATATAGGATTGACTACTTCGGGTTGCGGGGCTAAGTGTCCTAAGGAGGCCATGTCCTCGAGCCTGATGGCACAACGCCACATACCTTGTGCTTTAAGGGATAAATATTTAAAGATATATATGAATAATCTCTTTTAAAATTTAAAGCCACCCTTAAGAGCCTAAACTAATTTCCTTAACCACCTAGTTATTAAATCTTAGGTCCGGTAGAACTTATACATATCTATAGGTAGGGAGTCTTTCCATTCTCATGTAAACCTTTAAAAATAATTTGCTTCAGACATAGGAAGCTTTAGGATTTTCTTTTTATGGTGGGAAATAGGCTCATCTTAGTGGTGTCACCTATAAGCCTTACCTCAAGTCTTAGATTATCAAAGATGGACTAACTGACCCTTGCCACCTTAAAATAATTTCAGCCTTAATTAGAAGTAGGATTTAGGATGGGTCACTTTGTCCCTCAATTCTTTATAATTTTAGTATAGATTAGGGCCCAAGCCCTTTGGGCTCTTAATAACTTATTAATTAAAATTTTTAATCCTAAAACTAAATATTACTTAATTCACCCTAAACGGCTAAACATTTAAAGGGAAACTTGACGGTTAATAAATTAAACAATAAGAACCCAACTTTATAACTTAAACCTCTCACATAATTTGGGGTAGTTAGGTACACCTTTTAGCACACACTTAGGTGCTGGATAGGACACCTTTTTATAGGCATCCTAAGGTAGGGTGTAGCTAAGATAACATTTTACACTTTCTTTCTTTTACATTTTTGCATATGTGATGATATGATGATTGTTTCTGGTTTGGCTTATTTTTGGATGTTTTCTTTTCTTTTTGATTGATGTGTGGGCACTTGCCCTTAAGTGGTTAAAAGATTTTTAGAGATATCTTCTACAGGTGGTCATGTTCCTAAAGGGCAATAAAAAATGCTGTGATCATAATTATAAATGCGCTTTATAACAGGTGCCGCGAGGAATGATAAAGCCCTTGGGGTATGGCCCTAAGGATTAGGTTCTGGATGATTTATATGATTATTATAACTGTACTAATATGTATTTTTTGTAGGGCCTTAATGTAATTTTCTCCTTTAAAAAAATGTAATTCAATTGTAAAGAGTTCTGAAAGCTTATAAATGAGGTATTTTTTTAAGATGTTAGGGATCCGAAGCGAAAAGAAAGTCCCTTTTAGGAAATTTCTTTTCATTTAGATATCCTATTTGAAGACATACCATGAAGAGCTTGAAAGGAAAAAACTCGATGAAAGGATAAGAAGACGAAGATAAAAATACCTCATTTTTAAGACTTGCGTCATTTCATAGGGATAGAATCCGAGTTGTCGTCGGTAGAGCTCAGCCACCCTTACTTTTAGCACTTTTTGGGTTGTATAATAAGTGGGACTTGCAATGGATTTTAGACATTTTGATTAATATGTTGATGATGTGTTTACTTTGTTTGTGCATTAGAACTGCATGATTTTTCCTATGTTTCTTACTTTATTTTGCTTGGGGGTGGCTCAGACGGAGGTATCGTTAGGCTCTTTAGGATGTTAAATTTTCTATAAAGCTAAAATTTACTTAAGCAAGATAAAAGTGAACATAGGACTTAGAAGAAATCAATTTTCTTAAAAACTAATGCATAATTCCTTTAAAGGGTCACTTTTTAAAATTACAGAAGTAAGTCTTGTTCACTTCACAGTGACTATTGGCCAGTCCTAATTAGCCCTACCTACACATGCATAGCCTTGAGTCAGCATATAGATTTTCCTTTGCAACATAGAGGGATAGTTCACTTCGCATAAGCATAGTACCATTCATGGTCGGGTTTGATACCCATTTCCTTTTCTGTGCCTCCCACCACTCCTGCTTTTGCATAAGACCAGACTGCATGGATTTGATACGCTATGTGGAGTTTAGCTGGAACTCCTTTCCGAGCAGGGTGGTAAATCCAGTCGGGGCTGCTTAGATCCCTAGTGGGATTTAAGTTATAAGTCCCCTCGCAGTGTCTTGCATTAGTTAGGTCGTGGGTGTTAATACCGAGTGTACGATACATCCCTTGTAGATCTAAGGTCAAAGGCTAACGGTATTAGTATATCGTTGCATGCCTTATCGGTGGATAAGCTCTCCATTCTTCGGAGGCTATAAATCTTACCCATCTGTGTCACTTTGATGGCGCCACTTCCATCTTTCTCTCACGTATATGGTATGAAATGATTTCTTTTTCTAGTTTCTCTTATTTTGATCGGCTAGATGCTTATATGATCCGCGTATGTTGAAATAGCTAGTCGAGCCAATCTTCCTTTGGATTACGAGAGCCTAGAGATTCCCTATGCGCCAAACCCCTGGAGAGAATAATGTAGTATCCTTAATCAAGAGTTTTCTTAGGCTAAGGCCTAAGATATAATTAACCATGGGGGCTTGCGCCCGTGGAAAACTGATCCCCACATCAAATAAATCACATTTGAGCTGATGTATCGAATGGGGGAAATCTCGTGATTTGATCAGGTCATGTATATTATTATCCATCGAGGCGTGTCAGTGAAAGCCACTATCCTCCATGGCTAATCGTATATATGATCTCATATGCCCTTCCATTGGTCTGCTTGCATAGAGTGTAGAGGTCTATGATTGTTTTGTCCTACGGGATAGTGCAATTGTACTCTTTGCATTCTGTTTCCCACTAAGCAGAATCCTTTCGGAGGCCCACAGGTATGAGAGGAGGTATCCATGGATTTCATAGATGGGTTATCCTGCTCAAATGGCTTCACGGTGATTTTAGTTGTGATAGACCGATTGAGAAAGTATGCTCATTTTATTCCCCTATGATATCCATGCATCACAGTGACAGTGACATCAGCTTTCATCAAAGAGGTGGTCAGATTGCACGGAGTACCAAAGGCAATAGTATCCGATAGGGATAAGATGTTCCTCAACCATTTCTGGAGGGAGCTGCTCAGATTACAGGGGACAGTATTGAAGAGGAGCACCGCCTATCACCCATAGATGGATGGTCAAACAGAAGTGGTCAACATGAGCTTGGAAACATACCTGAGATGCTTTGTATCGGAGACACCCAAGTTATGGGCCAAGTGACTAGCATGGGCTGAGTATTGGTACAACACCTCTTATCATTCTGCTTCTCAGATAAACCCATTCAAGGTGTTGTACAGAAGGGATCCACCTCACTTGGTGCACTTTGGGCATGGCTGCACTCTAGTTTCTTCAGTGGAGGAGTACTTAGAGGTGATGGACAAGTGTTGGAGGAGTTGAAGAGGCATCTTCTGAGAGCTCAATAGATTATGAAGAAACAAGCTGATGGGCATAGGAAGGACATCCAATTCGAGGTAGGGGAGAGGGTGTTCTTGAAGCTTTGATCTTACAGGCAAAAGATAGTTGCCAACAGGAGGAATAAGAAGTTTGCCCCAAGATACCTTGGGCCTTATGAGGTATTGGAGACGATTGGAGCGATGGCATATCGGCTGAAACTACCACCAACAATGACTATACATTCTGTGTTCCATGTATCCCAGCTGAGAAGGGCAATTGGAGATTATGCAGCCAACTCTGAGTTACCGATGATGCTCACTGAGAATTTAGAGGTGATTTTGGAACCCTTGGAGTTGATGGGGATTCGCTAGAGAGAAGATAGAGCTAAGAAAGTGTTGATCAAGTGGAACAGCCTCCCAGACTACGACACCACGTGAGAGCCATACGAGAGGGTGAAACATTAGTTTCCCTGCTTTCACCTTTAGGACAAGGTGATTCTTTGAGAGGGTGGTATTATTAGACTGCTCCTTTATGGACCGGTCCAGCCGGACCCTTCTAAGGGGACGGTTCATGTCTACAGGAGAAGAAGGCGGCGACAAAGGAGAGAGAATTTGGTGGGGTCCACTGTTAGGCCGGTTCAACCTGAACCGACCCAACCGGCCCTGCAGGGCCAGTTCTCTATTACAGAAGCGAATTAATGCCGCCTCCTTTGTTATGTTGCCTCCCAAATAGATGGGCCCCACTAGGGAAATGAAGGAAAGGGGGCGGCTAAGCATTGGGCGGGAATTTTGAATTATGTTTGAATTAGAGAATTAATGTATTAATAGTATGAGTTGTTTAGGGTTAGGGTTATGCATATTTTTGTGACTGATTTTGGGAGTTCTTGTCTTAGAGTTTTGGGCCCTAGATCTCATCTAGGGATTGGGAGAGAAGATCCTCCTCTCGAATTGAGGATCAATTGTATCTTGTTTCGTTTCGTCGTTCTAATTGATTTTACTCAATCAAAGGTGTTGTTTTATTGAAATTTCCCATTCAAATCGTATTTGTTTACTATTTTTATTCTTTCTTGTTAGGGTTTACTTGAATTTCTTCAAGTATTTCCTAGCAAATTGGTATCAGAGCACCAACTTGAGGAGGATGCTAGAGGAGTTACAAAGCATCAACTTATGGCAAATTTGAAGAAATGTTTCTTTGCCCAGGCTAGGGTGGAATATTTGGGGCACATTGTCTCTAAAGAGGGGGTGGCAGCAGATCGGGCTAAAATTGAGGCTATATTAAAGTGGTCAGTGCCCAAATATCTTAAGGAGTTGAGGGGATTCCTAGGATTAACAGGATACTACAGGAGATTTGTGAAGGGGTACAGCACCATAGCATGGCCACTGACTGAATAGTTGAAGAAGAATGGGTTCTTATGGGGAGAGACGGCCATAGCTGCTTTTGAGAGCTTGAAGAAGGCCATGACCACAGCACCCATTTTGGCCCTACCAGATTTCACCCAAGTTTTTATAGTGGAGACCGATGCTTCAGGATATTGATTGGAAGCAGTACTCATGCAAAGTCGGCGGCCCATTGCTTATTTCAGCGAGGTATTGACAACTAGGGCCAGGCTAAAATTAGTATATGAGAGGGACATGATGGCCATTATGTTGGCCATCCAAAAGTGGCGACCCTATTTGATAGGCAGGCACTTCATCGTTAGGACAGATCAGCGGAGTTTGAAGTACTTGTTGGAACAGAGAATGGTGACTGAGAAGCATCAGAGATGGTTGTCCAAGCTGCTGGGGTATGATTTTGAAATACAATATAGGCCAGGCATAGAGAACAAGGTAGCATATGCATTATCCAAATGCATGGGAGAGTTACAGGCGATAGCAGTCTTGGTTCCATTGATGCTTGACTGGGAGGCCATCAAGGAGGAGAGTGCACGGGATGAGAAGTTGGGAAGGATTAGGGCAGATTTGTTGAAAGAAGAGAATAGCCATCTAAAGTATTCTCTAGAGAGGGAGAGGCTATTGTATCAAGGGAGGTTTGTGCTGCTTAGGACATCTGTCCACATTTCGCACCTACTCCAGGAATTCCATGGGAGTGCAGTTGGAGACCATTCAGGGGTACAAAAGACATACAGGAGACTTTCCTCGAAACTATATTGGAAGGGAATACACAAGGATATGGAGGAGATGGTAGCCAGGTGTGAGATCTGTCAAAAGAGAAAGTACATGATCATGTCTCCAAGAGGATTGCTACAACCCTTAGCTTTACCAGGACGAGTGTGGGAGGAGGTATCCATGAACTTTATAGATGGACTACGTAGATCAGAGAGGTTCAAAGTTATCTTAGTGGTAGTGGATAGATTGAGCAAGTATGCTCATTTCATTCCCCTACGACATCCCTACACCGCCTTGACAATGGCATCAATTTTCATCAGGAAGGTAGTATGATTGCATGGGATACCAGAATTCATAGTATCAAATCGGGATAATGTGTTTCTCAATCATTTTTGGAGGGAGTTATTCAGGCTACAAGGGATAGTACTGAAGAGGAACACTACTTACCACCACAGACAGACGGTCAAACGAAAGTGGTCAACAGAAGCTTGGAAACATACCTCTGATGCTTTGTATCGGAGACACCCAAGCAATGGCAAAGTGGTTGGCATGGGCGGAGTATTGGTACAACACTTCATATCATTCTCCTTCTCAGATAACCCCATTCAAGGTGTTGCATAGAAGGGATCCTCCTTATTTGATACATTTTGGGCATAAAAGCACCCCAGTTTCATCTATAGAGGAGTATTTAGAGGAAAGGGACAAGGTGTTCGAATAGTTAAAGAGGCATTTATTGAGGGCCCAGTAGATTATAAAGAAACAGGTCGATGGGAAGAGGAAGGATATCCAATTTGAGGTGGGGGATAGGGTATTCTTAGAACTCCGACCTTACAGGCAGAAGTTCGTCGCCAACAGGAGGAATGAGAAGCTTGCACCAAGGTATTTTGGGCCTTTTGATGTACTGGAGAGGATAGGAGAGGTGGCATACAAGCTGAAGTTGCCTTCAAAAGCAAACATACACCCTATTTTTCATGTTTCACAACTAAGGAGGGTGATTGGGGAGCATGCAGATAGTTCTGAGTTATGAGTGACATTAACAGAGGACTCGGGGGTGATGTTGGAACCCTTTGAGTTACAAGGAGTGTGCTAGGGAGCTGGAGGGAAAAAAGAGGTGTTGATCAAGTGGAAGGATCTTCCAGATTATGAGGTGACATAGGAGCCTTACGAGAGGGTGAAGAATCAGTTTCCCTCCTTTCACCTTGAGGACAAGTTGTTTCTTTGGGAGGGCGGTATTGTTAGGCCAGTTCACGGCCTAACCAGCCCTTGTAGGGCCAGTTCCATATTACAGGAGGCGGACTAATTCCACCTCCTTTACATTGACTCCCTAATTCAAACAGATGGTCCCTACTAAGGAAATTAAGGAGAGGAGGGGGGGTGGATGGGAGCTAAGGATTGGGAGGGAATATTGAATTAAGTTTGAATTAGGGAATCATTATTTTTTTTTTCCAGCCAATCTTATGACATCGACTTTGAATTAGGGAGTCAATGTATTAATAGTATGAGTTGTTTAGGGTTAGGGTTATGCATGTTTTTGTGATTGATTTTGGGAGTTCTTGTCTTGGAGTCTTGGGCCCTAGATCTTATCTAGGGATTGGGAGAGAAGATCCTCCTCTCGACTTGAGGATCAATTGTATATTGTTTCATTTCTTCGTTCTAGTTGATTTTCTTAAATCAAAGGTGTTGTTTTGCTGAAATTTCTCATCCAAATCGTGTTCGTTTGCTATTTTTCTTCTCTCTTGTTAGGATTTACTTGAATTACTTCAAGTATTACAACAAATAGGTATGGTATCTTCAAGAAATTGACAAAGTTTTTCCAGAACTCAATCTAGAGACAATGAAATGAATATCAATTATGCCATCTAACATGCCAAACTAGATTAAGACTAAATTGGCATCCTTCGGGTAATGATGGCTTTATTTACCACACTCCTTGTCCTATTTTAAAAAACAAATATACTTCTAGAGATAGGGTGACAAACCAATATAGAGTATCTCTACACGAAACTTCTTCACACAACCATAAAAAGAAAACATAAATAGAAAAATAGACCCAAAAAAAGTGTGGGAAATTACAATACTACTTTGCTTATCAAAAAAAGAATGTTATAAACGAAAATACAAAAACTGCACTGATTTAGACTAAAGGAACATAAGCATAAATGGTCCCATGTGGTGGTTCTTGAAATTTGTAAGTAAAAATAACCAGAATAAAAGCACAATAGTTAGAAAACATTTGTAGATAAGCAAAAGGATAACTAATGAAACACAACAAACCAAGTCATTGTGGTATAATGATGATCGATTGAGGATTAAAAAAGAAAAAAAAAAGTGCTGGTATTTGTTTCAAAACGTGTATGTATAAAGAGCACACAGACTGTTCCCAAGTCTTAATCAAATATATATGATTAGATTTACCAATTGTTTCATAGGAAAATCAACATATTGTTCATGCACTGCACACATCAAGTTAATAGGAGGAATGTTTATTGTAATTGCATTTGATGTTCACATAGCACCTACCCAAACGTTCTCAAGAAATAATGAATTAACAGGTACTGAGGAACTTACTCTATCTGCAGAGTTACAAGAGGAGAATCTGTTGCATCCCACACAAACAATGCCAGATCCCCTGCAGAAGTTTCACTTGCATGAAGGACCTTCACCCAACAATATAGATTAACATTTATTATTTTTACATATTAGCCTAAAATGGATGCAAAAAGAAGTTTATATAACGATTATAAATACCTTGCACACAATAGTGAGATTTTCCTCCACTTTTAGATTGCAAATAATGTTGCTATGGGCTCGCCTAAGACTACATAAGCAAAACTAGAAGGTTAAAGCAAAAGTGCAGAGACAGGGCCAGTGCACAGTGCAAAAAATGGGTAAGTGTTAGGAAAAAATGCATGTCAAAACTACACTAAAAGCTAAAGGACAGGAACAAGCAAACATGAAGCTATCGTTTGACAGAAGATAGCCAAGAATAGAATAAATAATATTATCTATAGTTTCCTCCCTCGACATGGATTTCGAGTACAACAAACTCGCTATAATAACAAGATCGGTCTAAACACCTAATAAGCAGTAAAAAAACGAAATTAAAACCCTCCCATGGGAATGGTTAACAAATCAAATCATTGAAAATAAATATTTGACAATTTTAGAACAAATTACATGGCATCGCTGCACCAAAAATTCACCTTGTTTCGGTTGAAGATTTTCTGAAGTTGTCCTCAATTGCATTAAAAGCTTTCTATCATTATCTGCAGCTTGATAATTAATTGACCTTTGGTAGGGAGACAAGTCCATAACAGCTTCACCATTAAATAAGGCAAATGAAGATAACTTTCCATTAAAAGTGCAAAAAAACTCTCCATTATTAACTTTCATCTACAAAAGAAAATGTTGAAATTTTCAAGCTTGCAAAGAAAAGCAGTCCAGTCAATTATTCAACTGAAAATTGCCCAAGTTTTCTCATGAATAAGAGAAAGAAAAGATCAGTAAGGTTACCTAATCCGATAGCTATGAGGACATTCTAGTAAAATGAAGTCATCATATACCCAATTGCAAAAAGTGAGCTGCATTATGATAGCATCACACAAGGATTTTGTAGAATAGGCTTGAGCTTATGCACATTGAACTGTATAGGACAAATAAGACTGAAAAAAGCAGCAGCCTTCAAAAGTTTAAGAACTATCATTCATTTATTTCCACCATGTATGATAATGAGTACGTTACCTACAACAGAAATCCTTTGGGAATCCATCAACAAAAAGATGGTGATAGAGGAAAATCCCTACCTGAAATGAAAAACATTTGGGTTCCTTGAAGTCAGACAGCAGGCCAAAGGCAACCATGCCATTTTTAGGGATCATTTGGTAATGTTTTGTTGTTGAGATGTTGTGTTAATGACATTTTGTGTTGTTGTGTTGTGCATTTTGAAATGAAATAAAGACACCGTTAGTCTCATTGAGATGGACTAGCTACTCCACAAGTGTCTTTCCATGCACAAAAAGCTAAGAAGTTGCACATGGAGCAAGGTGCTTTCCATCGCATGTCCCTCGCACAACTCAAAATCATGATATATCAAATTTAGTAAAAGTAAAGCAGTTTAAAAGCATTACCAAAAGAAGGCGTTAGTTATAAGAAACCTGATAAAAAAAACTACTGCAGTTGGGGATGCCTTCCTAGGCTACCTCCCCTTCATCCTGTTACATTCTCAAATTCAAATATTCAGCATTTTCTGCAAACCGCCTTTCAACAGAGTGCAGTAACGAAATAAAACAATTAGTCATTAGGCACAGGTCTTCATGAATATTTTGCTTGACTTATGTATTACCTCTACATGATGAAGGGAGATTATATCTCCAGTAGACCTGACTTGTGGTAGTTTGTCCAGATTATCGGCAAAAAGGTTCACAGACATGCCAGGAGTTGATTCATATCGGTCAACTAGCCTTAGTACGAGAACATAATCTGTAAAATAAATAACTTTATTGATTGCAAAAAGGATTACCGAGACTCAAGTTACTGCAAAATGAGGCAAGTACATAAAACTGGACCTTCATTGGTTCCTTAAACAGAAGTTGTAATGTTATGAAAGTTAAATTGTTCCCATGTCATGAAAGTCATGTAACTAGTAACTAGAGATGGCCTTGAATCATGTTTAAGAAAAATAAAGCTAAATAAATCAAACGCAGCTAAAGCAAAAGCGATTGGAAAAGATGCTGCAGAACTCCTCTGCAACTTCCATCACATGCCTTGCCAATCTCTGCAACTAGTGGCTTATGTGACTTAAGCTTCTTCCACCTAACCTGGCTCTGATTTCCTCCACCTTCGCCATCTCAGGCTTCTTCGACCTCCAATGACTTCTTTCCTCTCGGGCAGCAATTATCTACTCTCCACTTAGTTGTAAGTGCCCACCAAGCAGCTCCTCTTCCCCCCACCTTCTCTGCCCCAGTTCTTGTGTGAGAATCGTCTGACACCTTCTATTGTAATAAAGCTGCAGCACATTTTCCCTATTCCAATTCCTATCACGAGAGAATGCAAGAATTGCATCAATAGCATTTGAAAATTGGGTCTTCCTTGCAAGATGGGAGTTAAACTGAGTCTAGTGAGGGGCAATTGATGAACTGAGGATTAAGCAATTTACAGTACAACAACATACAAAAACAACATCAAGCCCTTATCCCACTATGTGAGGTCATCTACATAAATCATTTTTCTCCATTGTGTCCTGTAAGAGTTAAATTCTCATTTAAATCTAATAAGGAATAGTCATTTCTAATATTTTCTAACCAAGTCTTTTTAGAACTATCTCTGCCTTTCTTAACATAAGTCAAATCTAATACATCTACTTTCCTAACCGGGTCATCGGAAGGCCACCATTTTATGTGACCAAACAATCTAAGATGACTCTCTCTAATCTTATTTGCCACTAGAGCTACTCCAACCTTTTCACATATATGCTCATTTCAAATCGTGTCTCTAAGAGTAAAACCACTCATCCATCTGAGCATCCTCATCTCTGCCACGCTTAAATTAAGATTATGCTTCTCTTTTAATGGCCAACATTATGCGCCATAAAGGATTGCTGGTCTAACCACCATCTTATAGAATTTTCCTTTAATTTTGAGTGGTATTTTTCTATCACAACAACAGGCCCGGTGCATTCCTCCCCTTCATCCATCCAACTTGAATTCTTCTAATAATATTTTTCATTGCCATATCCCAAGTTCGGATGAGAAAAGTGAAGGATTGTGTTAGCTAGTCGACATCCAACGTAAAACTTGTCGAATAATCATGACATGAATCCTTTAATACCCACACCAACTCAACTAGCTTAAATTTATAATTCCATTCTAATCCAAATAATCAATTTCTAACACACATACCTTCAAATTCTCTATCCTCAAACACAATGAAATCCTTAAGTTTTCCTCCCTATATACTACAGAAGTTCTAAACAACAACAACAAGGTTTTATCCCACTACGTGGAGTCGGCTACATGAATCCTTTTTCTCCATTATGTTCTGTTAAGAGTCAAATTCTTATTTAAATCTAATAAAGAAAGGTTATTTCTAATATTTTCTAACCAAGTCCTTTTAGGACTGCCTCTATCTTTCTTAACATAGGCCAAATCTAATACATCTACTCTCCTAACGAGGTCATCGGGAAGGCCACCATTTTACATAACCAAACCATCTAAGGTGACTCTCTCTAATCTTATATGTCACTGAAGCTACTCCGACATTTTCACGGACATGCTCGTTTCTTATCCTATCTCTAAGAGTAAATCCACTTAACCACCTGAGCATCCTCATCTCAACAACACTTACTTAATATTATGCTTCTATTTTAATGGCCGACATTCTACGCCATAAAGCATTGGAGGTCTCACCACCATCTTATGAAATTTTCCCTTACGTTTGAGTGGTACTTTTCTATCACACAACAAACCCAAAGCATTCCTCCACTTCAACCATCCAACATGAATTCTACTAATAATATCCCTATATATTTCATCATCACTCTAAACAATAGACCCAAAAAATCTAAAATGAGTACACTTATTAATGACTTGACCGCTCAAAGTCGCAAACCCCCCACTAGATCTATTACTATTAAAATTACACTCTATGTATTCGGCTTTAGATCTACTCAAATGAAAACCATAAACTCAAAGGTTGACCTCCATAATTCGAGTTTACCTTCAACTCCCTCTCTATTCATATCAACAAGAAGAATATCATTAGCAAAAAGCATACACTAGGGTACATCCTTTTGCAAATGTCTAGTAAGAACATTCATGACTAAAGCAAAAGATAAAGGCTTAAGGCTGATCCTTAATGTAATCCAACTGAAATAGGAAAATACTTGGTCAAACCACCTTTTGTTTGAACACAAGTAACAACTCTTGCATACATATCCCTAATGACTTGAATATAAGCATTAATAACCCCTTTCTTTTCTAGAACTCTCTATAGCACTTCTTTTGGAACATTATCATATGCTTTCTCTAAATCAATAAATATCATATGTAGATCCTCCTTATTCTCTCTAAACTTTTCCATCAACCCTCTCAATAAATGAATAGCTTCCATAATAGACCTACCCGGCATGAATCGAAATTGATTTTGAGAAACATTAGTATGACATCGTAACCTATGCTCCATAACTCTCTCCCAAAATTTTATTGTATGATACATCAATTTAATTCCTCTATAATATGCACAATATTGTGCATCACCTTTATTTTTAAAAATAGGAATCAACGCACTCATTCTCCACTCATCTGACATCTTTTTAGTCTTCAAAATAATATTAAAAAGTTTAGTAGGCCAAAAAATTCATTCATCGCCTAAGCATTTTCACACCTCTATTGGAATATCATCATGTCCAATAATTTTTCCACACTTCAACAATCAAGTAAATTTAAGTTAACACATTATTACCTTTTCCCTTGTTTCTCCTTCTTCCTCTTCTTTCTCCTCTTATTCTTTTCCCCTCTTACTCATTTCCCCTCTTCTTCTTCTCTACTATTCTTCCTTTCAGCAACATTTCCCTGCCGAAACCAACTATATCAGCCGAATTCCCTCCTTCCAGACAACCTCCCTTTCACGCCAAAAAAAATTTGTTGTTCTGGATGGTATAGCCGAGAGCTTCAACTAAGGTAAAATGGAGTACGGTTTAAATAATGCAAACAGGAATTAAATATTCCCACTACTTGCACTTCTCCCAAAAGCTTAAATCATCACCGTACATCATTAATTCAGTTGGTACATGCTGAGTTTAGTGGATTCTGCTTTTAAAGCTATAGGGCACTATTTCACAGGTGCAGTAATATTAAGAGTTTAACTTAGGAATTTTGGGCATATTGAAATCTAATTTAAATAGGCTTATAATATTATATATATATATATATATATATATATATATATTTATTTATTTATTTATTTATATATATATTTGTTAAAATGGTCCTAACAATTTATAGAATTTTGTAAAATATGATATAGATATTCTGAGATATTTATAGAAATAAAATGGGGGTATAATTAAATTGAGCTAAGTTTGCACACCTTACAAAAGTTGGATATTACATCCTCTCCTCTCAACCAGCCTAAAGTTAATGTGTCGGTGCATGCATATGAGCACTCAATCTTAGCCCTCAATGCATTTTCTACAACAAGCCTATGTAAGAATCAAAACAAGTACGTACGAAATCAGAGGTAAGCACATGTTATTCTTCTAAGCTTGCTACAGTTGATATGTCGTATTAACCTTCATTTTCTCCAACATGTCATCAACTCATTATAGTTATTAGCCCTCGTGTCTTCATTTAAGTCCAAATATTTTGACTTTGATATCCTCCTAAAAACTTTAATACTTTTTCTTATCCTTAATTCTTTTTAGTCTAACAAATATCTTATTTAATTGGTGCTTTTTTAATTAGTGTCAAAATAGTTAGATGCAAATTTTTAATTTACTGAACTTATTGTTCATTTAGACCAAAAAAAAAATTTAATATGATAACAACAGGGGAATTCATTTAATACTTAACGTTTAAGAACTTATTTATTAACTTGTTTAAGTCCTAGTCCAATAAATTTTAGCAAGTCAAGTATAAGGCAAGCTCTATCATAGACAATTCTAAATAAGACATGTATGAACGTGGATATGAAAGCTTGGCTTGAGCTTGTGATGCTGAGCTTAGCTTGACTTGTTTACAACCCTAGGTGGGAAATGGCAGTGGAAGGGAGTAAGCATTAAATTGATTCTAGATGGCTCTTACTCATGGATGGGCTCTCGTGCTTGGCTTATTGAGTCATGGCCTGTGTGACGCATTAAGCCAGCTCATGAAGAGTATTTAAAAAAAACAACATTAAAATCCTATTTACCTTTTATACAAGAATTTTATTCATTGAGTAATCTAAGTTTTGTCATTAATGGTTAATCGATTTGAGCTATTAATCGAGCTCACGCCATTGAGTCAAGCTTAGGCTTATAATAAACCTAATTCAGTTGAGTGTATGTTTAAGCCATAACTTAACGCAAGTCAAGCCCAAGTCACAATCGACTCAAGCTTAACTTGAGTTGATTACACCCCTAGAATGCCATCATGTAAGGTAACAACATTATTTTTGAATGAGAGATTTTTTTCAGTAGTAAAATAAAAAAATGAGAAATTTGATTTTATATGCTTTATAATACTCATATTTAGATAAAGATTCCCATAAATGTTTATATGGCTAATTTTCCTAAAAGTTCCTTTTGGATGAAAACACCCTAAAATGCTTATATCCCTTCAAAATATATCCCATTTAAATCACTAAAAAACACCATTCCTAGGCTCCTTCATATGCAAAATTATATTTCCTCCTATAGCCCTTGTTAATTTTTCATTATTTTTCCTGCAAGATTTCTTCCTGCAATACTGTAAGAAGATCATGAAAATGAATTAGAATTAGATGAAGTAGCTAAAATGGACATCGATAATTATTGACAAGTCTTGACAAAGTTTGTTTAATGTTGTGGCTATATAATTAAAGTTATTCTTCAACAATTGAGTATATGATTTATATTGGCTATACGAAATAGAATAGCAATGTGAATTAATGTCATTTTTGTGGACCTCCGAAAGGAACACCGCTCAGTAGGGGAATAGAGTGCAGAGAGTATGGAAGGAACGAAGGAAGCCATGGCACTGTCTACAAAAAAGAACAAAAGAGTTTTGAGATGATTAGTGAGAGATATTGACACGATAAGATGAAGGATATATAAGGGATGGAATGGCCCAGTAGGCCGAAATGAAGTGGAAACTGGCTAGGGAGGATCCTAACTAGGGAGAAGGAACGATCCTAACTAAGGAAGGACCCTAACTAAGAGTAGAATGATCCTAATCTAAGGAGTACCAAACCTGGAATACACACTAGAAAGGATAATATAGAATCCAAAGATGGAGAGAGAAACTTATCCCACCGTGGTCGAACATCGCTCAGTGGGGGAACAGAGTGCAGAGAGTACGGTCGCACCATCTCGAAGGACAGAACGATCGCAGGCCTATGCGCTCTTCACAAGCAAGCCAATAGGAGGGTAGATTAGATCGCACATACAATTAACCATTGAGAATAGCGACTCTCGCCAACGCACCCCAATGGGTAATAATATATACGACCTGATCAGAACAACGAGTTTCCCCCACCCAATACATCAGCTCGAGTGGGGTTTATTTAATAGTGGGATTCAATTTCTAGCAGGCGCAAGCCACCACGGTTAATTACATCTCTGGCCAAAGGCCTGAGAACACTCTCGATTAAGGATTCTATATTATACTCTCAAATGGGATTGACACATAAGGAGAAGGCTAAAAAGTCCTACTCAAAGGGGAAGGAAAGGGGTCAACTTGGTTTAGTCAACATATACGGCTCAGATCAGCATCCGGAGGGTACTAAGGTAGTAAGAAGAAATAGGAGAAAAGAAAATCATGCACTCAAAGCATATAGGAGAGAAGGATGGAGGTGGCGTCCTCCATGTGATGCGGATAGGTAAGATTTATAGCCTCTAAAAGATAGAAGACTACCCACCGATGAGGCGTACTATGAGACACCGAAAGTAGCAGCCTTGAATCCTAAATCTAGTGGGTTTAGTGTTCTATGCATAATACTAACGCCTATGTCCTAGCTAATACAATGTAAACCTGGACTTATCCTGGCCTGGATTGGGGAGCCAGCTAACCACCTAGTCGATTCAAAATCATGAGTCTAGTCATTTATGAAAGATGGGTAGGTAGGTTATAGTTTTTTGGAATTCGAGGTCGACATCTAGAGAGGTTCGTAAGTGACCTCATACTTATGTGGGGTGAGAATGCTAAGAGCGGATGCAATTAAAGTTTTAGACTCTTTTAAATTAATTTTTAATGCGATGCATGCTGATTGACTTGATTTTTGAAATGAATATGGAGCAGTTTTAAAAAGACTTAGAAAATAGATTTTATCCTAAAGTGCTCAGACTCCCCTTGACAGATCTGCACCCTCATAGGCGTGGTGGTCTGCCAAAACCCGCAGGCAAGGAGCGGCCTAACAAACGAAAAGAAGATACAACAATTATGCTATGAGAACTCCCGGCGTTCCTGGGCTTACTTCTTAAAAGCGTCAGAGTTTCTATGTTATCTTAAAAATTTTTAATTAAATTTAAGTAGAAAAATTTTAACGTTCCCTCATGAGCCTCCGACCAAATCCAAGCTAAAACAAAAACGGCATGCAAAACGCCAAGAAACTAAAAAAAGCATGCAAAATCTTAATCACGATCATCATCAAAATAAGCACATTAAATAACCAAATTAATCAAAATAAATGTCCATAGGCTAACTACCCTTTATTACAAACCAAGGTCTGCAGAAAAGTAAAGTGGCCGGGCACCACTACCAACAAACCCAAATTTCTAATCCTATAAAAGACACAAGTGACTTTGAGTGGGATACTCTTTGTCTTCAACTTCTCGGTCTTCTCTTCCTCAGGCTCCTTGATCTTCTTCGCCTCGAGCTCCTTGAATTTGTTGTAATCGGGTACCTGATGTGGAGAAGAAAAAAACTCTTCCCTAAAGGGGAGGTTATCCCTTCCACCTTGGGTAGTAGGATGATCTAAATTTGGACTTCCAAATAAAAAATGACTATCCTTATAACGAGTGTCCTTTCTTCTTTGGAATCCAACCTTTGGATCCGTGTATCCCCACTCAAATGTGCACTTTCACAACTCTTAATCATATTACAAATAAATTACATTAATAAAAGCGTGAAATTCTAGACTCTTCGCAGGGTTATCCTAAGCAGTTTAAACATCAAATAAATCCTAAGCAGTTGTATATATATGAAATAAATACTCATTACTAGCCACACTTGGCCATGCTCTTAATTTGATTGAGGGTTAAGCATCTAGAGCACCTGTAGCAGTTATATTTATGAACTATTTTTAGACCTCATTTAATCTGAGGGGCTTCAAGCAATTTTTGAAGCACCTATACAAAGCATCGTTAGTCTTAAATCATGATTATGTTAGCCCCCCCCCCCCCTTTTATTAACACTGCATGAGCATGGCCACCTGCAAAAGACATAGTAAGTATCAAAAATTAATCCTAACCTATGGGTAACCTATCGCCCATCACATCAATCCTCAGAGTGCAATAAAAGTAAATAAACACATCAATAATGTTCCAATCACAACATGCAATAAAAACTCAAAAAACTCGGTATATGACAGTAAAGTAAACACCAGCCTAGCCTAATGCTAGAGGTAGTGCCCTAGTAAACCATCTAAGTGTGTGTGGAAGGCTGTGTAGCTGAGGGGGATCCTAAGATGGGTAGTTAGTTGTAGTTATCTACTATTTAAGTTTGTTGAAGGTCCCAAGGAGAGGTTTAGATTTGAGTTTAAATATTAATGTATTAAAGATTAAATTAGGTATATTTTAATGGTTAGGTGATTATTACCTTTATTTCTCACCGAGGCCATGAAGTTTATTTCACCTTCCTTTGGGCTAAGTCAATAGCCTCGTAGCCCTGGGTTACGCGGTAGCAATCATAGGTTGATTAGGTTAATTTAGTTTGTTAGAAATTAAGGAAAGTGGTGTATTAAATGATTTATTATGAGGTTAGGAGGCTACCTAAGTGCTAAGGGTAGGTCTCTCTGAGATTAGGTTAGATTAGTAGATTTTAGAAAGTCCGGGGTCACCCTTACCTATTGAGCTAAGGGAGGTCCAAAAGGTCACTTCTATAAATAAGCTAGGTTAGGTGGTTTTAATATTTTTGTTAAATATTAGACTTTACAATGAGTAATTAGGCTTTGAGTTTGTCAGATTTGGAGTTTCCTAGGCAAAGTTATGATTTTTTAGAAGTTCTAGGCCATCAATGAATTATTGGAATTATTTAATTAAAGGCTATTTTAGAGGTTTTGATCCAAATCAATTCCAAACTACTTGGAATCACCCCCAAAGGTCAGGAATGACCTGAAGAAGTGCTCCCAAGTGTTTGGGAAGAATTTAGAATTTTTAATAATTTTTAATTATTTAATTTACTTAAATGGTGATTTTTAATTAAAATTAAATTAAAGTTTAGATTTGAGTCCAACTAAGGGGTTTTTAATTTTCTTGGATTAAGGACTGAATTCTAGAGAGTTTGATATATTATGGGTAATTTTTTTATTTACAATGGATTTATTAGAATTGTCTAAAGTTATCGGGTCCTAATTAAGGGGCAAATTAGGGTTTGTTAATTAAGGGGTTTAAAGGGTTCTAAAAACTTATAAAAAATTCTAGGGGGTTTTAGATGTCATTAAGTTTAAGTGTTTCAAGTTTCAAGTCATTTGGGGGTATGTCCTTAGCTGTAGAATTTCTCTAAGTCTGTTAGACAAGTCCTTAATTATTGTCCTTAAGGTGTCACTAGGTTGAGCAGATTTTAAATCAAGGTTTGAAACTAACCCTTGGGGTAACATAAGGGAATGCAGTACAAATAAGAGCACATTATGTCCTTAGATCTAGGAGAGCCTAAGCTAGGTGTTTGTATATCCTACACATGCAAAGACTACGAAACACTAAGTAAAATGAGACTAATGAAGTGATTAATGAATGATTGGGGCTCAATCATCCACTAATCCTTCGCGCATGAATGATGTTCATATACTTAGCCTATGTTTAAAATTTTACAAGTAGATCTCTCAAAATTTTAGTAGTTAAATATTTATATAATTTTAAAATAATTTTAGAATACATAAATATTAATATATGTCATTGTATAAGTTTTGAAAGTAAGGTAATTGAAGGTAATTCAATGCATAGGCATGAGAGATCCACTAACCACCATAGGAGGATTTCAAAATAATTTGTATTTAAAAAAAAAATTTAGTTTCAAAATATTTATAATTATTAAATAATAGTTAAATAATTAAGTAATAAAGAAATCTATCAGAAAAAGATGTTTTAGTTTCTGAAAATAGTTTCAAATTAAAGCTCATAATTTTCTAAAAAGAACAAGATATTATACACAAAACTCTGTTTTAAAATGAGAGAGTTATAAATTTTTGAAGTTAAATGGATTTAAAAGGTATTTTAAAATAATTTAAAATAATATTAATATTTAAAAATAATTATTAAATTAAAAATAAGTTAATTATTAAAGTTTAAGAATTTTAGAATAAATAAATAATAATAATAATATAATAATATTATTATTATTGTTATTATAATAATAACAATATTAGTATAATGTAATTAAAATAGTTTTAAATAGCTTTTAAAGAAATAATAATAATAATAATAATAACAATAATATCATAATTAAAAATAATAATTTTAAAATAATAATGATCATAATAAAACAATATAATTAAAGTAATTTCTTAAAATAATAATGATAATAATAAAATAATAATAATAATAATAATAAGTAATAAATGATTAATAATATAAGAATATTATAAAAAAAATCTTTTAAAACAATAATGATAATAATGCTAATAGTAATAATATAATAATAATATAATAATTTAAAATAATGATAATAATAATAATAATAATTAATAAATTAATTAAAAGTAGATAATAATAAGAATAATAATTAATAATATAATAGTAATAAAATAATAGTAATAATAATGATAATAATAATAATTTTAAAATTAATAATAATAATAATAATAATAATAATAATGACAATAAATAATAATGTTAATACTAATAATATTAATAATAATAATCATAATCATGATAAATAAATAATAATAATAATAATAATTAAAAAATAATAATAATTTAAAATAATAATAACAATAATAATAATAATAATTATAATAACATAAATAATATAAGTAATAATAATAATACAAATAGTATAAATAATAATAATAATAATGAAATAATAGAAAATTACTATTTTGGTAATAATTTAAAGTATACACATCATTTTAAAGTAATTTTAATTTTAAAATAAAGGGGATAAAAATATGAGCAATTTGATATATTATACGCATTTTTGGATCAAAATATAATTTTTAGTGATTTTATAAAGCTAAAATAACTTTAAAACTATTTAAAATAAATAAAAAAAGAAGAAAAAGCCTCGGGATGACACATGGCGCGCTCCAATTGGTTCCGCGGTTGCGGGCAATCCTTGCCAATGATTGCACCGCCGCGCAACCCTTGGCAATGATTGCGTGCGTCATCGCCCACTCCCAGTCGTCGGATCTGTCGCGGTTTAGATCAAGAGACAGGATCGCGCCGGACGAGAGTTATGACCACGGGATCGGGATCCACGGTCAATCCGAGCAGCGGAGCGGCTGGATCCTGACCGTTGATCATAGGATTAACGGTCCTGATCCAACCTAGCGGGCAGATGAGGGCTCCCGAACCCTAGAAAGATAAAACATCTCGTTCTCTCGATCGGGTAGGTAGTTTTTGATGAAATTTTAACCCAAGACCTACACATGAACAGAAATCATGTGGGACCAATCTCGCGTTGTAAAAAGCTCTACATGAAAAGCTATTTAACTCGATGTGTTGTGACCTAGGTTTAGGATTTTTGAGAGATCTCACCGATGGATCTTGGAAATTCGAGTTCGGTTGAATTTGTGGATTGTCCTCGCACGTTTCTTCTATTGAACTCGAGGTTTGGCGAATTGTGGATCGAGCTGAAGAGGCCTTGGTCGGATCTAAGCTTAGTTCGCCGGAATCTTGCCTTCGCCGGAGTTTGACTGGTCGGGATCACCTTGGGAGAGGTAGAGGAGGACTAGGGGAGTTTCCACACCAAGGCTCTCTGGTTTGGGGAGGCTAGGTCGTGGATAAGAATTGAGATCCCTCTAAAAGAACCCTAATAGCTCTATTTATAGGTTTAAGCTCCTAATCAACGGCCTAGATTAGATCTAGGGTTAATTAGGAGGCTGACTAGAGCCCCTTGGTGGATTCTCTCAGTCTCTTCCATACAGGCTCATGCCATCAAGAAGCCCTTGACGATGAACTTCTACCCGACGCCGAGCTTCCTCCAGTTGCTAGACTTCTGCCCGGGATTTTCATCGGACTTCTGTCTGACACTATACTTCTACCCAACGTCAGACTTCTGCCCATCGTCGGATCTTCATCAGAGCTTCTGCCCGACGCCGAGCTTTCTCCAGTTGCTGGACTTTTGCCCGAGATTTTTATCAGACTTCTGCCCAACACTATACTTCTACCCGACGTCATACTTCTGCCTGTCGCCGGATCTTCACAAGAGCTTCTGCCCGACACCGAGCTTCCTACCGTTCTTGGACTTCTGCCCATCATGGGACTTTCGTCATACTTCTGCCCGTCACCGAGCTTCCTCCCGTTGTTGGACTTATGCCTGTCGCGGGAATTTCGTCGGACTTCTGCCCGACGCTAAGCTTCCTACCGTTGTTGGACTTCTGCCCGTCGTAGGACTTTCGTCGGACTTCTACCTGACGCCGAGCTTCCTCCCGTTGTTGGACTTCTGCCCGTCGCCAGACCTTCGTCAGATTTCTACCCGATGTTGTACTCGGACTTCAACCAGTCAACGGACTTTTTTCAAACTCCTACCCGACGCCGTACTCGGACTTCGACCCGTCGCTAGACCCTCATCAGATTTCAACCCAACGCTGTACTCAGACTTCGACCCGTCAACGGACTTTCATCAGACTCCTACCTGACGCTGTACTCGAACTTCGACCCATCAACAGACTTTCGTCAGACTCCTAACCGACGTCGTACTCGGACTTCGACCGGTCAACGGACTTTCGTCGGACTCCTACCCAACGTCGTACTTTTACTCGACACCGGACTTCTGCCCGTCGCCAAACTTTCGTTGGGTTTCTACCCGACGCTGAACTACTACCCGTCTTCGGACTTCTTCATGATGTCAGACTTTCATCCCTTGACAGACCTCCACCGACTAACGTCGGACCTCTGCATGATCTCTCAAGAAAGGAGGGGAGTACTCCTGCTCAATGAGGGGTCCTAGACCGACTTAGGGGATACTACCTAAAATGGATTAGGGGAGTGCCTCAACATGAGGAGAAGAGGGGAAGGCAGAAGGGGAGAAAAGCGGAAGGGGAGAAGGGCAGAAGGGGAGAACCTCCTTCTTGCAAAGAGGGGCCCTGGGCTTGAACATGGGATGCCGCTTGTATAGGGCCAGGGGAATGCCTCAAATGAAAGAAGAAGGGAAGAGCAGAAGACAGGTGCAATTTTTGAAGGTCCAGGGAGGTCTTTTTATAGTTGAGGAGGGGGCATTTTAGTAATTTTTTTTTTAAAAAGAGAGGACAAATAATAAATAAATAATATATATATATATAATTTTATTTTATTTATTTCTGTAAAAAAAATTTGCCTTAACCTCCGGCAGTTAGGCTAACTGAAGCCAACTGGCTGCGGTTGGCATCGGTCAGTGCGGGCGACCCGGGGCCACGCCACGTCCGTGCAGCAAGGGGAAATGGCACGAGGCACGTGGGCAGGAGTGGGCGTGCGGCGGCGTGGCGTTACCGCTGCGGCTGCGGCAGGCGGCGGCCAGCGGCGATCGCCGACGGCTAGTCCGTCCTAACCCTTTTTCGGGCCCAATTTTGAGCCCGAAAAAGGTCAAATCGGACGTTTTTTGGGTCCCCGGAATCATTTTTCGATGTATCGGATCCAATTTTGACACTTTTGAAGCTGTTCGAGACCTTTATGCCTAAGATTGGATTATTTCCAAATTTTAAATCGCACAAAAAATTTCCTGAAAATTGTGATGCGTATTTTCAAACTTTTGGAGCTTCGACATCCGAAAATAGGGGGGCAACTGATACATCATAGAAAAATTATCTTCATCGGGCACGAATCTCGAGGCAAAATCAAGTTGGAAACTTCCAAAATTAAAATTGGGACCATTCGAACTCTGAGTTCAGCAAACTTACAGTCGAACTGAACGTCTCAGAAATACAAACCCAACAGCACTAAATTCAACCCAATCCGAGCCCAAATGGGTCCAAATCAAGGGTCTGAAGCGCTATTAGAAGGTTCAAACCACAATTTAGATTACCAAATGGTCTCCGATGGGACATGCTTATAGTCGAATAGAGCGTCTCGACGAGATGAATCCAACGAGCCTAAGATCACAAAATGCTTAGCCATGATATTATATTTATATATATATAATATTACTATTTGTCTGCTATATGAAGCCATTGTATGAACAAAATGAAATAAGTGCAGAGAGATCATGCAGTGATGAAATAAATTTCACCTTGATGCAGGTCTTAGGTGATTATGTCTTCTTTCGCTACACTGCTTGCCAATCCTTCCAATAAGCTTCTTTGCAATCTACGACCACTTTCTTACTCCATGCTCTTTCACTAATTTCACCAACAAATTACAATAATCTTCTAATTAATATCGGTTAATTAATAATTTAAAATATAATTAGAGGAAAAATAATATTTTTTTTATTGCTATTATCTAGAGCGCATGTATGACATATATATATATTCTTCGAATACATACATATATATTCAGAAGTTTATAATTAGAAAAATATTTGGGAGATTAGAAAATAATTACTTGTCTTCCTCCGCAGTCCATTGTCCTCTCACAGAAGTACGGTTGGTCAACACTAAAGAAGTCACCTATGAGTTACTACTGCTCTTCGCTCTTTTAGCTTCTACAGTAATGTACTAATCTCCGAGGTGTTGATGAATGAAGTATCTCCATTGTTTGTAAGGAAGCTAACACAGAACTTATTAATCTCATCAAATCCAAGCTCAGTATCTGCCTTCATCATAGAAGGATTCCTCTCACTATTTTCAATAAGAAACATCTTAAATGACGCTATTGGCGTAGGAGCCTGGAAAATAAATGATATATTAGTTTTAACACGATTGAACTAAAGAAGAATAAGAAAAGAGGGAAGATAAGGGTGAAGAGATGAAGGAGATGACAAAGTTGGAATTCTAAAGGTTATTTAGCAGATGCTTGGGATACGTTATAGATTTAAATGAAGGGAGTGATTAGCGAAGGTAACTCAACCATTAAGCTCGCCTGATTAATGTTGTTAATTAAACATTTTCTAATTTAACGTATTTCTTAAAGCTGAGTTAGGCCCCCGTAGAATTCTTAAATAATTTAATAGCTATATAATATTATTTTTTTATTATGCTTTTTTATTATGATTTTTTATAATACTTATTTTTTATATTATTATAAGAGAATTTTTTTTTATTAATTTATAATATCATGTGATTAAATGATTAATTTTTCTTAAATTAAATCTAAGATATTTAGCAAATTTAAATATTTTTTTATTTTATTTACAAACAACAAACAAACAACAACATCAAGCCGACCCCACATAGTGGGATAAAGACTCATGTTGTTGTTTATTTTATTTGTAATTAAAATAAATTATATATATATATATATATTCATTATATATGTAATTAATTATTTTAATTTTAAAGCTATAATATTATAATATTATCTTTAATGAATGTCATTTAATAATAGATTTATAATCATGGGTGGAGCCATAACGGGGGCCTTTCAAGCAAGCTTAATGGCTGAATTATCTTAGCTAATCATTCCATCCATTTAAATCTATGACGTAGCTCAAGCAACTGTTAAATAATCATTATAATTCTAACTTTGTCACCTCCTCCATCTCTTTATCCTCCTCTTCCCTCATTTTTTATTCTTCTTTAGTTCAATTGTGTTCAAACAAATATTTCATTTATCTTTCAGGCTCCTACGCCAATAGCACCATTAGAGACGTTTCTTATTGAAAACAGTGAGGAATCCTTCTATGATGAAGGAGGATATTGAGTTTGGATTTGATGATATTAATGAGTTCTCTGCTGGCTTCCTTACAAACAATGGAGATACTTTATTCATCAATACCTCGGAGATTAGTAGTAGTACCGTAGAAGCTAAAAGAGCGAAGAACAGTAGTAGCTTATGGGCGGCTTCTTCAGTGTTGACCAACCGTACTTCTATGAGAGGGTAATGGACTGCGGAGAAAGACAAGTAATTATTCTTTTAATCTCTCGAATATTTTTTTAATTATAAGTTTCTGAATATATATATATATATATATATATATATATATATATATATACATGTATTCAAAAAAATATATATATATATGGCATACATGTGCTCTAACTAATGACAATAAAAAAAATTATTTTTTCTCTAATTATGTTTTAAAATTTATTAATTAATCGATATTAATTTGGAGATTGTTGTAGTTTGTTAGTAAAATTTGTGAAAGAGCATAGAGTAAAAAAGTGGTTGCAGATTGCAAAAAAAAAATTGAAAGGATTGACAAGCAATGTAGAGGAAGATGGCATAATCATCTAAGGTCTGGCATCAAGGTGAATTTTATTTCAACATTGCATGATCTCCCTGTACTTGTTTCATTTTGTTCATACAATGGCTTCATATTGCAGACAAACAGTAATAAATTATATATATATATATATATATATATATATATATATATATATATATATATATATATATATATAATATCATAGCTATTTTACTGCTTCCTGAATTAAAAATTTGAATTTTTTTATATAACTAATATAAGAAAACAAGGACTGAAGAGGAAGAGATTTCACTGATCCAAACACATAAGAAATTTGGCAACCGTTAGGTAGCGATAGTCAAGAAAATCCCTGGCCGAAGTGAAAACTCAATAAAAAACAACTGGAATGCCACCAAGAGAAGGTTGAACTAAAAAAAAAATATAGAATTAGAAAAACATCAAGAGACAAAACCTCTTACCTACAAGAATACATCATTAAAATCACTGAACTACTCAACAACTCCACAGCCACAAAACAGGAGAGCATTGCCACAACCCAAACAGAAGCATCAGATTTAAGTTTCTTAAACTGTGGAGATTACTTAAGTATAGAAGAGGTTTTATTTCATGGCTACGCCTCCACGGTCTCATGAATTGTTTGAAAAAGAAGGTATTGTTAGTTCTACTAATGGAAGTAATGATAAATTTTGTACTGATACGTATCTCTCAATTCTGGATGGAGCACTTGTTCCTTCTGAACTTGAGGGATTTCATGAAGAGACAATTGATGATTACATGAGTGATAACATGGATTTGAGATGCAAAAAAGATATGGATTTGATAGAGTTGGTTTTATTTTTTTCTTCTTAACAATATTCATACAGTTATTTATCAGAAGTGCTTGTAACGGGAGCTTCAATTGAAAAGTGCTGATTTGGATATCATTTAACTTAACAAAAAAGATATTCATAAAAAATTATAATGTTTATATGAAATAATTTAAATGGATGTCATATTAGTTTTCTTTTAGATGGGCATATTCCCGATTTTCTATGCGATAGAGCTTAGTACGAAATCATTGATGTAGCAGCCATGCATATTATGACATTTGCAGTTAAAATTTCATTTTATAAGGATTTTTTCAGAAAATTTTCTACAAGGCTTGTTTTTATGATTTGAAGAAGCGTGTTTTCTTGGGTGGAGATATATATTGAATTCATTTAAAAGAATTTTTAATAATTTAAGTTTGAAAAAAATTTAAAATAATTAAGAGTTTTTATTCTCTTAAACGCCTTCAGTTTAATATAAGTGAGGAGTAAGCTCTTGCTTTAAATTGGTGCTTCTAACTAAGGCATGAACCAGAAGAAGCTAAATTGGCCGAATTTAAAAAGAACATAAAGATTGGTTCATAAATGGATTAATCCTAGCCATTCAACCTATTGCATCGTAATGAATGGTCACCCGTAAGATCAAGATGGTCATAATAAAAAAACTAAAATGACAACATTATGATATAAATCATTTGTTTAATTTTGTGCATGTGATAGCACCAGTCGATCGTTTCATGTGCCATCCTAAAAATCTCATCTTTGGAGTGGTTGTTAAGTATTTGATTGTTGGTTGAGTGTTTTATTAATCAAATTAAAGTTTTCTTGAATTTTAATAAATTATTAGATTTTTTAGATTATTGAAATTATTTTAATCATATTAAATAAGGGTCTAAAAGGTGACTTTTTAAATTAAAGTTAATCTTGAAGGTTTTAGATTTTTAATAAATATTAGACCTTATGATGAGAAGTTAGTCTATTAGTACACTCAATTTGGAGTTTTTTATAAAAAGTTATGATTTTTTTAAGTTTGAGTCTAGACTTGAACTAAGGTTGACCAAAAAGTTGACTTTTTTACTTTGACTTAATTCTAGAAGTTTGATATTTTTAGATAATAGTAGACCTTAATTGGAGTTGAATGACATTAAGTTTGTTCAATTTGGAATTTTCTACAATTACTTATGATTTTTCAAAATTTTCTCAATTATTTGAATTTTAAAATTGTTTAATTAGGAGGGCTTTAGGAGTTGTGCTCCAAATCAACTCCAAATCATTTGGAATCACCCCCAAAGGTCAGGGATGCCCTAAGAAGGTGTTTCTAGGCATTTGGAGAATTTTTGGAATTTTTAACATTTTTTAATCAATTATTAGAATTAATTGTTGATTTTCCTTGAAAATTAAAATAAGATTAAATTAAGGGTTTTGTGATAGGGCTTTTATTTTTCATGGGTTGAGGGTTCAATCAAGGTCATTTAGAGTCATTATGGGTATTTTTTAGATTTAATATGAATTTTTAGTGAATTACTTAAGGTTTTAGGTTAAATCTAAGGGGAGATATTGGGGCTCCTATTTGGTGGGCCAAATGGGCCCTAAAGTTAGTGAACCTTGGACCATGAGATCACCGGGTCTCAAGGTCCAAGTTCCCTGAATTTTGGCCCAATTGAGCCTAGCTAAGGTGGCCAACTAAACCACCCAAGGTGACCTCTAAGTCACCTTAGAAAAATCCTAGGGATCTATCCTAAGCTTGGATTGGGAAAAAATCAGTGGCTCTACACTCCCTATGTTAAGCACCATCATCACACCCAAGAACAAATCCTAATTCTCATTAGAAAGATCATGGCATCAATTTGATTTTAAAGGTCAAACCATAACCCTTAAAATCAAATTGATGTAAAACTGCCCTTAGACTCCTCAAACAAGGGGGATAAAATTTGGACATGTCAGAGTCATGCCCAATTTCAATCCCCCAAAGTCTCAAGACATGAAGACTACAATTAGACCCACAAATGCAATATTAAGGAAATCATTCAAATGCAAATTAACATTAATACATATAGAATTGTGGCTTGAGACCATAGAGCTTTTGTAGATCTCTCTGAGATCTTTCCAACGAGCCTAAGAACACCTAATTTGGCCAAGTGGATTGATAGATCTGATTTTTTGAAGTTCCCTTAAATTTCCTATGAAATTAAATCATTTAATTACCAAGTCAGCTGCGCTTTCCATGCGGCGCTTTCCGACTAGACAGCTAATGATTGGCAACTGATGGGGTAACATGGGGTTAACCACGACCGTCCGATGGCAAATCAAACGGCTGGGATCAAACCCGCTCTGAGAACGCGGGATCTTATCTGAACTGTTGACCAAAATCAACGGCTAGGATTACATCTTCAACCTCCCGCATGCACCCGAAGCCGTAGATGTTCTCCGGCGTGATCCGAACGATCCCGCCGGCAAACTCTTACGAAATTTCACAGGGAGGATAAGGGCAATGGAGGCTTTCAATCCAACGGTGGGATTACATTAGATTGAATGTTTCTTTCACAATTGGCTGAGACTCCCTAGCTAGGAGCTCAAGATCGAAGTCTTACCATGTGGAAAGCCCCAACGAATGGGTTTTTCTATCGAGAAGCTTCAGGGTATGAAGGCGAGCACTTCTCTTTCAAGCGTTAGAATCAGAGGATGGCCGGAGGTAGGAGTTCGAGCGGACCACGAAGCCCTTTCGCCGGAGTTAGCTCGGGATGATAGCTAGGAGCGGCTAGGAAGCTGGGGGATGAATGGGAAATGCTCAAAGAGCTCTAGGGAGGATTTTTGAAAGGCTAGACGTGAATGTCAGGGATTGGGAGAGGGTGCCTTGTTCAAGTGTCTCTCGCGGCCATGGATGGCAGGGATTGGCTCGGGCAGACCATTGGATGGCCTCCAGGTGGAAGGGGACATCCTCCCAGAGGTCCGTGAGCTCGAAGCCAGCGAGCCAGCAACTTACTGGATCAGGTTGAGTTGGAAAGGTTGCTGGAGGTCGGGTGAGTTCAACCATGAGCTCAATTGGCCTTGGGTAGGCTTGGATCGATTGGAGAGCTCAAGTTGACCCAAACCTGCTCGATTTGGGTCGATTTGGGCTTAACCAAGGTCAGGCCAGACCCTGGGCTTAGGGTGGGAGATGTATTGAGTCAGGGTGCACCCAATTCAAGAGTCAATTGGGTTTTATTTGCTTTGAGATGGGAGATGGCTCGGGTCAAAGTGGTTTTGATCACTTTGGGCTAGTCCAAAGGTTGACCCAGGTCAACCCAAGGATTAGGCTGACTAGGGTTGGTGTGTTGGACCTAGGGCCACCTAGTGGAGGTGTTAGCTAGGCTCAATTGGATTTAGGATTGGGGTTGGCTCAATCCCAAGTGGTTTTGACCACTTTGGGCTAGCCTAACTCTTAGCTCAAGTTGACCCAAGGGCTTGGTCAAATAGGGTAGGAGCATTGGGTCATGAGGAACCCAATGGTGCCATTAGTTGGATTCAATTTGGATTGGATTAGGAAGTAGTTCAGAGGAAACCTCTCTTTGGGCACTTGGGTTAAGCCAAGTGGCTAACCCAAGTAGGCCCAAAGCTTGGACCCTCAAGAGGGGTCTCTTGGGGACCCAATGGGTCATCCCCATAGGTCTAGATGGTCTTGGTCAAGGAGTTTGGGAGGATTGGAAGTGTGGTTAGGTCAAACTTGGTTGACATGGTCAACCAAGTTGACCTAAGGTCAAAGTTTGGATTTATTGAGTTCAAATTGACTATTTGAACTCAACGGAGGTGGTCTCATGTGAAAAGGAATTCATTTGGCTTGAAAAGGCCATTTGAATCTTTAAGGACCTTGGTTGACTTGATCAACCAGGCCAAATCCAAATGTGGGTTTGGGTCCAATGTGTTCCTAAACTCATTTAGGATCCATTGGAATGAATTTTGGAGTTTGATATGGTTAAGTCATATTGGATTTTGGGGAAAAGACAAAAAATTACCTTAAAAGGTATTTTGGTCATTTTGACCCTTGGTCAATTTTGGGTCAAATTGAATTGAGAAAAGTGTAGACTATTGATCAATTAGTCTTAATAGAGGTCATGGGTGTGATTGTAAGGTTTGGAAAGGGTCCCAAGGTCAAAATCTATTGGATGGTAAGTCCAGCGACATAGGCTGTAAATAATTGAATGATTTGCAGCAGTTGGAAAAAGATTTAGTTTCAGGGGCTAAGAGTGTTGGATTGAGCTCAAATCTCGAGGGCTAAGCTTAGAGAAATACCTGGTCAATACGCAACTGATAGATCATGATTTGGAGGTCATTTGACTGGATTTCTAGGTGACAGAAGGTTCACCCAAAAAGGGTTTCAGGACATGGGTGGCTGACCCTAGGTTTGGACTAGATTTCTGGATTTGAATTGCTTGATTTTGGATTATCTAAATCATTTATAATCATTGGCATGATTGTTTATGATTAGATAAGGCTGGAGTTTGATAGAAGGCTGGATAGATCTAAGGTCTAGAGTTTAGGAGGATTCTAGAGTCTAAGGGGTCCTAAGTTCTAGGGTCTAGAAGAATCCTAGGACCTAGGTGGGTCTTAAGGTCTAGAAGTTAAAAGGAGCTTAGTATCTAGATACATCCTAAGTCCTGAATAGGTCTTGGGAGTGGAGTGACCTAAGATTTGAACTGATCCTAGGGTTTAGATTAACTTGAAGTTTTGGATTAGGTCTTAATGACCTCAAACAAAAATGAGGTCAAAATCCTCATACATGCATTTGGGGATGTTAGGAGCCATTGGATCTTCATCCAAAGGCTTAGATTTAGTGCAGGAAGGTTCTAGTGGCTGTTAAAATTGCTAGATATTTGGATTAAGGAGGATTAAGGTTAAGGGGTCATTTGACCAAGTTTGACCTACACAAAGCCTTGATTGGACCATTTGACTGGTCCTCATGCCATATGGCAGCTGAGGTGGCATGGGAGAAGGCTTTGGATGCTGTAGTGATTACTTGGATTGATTTTATGCTTGAAGATTGAAGTTTGAATGAGTTAGAGGGGTTTTAAAAGGGTTTGAGCATGCTTTGACCCATATAGACTCCTTGTTGACTGTTTGACTGGTTAAACAGTTAACCTAGGCCTAGGTGGATAAGGGGCAGAGCTTAGGAGTTAATTGAATAGATCTTAAAGCCTTAATATAGAATGCTTAAAGTTTGGAAAAGGATTTAAAATGGTTTGACTAAGTCTTATAGTTAACTTGGTCAACTTATTTGGATTTGATTGGCCAAGCATTAGGGCATTATTAGGCCATAGTTTGGAGTTGATTTAAAGCTTAAAAGGGGTTTGATAGGTTAAATGGGTTGAAATAACCCATTTAAAGCCTTAAGGGGTACTTAGGTCAACCAGGTTGACCCAGGACCTGAGGCTGAGCTCAATGGGTTTGAAATGACATTTTGAGTCTGTTGGAAGTAATCCCAAGGTCTTGGGAGTTCAATTCAGTCAAAGTGACCTATTGGACCCTTAAGAGCCTATTTGGTCAACCAGGTTGACCCAAAGCCTGGGTTTGGGTCCAACAGGTTTGGTTTGAGGTTTTAGGTAAAATGGAAGTGGTTAGAGGCTTCAGAGAAAGCTCTAAGGTCAAATTTCACTGGATGGCAAGTCCAATGGCATAGGCCATAAATATTTAAAGGTTTTAAAGCCTTTAGAAATATATTCAATTTTTGGGGTTAGAGATCTCAGATTGAGCTCAAATTTGGAAGGTTGTCTCTAGAGACATGTCCTATCAATATGCAATTGATAAAACTATGAATCAGAGGTCATTTGACTGCGGTTTGAAGTGTTTGAAAAATTCCTGAAAAAGGCTTTTAGGACCTAGTCTTTTGTACTTAGAATTTGACTTGAATTTATGGATTTAATCTAGATTTTAGGTTTGATTGCTTAATTTTGGATTATCTAAATCATTGATAATCATTTGCATGATTGTATATGATTAGATAAGGCTGGAGTTTGATAGGAAGCTGGATTGATCTGGAGTTTAGAAAATCCTGGAATCTGGATTTGTTTGAAAATTGGATTTCTTAGATCTGTGCTGATTAAAGGTCAGGATTATTTTAAAATCTGGATAGGGCTTAAGATCTGGATAAATCCTAAAGTCTGATTTGACACTAGGATTTAGACTGGTATTGAGTTTAGATAAATCTGGGATATAGATTAATCCTAAGGTCTAGATTAGATCCTAAGGCTACAGTCTGGGAAAGTCCTAGAATCTAGATCTGATCCTAGGGCCTAGAGTCTAAAAATATCCTAGGGTCTGGATAGATCCTAAGGTCTTGATAGATCCTATGGTCTAAATAGATCATAGGGTCTGAAGTCTAGGAGGATCCTAGAGTCTAGATTGGTTTAGAATCTGGGTAGATCCTAGGGTTTGGATTAATCTAGGATCTTAGGGCCTTAATAGGTCTAGGATCTGGGTAGATCCTAGGGTCTGGATTAATCTAGGGTCTAGGTGGATCCTAGGGCCTAGATAGGTTTGGAGACTGGATTGGTCCTAATGACCTCATACAAAAATGAGGTCAACAAGGCCTAGCAATGATGCTAATCCCTAGCTTCTTCAATAAGCAAATCTTTCACCCCCAAACACTTTTCTTCCTATAGCTCCTCTCCAAGAGCTCCACCAAAACACAATAGAAGGTCCCATGGTGCAGGCTATGCGGAGAAATCATGTGAATCCCCTCACACCCCTTGACTCCCTCAAGTTAAACTCCCTCTCTTAACCTCACCTCCTCTCTAACCCTTGTGATGCGGACATCCTCCAAAGTTCTCTCCTTAAAAGAAAACGTCTCTAAATACTCAACCCCTTTGTCCATTAAGCCTTATGATGAGTTTATAAAGTGGGATCTTAAAAATCCTAAATTTAAAATTTTAGCCTCTAATCATACTGTATGATTTGCATATCATATAGTACAAATGGTTTAATTCTATCAAGGATCATCATGTATGATGCAAAATCATCCAATTTGATTAATTATATCAAATCATAGATTATTCAGGATGAACCAAGGTTTATCTAGTGAGTTCTCAGGTGAATTGGACTGTACAATTTTTATATTATACAATGGATCATTAATGATGACTACATCCTGATTGGATTCCTTAATATATGGGATTTAATTAGGTAATTTAAATTAATAGTCATATAATATGAACTAGGTTGTATAGTACAATTAATTCAAATTTCAAAATTCAAAATTTTCTAATTTAGGTAACATAGCTTCGACGATGGGGTTTTATTAAAAATAGCAGATCATCCTATATGATTTAAGGTCATACAATATGATTAGTTATAGCCTAATTCTAATTAATCCCATTTAATTAAACATTTGAATTAATTTTTGTTTAAATATATCATATAATATAATTTGGAGCATAAAATATGATTAATAGAAAATTTTTAATATTCAATTTTACTTGCCTTTTTGTGTATGTTTATAGTTCTCTTGCCAACAAACATCGAATATAGAAACTGACTCTGAAAATAAAAGTATAGACTCTATAGATCACAAACTAACTTATAGATTGATATTAAACATTCTTGAGTCTTGATTCCTTAATGCTGCTTGGTGCATGTTCTATTTGAAATGATTAGTGACACACAAGAAAAATATTCAATTTATAAAGCTTGAATAAGAAAATACTCATCCAATAATATTTGTAATCATCAAAATATAAGGTCGAGCTCCCGGATTATAATAAACACCTTGTCTAAGGCTTTGACAGATGGAATGTAAATTGTTACTTTTTAAAGATTTCCAAATATTATTAGAACCCTTATCCAAATTCTCTTTTAACAATCTTTGGGAAAATGGTGGCGGTGGCCTTTTTACTATCTCTCTAATAGTTTTTTTTTTAATTTTTCCTTTAAAAGTTGAGGTGGTTCCTTCAGAAGGGGGTCCTCTACTGGTTCAACCATAGGTGACTCTATGTTAAATTGATCCTTATTTCTAATCACATTCTCAAGCTCTTTCCCACTCTTCATTTGAATAACTTTGCATTATTTTTTTACCTTATTCTTCAAGATTTAATTCTGTATTACTAGGCAAGTTTCTTAAGGTCTATTAGTTAAAGATCCAACTAATTGTTCTTATTGATTATAAATATTCCTAATGGAAGCAGCTTTACATTACAATTGTGTACCCATTTGCAAAACTAATTCTTCTAAAGAAGGCTTCCTATCCTTAGGTTGGGTATTTGAACTAAATCTAGGGGGATAGTTAGGCCTCATGTTAGCAAAATTTTTAGGAGGGTGGCTCTAATTACCTATTTGATTTGGCTAGTTAGAGTTCCAATTAATGTTATTATTTTGATTATTATTCTAACTAAAATTTGGATGATTTCTCTAGCCTGGATTATAAGTGTTGGATTAGTGGTTTTTTTGGTTATATTATGTATTACATTAATTGATTGTATTCTTGAATTAATAGGATCACTAGAGACTCAATAAATATTTTCTTCCAAGTTCAGAGATGAATTTTAAGGTGAATTAAGTCTAAGGTTATCTAATTTCTTGAAGTGCCAGCTACTTGGGAAGTTAAAATGAATAAGGCATCAGATTCATAAATGCTAGCAACTTTTCTAGGATTAATTTTTTTAGAAGGCCATTAAATATTGTTGGTAACCATCTCCTCAATCAAACCATAAGCCTCATCAAAGGGCTTGGACATTAGAGAACCGTCAGCAGTGGCATCTATAATTGATCTATGGGAATCTATAAGGCCATTATAAAAAGTTTGTATAGTTAACCAATCAAGAAGGGCATGATGAGGACATTTCCTAAGAAGTTCCTTAAATCTTTCCCATGATTCATGAATAGATACACCATATAACTAGGTAAAATATGTGATGACATCTCTAAGTTTAGAAGCTTTTTATGGTGGAAAATTTTAAGCTAAGAATTTAAGTAAATTCCAAGTTGTTATTGAGCTTAAAGGCAATGAATTTTACCATATTTTAGCTTTATCCCTAAATGAAAATGGAAACAACCTAATCTAACAACATCATCACTAACACCATTATTTTTAGATGTTGTATAGACTTCTAAGGAATTAGTTATGTGTAGATTAGGGTCTTCTAAAGGTGTTTCCCTAAAGTGAGAGTTTTGCACCATTTGGATGACGGCATGTTTTGGGTTCAAAATGATTAGTTTGCATATTAGGTCTGTTTATACTATGATAAATCCTCTCAACTATAGAGTTTATGATTGCCTAAGCAGTCTAAGTTGCTTGTTTTTAAAAAGTTGTTCAACCATTTTAGATTTTTTCAAATAATCTAATTTTTCTAAATTTTAAGGTTTTTTTTATTTCAATGCCAAACTAATTCTAGTGGTTGTTTAATACTACGCATGCAATAATAAGCAACACAATGAAAAATGTAAAGATCAACAGCAACAAATTAGATATCAATACAATGCTTAGCAAGTGAGTTTACAACAACAACAACAACATCAAGCCTTTATCCCACTACGTGGGGTCGGCTACATGAATCCTTTTTCTCCATTGTGTCCTGTTAAAAGTCAAATTCTCGTTTAAATCTAATAAAGAAAGATCATTTCTAATATTTTCTAACCAAGTCTTTTTAGGTCTACCTCTACCTTTCTTAATATAAGTCAAATCTAAGACCTCTACTTTCCTAACCGGGTCATCGGGAGGCCGCCATTTTATGTGACCAAACCATCTAAGGCGACTCTCTCTAATCTTATCTTCCACTGGAGCTACTCCATCCTTTTCACGAATATGCTCCTTTCGTATCCTATCTCTAAGGGTAAATCCACTCATCCACCTGAGCATCCTCATCTCTGCAACACTTAACTTAGAATTATGCTTATCTTTTAATGGCCAACATTCGACACCATAAAGCATTGCAGGTCTCACCACCATCTTATAGAATTTTCCCTTAAGTTTGAGGGGTACTTTTCTATCACACAATAAGTTCGATGCATTCCTCCATTTCAACCATCCAACTTGGATTCTGCTGATAATATCCCCATCTATTTCACCATCATTCTGAACAATAGATCCAAGATATCTAAAACGTGTACTCTTATTAATGACTTGATCGCCCAAAGTCACAATCCCCTCACTAGGTCTATTATTACTAAAATTACACTCCATATTCTCTGTTTTAGATCTACTCAAGCGGAAACCTTTAGACTCTAAGGTTGACCTCCACAATTCTAGTTTACCTTCAACTCCCTCTCTAGTCTTATCAACAAGAAGAATATCATCAGCAAAAGCATACACCAAGGTACATCCTCTTGCAAATGTCTAGTGAGAACATCCATGACTAAAGCAAAAAGATACGGGCTTAAGGCTGATCCTTGATGTAATCCAACCGAAATAGGAAAATACTTGGTTAAACCACCTTGTGTTTGAACACAAGTAATAACTCCTGCATACATATCTTTAATGATTTGAATATAAGCGTTATTAACTTCTTTCTTTTCAAGAACTCTCCATAGCACTTCTCTTGGAACTTTATCATATGCTTTTTCTAAATAAATAAATATCATATGTAAATCCTCCTTATTCTCTCTATATTTCTCCATCAAACCTCTTAATAAATGTATGGCTTCCATAGTAGACCTACCTGGCATGAATCAAAATTGATTTTGAGAAACATTAGTATCACGTCGCAACCTATGTATGCTCCTTAACTCGTTCCCATAGTTTTAAAGTATGACACATTAACTTAATTCCTCTATAATTTGCACAATCTTGTGCATCACCTTTATTCTTAAAAATAGGGATTAACACGCTCAATCTCCATTCATCTGGCATCTTTTTAGTCTTCAAAACAATATTAAAAAGTTTAGTAAACCAAGAAATTCCTTCTTCTCCTAAGCATTTCCACACCTCTATTGGAATATCATCATGTCCAACAGCTTTTCCACCCTTCATTTTCTTTAAAGCCTCTCTAACTTTAGTTTTACTAATACGCCGATAAAAACAAAAATCTTTATTTTTATTTAGGGTGCTAAGGTCACTACAGTCAATTTTATTTTCACATTCTTCATTAAAAAGTTTAGCAAAATATCTCATCCACATTTCTTGAATATCATCTTCTAAAAAAAGTACTTTTTGATCTTCATCCTTAATACACTTCACTTGAACTAAATCCTTACTACTCCTATCTCTTTTTTTAGCTAATTTATACATATATCTTTCTCCCTCCTTAGTATCTAATCTATTATATAAATCACTAAAAGCTAAACTCTTTGCATAGCATATTGCTTTCTTAGATTCCTTACGTGCCTCTTTATATATTTTCTAATTATCAAAATTTTTATAATTAAACCAATTTTTATAACAAATCTTCTTATTTTTAATTTTTTCTTGCACATTTGGATTTCACCACCAACTATTTTTACTATTAGGAGTTTTTCCCTTTGAAACTCCAAGCACATCTTTTACAATATTCTTAATATCACTAGCCACTTTTTCCCACATAACATTAACATTCTCATGCACAGATAAAATCTTAAGATCTAAAATCTTACTTTCAAAAATATTTTTATTAATATTCTTTAAATACCTCCATCTAATCCTAGAATATCGTTTTACTTTATTTTTTATTTTCTGCCCCATTATCTTCAACTCCAAATACTAATAAACGATATTGGGTATATAAATTTTCATTCGGAATAACTTTATTATCTTTGCAATCTAAACAATCTACTTTGCTATATTCATTTTTATAAGTAATGAGATGCTCATTCCTTTTCTTAAATAAGGTATTAGCAATTAAAAAATAATAAGCTAAATAAAAATCTAATATGGACTTACCACTTTCATTTGTCGTTCCAAACCCATGGCCACCATGAATGCTTTTAAAATCATTTACCTCTCTACCAACATGTCCATTTAAATCTCCTCCAATAAAAACTCTTTCTTCAAGAGGTATCTTTTATATTAATTCTTCTAAGTCATTCCAAAATTTTAATTTTGAATCCATATCCAAGCCCACTTGAGGAGCATAAGCATTTATAATGTTAACAATTTTAGCATCAACAACAATCTTTAAAGTTATAATTTTATCTCAAATTCTATTAATATTTATAACATTATATTTCAAACTCTTATCTAAAATCACGCATACACCATTTCTAGTACGACTCCTATCCAAGCACCAAAGTTTAAATCTTAAACTATCAATCTCCTTAGCCTTCTCTCCAACCCATTTAGTTTCTTGAATGCACATAATATTTATCTTCCTATGAATCATAATATCTATTAATTCCATTAATTTTCATGTAAGAGAACCTATATTCCAAGTTCCTATTCTAATTTTAGTTTCATGGACTAGCTTCTTTGCCCACATCCGTCCTTGATGTGGGAACCCTGGCCTATTTAACACTGTACTTGGGCGGCGGTGCAGCGGCCCTTGCACACTTGTCGTTGTATTCAGGCCATACAGCGCGTCGCTTCCAGGGGACGCCCTAGCATTAACACAATTTTTTAAAGGATTCATGTCATTATTATTCGACAAGTTTTACGCTGGCTGTCGACTACCTAACGCAACCCTCCACTTTTCTCATCCAGGACTTGGGACCTGGCAATGGCATTTGTTACTACTCATCTCTACCAATCTCGTTGGAGTATTAGCTAGGATCCTCCCTAACTACTATTAGTTTACCTCCATAAGACCCCATATCCTAACCATGATATGTCTATGCCTTTCAAATCATCATAGATTCAAAGAATTTGTTTTGCTACACATGGAGGCATTGATTTGCATAATAAACATCACAAATATTTTATTAAACTTTTTGATTGATAAGTATAAACTATAACACTGGATAACAATGTAAGATAAAGTTTAGAAGTGACCCAGAAGTAGAACTACAATCCCTTGTTTACTTCCTTGCTTTGCTCCACTTTAATATAAAACTCTACATACAAAACCAAAAGCTACACTCTACCCAAGACAACCCTTACACTCATAAGGGCACTAAAAAAATGAGTCCACAATGTGTTAACCTTTTACACTAAGACTAAGGTCACTATTTATAGTTTATCAATTTAACTAAACTAGCACTACAATGCTGGCTTGGTGGTGTTGCAATACTGCTAAACTGATGCATATTCAATTGACTCCCACTATGGTGTAGGGCAATTTGGCACTACAGTGCTTCAATCTAGTATTACAATATTGATTGGGTAGCGCTTTAGTAATAAGCTCTCCAGCCAATTTTTTGTAGGCTCTCAACGGTGCCATTGAAATGGGTTTGGGCGCTACGATGATCTCTATGTAATGTAGTGGCATTGCTCCAATTTTTATGATTTTTAATATTTTTCTATGAAAAATACGAGGATTACAAGCACAAAATAGCTTTATAATAGGCAATTGAAATGAATATTTTTTATGTTTTCAGCTTGAAAGTGGTCTTATAAGAAAATAAAGCTCCATCTAACCTTAAAGCCCAATTTTTCCTACTCGGATTGACCATTTTCTCTAATATCAATCTCTCTATTTAAAATTTTAGTTTGCCCACTAATTTGGGAATGATAAGAAAAAGTAATCTTATATTTAATCCTGATTTGTTCTACTAATTTCTCAAACCTTTTGTTGTAAAAGTGACTTCCTCCATCACTAATAGTCAGCCTAAGAGTTCTAATTTCACCATATAGGCATCATTTCTTGGAAAGGTCACTCCTTTAATCCACTTTGAGATATAGTCTACTACTATTAAGGTTTAATGATTTCCTAATGAAGGGATAAAAAGACCTATAAAATCAATTTCCCAAACATAAACAATTTCACTACCCGAAAATAATTCTCAGGCATTTCATCTATCATAGATATACTAGTCTCTGAAATTTATCACATGAACTCTTTGAAATAACTCCCAAAGGTCAAGTATGAGCTATAGGAGTGTTTTTAAGAGTTTAGAATTTATTTTGCATTTTTACTAAATTTTAATTAATTGTTAGTTTCCCTAATTATTAAATTAAGATCAATTTTGAAGTCTAGTGAAAGGTCTTTTAATTTTCTTGGATAGAGGATTGAATTATGAACAATTTGAGATATTATTTGTAATTTTTGGATTTAATTTGGATTTATTGCATTTTTTGGAAGTTTCAGGCCCCTTAAAGGGGTTAATTTTTAATTTAGTTAATTTTTCTGACCTAATGAACTCCAATTCAAGTGAAATTAAAACCTAAGGCTTATAATGTCACTAAGTTCTCTATTCCAAATTTTCACCCCTACTAGAAGTGTATGGAATTTCCTAAAGTTTTTCTAAGTCATCTTGACATTATCTTTAATTATTTTTCCTAGGTGTCACTAATGTTCTAATGAGTTCAAATTTTGGTTTATCTGACACATGCAATCACACCATAGAAAAATAAAGCCAAATCCTATCAATTTGGGGTGTTATGAATTCTAAAAGTTTTGGATCCAAAATGGATCAATCACATTAAAAATTTACATTACAATAATCCTGAGAGGATTTGGACCTATTAAAAATGCAAGGCATGCCTAAGATGTTAAAAAAAATTTCACCAAAAATTAGGTCAAGTTTGACCACTGCATCATGAGACAATTACTAAAATTGAAATTTAAACAATCATAAATTTCTCATAATTCACTGATCAAAATTCATTAAAATTATTTTTAAAATAAACTAGGTCTCAAGACCTTTCCAATAACACAAAAACCAACAAATTTGGTGAAAAATAAATTTACTGTGAATTTTAAAGTTTTAAGAAATTAATGGAATTTTTTAAATCAACTTTGAATGAAATCGGTGGCAGAAATGATTGCACCACTGTCGCTATTTCCCTGATCGACATGTGTCGGGACACGTGTCAAAATAAAAACTGCGGACTCAGTTTCACCTAACCATGCCAACCATAAGCGCTGCTGTCGGATTCGCACGGTTTGAGTTGGATGATCTAGATTGTGCCACATGGCACGATCGTACACAAATGGCTTGCATTTAAATCCCAGAGGAGTCTATGGTTCAATTTCACGGTGACGTGGCATAATCAGGGCAGTCTGATCACGTAGAACGCGCGATCAGATAGCTTTGATCAGCCGCAGGTCATTTAGTTCAAAAATGAATTGAAATTTCATTTGCTCATAACTTTTAAAATTCTCATCCAATTTCTATGAATTTTGAAACACAAACTCATGATAACTTAATCTTTCAATGCCTGGCGTTTGGAGGCTCCATACATTATAGATTTTGAATGGTTTCAATTTGAAATACTAGCTAAATGTTGAGATATCTCACCAACCAATATATAGATTTCGATGATCATGGACTCCTTTTGCTCCTGGTGATGTCCTCTCCAATTTTACAGAAGACTCACCAAGTTGGTTGTGTCTGGATTGAAAATTGTGTTGCAAACTTCACTTTCCCCCTCTGCCAGTCTCTCTCCTTGCTAAAATGAGGTTTTAAAGATGAGAAATGGTGGAGAAACGGTGGTAGAGTGTAGATGAGTTGTTGGAGAGACTAGGAGAAGGTTTTTTAAGAATGGAGGCTACTGAGAGAAGGAACTTGATAGAATAGTGAGCTCTTAGGTTACATTTACCCCCCTTAAACCCTACCTTTTTGAATGGAGGGTTAGGATTGATTGGGGAGAGAGCTTGGATGCTGGCCATCTATCCCAAGTTGCATGGAAACTAGGGAGAGGGTAGAAGCCTTGAGTGAGACTTGCCTTGACATATGTCATGGTGGGGGACCACTTCCATTTTCCCCATGAGGCTAAACCAAGGCTTGGCTTGGTTTAAGAGTTGGTTTAGGGTGGCTTTAGGTTGGATTTAGGCTAATTTATAGTAGATTGGAGCAGCATTTGGTAGAGAGAAAGTTTTTCCTTGGTGACTTGACCACTTCAACTCATTTGGAAGCTTGTTTGACCATTTAGCTGGTCAAACCAGTCAATGGGGCTGAGGTGGCATCTAAGGAAGTTCATTTGACTGTTTGGGTGAATGGCCAAGTGTTTCAAGCTATGGCATTGGAGTTTGCATGGGTGAATGAGTGTATGTGAGGGATTTGACCAAGTTAAATCAATAGTGACTTGACTAGTATAATATCATACCTGCTTAGAATATTCAATTGAATAATTTTGGGTGGTCAATTTGGTTTGAAATTGATTGGAGGATTAAATTTGACCTTAGTTGGGTGTGTGGTTGATTTGGTCAACTATGGTTGACTTCATCAACCTGGTCAAACCAAGGGTTTGGTTTAGGCTCAATAAATTCAAAATGATATTTTGGATCCAATGGAGGTGGTCCAATGCAATGGTAAGGTCTCCTTGCATGAAATTGATGTTTGGACCCTTAAGGGGCATTTTGGTCAACCATAGTCAACTTGGTCAAATCAAAACTTGGGTTTGGGTTCAATGCACTCCTAAAGATGTCTAGGATGCATTAGAAATTGTTCTATGGCTTAGTTTGATTGAGAAATATTGAAGTTTATACAAAACTCCATTTTTTTCCCTTAAGGACATTTTGGTCATTTGGGCCCCTGATCCACTCTGGGCTGACAAGGGTCCACCAAAGTACAATTTTTTGTTTGATATGTCATAAAAATGATTATGGACATATTCAAAAGTTTTGGAGAAGGTCCAAATGTCAAATTCCATAAGATGCAAGGTCTAGTGGCATAGGCTGTAAATATTTGAATATTTTGTAGCCTTTGGATTTCAGTTGCATTTTCCGTGTTATAGGTCTTGGATTATCCCATTTGGAGGGTTGATGACCCTTGGGACATGTTTAATCAATATGTCATTGATAGATCATGAAATGAGGGTCATTTGATTTGATTTTGATATGATTGAAAATCACCCAAGAAGGGTCATAGGACATAAGCCTTTGACCTTGAATTTTGGTTTGAATTTTGGATTTAATTGATTGAGTTTGGTCAACCTCATGACAAAAATGAGGACAACAAGGTACAAGGCTGTATGGATAACTCCATCAAAAGTTATTAATCAGGAAGCTCTTAACTTTCAGGTATTGAACCTCTTTGGTGGCACCACACTCCAATTTATTCTGGCCTTAGCCTTCCCCTTCAATTTTGAATTTATCTTTGTGTTCTTTGCCAGCCTTAGAGTTAATAGTGAGGGCACAATAGTTCAATCATTTATTATAGAAGACCTGTTGAGATTACCTATGAATATTTTAATCAAATCCTACATCTTTCTACTACTGGCCTTAAAGCTCACTCCGTAGCATTTGTCCCTAATTATTATTGGACTACAATAAACACTAACCTCAGGGATACTCCACTGAATAGTCATGCTCCTTTAGTCTACACCCTTATTCAAGATGTCTGTATAATTCAACATATCCTTCAAAACATAATCATTCCTAAAATAGGCAATAGGGTCAACATCACACACTTTAATCCCTAGTCACATATTTCATTATGACTAAAATTGACTTTAAATCATCAGACCTGATTATATGCTACATTGAAAACTTGACAAGTAAAATCTAGGACTAGGAGACCGTATAGCCTTTATCCTGTAATTAAATTACAACCTACAATATCCTACACCACCTAATCACCTCCTAATCTTTTACTCCAACTCCTCTTTTCACGTACTCCATATTGATAGACACTGTCATGATTATTATGTGGTGGATCCTGAGCCAGAGGAGGCAGGGGAGTTCCAGCACTAGGCCCACCATTAGCTCCTACTCACAACCCATAGGACTACGACTCAATAGTGGAGCAACATGATCTCCTAGAGATATAATCAGTTACATAGTATTAGGAGATTACTTAGTATTGGGAGTGGATTCACTAATAGTATGAGATTTTTTAAATGCAGCACGAGTTTCATCAGTAGCAGTACTAGGAGATCCAATAGATGTATCAACAGCATCATGACTTGCTACAGCAGATCCAGCAATAATACGAGGCAGATCGAGCTGGTATAGTACAAAGTTTATGCCCTTCACCAGTATTTTCATCCACCACAACCTGATTAGGGTCCTTCCTACTTCTAAGTGATATGTATTGTGTTATAGTTATCTTTTTTTGTTGCTTTTTCTTATGTTGTCTTCTTTCTTTATTAGGTTGACTTTATTTTTCTCCTTTTTGGGAATGACAAAATGGGGAGTAAAATGTTAGTAGAATGCATCTTTATTATTTTAGTTTATTTTTCTATGTTTGCTCTTCTGCTTATTATTTTCTATGTTTGCTCTTCTGCTTATTATGTTTTATACAATATGTGTCACCATAGAAAAGGGGGAGATTATTGCAATCGAGAATTCTGAGCTTATGATTTTGATGATAACTGACATTATTAGAATTCTACTTTATTTCTCCTAATATTATTATTGGATATTTTTTGTGCACACTAACATTTTAGGTATATCATATATCGTGCAAAAGGATTGATGTTTGTAAGAGTTTGTATTTTTATTTATTTACTTTTTATATTTCTTGAGTCAAAAGTCCTATAAAAAGTGTATGCTAGCTTAGTAATCGTGCATACACACATGAGGAAAATTAAGTGTTTTAATTTTTATGAAGATCATCCTGTTTGATCTGTATCATACTATATAATCTGAGTAAAATAGGGATTAATTAAAATATTTAATTGAGATCATCTAAATTTGTAATGATCATACTATACGATCTAAATCGTGCAGGATGATAAGTAGAAATAAAAAATCTTGTTGCCAATCACAAATTATGCAATATTTTAAAATTCAAAAATTGAACAAATCGTAATGTATGATTCCTATCATTCTGTATGATGTCATTAAATCACTTAATTTTCCTATTATACTGTACAATGATCTCATTCGTATAGTACAACCCGATTCACTCCCAAGATAATATTTAATCACCACCAATTGTACCTGACAAAAATCTTATTGATTGAACCAATCATACTGTATAACCTAGACATCATAATTGATGATACATTTAAGAAATTGAACTAATCATACAAACCCTTATTTATCGTACATTACTAATATGATGTATTGAATTAATCTTACTGTATGATCACATATCATATTATATGATCAGAAATGGCAGACTTACAAATTTAGGATTTTTTTGATGCCATGTATTTAAGCTCTTACTAGATTTTGAAGAGGACTTTTAGCTATTGGGAAATTTTTGTGAGAGTGATTTGAGAGGTTATCCTCTTGAGAGATCTTAGAGTTTGGAGAAGGAGAAGGAGTAGTGTGACGGGATTTCATGCGGTTACTTCAAGCAAGCTTCTACCTTAGTTCCTCCAATATGTCTTTGTTGATCTTTTGGATTGATCCGGGAAGAAACTCTTCAAGGCCAAAGATCGTCAGGTTCTCTACCTCACCAGAAGGGTTTAAGGATTTGAGGTTGTCTATCTCACTAGAAGGATGAAAAAAAGTTTGGTGCTCTGCCGCACCAGGTTGGTGGAAGAGATTTTGCACGGACTTCTCTGCCTTACTGTGGGGGATAAAGGAGAGTCCTAAAAAATGTAGTGCAATAGCTAGAGAGGACTCCAGGGAGTGGATGTAGGTCATGTTTTTTTCCAACCACTATAAATCACGTGTGCTTGTTCTTTATTTTTTTTTATGTTTTTATTTTTCACATTTTTATTTCTTACAAATTTACTTTCCTGTAAATCCAAGTTGAGAAAGTTGTGATTCATTTGGATTCAATTGGTTGTTATTTTATATATCTTCATCTTTTAGTTTTATACAAAAAAGAAAAAGTAAAATAGTATTTGACATTTCATTTCATTAGCTTCCATGTTGCATGATCATTGGATGTGTTTCACACATGTCCAAAATTTTCCAGGGCAATTTGAACTCAGAGAGGGCTTTACAATGAATTTTAAATCTATGAGTTAGAAATTGACCTACAGATTCAAAATTGATGTGGGCTTCGAAAATTCGGCCCCGACCTCCGCCTGCTTTTGCTTTCTTTTTGGGGGGGAGTTTTAATGTATTAAGTTCCGGGGTAAATTTTGGAAGGCAGATGTGTTTGTAGATAAGACACTACCCAGAGATTTCTCCCTCATTTTGCAAGGACTTTATGATCTGAGTTCTGGTTTCCTATAGGTGCAAGCCACTATAGTTAATTACCCCTCCCGGTCACGAGAGAGAACTTTCGATTAAGGCTAGTCGTCAATCAGATACGTAGAAGATATGTGTATCTGGCATATAGTAGCAGCATGAGTTGGGAATTTGAAAGGTTGGAGATTGAAAAAGTTTAATATTTAAAATTAGAAATTTTCACCATCTCACACTTAAAGCGGATGGTGGGGGAATGGATGATGGACCCAATCAAGATCCTATGGTTCCGTCGTCCCGGGCCATCGTGATCCCTAGTCTACTTAGTCAGAGGAGGTAGTCGACCCAACCTGACAGAAGGATCCTTGTCGGCAGCCATGGGTTGATTCGTCCAAGGGTACCTTATAGACCTGGGGGGAGTGTTTGTCTAAGGGGACAAATTTGAATCCACCTTAGCTAACAGAGGACTTTGTGCCCTATCGATCATATCCTATTGATTCATATCTCAATGATTTGATGCCATTGGAGAGCATACGGGCTCTGGCCATAACCATAATATAATGGTGCCATTTGGCGGCGACCACCTGGTTCAGAGGGCCCCGAGTCATAACCGTTTATCCTGCAGTGCCATTTGGCGGCGAAACTGCCGGTTAGAGGACTCGTAGCACGTCCTTGCTGGTAGGAGATTGTTTGAGAATGGATCCTAGTGATATTTTCGACCAGGCATTAGCTCTTTGTGAGCTGCAGTTATTTTCAGGTTTGTCCACCTCGGCAAACTGTTGCGGAGGGTGGATGAATTTTGCTTTAAGTGGTTGATGGTTTAATTTCAATTTTAAATATTAAGATTTGGATGATTTTGGAAATTTTTATGGAGTTTTGGATTTTGTGGGAGTTTGAGGGTATTTTGAGTGGTTGTGGTCCCCTCCGGTTGAGGTTTACATTCAACACGGCTATCATCGGGGTGTAAAGGGGTCACTTGAAAATATTTGCATTTTGTGAAGGTTTGAGGGCATTTTGAAATATTTGAAATTAATCCCTCAGGTTGAGCTCTGCATTCAAAGCGGCCATTATCGGGGTGTTTGGGGTCATTCACATTTATGGATTGAACATTGTCCACTCTGTCGAGCTGCCGACAGAGGATTGGGTTTCGTAGGCTTCGCGCCTTTGTAAGTGAATTCTCTTGATTATAGGCCTTGAAGGCCTAATATGAACATATAAAACAAATATCTTGGTCGACCTCGTGATCGTATATTCATTTAATAGTTCGAACCGTGTTAACTCCTATCTACATGAATAGAAGGATCGGGCTCGAACTTGAATTCACTTATTGACCCGCGCAGCATCCCTAGACGTCACGTGTGTACCAATAACACACTCGTCGGGGCCCATGCGGGTTTTTCATTGCACCTATCCCTTTTGTGTACCTATACGTGTACAAATTATAGTGCATGTGCGGGGATATTTGAAATATTTCATTGCTTATTTATGCAGGCAACTGCCATTTGAATGCAGTAATCTACTTGAGAATTCGTACACGCCTTCTGTCTGCTTATATATAGGTTGCAGATCCGGTGGCGTATAACATCTTCTAGATTGAGTTGTTCACTGCTTTGCACAGGTAGACTGTCATGTACTACTTGCATGATTTATGCAGGTAGATTGTAGTACACTAGCAAATCTCCTACTTTTTGCCCGTAGATGCTTGTATTTGCTGTAGTTCTCTTGTATTTTGCTTATAGGCAATGTATAACGGATCTCCTACAGCAGCTAGTAGGAGCTTGCATTTGTTACATGTCCCTTACTTTTAGTTGCAAAATGATTGACATGGTTGCCTGTAGATGATATGTTGAGTGGACGATGGGTCTCTTTCAGTGGCACGTAGGTTCTTGCATACACTATATTCATTTGGCACCTTGTTCGCAGGTGATGTTTTCTGTATGTAATGGTCTTCTGTGAGGGCTCGTGGATGCTTACATCTGCTGCATGTCGTACATCCTCGCATGCAAGAGGATGATGTATTTTCTCGCCATTGTAAGTTTGTTGGTTGTAATAAAGCTGTAACATCCACTGCCTGTTGCTACGATGACTTATAGGTGCATAGGTATTTACCCTTGCTGCACTTCGTACACCCTTACTGATAGGAGAATGGTGTATTCACCTACATTCGATTGAATGAAGGTGATATTTACTTCAAATCCTCAATATCTCTTCATTGTTGTTTCATTGTTTGTTGATACTGGATGCTTGCAACATCCCTACTATATTATTGGTTACGTGAGGCATCTTTATAGATCTCGCTATGTCATTCCTTGCATCTCTAATTCCTTGTTCTTATCTATGCTTGCATGGAGTATCACCATCAGCATATAATTCATATGTTCATTGTATATCGGTTCTTCTTTATTTGTAAATGTTCAATGTATTTGTTCTCCATGCATTTAGTGCTTATATATCTCCTGTTGCCACCTACAAATGGTTCTTATCATTGATTGGAGATCTGCACTTCAAATGACATGCCCTTTATGAATTAGCTATTGTACTCATTGAAGATGATTGCCACATTTTCATGGATTCATGCTTAGGTTGTCTCCCTTAAATTATTTTTTTTTTTTTGTGAATAGACTGTATTCGTAAACCCTTGTTCTCAAATGCAATTGGTGACTCATTAGCTTGATGTCGCATTTATCAATCTCTCATCTCAATTGAACTGATCATTACAAGCTAGTTATTATGCTCTGAAGCTTTCATGTCAATACTTTTAATTCATTTTGTCTTTGGTTCATCATCCTTAGCAACCATGAGTTTTATAAAAAGATGTTTATGTTCTAGTCCAAATTCAAGTTCAATTCATTATTCAAGTCAAGCTTTTGGTCCAAGCTTGAGTCCAAGTTTAATCATAATTCTTTGTTGTCCAAGTAAGTTCGAGTCTTCTGTGGTCCAAATCAAGTCTTTCCTTGAGTTCAAAATTGTTTAGATCTTGTCCGAGTCCCCTGTATCCTTGCAAGTTCAAATCTTTACTTGATGTTGTACAGTTCAAATGTCCACAAGTGCATACTTCAGGTTCAAGTTCATTTTGATTTACTCAAATTACGATTGTTCTTGTTTGGTTTTAAGTTCTGCTCCTTGCTGTGTGTGCAAGCTTAAGTTCTATGTTCAGTTTATGCTTGAGTTCAAACTCAAGTTCTTTGTCCTTGTTCACATTCAATTCATTGTCCACTTCAATATGGTTCAACCCAAGTTTAATGTCCTCTGTGCCCCAGTTCGAGTCTTGTACGTTTTGTTCGAATCAAGTTTGATTGCATGTTCAATTCAAGTAGTCTTTGCATTTATTTGAGCCCCATGTAGTTCAAAATTGATTCAAATTTGATTTTAGTTTTAAATTTGATTAACTTGGGTTCAGTCTTTTATTAATCACTTAGATTTTATTTGTATCCAAGTTCAAATTCAAGTCTCCAATTTTACTGAAAATTTCGGCAGCCTCACGGCGTCTCCCCCGTTTAGGGGAAAAACCAAGAGGCTGCCTTCCCCTCCACGCACATGGGCTCTTCAGGTAGATGTCCATAGACATCGCGGCGACATTTCTTTCTTCAATCTTCGCCTGCTACATGAGCGTTTAGGGGTCTCGGGCACCTGTTGCAAAGAACACAGAGATTTTCCCACATGTGGGTACTTAATTTTCGTACCCCTTGCGCTACATGAGCGGTTCGGGGATTACCCATCTCGTCGCGGGCGCCGCACCGGTTTCCCGCCCTACTACGCTACGTGAGCGCGTAGGGGGTTTGCCGGTTCGTCACAAGCGTTAAGGGCGGGGTTGATTTAAGGCGATTATCCGCCTCGTCGTAGGCGTCGCGCTCGCTTCCCTCCCTACTACGCTACGTGAGCGCGTAGGGGGTTTGCCAGCTTGCCGCTAACGACGAGAATGGGAATCTAGGTTTAGGAATTATATCTTTGCAAGTGGGCCGGCGGGGTTGGCATGTGGATCGAGGCGAGAGAGTTTGCATTTCTTCCTCTCCTTTCTTTTTTTTTATAATAATAATTAATTAATAATTAATAAAAATTAATAATAATTAAAAATAACTAAGTATTATTAATGAAGATTAATTAAAATTAACTAAAAATAATTAATTATTATTTATAGAAATTAATTATAATTAATTTAAAATAATTAATTATAATTAATAGAAATTAATTATAACTAATTAAAAATTAAAGATAATTAATTACTATTAACAGAAATTAATTATAATCAATTTAAAATAATTAATTATAATTAATAGAAATTAATTATAATTAATTAAAAATTAAAGATAACTAATTATTATTAATATAAATTAATCATAATTAATGGAAATTAATGTATTAATATAAATTAATCATAATTAATGGAAATTAATTAATTATAATTAATTAAAAATTAAAAATAATTAATTATTATCAATATAAATTAATTATTTTTAATTAAAAATAATTAATCATCATTACTAATAATTAACTATAATTAATTATTATAATAAATTAAAATTAATTTTAATAAAAATGAAATCTTGGCTCGGCAAATTGACTGGATTTGGTCGCAGAAGCTCGCAAAGGGAGAAATTACCTACACAGCCCGTTCAAAAATGTCGTAACCTCCGATCCACTGAAGGGAAAGTCGTCGGAGGCGTGAAGTCGAACAGCAACAGGGGAGCCGAAGAAGGACTAGCAAGCTCCCGTCGTTTCCTCCGATCAAAATGTCGCAACTTCCGAACCTACAGGAAGGGGAAAGTCGTAGAAGGAGGCGGAGAAGGGGGGAGGTTGGCTGCTAGGTAGGCAATGCTCCCTCTCTCTCTCTCTCTCTCTCTCTCTCTCTCTCTCTCTCTCTCTCACTGCTTGCGGCTGAAGGAGGAAGATGACGAGAGAGATGTCGGCCTTGGCTTGAGAGGCTTCGGGGCATGCGGCGGAAGTCGGACAGGGTCCGATCGGCTTGGGACTAGGGTTTGCGAATGGAGGCTTGCGGGGTCGGGATTCCTGCGTGTGGGAGCTTGGCGTCGCTTATGAGCGGGAATGAAATAGCCCTGGTGGCTTCGTTTCTTCCTCTATTTAATGACTCGAGTAGGGGCGATCGAGGCAGAGCATGTGCGAAGGGACGTTTTCGGCGCCGCTTGCAGGGCATGGTCGCTGATTTGAGCAGGATTTGCGACAGAGCTGCGGGAGCAGGTAATCATTTTGAATTTTTTTTATTTTGATTTCTTTTTTTTTTTTTTTGGCTGTGTAGGTCAACAATTGAATAAATCCAAATCCATGGATTCATTAAGGTTGTGATTGTGTTAGTTGTTAGAGTGATGTATAAGGGTTACCTAGCCGCTGATTTAAGCTCAATCCATGGTCTTGTTAGCCAATTATGGAATTTCCAAAGTATACATAAATTTAATATGGAATTTCACTAAAAATCATAAGAAAGCTTTGATAAGCCCAAATTGTTAGGGTTTAAATCTTAGGTCAGCATTGACTTAAGGTTTACATTTCAAGTCATTTGGGTTTCATTCGGTTTATTATATAGCAAATCGTACTTGTATGTCATAAATGATCTCAGACCTTTCTTAAATCATTAAAAATTAAAAATAAATCAAATATATATATATATATATATATATATATATATATATATATATATATATATATATATATATATATATATATATAAATTAAAATGCATTTAATTTTAAATCAGTAGACATTTAATTGAAAAATAAAAGTCCCATCATAATAGTTCAAAAAATAATAATTAAAAATCAAAGAAAACTCAATAAATAATAAATAAAATAATTAAAAATAAATAAATTTCCAAATAATTCTAAACTCTTATGATTGTCATTTGATATCACTCACGACCTCTGGTGTCAAGTTGATTGGAGTTGATTTGATTCAAAAATTAAAATTAGCCTAATTTCCTAATTAAATAATTCATTAATTGGGATAATTTTAAATAAATCATAACTAAAAAATAATGATCCTAAAAATACTAATTCAATTGTATTAGACTCTTAATAAAATAAAGAATATAATAAAACATAATAAACCACTTAATAAAGGATAAAATGATAAAAATAAAAAGTCAAACTTTGGTTAAACCACTTAATAAAGGATAAAATGATAATAAAATAAATATAAATAAATAAATATAAAAATAAAATAAAATTAAATAACATTAATAAATATTTTTAAAAATAATAATTACATTTAAATAAAATATATAAATATAAATTAATTAAATAAATAAAAGAATTTTATTTAAAAAATTAAATAACTTAAATAAAATTTAAATAAATAAAAATTAAGTATAAAACTAAAAAAATAAAGAATTCATTAAAATAAAAAAAATATAAAAAATTAAAATAATTAAATATTATAACTTAAATAATTAAAGAAATTAATTAAAAATTAAATAAAAATTTAAAATTTTAAAAATAAATAAATAAAATAAAATTCAGAGAATATTAAATAAAATTTTAAATTAAATAAATTTAAATAGTAAGTAAAATTCAATTTAAATTAGTTAAATGAATTAAATAAATAAACCAAAAATAAATAAATAAATTTAAATATTTATATAGGCTATATGCATTTACTTTATCCTTTTTTTTAAGAGTGCAAATAGCACTAATAAAAAAACCTATTACAAACTACTAATAGGATAACGATAACATTCCTTCTTTAACAAATTGAAAAAAGAATAAGGAATGTTAAAAAGGGTAAAACAATACAACAAAAAGAACTACACAAAGCATAAGAAGCACAAAGATGTGCTAAATTATTACAATTTTTTTGAAATGAAATGAAAAATAACTCTTTTAAAACTATGCAAAAACAAAATATGTTTCTTCCAAAACTCTTATTGTTGCCAGTTTGGCGTCTTCATGGAGTCTTGAATCATCTTTATTATATTAATGTTATCTCCCTCAATAATAACACATTTGAAATCAAACATCCACTCTTCAAGATATTCTCTTATTACCAAAAAAGCCATCAATTCTAATTGAGAGATATCCCAATGGTTTAATTGTTTACCAAAAGCACGAATAAATATGCCTTTATGATCATTAATAACTCCTCCAATCCCTACAAGATTAGACTTAAGAATAGATGCATCAATATTGATTTTAATCTAATCTTGTCGTGGGGGACGCCAAAATTTTGAATACTCCTCAAGGTGATGACCGTCCCAGTTAACTAGAAGTGGATTGAGTCTTGTTTGCAAAGTTGTACATAACACATTAACAGTTGTAAAAGTAATAGGAATAGGAGAATCACCATGCTTGACCAAATTTTGATTTTTCCAAAAAAAAAAAAAAATACATCTGTACAATAAAGTAAACCAAATTAACATTAGTCTTTGTCAATCTTCGACGAATAAAAATGTAATCAAAGAAGTCTTGAAATAAAGGAACATTGAAACCCTAATCTCTAAGCTTCATAATAATTTCAATCAAAAATTTGCATTTAACCGAAATATGCAAAGCATTTTCAACATCAGAACAACCCTGTGCAGAGAAATTGATATGTGAAATGTTTCTATAGTATAGAAATTCATTTGTAGGAATGACATTCTTACTTAATCTCCACCAAAACATCTGAACTTTTGGCTTTAATTTTAGATTAGAAATCCACTTCATGAAAGAAGCCGCGCCTTCATTATAGTCATTATCATTTACTTTATCCTTTAAGGGGGAAACAAATGCATTAATTTGAAAGCCTCAAACTTGTTGATTCAGAGCTTCGATTTTTGAAGTGATTAATTAATATAGCTCCTTAAAATTAAATGAATAAAACACTTAATTAAAATGATAGCTTAATGTGTTTGCTTTATCCTCATGGATGAAACAAATGCATATGTTCACAAGCGTAGGATTTATTAATTAATGACTTCAAGTACTTTAAAGTTATTAATCACCAAAGTTCTTTAAAACCTAAATTAAATAACTTAAATACTTAAAGCATAATTAATAAAACATAAAACCCTAAATTATTAAAACTTAAACTTAAACTAAATCTCTTTAACCTTTAAACAAATAAATTTAAATTGTTGACAACATAAAGAAATAATTAAACTAAGACATACACTAGCGACACAGCTTAGCACACACTTAGATTGCTTGCTATGACAACTAACTCTAGTCTAGGCTAGGCTAGTATTTCTTTTCTTGCACTGTAGTGTGATTAGATACCATACTTAGAGGGTGATTATTGCATTGTTTGTTTATTTTTCGTGTACTCTAGGATGTCATACATGCATTGCACTTTTAGTTACATGCATTATGATTTTATTTACTTGCATTGCACCTTACCTTTTCTAGTTTGCTGCATTTGCATTAATTTAGTTAGAGTCAATTCTTTTCTATTATAAATTGTAATACTATAAAGTGTAAAGGTGTAAATATAAAGTGTAAAGTATCAAATGCAAATGTAAAGAGTAGAGATAAATGTATAGGTAGGCCGACTTGTAAATATAAAAGAGTTTTAAAGGTCTTAAATGTTCTTACTTATTATACACTTATAGGACTCCAAAAGAAAATAATTTCTCTTCCTTTGAAAGACATTATCTTTTGGATTTTTATGAAAGACCTAAAGCCAAAAGACTTGAAGATTAAATAAGCAACCAAATTTAGACTTACATTATTTTATAGGTGTAGAAATTCAAACTTGTTGTGGTGGAGCTTAGTCACCTTTCTTTTATAGTAGACCTCGGGTTGTACTTTACATTCATATATATATATATATATATATATATATATATATATATATATATATATATATATATATATATATAATCTTCTTTATACATTTCTTCATACACATGCATAGCATACATGTGCATTGGTAGATTGCTTGCATTAGAGGGGTAGTTCATTTTTCTAGGTTTCTTTACGGCATGTGTGCCCTTGCCTTTGTAAGAATACATATGATAAACTTAAGATGTCAAAGTATTTATATTATAGACCCAAACATCTTTGCCTATACATACATGCATACATTTTATTTCCCTAGAATGTACACAAACCTAGTACACAAGCCAATAACAAGCAAGGGGTAGCTTAGGCGATGAGGCTGAGCCTACTATTCTTTATGGTTTAATGTCGTTATGCTACCAGATTTTTTTAGACATTTTGCTACTTAGATTAAATTTGTAGAATTATAAATAAACTTAGAGTTTAGTGTAAAGTTGCATTAGTTAGTTGCATTTGAACCCTAAACATATTCTAAATTCTTGATTTAAATTCTAAACCTAAATCCTTGATTCTAGTTAAAATAATAGCTATCTGTCCTTGCATGTATTAGACCTGAAAGACATCTTTTAAAATTGTGTGCTTAGGTGTTTTGCTGGTTGTCCACTCCAAGCATATGTAAGTCCAGATTTATATACACTTTTTATACTTCCTTCTGAGAGGATTATTCTAATCTTATAATAAAATTTAAGCTCAAACATAAATTCAATCTTGATCTAAATTGGTAAATCCCAACTATGGTATATGTTAGAGTATTTTTGGATTTTGTAGAATCTTAAGCACTCTCTACGTTTCATCCATTGACTTGTAAAGAAGTAAGATTTAAACTCAAAATCCTACATCTAAACCTCTATAAATTTAAAAAAGTTTAATCACCACATTAATCTAGAGTTTTCTCAAGACTTGTCTTGGGATGTAATTAATTATAGAGGCTTACCTCTATAGAAGATTTAGAACTAATAAAAATTAAACCTGACTTCAGTTGGCTAGAGCAGGGTAAAACTCTTTGGACCAAGATTAAAATTTTATCCATTATTAATTTCATTTTCAAAATGATAGTTGAATGTCATTTTATCTTTCAGGATGAATAATATATTCTATGTGCTGAGTTTGATTATGAAAATAAATGTTATTTAGGTTATTTAATTGATAGTCAAGGATCAATATGTCTTTTAGGATGATATGTTATAAAATATGTAGATTTGATTATATAAATATAAAATAAATCAGTTGGTATAATTAATTTTATCCACAGATTAGGCTTTACTTATACCATCCCTAGTAAGAAGATGATAACGGTCTGAAATGAATATTTCTCAACTACTTGCTCCTCTTTACATCTCCTTTTCTTGAGTATCTCTACCCAACAATTTATATCAATAATATCATTGTTGATCTTATCCATTTTATATTTTAATAACTCTAGAAGTTAACCTCCATTCCCATCTCTTTTCATGTTTTGACTTGAAGCCCTAGTCACAAAGGTTAAACTCCTTGTCATTGCTCATGCTTGGCCGCTTACACTGCTGCCTGCTGCTCATTGCTATACTAGCACTTACAAATTCCATATAATCTCCCTGAATCTCTCTCTTTATTTCCTCCTTTTGACCACTCTCATGAATAATTAAAAAGTGTTATAAATTATAATGTATGAATTTCCTTAAATTATTAATGCTAATTATACATAGTTTGCTCCTCCTTTGATAGCTTTGAGGAAACCCTTATTACCTTCATTCCCTAACCCTTTTATGATTGCTTCCACTTCCCATATCCCATTTGAGGTTGCTTCCACTTCCCATCTCTCCTCCATCTCTACCAGAGGGCTCCCATAAACATCATTAATGAAATCACTGCCTCCACCTCCATTCTCTTCCTTTAAAAGCTATTTCAATAAACACCTCCTAGCATCTTTACATAGGATGCAACTCTCTATCTCCTTAACTCAGTAGGACTTCTTTCCCCTCAACAAAAGAAAAACCATCAAACCATATGACACTAACACCTCCACATGATACTTTACAGCCTATATCTTCTTTAAATTAAAAAAGCCTACTTTCAGCGCAAAGCCTACTTCCAAAGACTTTCTAGTTAGTTATGCTCTTCAAGACAAAGTTATCCACTTCTCTTGTTAAGACATGGAAGAAGGGTCCAAGGAATGGGAGGTTTCTTTGGTTGGATATGCTATGGATTAGCACCCTTATTATGAGATCCATCTCTGTCATAAAAAAAAAAAAACTTGGTAGCTAATAGGTATTATAACCATACTTTCTCTAAATGATTATTTTTTCATATTCAAATTCATAACTCTATTATATTATGAGAGCGTGTGGCATGCAAAAATGATCCCTAGACTTCTAACCTAAAAGAGGGGAGTTCTCCTCTATTTCTCTTTGGATCAAAATTCTAGACTTGCCTCTCAGTTATTGTAATCTTATATGAGTATTAGAAATAGCTAGTGCTATTGGACCTCCTCTAATTGCTGACTTTCTAACTATTAAAAGTCCTTATTCATTTTTGCTTGGGTCTATGGCTAAGTAGAAAATAGTACTCACCTTCCTAATAAGATTACCACTTGCATTGGCAACAAAGAGAAGACGCTTCATATTCAATCTAACTAAAAACATAATTCATATCCTGGATATGGGTCCCTTGTGCATCCTCTCAACCTATGCCCTCAAAACTCTTTAGAAGTTTCACCATCCTCTGCCCTTTTAGAGGTAGAAACTGCAGTAGAAAGCAAAGGAAAAAAAGAGATCCCAAAGCATTAGCTTAATTCTCTTCAGCTTTAGCTAATTCCAAAACCTACCTAAACTCATATTCAACTTCTATTCCAAACATTCCTCATCTAACAATAGCACCTTAGCAAGCATTTGCACTAAAAATAGGCCCTTAACCTTCCTACATTTGGATAAAATTCCAAATTTAAACATATCAATAACAAACCCAAGCTTCACAATAATAGTAGACCCAAGATCCTCTATAGCTCTTCCTCTGATGCCTATTCAAAACCAAAAATAGATTTGCCATATTAAGCTCTGATATAGAAAACTCCAAAAAAAATGTTATAAATGGTTAAATACATTACATGAAAACTCTCCAAGGAAATTTTCCTTTGATAAACAAATCCTCAAACCTCAATAGAGCTAAGAAATAATCCACTCAAACATCAAAAGCGCAATGAATTACTTATAGTCATGTCTTGGAGTGTTAGAGGCTTTAATGGGTTTAATAGGATCCTCCATTACAAGGATCTGATTAATTCCTTTAACCTTGATCTCTTTTGCATCTTGAAGGTTAAAATAAGTAACATTCTATCCTTTGATATGTGGTTCTTGAATTAGCACATGCTCTTTGATAATGGGAGGAATTATAACAACTTCTTGTTTTCTTAGCATGGTAGGATTTGGCTTAAATGGAATGCCTCTAACTTGATTTTTACTTTTATATGCATTGATAGCTTAATTATGCATGGTCAGGTCCAATTTGGTAATCTCTAACCATTTCTTTCATCTGTGGTTTCTGCTTCTAAGTGTTAAGTTTAAAGTTCTCAACTTTGGAAAATTATTAGAGATATTAGGTCCTATATTTTTGTTTCTAATCAACATTGGGAAATTTTGGGGGATTTTAATTACAGACACCACAAAGTAAAGATTGGTGGGAATCCAATTCCTAAAAGTAAGTTATAAGAATTTAATAGTATAATCTTTGATGCTACTATTAAAGATCATACCTCTATAAGAGTATTCTCTTACACTTGATTCAACAATATGATGGACTATCCTATTCATATCAAGTTGGATTATGTGCTAGTTAATGATGTTTGATAAGAATTATTTCTCACTTCCTTCTATAGGGTTGAAAACCCTAAATATTCTTATCACTCCACCTTAATTGTTCACACCGACCAACCACATTATATAAAAAATATTTGAACAAGCTCCCCTAACTATATAAAGCTATTCATTTTGCCTTCTTTAGCTTTCTATAGTTAGGGGAGCTTGTTCAAATATTTTTTATATAAGAATCTATGCTTTTATATATGTGGTTGGTCGGTGTGAACAATTAAGGTGGAGTGAAAAGAATATTTAGGGTTTTCAACCCTATAGAAGGAAGTGAGAAATAATTCTTATCAAAGCTATTCATTTTGCCTTCTTTAGTAGGCCCAACAGAGATGTAATTGTGTTCGTTGAAAGGAGAGACGGTTGGCATCTCCCCAGACAGGGACAGGAATGGTCTTCAGACTTTTTCTGTTAACCAATCACATGCGGTTAAGGCTACCCACTTAGGCAGATCTTACCCAAATTTTTTTGCAGTTGAAGCAGCGGGATTCTAGTGAGAGAAGAAGCGGAATTTTCAAATTCTTTGATCGCGAAGTTCGCGGCTTCCTCCGGTGAACTTATGGCGGGGATTGATCGGAATGCGATCATCCCCTCCGACTACCTGGATGAATCTATTGATGGTAGAATGGCCAATGTTTGGGGGAAATCCTCGTCTGGTTCTTTGGTGATCAGAGATAATATTGAGGTTCCAATCATCTTGAAGCGGGATACTTATGAAGGTAAAGGGAAGAAGATAGTAGAGGTTTCTCCTCCAAAAAAAGTCAAGAAGGATATTGTGGCAGCAAATCTGGATAAAGAGGCTTCGTCTTTGGTAGGTCCGATCTTCAAAGTGAATAGTTTCTCTAATCTGGTTACATCATCGAAGAGTTCTTTGATATCAGAGTACAAAGCCGGATTACTTACTACGGAACGTGGTGAGGGGGGCAAAACATCGGACATTCTGGGAACTAGAAAGAGAGCTGACAATCAGACTCATAATGTGTGGAAGAAACTCCCTAATATTAAAGCAGTAGCGCATAATCTTGTAATGTGCAAGGATGGAGAAGCGGTGAAACTCGATCCTGTAAGTGAAGAAAACATTCGTAGACTCCAAAACTATGTAGTGGTGAAGGTGTTCAGAAATTTGATTCCATTATCTGTCATAAGTATGGAACTAAGGAATCAATGGAGGAATATCGGGAAGTTTCATATAACCAGTCTAGGGTGTGACTGGTACCTTTGTTCGTTCTATTCTCAAGAAGCAAAAGATGAAGTTCTGAGCGGAGGACCTTGGTTTGTAGGTAATCACATTATTGATATGGATAGCTGGAAGCCGAACTTCTCCCCTTCAACGATGAAAGGTTTATTTTCACCTATTTGGATTCGGTTACCACACCTGCCATTGAACTGTTGGGATGAAATCAACATTACCCGTATAGCTTCAAGGGTGGGCATCCCACTATTTTTGGATGGCAATATGTTCAATTGGGGCAAGAGGGAATTTGCTAGAGTATGCGTAAGAATGAATCTTGAAACTCAATTACCGCTAGGAGTCTGGATTGAAGGTGCTCAAGGAAAGTTCTTTCAAAAGATTGAATATGAAAGGATTTTTTCTTTATGTTTTAAGTGTGGCAGAATTGGTCATGAACAGTCGAATTGCAAGTGGAGAATTGAAGAAAGACCAAGCAATAAGACATCAGAAAGTCATGTGAACGAAGGAGAAGTCCTTGTTAATCGGGCAGTTACTACAGACTAATGTTCAAAGGTGCTTGCTGGTTCGGGAGAAGAGGAGCAGAGTGAAGAAACAAATTCGTATGGACCATGGATTCATGTGCAATATAAGAAGAGATCTTTCAAAACAGTTAGAAGAAATGGAATTACTTACCAGCAAAAGAAAGCAACAACGAATGAAGGTATGCTGAAGCAAGTGCAAAATAAAGAAGATAAGGTGCCAGGCGAGGGAATTGTGATGGGGAATGCAGAGCAAGCTCCTCAAAAGGTATCAAATGTTGATGAAGTAAATGATATTTCCATTGAAGGAAAGATACCTGAAGATCCTGCTGTTACGGAAGAAGACATTCAGAGTGATGTATTAGAAAAATGGGAGATTTTAGAGATTGAACTAGCTCAAGTGCAAGAGACTGCTCAAGGAGATGAGCCAACACCGAAGATGCCACACGAGAGTGAAGATCAGGGAAGAGATGTAACATTCCTTGGAAACTATGGCATAGGAGGAGAGAATAAAGGAAAAAAATACTAGTGGGGTGACTGGAGGTGGCTTGTATACTCCTAAAACAGCTCAAAATAAAGTTGAACTTGCTAAAGAGGTGAAGATGCTGGGACCTGTCAAGGGCAAACAGAGAACTAGGAAAGGAGAAGGAGGTAATGAAAAGGCTGGGACCTCTTCCCCATTCCAACTTTAAATGTCTTCTATAATGTGGTGGAATTGTAGGGGAGCTAAGAATAAAGAATCTTCCCACTACTTGAAGAGTTTGATTAGGGAGAATGATGTGTTCTTCATTGGTGTTATGGAAACTAAACTGGAAAATCTGGATAGTGAAGGAGTCAGAAGAATGGTTGGTGATGATTGGGAGTTCTACCATTTTGCTGCCAGTGGAACTTCAGGAGGAATATTAGCTTTATGGAGATATAGAATCTCAGCATTTAAGGTGCTAGATTCATCCAATCAATGCATAATTGGCAATTTAACCACCCTTATGGGTTCGACTGTTAAGTTGGCTATTGTGTATGGCAACAAAGATTTGTATGAAAGAAGGAAACTTTGGAGAATGTTGGAAGATAAAATGATAAGTGAGGAGCCTTGCATCATAGGGGGAGACTTCAATTGTTTACTTTCAAAGCAAGAGAAGAAGGGAGGGAAACGATATATTTTTTCACAAGGCCCCCAAGAGATGAAGAAATTCATGACCGATAATGACCTTCATGACATAGGTATTATTGGCTCCAAGTTTACGTGGTGCAACAATAAAGATGGTCTTGCTAGAATTTGGGAGAAACTTGATAGAGTTTGGTTGAATTCCAAAGCTCTATTGGATATTCCTTTTGCTGTTATAAAGCATCTCCCAAGAGTGGCTTCTGATCATTGCCCTTTACTTCTACAATTTGCTAAGTCTAAGCAAGTCAAGCATAGAGATATCAAATTTGAGAATATTTGGTGTTCATATGAGGCTTCTAGAGGGATCATTATGAATGCTTGGAGGAAGAAAGATTATGGAGAGGCTGCAGATGTCCTTAGAAGGAAAATTAGAAGATCCCTCAAAAACTTGTATTTCTGGAGTAAAAACAAGTTGAGAGAGCTTACCAAATTGAAGCAAGAGCTGCAAGATGATATTTTGCATCTACAAGAAGAGGAGGCAAAGGAGGGAGGCTTGAATCCGGAAAAGCTACTTAATCTTAGGATTAAGGTGCAGGAACTCAATGTCACAATGGCTAGAATGGCAACGTGGTGGAGACAAAGGTCGAAGATTCAATGGATGGAAGAAGGTGAAAGAATTCTCATTTTTTTCACACATGCTACGGCTAGAAGGAATGGTAACTCTATCAATCAAATTGTTTGTGATAACGACAAAGTGGAAACTGATCTGGAAAGGATTCATGAAACATTTGAGAACTTTTTCTCAGATAAATGAAGGAAACACAACATTGTTCTGTCGAACTGGCCTTCTACCCTGCAATATTGTTTAAATGAGGAAATGAGAAGAGATCTGAGTACTGATTTTGTGCGAGAAGAGCTGTACACTTGTGTGATGAAAATGAGTAATAATAAGTCCCCTGGTACTGATGGGGTTAATGCCTGTTTTTTCAAATCCTACTGAAGCATCGTGCAGGAAGATACCTGGAATGCAGTTAAGGAGTTCTATGTCTCAGGAAGAATGCCTGATTACTGGAGAGAGACGTTGGTGGTGCTGATTCCTAAAGTCCCGAATGCTTCTGAATGTTCCAAATTTAGACCAATATGTTTATGCCAAACCATTTATAAACTGGCAGCAGGTATGATCCTTAACAAGTTAAAAAAGTGTCTTCTTAATATCATCTCTGAATATCAAAGCGCCTTTGTACCTGGTAGAAGTATAGCTGATAATTGCCTAATTGCTCAAGAAATTATGAACAAGATGAGATATTCTGTAGCTAAGCTGGGTTATATGCTTTTAAAACTTGACATGGAACAAGCCTACGATAGCATGTGCTGGGAAACGTTAAATCAAGTCATGAGGTGGATGGGATTTCCGGAGAATATGATTGAGCTTGTTATGCAATGTGTCTGCTATCCTAAATTTTCTATTAGCATTAATTGTAGGAGAACGAAATGGATAACAGCACAATGCAGTTTTAGACAGGATTGCCCGCTATCTCCATGTTTATTTATATTGTGCTCTGAACTTTTATCCAAGTCTTTGCAAGCTTATTCTAATCAGTTGGGAATCAAATTATCTGCTAATGTGGAGAAAATAACCCATCTCCTCTATGTTGACGATGTTTTAGTGGCAGCGGAGGCTTCTAAATGTAATGTGAGACTCTTGAAAGATATTCTTAAGGAATACTATGGCTGGACTGGGTAGAATATTAACACACAGAAATCCATGGTGATATATGGTAAGAAGGTCTCAATTACAAGAAAAAAAAAGACTGAATAAACTCTTTGGGAATCAATGAGGTGAAAGAGTTTAATTACCTGGGTGTAAAGATGGCTTTGAGGAGATTGAAAGCAAGTGATTACAACCCTGCCATTGAGAAAGCAATGGAAAGACTTAATTCTTGGGGAGCTCGTTGGATTGCTGCAGCGGGAAGAATGTTGTTAATTAAAACAATATCTTCTTCTATCTTGTCATACTTAATAACACTTTCTCTTGTTCCTAAAAGAGTTTTGATGGCGATTGACAGAATTTGCAGGAGCTTCCTGTGGCATAAGGAGAACGGGAGATAGGGAATGCATTACATTGCATGGACTACATTGTGCACACCAATTAACTCTGGTGGGTTTGGTGTGCAAGGTGCTTCGGATAGGCAAGGCCTGTTGAGATCTAGACTGGCTTGGAATTTTATACAAACTCAAAGTTCTCTATTAAACAGAGTATTAAAGTCCAAGTATGGTAATGGTATATGGGATGAAGATATTAAAAGGAACGCTTCTCCTTCATGTCGAATAATAAAGGATGGTGCAAAGTATTTGAAGCCCATTATAAGATGGGAAGTCCATTCTGGGAATAAAATTGACATCTTAGAGGATGTTTGGTTGCTGGACAAAAGACTGCATAGATGGCCCGTGATCGCTATTGTTAATGATCTCCACGGGAAAATGGTTTCTTTCTTAATTAATGAAGAAGGAAATTGGGATAAGAAGGTATTGAAAGAATATTTCACTGAAGAAATGGAAGGGTTGATCCTTCAGACTACAATTGGAACTGATGATGAAGAAGATAAAATTGAATTGATCAACAACAACTCAGGTAGATCTATCACTTCGCTGTCCTATGAAGCCACATGTCAAGCTCCTGAAGAAAATGTGAAGAATCTGAATTGGATGAAAAAACTTAAAGTACCCCAAAGGGAGTTCTTATTTTGGTGGAGAGTAGTGAATGATGCTTTACCTACTAACATGTGGTTAAATCACAGAAAGTTACCTTGCAACTTCAATTGTCCGAGAGGCTGTCAAAACTTTGAGGAAGTGCTGCAGACATTGAGGAAATGGGGAATTAATGTATCGGAATTCCAAAGTTTGAAGCATTGCTGCGAAGAACTGAAGAAGGCTGAAAGAACAAGATGTGCTCTAGCAAGAATTTATATTGCGGCTGTTTATCAAAACTGGAAATACAGAAATATGGCAAATCATGGAAAACCTATTCCGTCCTCTGCTTATATAGCAGCTGATGTTCTTTCTAACTATTTGTGTTTACATTCAGTACCAATCGAGAAGAACTGGGACACTAACCAGCATTCAATGCTATCCAATTCTTGGTGCCCCCCACCCGATGGTTGGATCAAATTGAATGTTGATGCGACAGTTTTGAAAACAAACATGGCTGGAATTGCTGGCGTGCTAAGAGATCACAAAGGTAGATTGATGTGTGCTTTTGGTAAGAACCTTATTCATTGGGACGTGGCTTTCCTGGAGTTAAAGGCGGTCTTCAATTTTGAGAATTTTATTCAAGAGTGGATGCTTCCCAATAAAGGAATAATCATAGAAGGCGACAATGTAAATATCATGAAGAAATTTCAAAATAGCATACGAATGAATTCAAATACGATCAATAAAGCTCAAAGGGTGGACTTATCTTTTCTTGAAGTTTTCAATAATTTCATTTTTAAATTTGTTCCTAGAGATTGTAAGAAGGTGGCAGATTATTGCTCTCATCTAGCCATTTTAGGGGATTTTTATTGGGACCTTTTTTTAGACACTGAACTTCCGTCAAGTTTTGTTGACTTGATCAGGAAGGATGGTGATAGTTCTTTCTCACTTTAGTTGCTTGTATTTTGTAGTTTTCTTTTTTCAGTTTTAATGCAATCTGCATTTTCTTCAAAAAAAAAAAAAAACAAAGATGTAATAAGTCTATATACACTAAATTGAAGAAGCAGAAATATATCATTAAAGCAAAAAACTGATTCTTTTTAGATCATATCTCTTATATTATAAGAGAACTTTAAAACCAATAAGCCAACCACTTCATATTACTCAACAATGATCCTTTAAACCCTCTTTTAAATGCCAATGCTAAATTTCTGAGAAATGTTCTTCATAACACATATTTAGCTTGACCTCTTAGATAGTTCAAATAAGAAAAAATAAGTGATTGACCAATGGTGAAGATGACATCCAATTATTGTAGGAAAATCAAGGGCAAGAAAAATCATATTTAATTAGAGAAATTAAAACATCCTTGCAAACTTTATCTAACCCCTCTAAAATTATTGGGGAAATAATTACTCATTTCAAGAATCTGTTTAACTCGCTCAAAGCTAGGTTGTATACTGCTCTTTACCTTCATGTTGGTAGCAAAGTTACCCCACATTATACCACTTCTTAGTGCCCCAATCATAGATGATGAAATTAAAGGTGTGGATTTCTTTTTTTTCATAGGCCTAGTGGGTTTAGTTTTGATTTCAATTCCAATACTTAGGAGTTCATTGGTGATTGAGTTTGTCAAGCAGTCAAATATTCCTTTAAAAAAAGTTAACTCCCCAACAGATCAAAAGCTATAAGTATTGTTCTAATACCTAAGACTCATCTTGTTAGCTGCATCTTTGATTACATGCTTATATTCTTGTGTAACACCTTTTACAAAAGCATAGCTTAAATCTTAGGTTCCAGAAATGAACATATTAAATGAAATATTATACATCCTTATCAAGTTAGCTTCATCAAGAATAGAATTTCCATTGATAACATAATTATGTCTATGGATTTTTATCTAACTTATAGGTTGCCAAAACATATAGCAAGTTTTCTGCCAAATTGGATATTTTTAAGGCCTTTGACATTGTCTCAAGAGACTTTATGTTATATATGCTGAAGTAAAAAGAGTTTCCTAACATATTTGTTGGATCAAAGCTTGCATAGAAAATGTCCACTATTCTTTATATATTAATGGGGCTCCTGAAGGGTTTTCTAACTCATCTTCTGGACTTAGACAAGGATATCGTTTTTCCCTACCTTATTTGCATAGTCATAGATGCTTTATCAAATCTCTTTAAAAGGTCACTTATGAGGAAGATTAATGAGGGCATCAACATGGGAAGCAAACACTTATCTCATTTTCCATATGCAAATGATCTCTTAGTTTATTGCAAAGCTAATTTACAAAATATAAAATCTCTTAACAACCTTTTGAATCATTTTCATGGAACTATCTAGCTTGCACATTAACCTTTTAAGAAAACTATCATTTTTGTTTGAGCAATCTCCTAATCAGGAAGAGTTATGTGATGTTCTGAATTTGCTTATGCAATTCTTCCTTTACTTATATAGGGATTCCTATTGCCACTAGAATGCTTCTCGTCTTAGATTTTCAACCTTTAATGGGAAAACTTTTTTGCATCTTGATGGTTGGTGAGCCAAGTCTTTATCTTTCATGGGTGTACTATTATTCCTCATATTCACCATATGGCATACAATTGCATATTTAATTAAGGGAACTGTTATACCTAAAGCTTGTTATACCTTCTAAATAAGCTATGTGCACTATTCATATTTCATGGTGATATTCATGCTAAAAAGCTCGAACTTGTCTCTTGCACAAACATATGCAAATTGTGGCAATTTGTGGGGTCGGGTATTCCCACTCTTTCTACTTTAAGTTATGCTTATAATTGCACTTTGGTTTGGCATATTCGAATAATAAATAGCCTTCTTGCAAAGTGATGGAAGCATGAAAATATTTCCCTATGGAAACTAAGCTCAACTTGTATGTCTCAATGTTAAGAAGGTTTACCACTGGTTGCTGATAAAATTAAAGGTTTCATTTCCTCTAGGATTACAACTTGTAGAAAATTTTCTCTATTTTGGGGCCCTGGTGTAATGGAAAATCATTAGTTGGCTCTTTAGCATCTCCTCTATTACTCCCATGGTGTCTATACATACTCAGCTCTTAAGCATAATTCATAATCGAAGATGGAACTTTCCCATCTCTTTCCCACTAGCATAAGTGAAACTATTATTGCAATTCCTATCTCTCTTATAAATAGTGAATGTCTCTTGTGGCTTGGTGGGGATAAACTTAACTTAAGGAAATTTTTGAACAGTATATGATAATTAGGTTCAGGTCACATGGAGGAAACACATTTGGCACAAAAATCTTTCATTGCGACTTTCAATTTTTGCATGATCATTAATGGTTGGGAGGTTAAAATTAGCAAACTTTCTTAATAGCAAGATTATTTATGCCCATTCCTACTACAACCGTTATTCTACAAACTTTGAAATCTCTACTAGCTTATTTTTTGTGATTACTAATTCAATATTCTTTGCAATATTACCTTTCTCCTCTTTTTTTCTTAGGCTGAATATTCATCAAGTGCTTAAACATATTTCTAAAATGAATTTTATTACTTGGTTGGTTAGGAATGTGTACTACCTATTTATTTGCTACTTGATATATTATTTATATAGAGAAAGGAATAGTAGGAGCTGTAAAGTTCTTCAAAGCCAATCAATGTTTTATTATACAACTAAGAAGGCAATTGCTCTCAAAATTTTGAACTCGAACAAATATACCATGAGATTAAAGGCTTATACAAATGATTTTGGGTTTTCAATGGTGAAAAGCTAGATGATGATGAATAGCTTTTGTCTTCTCCATCAAACTAAGGCTTCCTTTGAGATAATTTTTTTGTTTTTTTCTAAAATAACATTCTATTATAAAAATTTTTTAAATTAGAAATTTTTTATTAGAAAATTATTTTAGAAAGCAATAAGAAAGCTATTCCAAATGAAGTCTAAGTCTTTTATCGACTCGTCTAGATGACTTTTGACAATTGACTTAAGTGATCGAGCTGATTTGGGCTCATTTAACTTTCATATTTTAATAAATAGGTGATATTTTTACGCATTTTAAGTCTAGAATTATTTATTAGATTTGCCCATTTTTGTCTAATGCCTTTCTTTTCAGTTCAATATATATATATTTATTTTTTTTAGATATACAAATTTTTTTGCAACTCCTGAAAATTTTTAAGATATTGTTGAGTTTTATTTAGATACTTGCCCTTATTTAGACGGTGATTAGGGTTTTGAGTTGCTATAAAATGAAATTCTGGAGCCCGAGCTCTGAGAAACTTGAGAAAGGGACCATTTCGTCTCATCTTTTTTCCTGGTGAGCAGATTGCTAATTTTCTCATGGATGATAGTTAATTTCCGGTCTTGCTTCAAGACGAAGGCTTTTGACTTTATAGAATAGCTTCAAGAATTGTTCTTCCAGCAAATTGCTAGATGCTTCTTCTAAAACACATTTTGATCTGCAAAAAAAATCATCTGAGCTTTATTATATGCTATGTAATTGGGTACGGATATATATTTTTTGGCCTCCGATTGTTTCAGCACGTTGATACTTGTTCTGAATTGATAGGGTGCCCTTATTTGAGGTTCTCTTATGTGAGATTTTTTTCTTGATTTGGGTTCATTCTCTGAAAGCTTTTCTTTCGTCATGATGTCTGAACTTATATAGAAGCATTATTTAGTATGTTCATTTAACTCTTTTTTTCATTTTAGAAGTAGCTATTTTATTATGTTTGTAGCCTATAATTAAATATTTTGTCCTTTGTTTTTCCCAGCCTTGCAGCTACAATGACTAATATTCCTGAACCCCTTATTTGGGAAATTGTTAGAAATAACAATTCCTTTCTTGTGAAGCAGTTTGGAAATGGTAATGCTAAGGTACAGTTTAGCAAGGAGAAGAACAACCTTTATAATATCCATTCATTCAAGTACTCTGGCAAGTAATCACACTATTTTTAGCTTCGTATCACCTAACTTGTTTAGGAGATTATTCTTACCTCTTTGCAAATAATAGGTTTGGGAAACAAAAAAACAATCTCCATTCAACCAGGAGGAAAGGATCTCAGTGTTGTTCTTGCAACTTCAAAGAAGAAGCAGCAGAACAAGCCGGCTAGTGTTTCCCACAGATCCTTACTGAAGAAGGAATTCAATAAGATGGCAAAGGCGGTTACTAATCAGGTGAACCCTTTGAAAGTACAAGTGATATGAGCTTTATTTTAATTTCCTTTGAAAATTTCTGATATGTATATATTCCATAGGCTATGTGATGTAAATTCTGATTTTATTTGTCATGAATATTGAAGTTATTTTATATCATCTAGATTTCATGATTTTATGATGATTATTCTAGTCAATGTTATTGAGTTTATTAGTAGTTTGTTGGCAGTTTGTTTATAGTTTGTTAGCGTTATTAGCTGTTTTTCAGCAAATTGTTAGTTTGTTAGTAGTCTGCTATTTCTTTTATCTATAAATTTTAGAATTCAGAGTCATTTAAGATAATATTAAGGTGTGAATACAATTTTCTGTTATATTTAAAACTTTTTTCATCTATTCTGGGATTGGATCTCTGATCATATGCGAGATTTGTAGCCCTTTTGTGATCTTTTTTTGTTCAGGCATAAGGCTTGCTTATCTTGTCATTTTTTTTTGTTCAGGCATAAGGCTTGCTTATCTTGTCAATTTTATTGGTCTTTTTATCATTTCCATCTTTATCACCCTTTCTAATTTTGTTTTTTCAAAATCAACCTTCAGTGCTATGGGTGCTTGTTTATAGCATAGTCCTTTTTGAGTTGTTTATCAAACATATTGCTGATATTTCATTTCCGTTGAAATTTATTTCTTTTACTTTTTTGTTGAGAACGACATTTTGTTTTGGTTTTTCCGAGTCTCCAAGCTTATTTGTTGGTTGTGTTTAGGCATACAGGTTTTGACACAACTTATTGCAATTGTTTGCTGATTAAGTTTTTAGACCAAAGGTGGACAATTTTATTACCATTTTTATGTTTTTCTTTGAATGAAAATCTGCCTAGATTATATATAGATGCAATTAGTATTTGGAGGTATGACCTGAGCAACAAACAGTTTGATTTGTTGGTGCAAAAACCTATAAATGAAAATTGATTGAAGCTATTTGAATTATATGCGCAAGCTATTTGATACATGCACCACGAGCAAGTCCAAAGCCAACACCAATGATTCTTTGAATGCACTATGCTGTAGCTTGTATCAAAATGAACAAAGTGGTCAAGGGGTATCCCGTAGTAACAACACCTGCTGCTGAGTTATGTAAAGATAACAAAACATACCAATGTTTAGGTTTGTGCAAGGTTCTTGGGCATCATCAGACTCAAGTATAGACTATAGAGGAGTACGAGTGAAGATGCTGAAAACAATGTTAGGGTAATGGATTGACACTTTGCCAGATAAGTCAATAATTGATGGTGTCAAATAAATCAGAAATTGTGACATTGGGTCTTACGGGATTTGGTGACTTAAGGAGGATGCTACCCTACCCTATTTTGCAGAAATGGATCAGGCTTAGTTGTCTGATTATTTTTTGAGAGATTGAGAAATGGAGGCGGAGGAATGGGTTGATTGTTTGTTGTTGGGTTGGAGGGCAAAAGCTAGGAGCATTGAGTATCTAATCACCATAGAGGATATTATTGTAAGGTTTTGTGTTAGGCATTGTGGATGAAGAGTTGTACCATCAAGTTCTAGGCAGTGGTCGTTGATGTAGCTAGGTGATGCAGAGATGTCACTTAAGCATATGGAATATGTGAGGAGTCTAGAGAGTTGTATAAAAAATCAAAATTAAAGATTGGTAATTGTGAGATGGTTGGGTCAAGTGGGCTGAATGTGAGGTCTCATTGAGTGAGTTCTAGTGAGCTGTGCATAATTCTAAATTAATATGCTTGAGTTTAGCCTGTCAAAATTTATTCTATTGATTCAACTTAACTTGAAATGATCAACTTTATTTTGAGTTGGCTCAAAATCATGCTTTAAGTTATGCTTGAACATTAAACAGCTCTTAAAAATTTCTCGATTAAGGTTTATTAACTGCAGAATGGAATGAGCTAAGAGTTGCAAATTTCTTTAAATGGAATCTTTAAGCATCACATACGGAACAATATTGTAAATCAATATTGAATACTTTTCAGATTAACATTCAAGTAGTAAAACAATATAATATTGCAACGATACAATGTTGCAATGGTGTAGGCATGCTACACCTAACAAGAATATGCGACTATCGAGGATTAATAAATTCAAATATAAATAGTTGGGTTAAGGTCATTGTTACTGATTATGATGATATATTGGTATATCTTCAACAATCAAAGTGGGAAATTATTTAGTTTAGGGTTATTAGGAGTCAAATTAAACCATTTGGAGGAAAAACTTCATACATATCTACATACATACCTGCATTTTGATGCCCCAATCAATTGCCTTTTTCTATCCTTGTGACGAAGGATGTTTGTGCTATGCTTGTTATTAACCCTTATTAGAAGCCTTGCCACATTATTTTGGGTTTCAGGTGAACTCTGTTCAACTTTATGAGGATTTTGCTCACCCTCCCTTTGATAAGTGTATTGACAATGCTTTCCCCTAGTGCCTATTATGGGGATTGACATGAGTGGGTACTCCGCTGTTCCTCTCATTATTATTCCAATCACACCACTTAGTAAACATCCTATGATGAGCTTGGTGAGATTTCTATTGATAAAGGTTGGTGTTTGATTTGAGTTAAATTTCTTAAGCTCTCTTCCCCTAGTCATGTGAACACTTTTCAGTGGTCTGAACGTTGAAGTGGAGGATTATTCGAGTCTTTGTTCTTTTGATTCTTGGATTCATTCTGAGTATCCAAGGATTATTTCCTCTACATGAAAGGCAAAGGAAAAAATAAAAGATACATCAAGTTGCCTAAGATATTGGGTTTTGCATCCATCATCTTGTTGATTCTTCATTTACATCATAAGTGGGTTTCATTCGTTGGTATGTACCTAGTCTCGGGTAATAGTTTTTTTGGCGCTTGCAGGTCATGCATTTTTGCTCTAGCGACATCCACCTTTGGCTTCAGTCTTTTTGCTCTTGCCACACCCATCTTTGGGGTTAGCCTTTTTTTCAAGATATTCTTTTTCTTATATTCAGATGCTTTTATTTTGTTTTTAGAATCTACTTGTTTTTCCTTATCTTTAGCTCTTATTCTTGTCTATCAGTTTGCTTTATGAAATTTTTTTTCTTGCTTTAACTATAAAATCTTGAAATCTTTACATGATCAAATAATAACGGTTTTGCAAATATCCCTTTTATTTCCCATATAACATTTGCTATGATGAGCTGTTAACGTGTAAGAAGGCCTTTTCTTCGGATCAGATCTTCAATGAAGTATCATTGTTACGCTTGGCTTCTGAGCTTTGTTATCTGACTTTTAACTTATCATGTTTATTTATATTCGCTACTTTTTTACGCATTGAGGAACTTTTTTTTTTGTTTCCAGGTATAATTGCCTCTGGTAAGTTGAGATTCTTTCTTTTAGTGGTTTATTTTAATGAAGTTCGATAAAGAAACATAAAAGGTGTATGAAAGAGAATATATGATCACATGCAACTTCGGTTGTGTAAAACTCCCGTTCTACTTCTAAGATATCATTGCTGTGATGAGCTGTTAACACGTAAGAAGGCCTGATCTTAGAATCAGATCTTCAATGAAATATCATTGTTACGCTTGGCTTCTGAGCTTTGTTATCTAACTTATTCATGTTTATTTGACGAGTCTTGTTTTTTGACAAATATTAGCTACTAGTTGTAAGCTGAGTTACATATTTTGCTGCTGAGTACTATTTGACTTTATTAAGGTGCGTCTCTTTCCTTGTTGCAAACCAATTTTGACGAGTCTTGGCTTAGAAAAATAGAAAGAGTATGGAACTGTGTACCGTGAAATTCTTTTTTCATTTTTTTATTTAATTCCATTTATTTCTTCAGCTATTTTGCTTGTATTCCTGCATTCTGCACCTTTCTTTTAAAGTTTTAATCGTTTATTATCTTGTTTTTCCAGGTATCAGATAACTATTACAGACCTGATTTGACAAAGGCAGCTCTTGCTAGGCTAAGTGCTGTTCATCGCAGTCTCAAAGTTGCCAAATCTGGCCCAAAGAAGAGGAATCGGCAGAGACAGCCTCTGCCTAAGGCTATGTAAACGGGATAATTTTCTGCTGCTAGATCTGAGGCCTGCCATTTCCTATATTGTGTCCTATATTGTCGATTGTCTGGTAATGGAATCAGTTGTATGTTCAATTTTTATTGAAGGTAGAAGTATGTTATATGTTCCCTCCTTGTTGGGAATGATGCATGAATGTTTTATAGATCTATCAAATTGTTTTTTTTTTCATGAGACTGCTATTCTTATTTTATTTTTTGCTTCTGTTCTTTTTATTCAGTTGATTGGATATGCTGCAGGCTTTGGGGGGGTACTCATAACTCTTGTGATTCATATTTTTTTTTGCTTCGTATTGATGTGATGAGCAATCGTTATTATAGTTGATATGTGAAGTTGGTGATCTCATCCATGCATTATATAAGCATTAATTGATGTTTATCACCCTCCTATTAATAGACCATTTAGTTGGCATCCCTGTTGCCTGTGCTGTTTTATGTAATTTAGTACTTGGATGTATGATTTTTTTACCTCCTATGGTAAATTTATCATTCTCTCTACATTTAGGTCAAATTTTACTCTTTGCTTTTGCACACTAAAGTTGGTTACGATTGTGGTAATATGCTTGTTACTTGAAATTACAGATTTATGGTTTGAAAATTTGAATATAACACAGCAACTTTGTTGAAATTGGTAAGGAAAGAGAAAGGAGTTGGCGAGGGAATAATGATTTTAGTTTTTGGCTCTCCCAACAAGGCTTTAAAAACATTACACATGCTCATTTCACCAAACCATCAGGACCTAAGGCTAATTTATTTGGAAATTAAGGAGATTTTGAACAAGGAATTTACAGAAGTTATCAGGTTGACCCTTTTTTCACGACTACAAGGTGTTCATAAATTCCAGCACAACCGATGTGGTTTCTACAACTGCGGAAGAATTAGCAATGGGTAAAACATTCGTCCGTGCCAATCACCCTTCAAATGACTTCTCAAAACAATTTCCTTGTTGCTATGCGTGCAATAGTTTGAAAGCATTTGTGAAATTGACTCTGAAAGCTCTCGCCAAAGAGCCCTCACCCGGCGCAGATGTGCTTAGGGCAAGCTTTATTGCAAAAGCTGCCATGGAATGATAGATAGATAACTTCAATGGAGGTGGGGAAGGCGGTATCGATAATTTTGAGCCTTGGCGGTGTCACAACTCAATCCTATATGATCCATAGATATGATGAGTTAGATTATATTGAATGATGACAGACCAAATTCAAAATTGAAGTTTTGGAGATTTTTTCAATTTAAACAGATTACAAAACTTCTAATTACTTTTTTTAAGTAGAAAAATAAAATCATCTACAAATTTCTTTCCTTTCTTTTCATTCATCATAAAAATACATATACAACAATACTTATATACTGCAGTGCATGACTATAAATTAGAACAGAATAAATAAATAAATAATAATGACTACAAAAATCATAAAATCAGAAATAAGTATACAGAGTCGGACAAATCAAAACTTTGGATCACAGCTACTCAATTGGCCATTACCCCTTCTCCTGACCTGAAATAGAATGTAGAATAAGTGTGAGCCAATGCAGCTCAACATGCCACACATATTAATCTTAAATTTCAATAATTAATTTATTATGAATTTAACTAAATTTTAAAAGCAGTTGTTAACCAGATACTATATTGAACACAATGGTACTAGTAGTTAATAGAATTTAAATAGATTTTTCATAGAAAGTAAATAAATAAGTACTATATATATTAGTGAAGAAAAAATAGAATTTTCTCAGGCCCTTATACCTCCCGTTAGAAACAGATATGAAATTTAGGCTCTTATGACTCCCTATGCTAGGATATAAAAAAAGATGCCCTTAAGACTATCACGCGCCATAACCTAAAGGGGAATTTAACCTTACTTCTAAGTTAATCATCTCATATTTTGGAATATGTCAGAGCCAACTAATCATCAAGAGCATTTAAAATAAATATTTAGAGTGCACAATTCATAATTTCATATTTCAATACAACATAAGTATAACCTGGACTTCCAAAATCATAAATACCTATTAACTTAGCGTTCTTGCTCCCAATTGGACTGAATATACTCAATAGTATTTTTACCCTTACCTGAAATAATATAAGCAATGGAGTTAGTGTAAACTTAATAGGTCAATCTCATACCCCCAACACAATATTCAATTAATACAGCATTCAGTTCATAATACTAAAAAATAACTTTAAAAATAAATAATGTAAATACTATTTAATTCAAAATGATAGGTACACAAATGCACTTATGTTGCAAATCTGGTTTTGATGATGACAAACATGTTTCCAGTGTGTTTTGCTTGGCTAATCTGTTTCAGGCACAAAAGACCGCGAGCCACTCAAGCCAACTCAAGATAGGGTCCAAGTGTGTCAAATGTATGATTTTTCTTTTTATTGAGTCAATTGTAATGTAACTGATTCCCTAGCTAAGTAACCTTGCACACACACACTCAGGGAGAGAGATTAAGTGAATTAGAGTTTCTGTTGCAATTTTGTTCAGATCGTCCTGGACGATATCCACATCGTCCTGGACGATCCAGTTAAAACAGAAACCCTAATTAGGGCGACTAAGCTAAGAGGGTCTGATTGAGCCGATCGTCCTGGACGATCTACGGATCGTACGGGACGATATTCCCAAATCAGAAATTCTCAGCCGCTAGATTAAGTTAGGCAAGTTTTATTTTAAGTATTTTGGTATGATCGTCCCAGACGATACGTGTATCGTCCTGGACGATTCACTACAATCATGCCTAAATTAGTCTGGTAATTAAGGAAAGCAATTAATGTTTAATTGATACGATCACATCGTCCTGGACGATCGCAGGATCATCCCGGACGATCGTGATCGTCTTGTGCATTTCAGCTGTACGACCCGAACTGTGTATAGGACGATTTTGGGCCTTTTTGAACTAATCGTACAGGACGATGTACCAATCGTCCTGGACGATCAAGTCATTTTTTGGTCGTCCAGCACAGATTTCTCTGGACGACCCGAACTGTCTTCTGGATGATTTCCTTCAATTTGAACTAATCGTCCCGGACGATCGCAGGATCGTACGGGACGATATGAACAACTTTTTCTACTGATCGTCCAGAAGAGCCAGATCGTCCAGGCTGAAACAGCTGAATTTGAACTGATCGTACAGGACGATCTACCGATCGTCCTGGACGATCTTGGCCGACAAGTTGAAATTTAGGGCAAATTTTAAGCCCTCCTTTAAAAGAACTTTTTCCAATTTTTGGAAAAATTTTTTGCTGCCTTCCTTCCCTGAGAAATCCTAGAGAGAGAGAGTTGGGAGAGAGAGAAGAGATCTTGTGAGGGGGAGTTAGTGAGGGATTCACTAAGGTTGCTCCAAGCACGGATCAGAGTCGTCTTCTCCGCTCGTCGTCTGTCGTCTAGTCGGTGTTCTTCGTGGGAGGATCGTTCGCAAGAAGATCCGGGTTCTCTGCCTGCTTCAGGAGGAAGCGAAAGGAGTTCGTAGGTTCTCTGCCGGCTTCAGGAGGAAGCGAAAGGAGTTCGAAGGTTCTCTGCCTGCTTCAGGAGGAAGCGAAAGGAGGTCGGGTTCTCTGCCTCACCGTGTGGTGAAAAGGAGATTTTTGTACAGGCTTCTCCGCCTTGCTGTGGGAGCAAAAGGAGAGACACTTCTATTTAGTGCAATACCCGGAGGGGAGGCTCCGGGGAGTGGACGTAGGTCAAGTTGACCGAACTACTATAAAATCTGGTTTGCTTTTTCTGATTCAGTTTTACACTTTACTTTTCAATATAAACTGCTTGGGTGAATATCGTTGGTTGATCTTTTTATCGTTGTTTTAATTTGTTTCCGCTGCACGTTATAAAAAGATTTTCATAGTTATCGTGAAATTTTTAAATAACCAATTCACCCCCCCCCCCCCTCTTGGTTAGCCTCGGGACTAGTTCACTAGGGCTTAACATCCCTTTCGAACTTTAAAGTGGTATCAGAGCGGGATTCAAAATTTCTGTTTAAAAACTTTTGAATTTGATCCAATGGCTAACTGTAACAATCGTAATACTGCTGAAGGTTATTCTATTACCAGACCACCGTTGTTTGACAATATTCCTTTTGATTTTTGGAAAACACGCATGTCTACTTTTCTGCAATCTATTGATTATCGCATGTGGATGTTAGTTAAGGACGGATACGAACCACCTTTTCGAATGATTAACAATGTAAAAACTGAATTGCCGTTTGCTGATTGGACGTTTGATGATCGTGATTTAGCACAGTTGAATGCAAAATGTTTGAACTGTTTCTTTTGTGCTTTGAAATCTGAAGACTATATGCGTGTTTCTACTTGTACAACGGGAAAGGAAATCTGGGATAGGTTATGTATAACATACGAAGGTACAACTGAAGTCAAACAATCTAGGTTAAACATCTTGTTACATGATTACGAACTTTTTCGCATGAAACCTAGTGAGACTATTTCAGAAATGTACACAAGGTTCACTCAGATTGTTACCTCTTTGCATGCTTTAGGTAGAGAACTTACCAACTACGAAAGAGTGAACAAGATTCTTAGATGTTTGCCTGCTTCTTATGATGCTAAGATTACTGCTATTACTGAATCCAAAGATTTAAATACTTACTCTATTGACAGCTTACTTGGATCACTCATTGCTTACGAGCAAGGGGTGAACCAAAGGCAACTTGATGCAGGTGAACGCAAGAAAGAGAAGACCGTGGCACTAAAGGCCAAAGATTCAGATGCTAGCACTTCCGGGTCTGATAGCGATGAAGTTGCCTTAATCACAAGGCAATTCAAAAGCTTTCTAAGGAAGAAACATAAGAACTATCAGAAGTGGAATAAGGGTAAGTTCAATAAAAACTTTAAGGGTTCATCTGAATCGGTTTGTTTTGAATGCAGGAAGCCTGGACACATTAAGGCTGATTGTCCAACACTTAAAGCTCACCCAAGTAAGGAGAAGAGTGAGGAGAAACCAAAGTTCAGGAAGGACAAGAAGCGAATTCAGAAGGCGTTCTGGGCAGACTCTTCTGAGACTGAAGCTGAAGAGGAGGAAACAAACTTGTGTCTGATGGCGGATGATCACCCTGGTCAGTCGGACCAGGAAGAGGTATGTGAGCTTACTTACGATCAGTTATTTGAAGTTTCTGAAAAGATTCATACATCGTATAGGAAGCTTAAGAAAACCCATGCTAGTTTGAAATTAGATTATTTGACTTTACAAAAAGAACATGATTCTGTAGTTAAAGATTATTCCACACTTGATTCCAATCACATGTCTCTACTTGATGAGTTTGATGAATTGAACAAAAAATATTCTGATTTAGTTTCTGAGCATGATTCTTTGAAAACCACGCATGTTGATTTAGAAAAAGCTTTTAAAGAGTTAGATACAATGGCATGTGAAGTAGAAAGTAACAATGGCGCTTTAAAATTTGAAATTGTAAGTTTAAAGAAAGAGAATGAGTTTTTGGAAGTAAAAATCAGTGCTTTTGAAAAGAACAAAACACCGCCTACCTTTGAACAGTTTTATGCACCGCCACCTTTTAAAAATTCTGTTGCAAGTTCATCAAAGCATGTTTCATACACTACTAGGAAGAGGCACTATCACTCACAACGTTTAGTTAATCCTTTTCCTGGTGTTAGATGTTTTTCATGTGGCATGTTAGGACACATATCACACACTTGTACTGTTCACCGTAGTACACATTGGGTGTGGAGACCCAAACTGCCTGTTTCACAGCACAGCAAGCATGCATCGCATTCTTCTTTTCATAAGAAGGAACCCAAACCTGTTTGGGTTCCTAAGACTGACATTTGATGATTTTGTAGGTATGCTCTCACACAAGACCTCGTGAGAGCATGTGGTACCCGGAAAGCGGATGTTCTAGACATATGACTGGAGATGCAAATCAGTTCATTTCGCTGGAGGCCAGAGCTGGAGGCAAGGTTACACTTGGAGATAACACCACCAGGAAGGTGGTAGGCACAGGTATAATTGGTGATTCAAAGAACTTTATGATTGATAATGTTTTGCTTGTAGATGGACTGAAACACAACTTGCTGAGCATTAGTCAACTCTGCGACAAGGGATACAGCATCAAATTCCTGCCCACTGGCTGCATTTTAAGCTTAAATGATGAAGTTGTTTTGCAGGGGCAAATGATCAACAACGTCTACAAGCTGGATGTAAGTAGCATTAAATTTGATAATTCAATTTGCTTAAAAACTGCTGCTGATGAGTCTTGGTTATGGCATAGGAGATTGTGTCATGCCAGTATGAAAACCCTTAGGAGAGTCACCCAAAAGGACTTAGTTAGAGGTGTGCCCAAGCTTAAGTTCACTAAGGATCACCTGTGTGATGCCTGTCAGTTGGGGAAGCAAGTCCAATCCTCTTTTCACTCTGTTAAGGATATTAGCACCTCTAGACCTTTAGAAGTTCTTCACATGGACCTCTTTGGACCCATTAGCACTGCCAGCTTAGGGGGGAGAGTCTATGGTTTTGTGATTGTTGATGATTATTCAAGGTTCACTTGGGTTAAGTTTTTGTCACACAAATCTGAGTCATTTGATGAGTTTAGATCTTTCTCTACTTGGATTCAGAAGAAGTTAGGATGTGAGATTATTACCATCCATAGTGATCACGGAGGGGAGTTTGAAAATGAAAGATTTGGAAGTTTTTGTGAGAATCATGGGATTAGTCACAATTTTTCAGCTCCTAGGACCCCTCAACAGAACGGGATAGCTGAAAGGAAGAACAGGACCTTAGTGGAAGCCGCTAGAGCCATGCTTGCCGAGTATTCACTTCCAAAATACTTTTGGGCTGAAGCGGTGAACACTGCCTGTTATGTGCTGAATAGGGTGAATGTGAGAGTCAAACTGAACAAGACACCTTATGAGATCATTAAGGGTAGAACACCAAATCTGTCCCACCTCCATGTCTTTGGCTGTAAGGTTTTCATTCTGAACAACGGGAAGTCACCCTTAGGAAAATTTGACCCCAAATCTGATGAAGGAGTGTTCTTAGGATATTCAAGTGTGGGGAAATCCTTTAGGGTGTTCAATAGGAGGACTTTGGTGGTGGAAGAAATAACTCATGTAGTGTTTGATGAATCTGATCCTAAGGAGTCTAGATCTGAAGTAGAAGATGAAGAGATTGTTGAGGTTACCCAAGGAGTTGGAAATACAAATTTGGAGGAAAGGGTAGAACCTCAAACCCCATTGCCTAGAGATTCGAGATATTCTTCGAGTCATCCTAAAGAACTGATCTTAGGAGACCCTTCTGAAGGTGTTAGGACTAGGCATGGACTTAGGAAGGAAGTAAACCATTCTGCCTTTATCTCAATGACTGAACCCACCAACATCAATCAAGCCTTGTCGGATGAGTTTTGGATTTTAGCTATGCAGGAAGAATTGAATCAATTTGTAAGGAATGATGTTTGGGAGTTAGTAGAAAGACCTAGAAACCAAAGTATTGTGGGAACCAAGTGGGTCTTTAAGAATAAGATGAATGATTCTGGTGTGGTGGTGAGAAATAAGGCAAGATTGGTGGCTAAGGGGTATAATCAGATAGAAGGGATTGATTTTGAGGAGACTTTTGCCCCTGTAGCTAGATTGGAAGCCATTAGAGTGCTACTAGCCTTTGCCTGTTACAAGGGATTTAAGCTGTTTCAAATGGATGTCAAGAGTGCCTTTTTAAATGGGGTAATTAAAGAAGATGTTTTTGTAGAACAACCCCCAGGTTTTGAGAGTTCCCAATATCCAAGTCATGTCTATAAATTAAAAAAGGCCTTATATGGATTGAAATAGGCACCCAGAGCTTGGTATGAGAGGCTTAGCACATTCCTGTTAGAAAGAGAGTTTGTTAAGGGGAGCGTAGACACCACCCATTTTCTGAGGAGATTAGGAGATGACTTACTCATTGTCCAGATCTATGTTGATGATATAATTTTTGGATCTTCTGATAAATACTTATGTGAAGAGTTTTCTAAACAATGAGTAAAGAGTTTGAGATGAGTATGATGGGAGAATTATCCTACTTTTTGGGGTTTAGCATAAGGCAAACGGATGATGGAACCTTTCTCAATCAATCAAAATACACTAAGGACATTTTGAAGAAATATGAAATGGACAAAGCCAAGCCAATCAATACTCCCATGCCCTCCTCAGTTCAGTTAGATAAGGATTCAAATGGAAAATCTGTTGATCAGAAGAAGTATAGAGGGATAATAGGGTCACTGCTTTACCTGACTGCTAGCCGACCTGATATCATATTTAGTGTCTGTCTTTGTGCTAGGTTTCAGGCTGATCCTAAAGAGTCCCACCTGACTGCTGTTAAGAGAATTCTTAGATATCTTTTAGGGACCCCAAACCTAGGAATTTGGTACCCTAGGCACAGCACCTCTTTTGAGATCATTGGATATTCTGACTCTGACTTTGCGGGGTATGGGGTGGATAGAAAGAGTACCTCTGGGACTTGTTAATTCATAGGACAGTCGTTAGTCTCCTGGTCCAGTAGAAAATAGAACTTAGTTGCACTTTCCACTGCTGAAGCTGAGTACATTACCTTAGGGAGTTGTGTGGCCCAAGTTCTTTGGTTGAAGCAGCAAGTCTTAGATTTAGGAGTACCTGTTGGCACAATTTCTGTTCTGTGTGATAATACTAGTGCCATCTGTATCTCTAAGAATCCAATCCAACATTCTAAGACCAAACACATTGACATTAGGCATCACTTTATTAGGGACCATGTTACAAAAGGGGACATTGAGCTACACCACGTAGCAACTGAAAATCAGCTGGCTGACATATTCACTAAACCACTGGCCTTTGACTCATTCAGCATTTTGAGAACCAGATTAGGAGTGATTGATATAAATGCTTGATTCTGATGACTGCTGATTTATAATTGTTATGATTGGTATTCTGATTTCTGTTAGTTAATTTTTTGTATTCTATTTTCTGATTTCTGTTAGTTAGTTTTTGTATTCTGATTTCTGTTAGTTAGTTTTGGTTTGATTATTTGCTTTCAGTTGATTTTATTTCTTCTGCTGATTTTTGTGTTACCCTTTTTGTTAGTTTGATTTGAGTATTTACTTTGCTATGATTTTCTACCTGTTTTTATTTATTTACGGGTTCATATCTTGCACTTACTGTTTTATGCTTTTCAAGATCTGATCACCGCTCACTACTTCTGGTGATCTGAATTTTTGACTGGGAGTTTTTACCTTGTTTTGGTTTGGAAGCTGATAAGCAGTGATTGACTTCGCTGAATCTGTTAAAGGGAAGAAACATTGATAATTGTTTCTCTTCCTCTAACTCCTTTACTGGTGTGTAGTTTCTTTTGAATAAAAATCCTTTTCAAAATTAAAATGTTAGTTTTTGAAATAGAGATTATTTTATCTTCCTATAGTAATCTGCCTCATATCAATAGTATTTTTCAAAGTCTTGAGTCATTAGTTTGATTTTCTAAACCAAGTGATTGCATTTATCATATGTTGTATGGATTTTATTTTGTGAATCATTCTTCCTTACTACGGAGAGTCATCTCCTATATCTGGAAGATAATCTCACAGCTGAGACTCTTTAATGATTATGAAAAGGAGAAAGCTTATAAAAGATGCGCAGTGCGCCAGATAATTTGAAAAAGAGGCATAAAATGAGCCCAAAACTGAAAAGATGTGAAATTGCCAAATTGGATACACAAAGTGTATCAAAAATCAAAAGATGCGCAAAGCGCCAACCAATTTGAAAAAGAGGCACAAAATGAGCCCAAAACAAGCTTTCTTTCCTTTCAGATTGTTAAATGTCTTAGAGGAATCTGTGCGCCACTTAATATTTTCAAAAGCTTGAGTTTTGAAAATCATGATTTCTGATTTTTTACGTTGTAACACTATTATATCAGATATTTTTCTGGAACGAGGCTTGAAAGGATTTCTTTTCAAATCTAATGTCTTTTATTCTGAATCGGATTTTTGTGTTGAAAGAGGTTTGCATCGATAAGGTGCCCGAGGTTGGAGTTACGAAAGTTGATTATTTCCAACCTTTTTTGGATTTCAGCGCTGTCAATCATCCTGTCATTGATTTTTTAATCTAAAATCAAGGAAAAATTCTGATTTTCCTGTTTTGTAGTTGTTTTATTTTATGTTTTATTTCCGTGTTATGCTTTTCGCTCCTCCTTTTTGTGATGTCAAAAGGGGGAGTCAGTTGTAGTCGTGTCTGTTTCTGTTTTCTGAGTCATGCTTCATGTATTGTTTTAGCTGTTAAATGAAAATTTAAAAAAAATATATATATTTGTTTGTTGGATCTCCTAGTTTACTTTTATTTTCAGACTACTTTACAAATGTTTGCCATCATCAAAAAGGGGGAGATTATTGCAAATCTGGTTTTGATGATGACAAACATATTTCCAGTGTGTTTTGCTTGGCTAATCTGTTTCAGGCACAAAAGACCGCGAGCCACTCAAGCCAACTCAAGATAGGGTCCAAGTGTGTCAAATGTATGATTTTTCTTTTCATTGAGTCAATTGTAATGTAACTGATTCCCTAACTAAGTAACCTTGCACACACACACTCAGGGAGAGAGATTAAGTGAATTAGAGTTTCTGTTGCAATTTTGTTCAGATCGTCCTGGACGATATCCACATCGTCCTGGACGATCCAGTTAAAACAGAAACCCTAATTAGGGCGACTAAGCTAAGAGGGTCTGATTGAGCCGATCGTCCTGGACGATCTACGGATCGTACGGGACGATATTCCCAAATCAGAAATTCTCAGCCGCCAGATTAAGTTAGGCAAGTTTTATTTTAAGTATTTTGGTATGATCGTCTCGGACGATACGTGTATCGTCCTGGACGATTCACTACAATCATGCCTAAATTAGTCTGGTAATTAAGGAAAGCAATTAATGTTTAATTGATACAATCACATCGTCCTGGACGATCGCAAGATCGTCCCGGACGATCGTGATCGTCTTGTGCATTTCAGCTGTACGACCCGAACTGTGTACAGGATGATTTTGGGCCTTTTTGAACTAATCGTACAGGACGATGTACCAATCGTCCTGGACGATCAAGTCATTTTTTGGTCGTCCAGCACAGATTTCTCTGGACTACCCGAACTGTCTTCTGGATGATTTCCTTCAATTTGAACTAATCGTCCCGGACGATCGCAGGATCGTACGGGACGATATGAACAACTTTTTCTACTGATCGTCCAGAAGAGCCAGATCGTCCAGGCTGAAACAGCTGAATTTGAACTGATCGTACAGGACGATCTACCGATCGTCCTGGACAATCTTGGCCGATAAGTTGAGATTTAGGGCAAATTTTAAGCCCTCCTTTAAAAGAACTTTTTCCAATTTTTGGAAAAATTTTTTGCTGCCTTCCTTCCCTGAGAAATCCTAGAGAGAGAGAGAGTTGGGAGAGAGAGAAGAGATCTTGTGAGGGGGAGTTAGTGAGGGATTCACTAAGGTTGCTCCAAGCACGGATCAGAGTCGTCTTCTCCGCTCGTCGTCTGTCGTCTAGTCGGTGTTCTTCGTGCGAGGATCGTTTCCAAGAAGATCCGGGTTCTCTGCCCGCTTCAGGAGGAAGCGAAAGGAGTTCGTAGGTTCTCTGCCTGCTTCAGGAGGAAGCGAAAGGAGTTTGAAGGTTCTCTGCCTGCTTCAGGAGGAAGCAAAAGGAGGTCGGGTTCTCTGCCTCACCGTGTGGTGAAAAGGAGATTTTTGTACAGGCTTCTCCGCCTTGCTGTGGGAGCAAAAGGAGAGACACTTCTGTTTAGTGCAATACCCGGAGGGGAGGCTCCGGGGAGTGGACGTAGGTCAAGTTGACCGAACCACTATAAAATCTGGTTTGCTTTTTCTGATTCAGTTTTGCACTTTACTTTTCAATATAAACTGCTTGGGTGAATATCGTTGGTTGATCTTTTTATCATTGTTTTAATTTGTTTCCGCTGCACGTTATAAAAAGATTTTCATAGTTATCGTGAAAATTTTAAATAACCAATTCACCCCCCTCTTGGTTAGCCTCGGGACTAGTTCACTAGGGCTTAACATCCCTTTCGAACTTTCAACTTATGCATGCAAAATGCACATGCATTGATGCCCCTTATAACTCTCAATCTTTCATCTCCCACCTGTTCAAGAAAAGTGCAGAGTATAGTCAATATAAAATAGGGTGTGATCAATATAAAGCCAATACAGAGTTAGAACAGAGTATTCCAATATAGAGTATTTTAACCTTAGGCACAAGCAGAGAACTTTCATAGCATTTTTCTTTCCAATACAGAGCTCCACGTCATGAAATGCATGATAATGCAAATATGATATACAATTCAATTTCTAAAGAAAATCATATCATGTATCCACTTGTATAGAGAAATCCATTTTTCACTTGCCAACGCAAAGTACTCATAACTTTATCAAATTTGTAGAGATTATATGAAATGCTAAAATAACATATTTTATCAACTGTACTGCCAATCAAAAAGGTCATCATTTTCTATAATCATAAAACATTAATAAAGGACAAATCAATGGGTGAAAATTTGCATTCTTTTAGTCAAATCGTCCAGAACAGAGGATAAAGCAACATATAGAAAGTTACATGGTAAAAAGTTTTTAAAACATAACAAAAACACTTTTAAAAGCATATCTTTCATTCTACCTAGCAAAATTGAAAATAAAAATGGGGTATGGGTTGCCTACCTTGAGCCTAATTATTCTCTTAACTGGATTGGCAACAAAAAACGGATTTCTGACCTCAAATCTCTTCCTTTCCCTTCTCTTTCCTTCCTCCTCCTCTCCTTTCTTCTTCGACAAGATGCGAGGGTGATGGTTGGGCAATATTGACTTTATATATTTATTATTTTAAAAAGCAATAATCCGTCCAAGTGCTGGGGTGCTAAAACCTCCAATGCCGTAGAGCTCTTAGAAAAATTCACAAACTCTTCCAAAATCTCACAAACTACTCTAGGGTTTATTTTCAACTCATTATCTAGCCAAAACACTCCTCCATAACCTTAGTTTTTGCCCTGTTTTTGAGGGTAGAGCGCTAGAGCGCCAATTTGAACGTCGCAGAGCTCGTAGAGAAAATTTAAAAATTACAATTCTCATTTTCCTCAGCCTAAAACTTTAAACATTCTAAGTTCTAAACAGCTTAATAACACTTCTTATTACTAAATCAATAAAAATTTTACACTTTTAAGCACATAAATACTTTACTTCCAAACAACGACCATTACATTCTCCCTTCATTCCTTAAAAAATGTCATCCTTAACATTTCAAAGCAGTTATGGATATGAACACCTCATTTCAACTTCTTTCTCTTTGGTTGCTTTTATTTTTTTTCTGATGTTTCCATTTAACTTTGACCTTTGGGATTTGCTTATTCATTAACTGCTTAACATTGAATGCCAGAATACACTTAAGTTCTTCTGTACAAGCCAAATTAGGTTGCACTTCTAATTCTTCTTCACATATGACACCCATTTTCTCAATACAGATACATGAAAGACATTGTGGATATCAGACATGTGATCCAACAGAAATAATCTATAAACAGACTAGCCAATTATTTCACTTACTTCCAATGGTCCAATGTATTGAGGACTTAAGTTACCACCCTTTCCAAATCTACTTATTTTTTTTCATTGGACTGACCTTCAAATAAATAAAATATCCAATTTGGAATTCAATAGATTTATGCTTAGGTCAAAATACTTCCTCTACTTGTATTGAACTACCTCCAATCTCTTCTTGATCAATCTAATTTTTACAGTGACCTTGTTCACCAACTCAAAATTCGTCAAAAGTCTTTCTCCAAGCTCTTCTCACGGTAATGGTGTTCCACACCTTCTTCTATACAAAGCTTTATATGGTGCCATGCCAAGAAAGAAACTCAATCAAAGGGATATGATCTTCCCAACTTCCACCAAAATCTAAAATATAGAATCTCAATAAATCTTCTAGAATCTGAATTACTCTCTAAGATTGCCCATTTATCTAGGGATGAAAGACTGTACTAAAATTCAATTGAGTCCCCATCGCTAAGATATTAATGGTAGTGAAAACTAAAGAGTAGTATGTACCTATAGTCTTGAAGTGAATTTACTATCTCGATTAGAAACAATAACCTTGGGAATTCATACGATATGATAACTTTTTAACATACAGTTGAGTCAGTTTCTCTACAGCATCAGCCTGCCTCATTGGCAAGAAATGAGCAAACTTTGTCATTCTACCCATAATTACCCAAATTGCATCATGACCTTGCCTCAAGTTAGGGAAACTTGTAACAAAATTCATAGTAATTTCTTCACATTTTCATTCAGGAATAGGCAATGGTTGCAATAAACTACTAGGTCTCTGACATCTAGCTTTCACTATCTAACAAATTTCACACTTAGAGATAAATTCTGCCACTTCTCTCTTAAATCTCGGCCACCAAAAATGCACTTTAAATCATGGTACATCTTTTTGCTACTTGGGTGAATGATGTGATCGGAATAATGTGCATCATGTAAAATCTCTCTCCTTAGGTCACCACCAGGCAGAACCCACAACCTCTGCCTATAGGAAATAACACCTTCTTCATCAACTTGCAACTCAAGCCTCTTTCCATACTAAATCTAATCCATCAATCTGTAATATTCTTCATATGTTTTTTGAGCTTCCTAAATCTTATCTTGCAATGAGGACTGGACAAACAACTGGGAAAGAATTCCACCTGACACATATGCAAGAAACACTACCTCTAACTCCTACTCTCCATCTCTTTAATTAATGCTTGCTCAAAAGTCATAAATTAATCACTACTCTAACCAACTTCTTGCTTAGTGCATCAGTAATAATATTTTCTTTCCTGAGTTGATAAATAATATCTAGATCATAGTTCTTGATTAGCTCCAATCACCTTCTTTGCCTCAAATTCAACTCCTTATGAGTAAAGATGTACTTTAAACTCTGATGATATATATAAATCTCACACCGAACATCATACATACAGGCAGTGCCTCTATATCTTTAATACAAAAATAATAGATGATAACTCTAAATCATGAGTCGAACAATTCTTCTCATATGGCTTCAGCTGCCTCGACACATAAGCCACAACTCTTCCATTCTACTGAAGTACACAACCCAATCCTCTCAAAGATGCATCACTGTATACCTGGAATTCTTCTATACCTTACAGAATAATCAATAGAGGAGTTGACACCAAACATTCATTTAATCTCAAGAAACTCTCTTCACACTTTGGTGTCCACTCAAATGGCACAACCTAATGAATTAATCTCATCAAAGGAATAGTAGTCTGTAATAATCACTTGACAAACTTTCTATAATATCCTACCAAACCCAGAAAACTATGAACCTCCATTATGGATGTCGATCTTGGCCAATCCACTACAGCTTGCATCTTTTGGGGATTTATAATAATTCCTTCTTTAATTACCACATACCTAAAAAATGCTAGAGAAGCCAACCAAAACTCACATTTTGAAAATTTAGCATACAATATCTACTACCTTAACATCTCCAAAGTTATCCTCAAATGTCATCATGCTCTTCTTCATACTTTCAATATACCAAAATATCATCAATACATATAATAATAAACTGATCCAGATATTCCATCAGCACTACAAAGATCAAGAAACTTAGTGTGTGTGTCAATTTGTAATTGTAATTTTTCTTTTTATTGAGTCTTCTGTATGTTTAGGCATAAAGTTAGTTGAAAAACCGCACACACATAATAAATATCATAAAATTAAATAGAGTTAATTAAAGCATTTAATTTTCTAACCATTTCATAATGTCTGATTTACCTCGTATTGTACGATCTGAGTGATATTTGATAAAATTTGAAAATTAAGTGGATTAATTAATATAAAATTAAAATAAAAAATTTGCATAACTAATCATATATCATAATGCAGATCATTATGGACGATCAGCTACACAAATTTAAACCATTTATATCTTGAATTTCTAAAAATTGGTCAATTCAAAAATTGAATTATTTGTATTGGACAAACTTATTCATATAGTATAAAGATAAAAATCATGTATAATGAATTACTTATTTTGGAACCTAAAATCAAAGAGTAAGTTGGTTTGAATTTGTATTATACGATCTCTATCATACAATTTGAATAAACAAAGAGCATGTCTAGCTGAATTCTGGTTGAACAGATCAATCCAATGCTCTAAGTTGCCACCCTTATGAAGATTGTACTATACAATACCCATTGTATAGTTTAAATAAATAAAAAGCTTTTTTGGACAAACTTTATTTAGATAGGAAGATCTGGTCCATAAGTTGGCAGGGTTGTTTAGATCGTATTGTACAGTGTTGAATCGGGCTTTATGATCTACCTGTCAAATTAACTATATTAGGATTTGATTTAGAGCTTCGCATGACTACCTTTTTATGATATTTTAATATAACTATTTGGATGTTTCAGGCTTTCTTGGGAGAGACCATGGGAGTTGTGAGAGAGCTTTTAAGATAGGCTTATTTTATTGTGTGAGGGAGAGAAGGTAGCGAGTTAGGCGTGATTATGAGGGGTCACTTGAATGGGTATTCAAGAGATCGAGATCCATAAAGGTTGTTCTTCTTACTCTCTATCTTTATTTTATCGGTCATAATAGAGTAAGTGCTCTAGGGTACAAGATCTTGAGAGAGTCTTGAGAGAAGACTTGTGATAGCAAGAGGCTAGTGGTGAGGCATCTTTACCATGGTAACTGCAGAAGGAGGGTTTTTTCTTAGGAAGAGAATGGTCTAAAGGTGTTCTCCAATCCCTATGAAGGAGAAAGGCTTATGAAAGTACGAATAGGTTGTTAGACCTATTGATTATGTCCCTAAGCTAACCAAGAGGGGGGGGGGGGGGTGAATTGGTAATTTTAAAATCTCTTGGATATTTTTGAAAACCTTTTTATTATAAAACTTTATATATATCGTACCGTACGATTTTCATTCGTACAGTACGAACAGTTATAAAAATTTTGCTTTTTCAACCATAGAAAAATAAAGTGCAATGTAGAAATTAAAAATGTAGTAAATAAACACAAGAACAGAGAACACCAGATTTATAGTGGTTCGGTCAAACATAACCTACATCCACTCCCTAGAGACTCCTTATTTAGGTATTGCACTAAACCAAAGTGACTCTCCTTTTGCCCCCACAGCAAGGTGGAGAAGCCCTTACAAACTCTTTTCCACTAACCCCAGTGCGGCAGAGAACCGTCGTCCTTTTTCACCCTCCTGGTGAAGGCAGAGAACCGTAGTCCTTTTTTACCATTCTGATGAAGGCAGAGAACCCACCATCCTTTCTCACCCTCCTGGTGATGGAAGAGTATCTAGCATCCTTTTTTACCCTCTAAGTGACGGCAGAGAATCTTACCTTCTTCAAAGATCTTTTCTCAAGAGTCTTCAAAGAGATAGGAAAGAGACTTGAAGTACAAACAATGAGATCCTCATCTTTGGGCAACCTTGTGAATCCCCTCACAATTTTCTCTTCAAAGATCTCACCACACTCACTCCCAAATACTCTCCCATCCACTCTCAAGAAGAAATTTACAGAAGATTAGTTGGACAGTCAATTTTTAGGAACCTTAAATATAAAGGACAAGAAAAACTATCTAAAAACTAAAAATTTTAAGTTTTATGAAGTAGGATCATACCGTACGATCAATAATCATCTCGTACGAACAGTTCAAAAATGAATGGTTCGTCCCATACGATATTCTGTATGAACCATGTAACCCTATTTCGTACTCTAGAAAATGATATACGAAAGTTGATCATACTGTACGAACAGTTAAAAAATGAACGGTTCATCCCTTATGATGTCTTGTACGAACCATGTAATCCAGTTTTGTACTCTATAAAATGATATATGAAACTCATTCATACTGTATGAATAGTTCAAAAAATTAAATAGTTTGTCCCGTATGATCCAATATGAACCATGTAAGCTCCCATTTTATACTCTGAAAATGATATACGAAGCCATTTCATACTATACGATCAATTCAAAAAATGAACAGTTCGTCCCGTACGATCTAGTACGAACCATGTAAGCTCCCATTTCGTACTCTAGAAAATGATATACAAAAATATTTCGTACTATACGAATTATACTTTGAAAAATTTTAAAACAGGTAGGTTCGTATTAGAGGAGAAATAACATAAATTATCCCATACAATTCGACATCGTACAGTATGATTAGTTTTAAATAATACATTTTGTCTCACTCCCCTAGTGTGTGTGTGCATGATTACCCAATTATAATCACATCACTTAGACTCCAGAAAACAAAAAATATAGACTCCAAGACTAATAAACTCTAACTAAAGTAATTTGAAGTCTTCCACTGTCTGGATTGAACTGCTAGTACACACAAAATAGAATTTTCCAGTACATGTTAGGAGAAATAATAAACAAATAATAAGCTTTTGTAATCATTAAAAACTCACATCAAAAACTCACTTAAATAAACAGATTTGCACCATTCTTAACAATCTCCCCCTTTTTGATGATGATAAAATAATTATTGTTTGAGTTAACAAGTATACTTAAACATAAATTTTCTCCTAAGCTCCCCTAAAAGTAAGGTCCCCCTAAATGAATGATCTATTTAAAACAAGGGAATATAAAAAAAAGACAAGATAAAACAAATACACATAGATATACACATAACATGCAAATCAAACAAAACATATTAAACAATATCAAACAAAACATATCAAATAATAACTCTCACTTTTGACAACAACAAAAAGGGAAGCAATTAACATAGTTGATGAGTAAGATAATGTTAAATGAATTATAATTACACTATTTAAATCAGAAGCAAAAAGATAAAGACTCAAAAGTTTAAATCACAGAATAACAAGGATAAGAAAAGTTGATCTATGTCAGTAATGTGATAGACAGATTAAGTAACCACAATTGTTGCAAAGATGATGAAATAAAATTAATAATTTTTTAATTTAATAGTGATGATCATTGATTAGTGTAATTGATAAAATGATAAAGGAAAGAACGATTGGCGACATTGCACATATTTTTAAATTGAATGGCACACTTTGTGCATCTTATCAGTTTTGGGCTGATTTTGTGCCTCTTTATAATTTGGCGAACATTACGCATCTTTTGTATTCGTGGCACACTTTGTGCATTTTTTTATTTTTAGGCTCATTTTGTGCCTACTTAAAAAATTTTCTTTCCAACACCACAATCTCTTGACACAAATACAATAATGAACACTTTGAGATAGAAAAGAAGAGCAATATTAAGATATCAAATATGCAATAATTTAAACTAAGTAATACATGTCTAAAAATAAAATAATAAAAAGATCTTCTAATCTACACCCAGTCACAAAGTAATCTAAGCATTTTGAGAGGTTAAATTTTACACAAAAATTAATAAAGTAAAGCAAATTCAACTAATATTTTATGAAGACAATCAACTATGTTTGATTGAAAATTTTTTTTAAAACATTGCAAGTTACAATCACATTCATATAATAATATGCATAAAAACAAAATATGATTTATCCTTTTCATTAAACATCCAGTTAATTACATCACATAATTATCCAGTAGACCAATCAGAACATAAAACAAGTACAATCAGATACCACAAGTACAATCAGAACAAACACCAAGTCAACAAGCATCTAAGCCTATAGAAACAACATAAACACAACCAAATCAAAATAGAAGTACAATCATCTAAAATCCTGAGGGGCCCTGATCTGGAGGTGGTGGAGGAGTGAACATTGTGAAGTAGCTATTTATGGTAGCTACATTTGCATTCACAGAATCAAATTGTTCATGAATCCACCCCATGTATTCAGTGTATCGTGCATCCTACTGGTTCATCCTGGTCTCAATTTGATCAAATCATTGATCAAAATGAGATTCCATTCTATCAAATCGTTGGACCATTTCTTGATAAAAATTCTGATCAGGTCCAGGTGCAGGTGCTAGTGGTGGAGCAGGGGCTCCTTCTCCCTTAGTATCTTCTCCCCCTGAGCCTTGATCATGACTAAAAAGCGCTCTAAAGGAAGCATTGGAAAACTAAATAGGCATTTCAGTGGGAGGATCAAGATGGACCAGGTTGTACTTCTTTTGTAAAACATAAGTCACCAAATGTCCTAATGCCACATTTTTCTTTCTCTTGCTATGAGGACTTCCAATATTAGAAAGTGTATAGAGATAATCCATTATTAGTTGGGCTTCATCGATAGGAGTCTCAATCATGATATGATAAGTGATAGTGGATAAAAGAGGAGTCATATTTACTCGATCACCAGCCTTAGGAATTATGGAGGTTCTTAAAACATGCTGAGTAATCTTAGCATTTTGATTTAAAGTATAGACTCGAGGAAGGTGACTCACTTGTTCTACACCTCTAAGGGTCAGGTTCACATCTGTCCAATCATAGTCAGCCCTTGAAGTCATTGTGTGGGCTCTAACACCAAGAGTCCTAAGACGTAGATAATTTCCTAGATCCTCTTTAGTAATCTCTACATGTTATTTGAGGACATAGGAGGAAATTATGGTGTGGTCCTGATTCATTTTCATGTTGGCTAAGAAGAGATAGAAAGTTTCACGGTTATAGGCATGAATCAGAGTAAGAATGAAAGACAGTTGGGTACAATCAAAAAGAGGCATGATAGAAAAGTTTAAATCACGTTGTAAAAGAACTTTAGATGCAGTAATCTTGGTAACACTAAACCTCTCAAATGCTTCTTCATTTTCTCTACTCAAAAAATTGTCGTCCCTAGTAGATCTAGAAGAAGAACCCCTAGAGAATCATCCACGCTTGCTACTACCACTGGCCATTTCACTGTCTAAACTCGGGAAGATTTGGTTATAAAAGAAACTGTAATTAAAAACCATCAAATGCCTTTCTATTTAAAACAAAACATAGATCGTACAGTACGAAGTTTATATCATACGTACGAAACAAAAATCATATGGGACAAATTCTATTTCATAAAGATGAATAAAAACTGCCAAAAATATAACGGCTTTTCATAAACTACTCTACCCGAGGCATCCTTCGTACAGGCTTTTTGACTAACGATCATCCAGGACAATCAAAAAAATTAAAGATCATTTCATGATGGTTGGATTCATCCTTATCCAAAATCGACAGTAATGATCGTACATATGAACTTCCAGTTTATATGTACGATCATTAATAATAACTGACAATACCTGGAAAACCGTCCACATTCATAAAGACGAAACTGCTTTAATTGTCCTGTACGATGATGTCATCGTACAATACAAAATCTCAGAAAAAACATAGTTCCTTCTCCTCAACTTCAGAAAATTTTCATGCACACGCTATATAATTTGTATTATAATAAATAATTTCGTACAATACGAACAAAACAACAAAAAATAGTACATAAAAAAACTCAAAAACCTTTCAAAGAAAAACATTTTTATTTTTCATTAAAGTATAAATAATAAAAAGATAAAGTGACTAAATATAATCATAAATAAAATAAAAATATATAACTAATACTGCACAAACATGACCTAAACAAACATACAATCACACACAAAATAATGTTTGCAAAAATTTCAATTATGCATTAAGATCAATCACACCTAGCTTTATCCTTAAAATACTAAATGTGTCAAAAGCTAGTGATTTTATGAAAATATCTGCAAGTTGATCCTTAGTAGCAACATGATATAATTCAATTTCCTCTTTTGCTACATGATTTCTTATAAAGTGATACCTTATATCGATATGCTTGATTCTAGAATGCTGAATAGGATTCTTTGAAATGCATATGACACTAGTATTATCACAAAAGATTGGAATTATGCCAAAAGAAAATCCTAAGTCAATTAGCTGTTGTTTTAACCAAAGCACTTGTGCAACACAACTTCTTAAGGCAATATATTCAGCTTATGGAGTTGAAAGTGCTACTGAGTTCTATTTTCTACTAGACCAAGAAACTAAGGAGTTTCCTATAAATAGACAAGTTTCAGAAGTGCTTTTTCTATCAACCCTACAACCAGTAAAATCTGAATTAGAGTATCCAATAATTTCAAATGTAGTGCTATTCTTAGGATACCAAAATCTGAATCAAAGAGTCTTGTGATAGAAAGAGGCTAGTGGTGAGGCATCTTTACCATGGTAACTGCAGAAGGAGGGTTTTTTCTTAGGAAGAGAATGGTCTGAAGGTGTTCTCCAATCCTTATAAAGGAGAAAGGCTTATAAAAGTGCGAATAGGTTGTTAGACCTATTGATTATATCCCTAGGCTAACAAGAGGGGGGGAGGGTGAATTGGTAATTTTAAAATCTCTTGGATGTTTTTGAAAATCTTTTTATTATAAAACTTTATATATATTATACCGTATGATTTTCATTCATACAGTACGAACATTTATAAAAATTTTACATTTTTAACCACAGAAAAATAAAGTGCAATGCAGAAAAATATAGTAAATAAACACAAGAACAGAGAATACCAGATTTATAGTGGTTCGATCAAACATGACCTACATCCACTCCCTAGAGACTCCTTCTCTAGGAATTGCACTAAACCAAAGTGACTCTCCTTTTGCCCCCACAACAAGATAGAGAAGCCCTTACAAACTCTCTTCCACCAAACCCAATGTGGCAGAGAACTATCATCCTTTTTCACCCTCCTGATGAAGGCAGAGAACCGTTATCCTTTTTTACCCTCCTGGTGAAGGCAGAGAACCCACCATCCTTTATAACCCTCCTGGTGATGGTAGAGTACCAAGCATCCTTTTTCACCCTCCTAGTGATGGCAGAGAACCGGACCTTCTTCAACGATCTTCTCTCAAGAGTCTTCAAAGAGATAGGGAAGAGACTTAAAGTATAAACAATAAGATCCACACCTTTAGGCAACCTTATGAATCGACTCACAATTTCCTCTTCAAAGATCTCACCACACTCACTCCCAAACACTCTTCCTAATCACTCTACCTTCCACTCTCAAGAAGAAATTCGTAGAAGATTAGTTGGACAGTCAATTTTTAGGAACCTTAAATACAAAGAATAAGAAAAATCATTCAAAAACTAAAAATTTTATGTTTTACAAAGTAGGATTGTACCGTACGATCGGCAATCATCCTGTACGAACAGTTTAAAAATGAACGGTTTATCTCGTATGATAGCCTATACGAACCACGTAACCCCTATTTCGTACTCTGAAAATGATATACGAAACCTGATTATATTATACGAATAGTTCAAAATATGAACGGTTCATCCTATACGATGTCTTATATGAACCATGTAATCCAATTTTTGTACTCTATAAAATGATATACGAAACCCATTCATACTGTATGAATAGTTCAAAAAATTGAATAGTTCATCCCGTATGATCCAGTACGAACCATGCAAGCTCCTATTTCATACTCTGGAAAATGATATACGAAGCCATTTCATACTGTACGATCAGTTCAAAAAATGGACAGTTCATCCCATACAATCCAGTACGAACCATGTAAGCTCTCATTTCGTACTCTGAAAAATGATATATGAAAATATTTCATAATATATGAATTATACTTAAAACATTTTATAACTGACAGGTTTGTATTAGAGGAGAAATAACACAAATCATCCCATACGATTCGACATCATACATTACGATTAGTTTTTTAAAAAATATATTTTGTCTCACTCCCTTAGTGTGTGTGTGCATGATTACCCAATTACAATTACATCACTTAGAATCAAGAAAAGAAAAAACACAGACTCCAAGACTAATAAACTCTAACCAAAGTAATTTGAAGTCTTCCACTGTCTGGATTGTGATTTCTCTGAAATGAACTGTCAGTACACACAAAATAGAATTTTTCAGTATATGTTAGGAGAAATAATAAACAAATAATAAGCTTTTGTAATCATCAAAAACTCACTTGAATAAGCAGATTTGCACCATTCTCATAGCTTATCTGCCTTACTGGGAGCAAAATGAGTGGTTAATGGAATTCCCAGGGAGAGGACAATGAGGAGTGGACATAGATCAGGCTGACTGAACCACTATAAAAATTTTGATTTGCTTTTTCTTTTCTTTTCTTCATTATTTTACTTCTTGTATATTTTATTTTTATTGTTTAGATCTAATTTTTGTTGCAAGCATTCTTTATTTCTTTGAATCTACTTTATTTAGTTTACTTGATCTTAAGTGCATTGAAAATAAAAATTAAGATCAAATGTTTAAAATCATTCAATTTATTTTTGCTGCAAATTATCTTTGTTATTTTTTAAAAAGAATTTATTTTAAATAAGTCAATTTACCCACTCTCTTGACTGTGCCTAGTCACTTAAACCATAGAGCTTACATATGTCCTTGATGATTGTTGCCACTTTGTTTGCCATGAATTGTGTTAGCAAGGGGGAGAAATGGGCATATTTTGCAAGTTGATCAACCACTACTATGATTACTACATGTCCTTTCAGTTTTGAAAGTTTAACTATAAAGTTCATAGTTCTATTAGTTCAGGATGTTTGATGTTAATGAAGAATTTGTTTTTATTATTTAAGTATTATTAATAGCTGAAAAGGTGCTTTTAGTATAAGTGAAATGTTATGTTGGTTGAGATTTTTCAGTTTTATGTTTTACTCTCTATTTCAGTTCTATACGTGAGGGAGGAAGAAACTAAAAAAAATTCTTTCTTGCACGAATCAAATTTTATTTTCTCGATACCTTCTTCTATATGAAGTTTATTTTAGTTTTCCAACATCTTTGGTATCAGAGCTAGGTTTTGATTGAAGTCGTTATTGTATTTTAGGATTGAAATTAGGTTTTTTTAGAAGTTTTGGGATATTCTTTTAAAACAAGGTTTGTGATTCTCATTTAATTATTTCAAAATTTATTTCATGGCAACAAGTGGAATCAACATTACTTCGCAACCTTTGATTCTCTTCTTCAATAATAAAAAAGTATGAGTTTTGAATTATCAAAATGAAAACCTTGTTTAAGTCATAAGATTTATGAGATATTATGACAAATGGTTTGCAAATCAGAGAAGATGAAGTATGAAATAATGAAAACAATAGGTATTCAAAGGATTTCTTCATTCAACAAGCAATGGTTAATAATATTTTTTCAAGACTTTCTATGGTTGAGACATCAAATGAAGCTTGGGATGTTTTGGAGAAAGGATTCCATGGTCTTATAAGAGTAAAATTAGTAAAGCTGCAATCTATGCGACATGACTTTGAAGCATGAAAGTGAGTGAAGGCGAAGGCGTTCAAAATTAACTTTCTTGTGTACAAATAATTGTGAACAAAATGCAATCATTATGAGAGCAAATGTTTGATGAAAAGTAGTTTCCAAATTCTTATGGACTCTCTTATCAATTTTTGAACATGTTGTGCCAAATATTGAAGAACCTAAAGATCTTGGTGTGTATTCTTTTGATGAGATGTTTAGTTCTTTAATGGTTCATGAGGAGAGATTAAATAGAAGAGAAGTAAATACAATTGAGAAGGCATTTCAAGTGAAGAAAAATTCAACTATTACTAGCAAACAAATAGGTCACAATAGATGAGTAAGAGGTACTTATAGAAGAAGAGGTGATTGTAGTGCATTTCATGGAATAGGAACCTATGGAGATAAAAAATCAAGTGGAGATAAAAAATAGTGCTATTGTTGTAGAAGTATGGTCATATTGACACAAATTATTGGAACAAACAAAGGAATCAAGAAGGTGAAGATAAAGTGCGATGTAATTTTTGTAAGCAACTTGCACATTCAAAAGATAGATGTTGGTCCAAACAAAAGCAAGCCAATGTTGCAAAAAGGATAATAGATTAAAACAAGTTGTTTATGATACAATTTTAAGGTGGTTGTGATAATCCAAAACTTTTGTTCCTTGATAGTGGTTGTTCTAATCATAAGATTGGAATGAAATCTCTTTTCAAGGAGATTGATATGTCAAAGAAATTAGAAGTTAGATTTGATACAATAATGCAGGTCAAGTTGAAGGAAAGGAGAGCATTACTGTTGGGATAAAAGATGGCAAAAAAGTTAATATATGATGTTCCATATATTCCAAAACATGCACATAATTTGCTAAGACTTTGGTAATTGATCGATAGTGGATACAAAGTTGAGCTTAATAAAAAAGCTTGTAATATTGAATACAAGATAAGTAAGCAACAAATTATGAAAATTCAAATGGCACCAAATAAAATTTTTCACTTAACATTTTACAGTTTAAGAGAAGGTATTGGTGGTTAAGAGGATATTTGATGCAAAGCTATGGCATTTTTGTTATAGTCACTTGTATATGGTAGGCTTAAAAATATTGTATCAAAAGAAAATTGTTTATGGTTTACCTAAAGTTGACTATAGTGAAATTTGCAAAACTTGTGTTATTGGAAAACAATCTAGAAAGCCTTTTCCACATGAAAGATTGTGGAAAGCAAGCAAATAATTAGAGTTGATTCATGCAAATTTGTGTAGCCAATGAATAAATTATCCTATGGAGGGTGCAAATATTTTCTTCTATTTGTAGATGACTTTATTGGAATGAATTGGGTGTATTTTTGGAAGCATAAATCATAAGTATTTCAAACATTTATGCATTTTAAAGCATTGGTGGAGAATCAAAGTGGTAGGTGTATTAAAATTATACATTCTAATAAAGCTCGAGAGTTTATATAAAATAAGTTTGACAAATATTGTGATAAATATGAAATTTTTAGATGATTAACTACTCCTAATACACCACAATAAAATGAAGTTATGGAAAGAAAGAACATAACTATTGTAGAGATGGCAAGAAGTATATTGAAGTTGAAGAATTTTACTAAACACATTTTGGGCTAAAGCTATTGCAAGTGTTGTTTATATTTTGAATACTTCTCCAACAAAAGTTGTTCAAAATATTACATCTTATGAAGTATGAAATGATAAAAGGCCTGTAGTAGACATTTGAAAGCATTTGAAAGTATTGTATATGCATTGGTTGGATAGAAGAACTAAAAAATTGATATTTATTGGTTATAGTATTCAGTTAAAGGCATACATATTATTTGATCCAAAGTTAGAGAAAATCAGTAGAAATATTATTTTTGATGAAGATGATATGCTAGATTGGAGTGGATTTGTTATTTATGACAAAGGAAAAGTAGTAGTTGAATTTGAGGAGAATCATCAAATTAATATTATTAACAATCAAGAAAATATTGATTATTTGTTATCTAATTCATTTTTTTAAATCTAAAATCAGTAAACTCAAGCGCATCTAATGAGAGGCATAATAGAAAGATGAGATCCCTACATGAGTAATATAATTGTACATTGCTCTTATGGTTATAAAACCATTATGTTATGAAGATGATGCAGAAGATGGGATTTTATATCCCAAGAAATATATATATTGGAGTTGCTAAGAAGTACAAAATACTGACTTGCAAAGATTTTTCAACACCCTGAATACAAAAAAAGCTTGTTAAGAATGATGGTATAACTAAGGAAAATGAGAAAGTATATAGAGGAATTGTGAGAGGACTTTTTATACTCGACACATACTAGGTTTGATATTATATACTCAGTCAATATTATTTCAAGGTTAATGAATAATCCTTTGGTGTATCATTTTGGAGCAACCAAACATATTCTTTGCTATATTTGAGAGACAATTAATTATGGGATTTGGTACTGATCAATTTTTAACCATAATTTAGTTGGTTTTACTGATAGTAAGTAGGCATGTTTCAAAGAAGATAGGAACAGTACAAGCGGTTTTATATTTAATCTTAGATCTTGACCAATATTCTGGAAGCAAGGTAGTACTGCATTTTCATCTTTAGAGGTCAAATATGCTATAGTTTCATTACCAGCATGTCAAACAATTTGGATGAGGAGAATATTAGAATTCAGCAACCTCAATTAAAAGTGATAGAGATATTTTATGATAATTAATCCACAATATCTATGACAAAGTATCGATTGTTTCATGTTTGCAAAAATATATAGAACTCTGACAATATTTTGTATGAGAAGTTGTTATAAAAGGAATTATTACAATCAAATATTTTTCTATAGAAGTTGAAGTTGTTGATGGATTCACAAAAGCTCTCAATTTACAAAAAAATTGAGAGATTTTGATCAAATCTTAGTGTAGGAATTTTGCATTAAGGGGTTTTCTTTGATGTTAATGCCAAATTTGTTTTTAATATTTAAGTGGTATTAACAACTAAAAAGATATTTTTAGTATAAGTGAAAGGTTGTGTCTGTTGGGGATTTCTTTTTTTTTTTCTTTTTATAACTCTCTATTTCAATTCTATATGTGATGAGAGGAAAAAACTGAAAAAAAAATTCTTGCACTTTCAAAATTCTATTTTATCTATACTTTTTTCTATATTAAGTTTATCTTAATTTTCCAACACGACACCTAATGTATCAATAATGTTTGAAAAAGTTTGGTGGGAGTTAAGGGTTGGCATTTAGTGATTTCACATACCAGATAACTTTAAATGTATTAGATAACATCCTAGCACATTGATGGCCAATAAAAAATGAACTTGCATGCATTTGAGTGTTTGTTGAGGGTCCATGTGTCTGCTAAACATGTTAGTATTAAAATTGTAGGGAATTGATTGATGCAATATGAATGTGGGTAATAACACGATGCATCCTCTCTGCTATAGAATTCCACCTGTGATAGTATGCTCCATGTATGTGGTGGGACTTTCTTAGATTACTTGCAGGAGTTTGGTAATGTCTTGATTCGACTGAGTTTCTATTTTAAGTTTGTATAGATGGATGAGAGCTAGAAAATACTGAGTTGATTGGGTTGTGGTGTTGATATCTAGGCAACGTGATAATGTATCCTCTTATTGTGTTATGGTAGCTAAGATTATACAAAAATCTTCATAAGAAGCAACATATCCCCACTAGTAACTGTATCACCTACTGCTAAGCTGAAATTCCTCCTATATTGAAAGCAACTTATGCTTTCTCTTCTTTATATATATATACATCTGATGTAAAAGAAAGCATAAATGAAATGAAATGTATCATCTACCTATCTTCCAGTAACTCTCTATGTTAGTTTCCTAACCACGCTAAATCCATTGCTATTGTAACTCTTACATGGTATCAGAGACCCAAGCCCAACGACACAGCACCTCAACATCTATAATCCGTGGGAGAATCTTCCAGTACCTTAACCATAGTTTTGACTATTTCCCAAAATCTACTCTCTACCAAGGCCGACACCTCTATACCCAACTTCCTCAAGTTTCTCATGTCCAATCTCAAAAATATGGTTCATGTTTAGTTTAGCAGTGATAACTATCCTATATAGCATCTCTAAATCCTTAAGATGTTCTCCACTAACAACTTAGCTGAATTTCTTAGTGGCACACTAAGCTATCCACCTAAACACATACTCTCCACCACCAACTGACTACTATATAATCCAGAATGTAGAAAATGGCTCATGCTTGATCAAAACCTTTTAGCAGCTCCCTACTCCACCATCTTGCCTTCCATTTTACCCTATATTCTAAATCTGCATATTAATCATAAAATCTTGATTACATTAGAAAAACTTCTACAACCTACAAATCGTTCAAGAGTTATTCAGCTCAAAAATGAGTTTCATAACATCTCCAAGAAAGACCTCACCATGTCTAAGGACCTCTCCAACATTAAAATACTTGTAGATAACATATCAACGCCAGGTTACACGTTGATCCTAAAGACATCATAATATAAACTCTGAATGGCCTACCACCCATCTATCAGTCTTTCAAAAATACCATTCGAACCAAATTAACCCCCATCTCTATTGATAACTTATATTTTTTGCTTAGCAGGGAAGAAATTAACCTTTCAACTAACAATCTCAAAATACCTATCACTAATTTTACCACACTAGCACTAACCGCAGGTAATGGCTACAACACATGCTCCTAGCATGGAAAAACTAATTCAATTACTTCCCCTCTTTCCCATTCCAACTCATAGTTAGCTTGGGGCAATCATCAATAACAATCACCTCACCCCACCTATCTAATCTTTGACAAAATGGGACACACAAACATCACCTACTGGCATTGCTACAACATTCAATATAATTCTCCTCCCTCACAGGCAACTTCAGCTCTCTATTTACACCACCATCCCTTAATTGACTGGTACTTGGATTTGTGGTGCGTCAGCTCACATGATCTCCTATCTCCATAACCTATAGCAACCCATGTTGCAAATCTGGTTTTGATGATGACAAACATGTTTCTATTGTGTTTTACTTGGCTAACCCATTTCAGGAACAAAAGATCAAGAGCAACTCAAGCCAACTCAAGATCGGGTCCAAGTGTGTCCAAATGTATTATTTTTCTTTTCTTGAGTCAATTGTAATGTAACTAATCCCCTAGCTAAGTAACCTTGCACACACACACATAGGGGGAGAGCTTGAGTGAATTAGAGTTTCTATTCAATTTTTATTCAGATCGTCCTGCATGATATTCACATCATCCTGGATGATCATGTAAAATTAGAAACCCTAATTAAGGCAACCAAGTTAAGTGTGTCTGCTTAAGCAGATCGTCCTGGATGATTCAGACATCGTATGGGACGATATGCTCAAATCAGAAATTCTCAGCCGCCAGATTAAGTTAGGCAAGTTTTTATTTTAAGATATTTGGTCTGATCGTCCTAGACGATACGTGTATTATCCTGGACGATCCAGTACAATCATGCCTAAATTAGTCTGGTAATTAAGAAAAGTAATTAATATTTAATTGATACGATCATATCGTCTGGGACGATCAGGATCGTCTATTGTGTTTCAACTGTACATCCAGAGCGGTCATCAGGATGATTGTGGCCCTTTTTGAACTAATCATCCTGGATGATATCTGTATCGTCCTGGACGATCAAGTCATTTTTGGATCGTCCAACAAAAGTTTCTCTGGACGACTAGAGCAGTCTTCTGGATGAAATTCCTGGATTTACACTAATCATCCCGGACGATCGCAAAATCGTACGGGATGATATGAACAATTTGTTCTACTGATCGTCCAGAAGAGCCAAATCATCCAGGCTAAAACAACTGATTTTGAACTAATCGTACAGGACGATATTATGATCGTCCTGGACGATTCTTGCCGACCAGTTGAGATTTAGGGCAATTTAAGGGCCCTCCTTTAAAAGAAAATTTTCTTCGAACAAGAAAAATCTTTTGCCACTTTCCTTTCCCGAGAAACCCTAGAGAGAGAGTTTGGGAGAGAGAGAGAGGATCTTGTGAGGGGGAGTTCGTGAGGTGTTCATGAAGGTTACTCCAAGCAAGGATCAGAGTCGTCTTCTCCGCTCGTCATCTTTCATCGTGTTGGTGTCTTTGTGAGAGGATCGTCAGCAAGAAGATCCAGGTTCTCTGCCCGCTTCAGGAGGAAGAGAAATGAGTTCAGGTTCTCTGCCTGCTTCAGGAGGAAGTGAAAGAAGTTCGAGGTTCTCTGCCTGCTTCAGGAGGAAGCAAAAGGAGGTTAGGTTCTCTGCCTCACCGTGTCGGTGAAAAGGAGTTTTTGTACAGGCTTCTCCGCCTTGCTGTGGGAGCAAAAGGAGAGACACTTTGGTTTAGTGCAATACCCGGAGGGGAGGCTCAAGGGAGTGGACGTAGGTCAAGTTGACCGAACCACTATAAAAATTTGGTGTGTTCTTTCTGATTACTTTCTGCACTTTCATTTTTTTTATGATTATCTTCTTGGGTGAAATTTGTGTTTAATCTTTTCGTTTGAGTATTTACTTGTTTTCGCTGCATATTGTAGAAAAGATTTTCACTGTTGTTCTCAAATTTTTAAATAACCAATTCACCCCCCCTCTTGGTTAGCCTCGGGACTAGTTCATCAGGGCTTAACATCCCTATCGAACTTTCAACCCATAGTCTACACTGGTATTAATACAGTCTCTATTGGCAGTGACTACGACCTTTTCATCTCCAACATTAACAATGGTTTACTACCAACTCCTCTTATCAACTTTAAGCTTCTTCAACAAAATATCCTTCATGTCCCTGCTATCTTGCATAATCCCCTCTCTATTCACAAACTAACATATCACAACAATTGCTCTATTTCTTTCAATTTTATTAGATTTGTTGTTGCAAATCAGGGCCTAAGCACTGTGATTTTGACGATAACAATAGTATTGTTTTTCTTACCTTGCTAATTCCTATTATTTGAGTTTATTGCATACTTATTTTTCTTTGCTATAGGTTAACATTTCAGGATCACAAGCTCACTTGCAAGCTAGCTCAATATTGGGTAGATTAGGATTGAGTCAGTCTGTAATTATAATTCCAATACATCTTTCACCATTTCTTGAGTTAAATGTAATGTGGTGGATCCTAAAGCTAAGTAACCTTGCACACACACACTCAAGGGAGTGAGTAAGTCAGTTAGGAAAATTTTCAATTTTTTGAACAAATTATAAAGGATGATTATGTATCGTCCTAGACGATCTGTTTAGCCCAAAACCCTAATTAGGGCTTACGTGCCAAATAAGCTTGATTAAACCAATCGTACTGGATGATCCTATCATCGTACAGGATGATATGCATCAATCAAAAATTTAACTGCCAGACATGATTTAGGTAAGATTTGATAATTAAAATTTTGTTCTAATCATACAGGATGATTCAGATCATCCTGGACGATGTGTAGCAATCATGCCTACAATAATTATGTGATTAGGGATCTAAGTATGGTTAGATTGAATGATTATATTGTACAGGATGATCATCTATGATCGTATAGGACAATCCATAATTTTTCTTCTAAACATATTAGACGTCCTGAATGATTTGTCAGGATGATATTCTTGATTTGAACTAATCGTATAGGATAATCGCAAGATCATCCAGGATGATCAGTATATTTTTCTTCTAATCGTCTTGGACATCTTGAATGATTTATCAGGATGATATTCTCAATTTGAACTAATCCTATAGGATGATCACAAGATCATCTAGGATGATCAGTATATTTTTCTTCTAATCATCCTGGACATCCCAAATGATCTGCCGGACGATAAATTATATTTTGAACTAATTGTACAGAATGATATACCAATCATCCTGGATGACCATTATAAATTTATTATTCTGGTCGTATAAGCAACTCAGATCATCCTACCTAGATGGGCTGATTTACACTAATCGTATAAGACGATCGACAGATCGTCCTAGACGATCTTTGACGGCAAGTTAAAAATTAGGGCACTTTTTGAGGCTTCCTTTTTAAGCTCTCTTAATTTCTGATGATTGAAATCTTTTTTTATTGTTTTAACCTGAGAGAGCTTAGAGAAGGAGAAGAACAATTTGGGAGAGAGAGAGAGAGGATCTTGTGAGGGGGAGTTTATGAGGGAATTCACAAAGGTTGCTTCAAGCAAGGATTCGATCGTCTTCTTTCTTCTTCATCCTTGGTTCCTTGGTGGCTCTGGGGAGATAATCATCAGCATTAAATCTAGATTCTCTGCCTACTCTAGGAGGGGGTAAAAGGATTATCAGGTTCTCTGCCTACTCTAAGAGGGAGTAAAAGAATTTTCAAGTTCTCTGCCTACTCCAGGAGGGAGTAAAAAGATTTTCATGGTTCTCTGCCAACTCTAGGTGAGAGTAATCTTCACCAGGAGGGTGAAAAAGGATTCAAGGTTCTCTGCCTCATCGGGTCAGTGGAAAAATTTTCTAAGGGCTTCTCCGCCTTGTTGTGAGGGCAAAAGGAGAGACACTAACTGATTAGTGCAATACCTGGAATGGGAGGTTTTGGGGAGTGGACGTAGGTCAGATTTGACCGAACCACTATAAAATTCTGTGTGCTCTTTCTTATTACTTTTTCCATATTTTATTTTTGCACTTTTGTTTGATTTGTTGTGTGATTGAAATCTTTGATTTTGATATATGCTTCTGCTTAAGATTATTTAGTTTTTAAAATATTTAAAAAGATAAAAAGTTTTTTCATTTCTATTTAAGAATTTTTAAACACACCAATTCACCCCCCTCTTGGTTAGCCTCATGGTAGTTTTATAAGGTTTAACCACCCTCATGGACTTTCATTTGTCATCAAGGATCTACTAACCAACAAAATACTTCTACGTCCTAGAAGTAATGGGCTTTATCCATTTCTCTCTACATACTCATCACCTCAACCCAATGCCTTCACCTCTTAGTTGACCAATCTATAACTATGACACACAAGGTTAGGTCACCCTCATAATTTTGTCACCTTCAAGCTTGCCAAAACTCTTCAAATCTCTCCCACTACAATGCAACAATTTTTATGTACTTGTAATGTGTCTAAGTGTCACAAGTTACCATTTAGTTCAAAGTCTACTTTTACCTCTAAACCTTTACATTTAATACCTAGTGATGTTTGGGGTTCATCTATGATTCCATTTCTCTATGGTTTCCACTTTAGGTACTTTTTATTAATGATTTATCAAAATTTTACTAGCATTTTCCTATGACTAACAAATCTAAAACCTTTAATAAATTTTCTCAATTTATCACAAATGTTGAAAAGCTCTATAACATAAAAATTAAAATACTTTATTCTAACAATGGTGGTGAATACTTCTCTTACCAATTCCAATAATATCTAACACAAAAAGGCATTGTGAACCAACCTAGTTATCCTTATATAAAATAACCCAAACTCTTAAGTAACGAGATATTGTCCACTTTGGCCTAAGGGCCTCACAGTTTTTTCCTTTTGGTGTAACTTCCCAGAAGGTCACTCATCCCAGTATTTCTCTAAGATGTGCATGCTTAATTTCTCCCAGGAGGTCACTCATCCTAGGATTTCTCCAAGATGATCATGCTTAGCTAAAAGTGTGTATAGGTTGTCAGACCTACTACAACAGTCCCAAGGCTAACCAAGAGGGGGGGGGGGGGGGGGGTGAATTAGTGATTTTAAAAATTTCTTGGTTATTTAGAAAACTAATTAAATATTTTGAGCACAATAATAAATTTTTATAAAGATATTTTTCAACCACATAAAGATATTTTTCAACCACAGAAATTAAAAAAGCAGAAAAATAAAAAGCAGTAAAAAGTAAAGAAATAGAAGACACCAGATTTTATAGTGGTTAGGTCCAATAGACCTATATCCACTCTCTAAAGACTCCTTCTTCAGGTATTGCACTAAACAATAGTGACTCTCCTTTTACCCCTACAGCAAGATGGAGAAGCCTTTACAAACTCTATTCCACCAACCTGGTGCGATAGAGAACCGACGCCCTTTACACCCTCCAAGTGATGGCAGCATACTAACTCGTCCTTTTTCACCCTCCTGGTGAAGGTAGAGTGAAAGTTTGAATAGGTTGTTAGACCTAGTAGATATGTCCCAAGGCTAACCAAGAGGGGGGTAAATTTGTAATTAAAAAATTCTTAGTAATTTAGAAAACCAATTTTAAGATTTTACTTACAATGATTAATTTTCTCAAAATAAATTTTTTAACCACAAATAGTAAAAGTACAGAAAAATAAAAATGCTGTAAAAATAAAGATAGAAGAACACCGAATTTTATAGTGGTTCGATCCAACTAGATCTATGTCCACTCCTTGAAGACTCCCTCTTCAAGTATTACACTATACCAAAGTGACTCTCCTTTTACTCCCACAATAAGGTGAAGAAGCCCTTACAATAACCTCTCTTCCATTAAATCGGGTGCGGTAGAGTGCCGTCATCCTTTCTCACCCTTTTGGTGGCGGCAGAGAACTAGCATCCTTTCACTCTCTCATAGTGTTAGCAGAGTACCATCATCCTTTCTCACCCTCCTAGTGACGATAGAGAACTAGCATCCTTTCATAATCTCACGATGCCGACAGAGTATCATTGTCCTTTCTCATCCTCCTGATGATGGTAGAGAACCAGCATCCTTTCACACTCTTATAGTGTCGGCAGAGTACCGTCATCTTTTCTCACCCTCCTAGTGATAACAGAGTACCAGAACTCTTCCAAAGATCTTCTCTCAAGAGTCTTTAAAGAGGTAGAGCAGAGATTTGATGTATATATAAATAGATCCTTACCTTTGGGCAATCTTGTGAACCCTTCACAATTTTCACTTGTAAGATCTCATAATTCTCACTCCCAAACACTCTCCCAAAACACACTCTCTGTCACTCTCAAGAAGAAATTCATAGAAGGATTGAAAATAGTCGGTTTTAGGCCCCTTATATATAAAGTACAAGAAAAATCATCCTAAAAACTAAAAATTTCAAGTTTGACGGACTTGGATTGTATAGTACGATCATACTTCATACGTACGAATAGTTCAAAAGTCCCTATACGAACCTATTTTTATACTCTATCAGTCGTTTGTATGAACTGGCATCATACTGTACGATTAGTTCAAAAATTTTTAAATTTGTATGGGACGAATTGGTACGAACCTTATGAAAGTGTGAATAGGTTGCTAGACCTATTGACTATGTTCCTAGGCTAACTAAGAGGGGGGTTGAATTAGTACTTTTTTTAAATCTCTTGGATATTTTGAAAACCTTTTTAATAAAAAACTTTATATCTATCGTAAAGTATGATTAAGTTCGTACAGTATGAACAGTTAAAAAAATTTTACTTTTTCAACCATAGAAAAATAAGGTGCAATGCAGAAATTAAAAATACAGTAAATAAACACAAGAATAGAGGACATCAGATTTTATAGTGGTTCGATCAAACATGACCTACATCCACTCCCTAGAGACTCCCTCTCTTTGTATTGTACTAAATCAAGGTGACTCTCCTTTTGCCCCCACAGCAAGGCGGAGAAGCCCTTACAAACTCTCTTCCACCAAACCCCAGTGTGGTAGAAGACCGTCATCCTTTTTCATCCTCCCTGGTGAAGGCAAAGAACAACTCATCCTTTCACACCCTCCTGATGTCGGTAGAGAACCAAGCATCCTCTTTCACCCTCCTGGTGATGGCAGAGTACCGAGCCTTCTTTCATAATCCTCTTGTAAGAGTCTTCAAGGAGATTAGGAAGAACTTTGAAGAACAAGTAAGAGAATCTCATCGTTGGACAACCTTGTGAATCCCTTCACAATTTCTTTACTCTAGATCTCTCACACTTCACTATCAAAATACTCTCCCAAACATACTCCTCAAGAGCACTCAAGAGAAATTCATGGAAGGAACACTGACAGTCAATTTTTAGAACCCTTATATACAAAGCAGAAGAAAAACCATCCAAAAATTAAAAATTTTAAGTTTGACGCTGTCAGATTGTACTATACTATCGATATTTATATGTACGAATAGTTCAAATTATTAAACGGTTCATCCCGTATGATCCTGTATAAACCAATGAACCCCAATTTTCATACTCTGGAAAATGATATACGAACTCCCTTGTTACTATACAAATAGTTTAAAAAATGAACATTTCATCCCATATGATCCAGTACGAACCATTTAAGCTCCCATTTCGTACTCTAGAAAATGATATACGAAGCCTATTCATATTATACGATCAGTTCAAAAAATTAAACTGTTCGTCCCGTATGATCCAGTACGAACCATGTAAGCTCCTATTTCGTACTCTGAAAAATGATATATGAAGCCTATTCATACTGTATGATCAGTTCAAAAAATTAAACTGTTCATCCCGTACAATCCGGTACGAACTATGTAAGCTACCATTTCATACTCTAGAAAATGATATACAAAGAGATTTCATATTATACGAATTATACTTAGAAAAATTTTAAACCAGGCAGGTTCGTATCAGAGGAGAAACATCATAAATCATCCTGTATGATTCTACATCATACAGTATGATTAGTTTTTAAAAAAATAATAAATTTTGTCTCACTTCTCCAGTATGTTTGTGCACGGTTATTCAATTTACAATCATACTCTCTCAGACTCAAGAAAAGTAAAAAATACAAACTTTACTTGCAATAACCCTTAAATCTAATATATCTTGAAGTCTTTAGCAGTCTGGAGTATGATTGTCCTGAACAATTATTAGTACACACAAAAACAAACTTTCCAAAATATGTTAGTAGAAACAATAATCAAATAATAAGATTTTGTTATCATAAAAAACTCACATGATTATAAAGATAATGCTTTGAAAACTAATATGCAACAATCTTAACACCTTATTTCGAACTCTGACTAGCATCCAGGATGAACCAACTTTGCACAATATGAATAGTTCAATCAAATCATATTTTTTTCTTGGTATGAAAGTGGACAACACCATTTCCTACTCTATCAATCATCTGTACAAAAATAGATCGTACGGGATGAACTGGAATTCATACAGTATGAATAATACTTAATATTTTTCTTGGCATAATTTGATTAACTTAGTTTTGGGGGGAACTACCTAGACAAATCATCCAGTATAATTTTTAAATCGTACAGTACGATTAGTTTTAAAATTTAACTTTTTTTTAAATCACTCCCCTAGTGTATGTGTGTGCACGTTTACCCAATTACAATCACACTCTCTCAGACTAAAAAAAAAAAGAAAAATTACAGACTTCAATTACAAGAACCCTAATCTAATCTGTCTTGAAGTCTTCGGTAGTCTGAAGTATGATTTCCCTGAAACATTAGTACACACAAGCAATACAAATAATATTTCTAATATATATTAAGAGAAATAGTAATCAACACAATAAGATTTTGGAATCATCAAAAACACACATGATATAAAAATATGGTTATGAAAACTAAGTTGCAACAATCTCTCCCTTTTTGATGATGATAAAATAATTATTATTTGAGTTAACAATTAAGAAAAATTTACTCCTTAGCTCCCCCTAAATGAATGACTAAGTTAAAACAAGGGGTTTTAATTAAAAATACACAACCTACACACTACAACATACACACTACAACACAACATACACACTACAACAAAACATACACACTACACACAAACAACTAGCAAACAATCAAAAATATCAATCAATCAAAAACATCAATCATCAAACAAATCAATCAAAAATGTCATCAAATAATATTATGACTCCCCCTCTTGACAGCAATAAAAAGGGAAGTATACCTTAAAATGAAATATTTCTATGAAAAAATTAAAGTAGTTGGAGTAGAGAAAAAAAATTAAACTAATTGCAAATACAAAGTTAACCTCCAAATGCTAAAAAGAAGAAAAATCAAATTTTAAATTAAAGGACAACTAAGATAAGAAAAGTTAATCAGGTTCACTATTCATGTTAGAAAAAATATATATATAAATCATTAATGCGAAAAGGATGAAATAAAGATTAAGTAGTTTCTAATTCAATAGTGAAGAAGATTGTCGATTAAATGGATTTGGATTAGAGATATAATGATAGCAGAAAGAACAATACTAAATTTTTTTTTAAAAATTAGCGACATTGCGCATCTTTTCACATTGCGAACCATTGTGCATTTTTTTTTATATTTTTGCATGTTTTGTACATCCCCTTTTTTTTGCTTTTTTGGTTTTTCCAATATCAATAATCTTAATTCAAATTTCACTAATAACAAAAATAATCACATTGAAGAAGAAAATAATAATAATAATAAGACATCTATTTTGTAATAATTATCTCAAAATAATACTTGTCTATAGGAATCGTGAAATTGATCTCCTAATCTACATCTAGTTATAATTTAATTTAATTTTAAAATATTTAAATTTTGCAAGGATATTAATTTGTAGAATAAAATAATTTAAAATTTTATTCAAGAGATCAATCACAAATAATTTGTCTAAAGAAAAATAATCATTTCAAAATATGAATTTCAATGCATGTCAACAAAACATTTTATCATTTCATTTAGCATTAAAAAGTACATACACATATTTTTCTTTTCATTATAATTACACATAACATAATCTCAGAAACAACACCTAAAATTACTAACACACAAGATCACTAAAATTATAGGAATACATCTCAAGAACAAACATAAATACTCAACAGCAACAACAACAGCACAGAAGTACATCTAGTAATCAGAGGGGCCTTGATCTGGAGGGGGTGGTTGGTTGAATATAAAAAAGTAACTATTCAGCATAGCTACATTGATATTAATCGAGTCAAATTGCCCTCTGATCCAATGCATGTCTTCATTATATCTAGCATCCTGTTGATTCAGGTGATTCTCAATTTGATCAAAGCATTGATCAAAATGAGTTCTCATTCTGTTGAAGTTCTGAATCATTTCTTGGTATAAATTTTGGTCAGGTCCAGGTGCTGGTGCAGGAGCTCCCCTTTCTTCCTCAGAATTGTCTCCCTCAGAGCTTTGATCTCACCCAAAGAGTGCCCAAAAAGAGGCATCAGTAAAGTAAATAGAAAGTTTAGTGGAAGGATCAGGATGGATAAGATTGTACTTCTTTTCTAAAATATAGGTAACTAGATGTCCTAAAGCCATATTTTTCTTTTTCTTATTATGAGGAAGTCTAATATCAGAAAGTTTATAAATATAATCCATGATAAGATGGGCTTCATCAAAAAGTTTTTCAGTCATTATCAAATAAGTGACTGTGGACAAAAGAGAAGTCATATTTATGCGATCACCAGCTTTTAGGATAATTGAGGTTCTCAAAATGTGCTGGATAATCTGGGCATTTTGATTGAGAGTGTAAACACAAGAAAAATGACTCACTTGGGCAACACCTCTAAGAACTTGATTTACTTCTGACCAGTCATAATCTACTATAGAGGTTAATGTGTGTGCTCTAACTCCTTGGGTTCTCAAGTGAAGGAAGTTGCCTAGATCTTCCTTAGTTATTCTGAACATTGCTTGAAGACATAAGAGGTAATCCGGGTGTGGACTTGGTTTACCTTCATATTAGCCAGAAAATTTTGGAAGGTTTCTTTATGAAAGGCATAGATGAGGGTCAAGAAAAATGAAACTTGGGTTGAAGCAAATAGAGGCATGACAGAAAAGTGAATGTCACTTTGGATTATGAGTCTAGAAAGGGTAACTTAGCTCCAACATACCTAAAAAAAGGCTTCCTCATTTTCTCTGGATAGAAAATTGTCATCCCTATCAGATCTAAAAGAAGATCCCTTTGAGGTGCGAGGTCATTTGCTGCTTCTTACCATTCCTAAGATGTGGGCTCTCAAAGGTTTAGAATGGATGAGAAAGTGATGAAAATCTTATCCAAAGACCCTTCTATTTAAAGAAAAATGACCTATCATATTGTACAAAAATTAGAGCGTACGTACGATTATAAAATCGTACGTAATGAAAATATTTTCATACGTACGAACAGATAAGGCCAAAAATGAAATAGCTTTTTGTAAAATGCCATTTCTGAGGTGTCCTTTCATACAAAATGTTTGACCAAATGATCATACAGATGAAGACATTTTCATCCGGGACGATCACAAAATTAAAGATCATTTTTATGATAATTAGGTTCGTCCTCCATAAGGAACCAACAACAGGATTGTATAGATGAAATGACTTTTGTACGTACGATCTATAATCAATAACTAACATTTTCTAGAAAAATGCACATAATCGTACAAATAAAACAACATATGTCATACAGTATGATGATGTCATCGTACAGTATAAAATCCTATAAAAAATTAAGTTTTGTGTTCTCAACTCAGAAACATATCATGTCCATGCTACAAAATTCATATGATACGAAAAAAAGTTTTGTATAATACGAAAAGAACACTTAAAAAATAAGACATGATAAATAGAAAATCTCATCTAACAATATGACATGCTTCAAGTAAAATTAAAAATAAAGCAAGCACAAAAATAACAAAAGAAAAAACAATCAAGAAATAACCAAACCAATAAAAAAATAAAATACAAACAATAAAACCTTACAATTAACCTAAGAAAATAAATAAACATATAATTACACAATAAATTAAGCTTGCAGAATTTTAATTTAAGCATTAAGATCAACCACACCTAATCTGATCCTTAAAGTGCTAAATGTGTCAAAAGCTAGTGGTTTTTTGAAAATGTCTGCAAGTTAATTTCTGTAGCAATGTGATACAATTCAATCTCTCCCTTAGCTACATGATCTCTAATGAAGTGATGCCTTATATCTATATGCTTGGTTCTAGAATGTTAAATAGGATTTTTTAAAATACATATGGCACTAATATTATTAAGAAAATTAGAATTGTGCCAATATAAAATTCTAAGTCAATTAATTATTATTTTAACCAAAGAACCTATGCCACACAACTACCTAAGGCAATGTATTCCACTTCAGCAGTAGAAAGGACTATTGAATTCTAATTTTTGCTAGACCAAAAAATTAAAGATTTTCCTATGAATTGACAAATTCTAGAAGTAATTTTTTGATCAACCCTATATCCTGCAAAATCTGAATCAGAATATTCAATGATTTCAAAAGAAGAACTATGCCTTGGATACCAAATCCCTAAATTTTGAGTTCCCAAAAGATATCTTAAAATTCTCTTAACAATAGTTAGATGTGATTCCTTTGGATCAGTTTGAAATCTAGCACACAAACAAACACTGAACATGATATCTGGTCTGCTAGTAGTCAAGTAAAGGAATGATCCAATTATTCCTCTAAATTTCTTTTGATCAACAGATTTTTCTTTAGGGTCTTTATCTAACTGCACTAAGGAACTCATTAGTGTAGTTACTAGTTTAGCATTATCCATTTCATATTTCTTGAGGATGTCCTTAACATACTTTGATTGACTAAGAAATATTCCTTATTCATTTTACTTTATGCTAAAACCATGAAAATACTTAAATTTCCCATCAAACTCATTTCAAATTCACTACTCATTATTTTTAAAAACTCATAACAAAGATTTTTATTAGTAGATCTAAATAAAATGTTATCAATATATATTTGAACAATAAGTATATCTTCTCCTATCCTTTTAAAAAAGAGAGTGGTGTTCACACTTCTTTTAACAAATGATCTCTCTAATAGGAAAGTGCTTAACCTCTCATACTAAGCCCTAGGTACCTATTTTAGTCCATATAATGCCATATAATGCCTTTTTTAATTTACAAATATGATTAAGAAATTTAGAATTTTTAAAACCTAGAGATTGCTCAATATAAATATCCTCTTATATCATCCCATTCAGAAAGATACTCTTAACATCTATTTGATATAATTTAAAATCTTTAAAATAAGCAAAGGCTAGCAAAATCCTAATTGCTTAAAGTCTGGCGACAGGGGCAAAAGTTTCTTCAAAATCAATCCCTTCTATTTGATTATATCCCTTAGCCACCAATCTAGCCTTATTTCTAATCATAACCCCTGAATCATTTATTTTATTTTTGAACACCCACTTAGTTCCAACAACACTTTGATCCTTATGGCTTTCAATCAATTCTGAAATATCATTTCTTACAAATTGATTCAATTCTTCTTGTATGGCTAAAATTCAAAATTTATTCGAAAGTGCTAGATTTATATTAGTGGGTTCAATCATTGATATAAAGGCAGAATGATTCACCTCTTTGCTAAGTCCATGCCTAGTCATAACACCCCCACTAGGTTCACCTAAAATCAATTCCTTAGGATGATTCTTAGAAAATCTCCATTCACTAGGCAAAGGTTTTCTTTTCCTTCATTCTCTTTCAAATTTATATTTTCAATTTCATGGAAGATATTTTTTATATGATCTTCTTCTAACCTTAGCTCTTCTAATATGCCAAATTCATCAAAAATAATATGTATGGTCTCCTCAACTACCAATATTTTCTTGTTAAAAACTCTATAAGATTTTTCAACACTAGAATATCTAAGAAAAATTCCTTCATCTGATTTTAGATCAAATTTGTCTAAAGGAGTTTTACCATTATTATGAATGAACACCTTATATCCAAAAACATGCAAATGTGAAAGATTTGGTGTTCTACCCTTAAGAAGTTCATAGGGAGTTTTGTTCAACTTGGATCTAATATTCACCCTATTCAGAACATAACAAGTCGTACTAACCGCTTCAGCCCAAAAATATTTCAGAAGTAAGTATTTTGCCAGCATGGCTCTAACAGCTTCTATTAATATTCTATTCTTTTTTTCAACAATCCCAATCTACTGAGGGATTCTAGGTACTAAAAAATTATGATCAATTCTTTGTTCTTTATAGAAATCTTCAAAAATTTTATTTTTAAACTCTCCTCCATGATCACTTTAAATTGATAAAATTTCACACCCTAGTTTCCTTTGAATCTAAGTAGAAAAACTTCTAAATTCATCAAATAATTCACTCTTATGAAATAAAAATTTAACCCAAGTGAATATTGAAAGTCATCAATTATCATAAATCCAAACACTTTACCTCCTAGACTTAAAATGCTAACCGGTCCAAAATGATTCATATAAATGATTCCAATGATTTTCTAGTTCTAAGATCCTTAATGGAATGAAAGGAGGACTTCACCTATTTTTCTAATTGACATGCATCACACAAGTGATCCTTAGTAAAGTCTAGTTTAGGTATTCCTCTAACAAATTCTTTTTGGGTAATTTTTCTTAATTTTTTTATGCTTGCGTGACAAAGTCTCCTATGCCATAACCATGATTCATCAATAATTATTTTGTAACAAAAAGTATTAGAAGATTTAATAAAATTTAAATCAAGCATGTACACATTATTTATCTTGATTCTGTGTAATACATCAAATCCATTTTGGCTTATTATGCATCTAGTGGAAAAAAAATTTACACTATAACATTTATCATATAGCTGACTAATACTCAATAAGTTATGCTTTAAGCCTTCTACCATTAAGAAATTTTCAATGAAAAAATTATTCAAATTTTCAATCATACTTGTGCCTACCACTCTCTTAGTGGTATTATCTCCCAGTGTAACCTTGCCTCAATTCCTGGCTTCCAACTATATGAATTGAGTTGTATCTCCAATCATATACTTTGAACATTCGCTGTCCAGGTACCAAATGCTCTCACAAGGTCTTATATGAGAGCATTTTTATAACAAGATCAAACATTAAACTTGGAAACCCAAATAAATTTGGGTTCACCTCTTGGCAATGATAAACCAAATGCATACTTAATATGCTGTAAGTTATGCATCTTAGGTCTCAACACTAGATGTGTTCTACTATGAATTATGCAAGTGTGGGATATGTGTCCTAACATTCCACATGAAAAGCATTTCATACCAAAAAAAAGATTTTTTAATCTATATGAGTTATAATATCTCCTCCTAAGTTTTGAACTTGTATCCTTTTTCTTAGACTCATAGAATTATTCAAGTGTGGGTGTCGGTCTATCTTCCATAATAGCCTTCATTTTTAATTCTAAATATGAGTTTCTATTTTCCAACAATAAAATTTCTATTCTCAAATCAATTTCCTTATATTCAGCTTCTTCCATAAAAACTTTACAATCATTTTCAAGTTCAGTATATGATGATTTCAATAGTTCATAATTTTTGTTCAAATCATCAAACTCATCCAATAATGTTATGTGGATGCTATCAATTGATGCGTGATCGTTTCTAAGAATTTTATGCTCTTTTTGTACATTCAAAAATTCTATGTTCAACTTAACATGCAGCTTTTTAAGTTTCCTATATGCAGTATGGATTTTCTCAGAAACTATAAATAATTCATCATAGGATAAATCACATACCTCCTCTTGATTCAAGTGATTAAGGTTGTCTTCCATTAAGCACAAGTTAGTGACTTCTTCCTCTGCTTCTGTTTCTGAGGTATCTAATGTTGAGTCCGCTCAAAATGCTCTTTCCAGTCTCTTCTTACCCTTCCTTATATTGGTTTTCTCCTCAATCTTCTCCTTGCTAGGATTGGCTTTGAGATTCAAGCAATTAGATTTGATATGTTCAGGCTTCCCGCATTCATAACAAATTACATTATTAGAAGCTTTTGCACTTTTGTGGAACTTATCTTTGTTTCATTACTGACGTCTCCTTTGCTTTCTTCTCAGGAAACTTTTGAATTACCTCATTATGAGTGCAATATCATCTTCATCCTCAAGCTGTGACTGATCACTCTTCGAGTCATCCACTTTCAATGTGATATTCTTCTCCTTCTATTTATCACCTGCATTAATATGTCTTTGGGTCACTCCTTGTTCGTAGGGAATCAGTGATCTAAGAAGATTGTTAATAGAATATACATTTAAATCTAGCACTTTCGAATGAATTTTGAATTTATTTCATAAGTCTAGACTCTATAATGGTGGTTATCTTTACATCATAAGTAGTAGGTAAACAATGTAATATTTTATTTACTTTTTCTAAATTCAATAGTTCCCTACCTAAAACATGCAATGAGGTGACTATCTACATAAAATGGTATACTTGTCACTAATTGATTCATTTAATTTTATGCAAAAAGTTCATAGTTGTGTAAAAGAATATTCAATCTGGATTATTTCACCTCATTAGTTCCTTCATATGTTATGTAAAGTCTATCCCAAATTTATTTTCCAGTTTTACAGGTTGAAACACGCATATAGTCCTCAGATTTAAGAGCACAGAAAAAGCTATTTAAATATTTTGGATTTAACTGAGCTAAGTCTTTTTCCTCTAATGTCCAATCAGTAAATGGTGTTTTAATCCTAATGCCATCAACAAGTCTAGCAGGAGTAGTATAACCATCCTGTACTAACATCCACATGCGATAGTCAAGTGATTGCAGAAAAGTAGACACGCGGGTTTTCTAAAAGTTGAAAGGAATGTTAACAAATAGTGGTAGTCTAGTGATCGAATATCCTTCAGGTGTGTTATGATTTCCAAAATTAGCTATAATTATTTTTTAAAAAGTAATCTAAACTTTAATATTTAAAATAGGCTCTGATATCACTTGAAAGTATGTGCAGGTTATTAGACCTACTACAAAAGTCCCAAGGCTAACCAAGAGGAGGGGGGGATAAATTAGTGATTTTAAAAAAAATTTGGTTATTTAAAAAACTGATTAAATATTTTGAGCATAATAATAAATTTTCATGAAGATATTTTTTAAACACGGAAATTAAAAATACAGAAAAATAAAAATTTATAAAAAGTAAAGAAATAGAAGACACCAAATTTTATAGTGGTTCGGTCCAACTAGACCTACATCCACTCCCTAAAGACTCCTTCTTCAGGTATTGCACTAAACAATAGTGACTCTCCTTTTGCCCCCACAGAAAGGTAGAGAAGCCTTTATAAACTCTCTTTCACTAACCCGGTGCGGCAGAGAATCGATACCTATCATACCCTCCAAGTAATGGCAGCATACAACTCATCCTTTTTCACCCTCCTGATGAAGGTAGAGTACCCATGTCCTTTCTCACCCTCCTGGTGAAGGTAGAGTACCTATGTGCTTTCTTACCCTCCTGATGACAACAGAGTACCGACGTCTTTTGTCACCCTCCTGGTGACGGTAGAGTACCGAATCTCCTTTGAAAATCCTCTCTCAAGAGCCTTCAAGTAAGTAAGAAAGAACTATAATGAACAAACAAGATATCCTCACCATTGGGAACCTTTGTGAATCCCCTCACAAATCCCTCTCATAAGATCTCTCACTTTTTAATCTCAAGACACTCTTTCAAACACACTCCTAAGGTACACTTAAGAGAAATTCATAGCAAAATTTTAAAGAGTCAGTTTTTAGGACCCTTATATACAAAGGATAAGAACAACCATCTTAAAAACTAAAACTTTTGAGTTGAACGGACTTGGATCGTACAGTATTATCGTACTTCATACATATGAATAATTTAAAAAGTGATGTATGAAGCTGTACGAACCTGATTTCATACTCTGTTTAACGTATGTATGAACTTATATCGTACAGTATGATTAGCTAAAAATGAACCCTTTCATTTGTGCGATCATGTACGAACCTTATTTCGTACTTTGACCAGTGTCTGTACGAACCAACTTTGTACAATACGATCAGTTCAAAATTATTGAGTTCGTATAGGATGAACTAGTACAATCCTCATTTCATACTCTGATCAGCATCCGGGATGATTCACATTCGTATAATACGATTAATTTAAAAATTGGTGAATTAGTATGGGCTGAACTGGTGCGAACCTCATTTCAAAAAATTTCCAATTATTATTCTATTAACTCCATTTTGAAAGAACTCAGTCAAATCGTCCAGTATAATGCCATAATTATACAGTACGATTAGTATAAAAAATAAAAGATTTATCTTACTCCCCTAGTGTGTGTGCATAGTTACCTAATTACAATCACACTCTCTCATACTAAAAAAAAATAGTACAGACTTCAATTACAAGAACCCTAATTTAATCTATCTTGAAGTCTTCGACAGTCTGGAGTATGATTTTTCTGAAATATTAGTACACACAAATAAACTATATCTAATATATGTTAGGTGAAATAGTAATCAACATAATAATATTTAGATAAAATAAAAAACTCACATAATATAAAAATATAATTTTGAAAACTAAGTTGTTGTAACTTTAACTACAGAGTTTCTTAATAAAATTCCAATCATTACACCAAAAGGCAACTCAATGTTTAATAGTTTAGCTTCTTTTACTTGTGGGGTTTCATAATCTTCCCCACTTAAGTAACTGACATCCTCATTAGTATTGCTTTCCCAGAATCAACCACCAGGCAGATAGAATTCTATAGGTGGCCCCTAAAAGTTTAAATGGTGACTCCCATCACATAGCACTTTGTCCCATACAGGCTTCAATAGGTGGCTCCGATAAAGTAGCACTTTATCTTGTATGACACTTAGTTTCCATCTTTTGGCTGGTGTATTGCTCTGATATCATTTGTAACAACCGAAACTCTTAATTATCAAGATATTATCCTCTTTGGCCTAAGGGCCTCTCGATTTTATCCTATTAGTGTAGCTTCCCAGAAAGTCACCCTTCCTAGGATTTCTTCAGGATGAGCACACTTAACTACAAAGTTTTTTAATAAAATTTTAACCATTACACCAAAAGACGTCTCGATGTTTAAGAGTTTAGCTTCTTTTACTTAAAAGTTTTCACATTATTCACCCAAACACAATGTTGTTTCAGAACTCAAACATAAATACCTCCTTGAGACCACTCGTGTCCTTCTACATGGTACCCATCTAACTTCCTAATTCTAGGCCAAAGCCTCACTCACCTCTACATATCACATAAACCGCCTTCCCTATAAAACCATAAACCATAAATTACCTTTTTAACTTTTCACAAAATAACCACCTAAATACCATCACCTCCAAAACTTTGGCTGTCTCTACTTCTCATGGATGCACCCATTAACAAACTTTCATGTCGCTCCACCCCTGCATTTTTCTTGGTTACTCCAAATCCATTATATGTTACCATTGTTACAACCCTCTCACAGGCAAAATTTTTCTTTCTCATCTTATTAAGTTTAATAAAACATCCTTCCCACACTAATCACACACCACTCCTCAACCCCATCAGACCATTCAATCTCCCTCATTCCTTATTCTCTCTTCCTAAATCTCAAATAATTCTACTATACAATTTACCTTTACCTCCAATTCTCCCAAAGTCACCTCCCTCTCCCTCCCAATCCCCAATACCTTTTTCTTATCCTCTACCAACACCTAGCTCACCCACAAAAACACTCCAAGTCTTTTCACCTGTCCTTCCATCATGAACTTCAGCTCATCCTATGCAATATTGCATCAAAACTGGTAACCTTAAACCCTAACAAATATTTACACTCTTTGCACAAACTTCCTCCATCTTCACTCCCACATGCTATTCCCAAGCCTCCAAACTCCCTAAATGGCAACAAGCTGTATCTGTAGAATTTCATGCACTCCAAAGTTAAGGCATATGGTCTTTAGTTCAACCACCTCCTAATCAACCTATTATATAATGACACTAGACCTACAAAACAAAACTCAAACCATATGGATCTACAGATTGTCTCAAGGCCCACCTTGTGGCTCAAGGATTTACAAAAGAGCATGGCATAAATTTCTTTGAAACCTTCAGTCCATTTGCTAAAATGCCCACAATATTCATCCTCCTCCTCATCACCCTACACAACCATTGTCTAGTCCATCAATTAGATGTCTCAAATTCCTTTCTTCATGGTAGACTTCATGACACCGTCTACATGAAATAAACTCTTAGTTTCATCAACCTCCTACACCCAACACACATTTGAGAAACTCTACAAATCTCTCTTTAGTCTCAAACATGCACTCTGTCAATGGTTTCTCTCCTTATATCACTTTCTCCTTAAATGTGACTTTCATTACAACCACTCTAAACCATCCTTATTAATCCACAACATTCCAATCACCACCATCTATCTTCTCCTATATGTTGATGACATTCTCATTATAAGAACTAATCATACTGCCATTACTTCTCTCATATAAGACCTCCAAACGCAATTCTCACTCAAAGACTTAGTCCCAACTTCTTTCTTCCTTAACATCCAAATAAAATCTACCCAACTTCATATAGACTTAACCAAACCAAGTGGGCCATTAAAAATTTTCACATATTTGTTCTAGAGACTTGTAAACTTGTAGCATCTCCCTTTTCTTTCAAACCACCCTCCCTACCCAATGGAAATTAGCCATTCTCTAATCCAACTCTCTACGATAAAATTGCCAGTCCCTTCAATACCTCACCATTACTCATCCTCATATATCCTTTGCCACTAACTAAATTTGCCAGTTTATGCATTATCATCTAATCAACCATTTTCAAATAATGCAATGCCTACTTAGATTTCTCAAAGGCATCATCAATATGGGTCTTCCAATCACACTTGGTGACTTCACACTTCATTCATTTACCAATTTAGACTAGGCATCGGAATCTACTGAGCCTAAATCTAACGCTAGGTATTATTCCTACCTCAATAACACCTTAGTCTTATGGAGCGTTAAGAAGCAATCAACAATATCAAAGTCTTCAATAGAAGCATAATACAAATCACTAGCAGTTGTAGCTTCTGACATTGTATCACTAGAGGCACCCCTCTTTATTGCAACAACATTTATACAATGGCCTAAAAAATAATCTGATCTTTCATGCTCTCACCAAGGACATTGAAAGAGACTACCACTTCATTTGTGATTGAATCAAGTCTTAGGAAATTTTTTTCCACCACATTCATTCTAAAGATCATCCTACTGACATCCTTACAAATGCTCTACCACCTCTTAACTTTCAACAACAATGCAAAAAAATAACTCTTCAGGCTTTGGATCCTTAATTTATGGGGTGGTGATAGTTTATGTATAGATATGTGTGGGCTCTAAAAATTTGCACCCCAGCCTCTCTGCTACCCCTTTCTTTTCTTTTAGGTTGTTGAGAGGAGGTTTAACACTTAAGTTTTGAGGTAAAGTTTTTAGAAGGCAAATTGGATTTTGAATTAGACACTACCTAGATTTATCCCTCATTTTTTGAGGACTTTATGATCTGAGATCATTTTTCTTATAGGCGTAAGCCCCTATAGTTAATTACCCCTCCCGCTAATAATAGAAAACTTTTGATTAAGGCTAGTCATCAAATAGATACATAGTATCTGGCGTATAGTAGCAACATGGTTAGATTTTTAAAATTAGAAATTCACTACCTTACACTTAAAGCAGATGGTGGGGAAAATGGTGATGAACCTGATCAAGATCCCATGCTTCTATCATCCCGAGTCATCATGGTCCATGGTCTATATAGTCAGAGGAGGTAGTCGACCCATCCTAATAGAAGGATCCTTGTCGGCAGCCATGAGTTGCTTCGTCTAAGGTTACCTTGTAGACTTAGGGTGAATATTTATCTAAGGGGACAAATTTGGATCGACCTTAGCTAACAAGGGCTTTGTGCCCTATCGATTATATCTTATTGATTCATTGCTCAATGATTTGAAGCCATTGGAAAATATACATGCTCTAACCATGAATGTAATTTAGTGGTGCCATTTTATGATAAAACCACTCAGTTCAGAGGGTCCCAGTCATAACCATTTATATATAGTGCTATTTAGTGGTGAAACCATCGATGTGGTGGTGGCATTTGGTAGTGAAACCACTGTTAAAGGATATGTGCCACGTCCTTACTGGCAAGAGATGAATTTAGAATGAATCCTAATGATATTCTCGACCAGATATTCTCTCTTTGTGAACTAAAATTAATTTTTGATTTGTCCATCTCGGTAAACTATTGTGGTGGGAGGAAGGGTATTTTGTTTTAAGTATTTGATGATTTATTTCATTTAAAATATCTTACTTTTTAGTGATTTTGAATTATAAATTTTCATTGGAATTTGGGAGGTATTTTCTTGTTTGTGATCCCCTCTGGTTGACATTTTTTGTCAATACGACCATTACTGAGGTATACTTATGGGCAATTTTATTTCATTTATTGAACCTTGTCGACTTTGTCTATCTGTCAACAAGGATCATGTTTATTGTAGGTTTTGTGCCTTTATTAATAAATTTTCCTTATTATAGGCCTTGAAGGCCTAATATAAATGTATAAAATAAATATCCCAGTCGATGCTGCGATCGTATATTTGTTTGATGGTTTAAGCTGTGTAGTTTATTGAAATCAGAGTTCAGGTGGCCCCAGAATTAATTTCAAAAGTTTCCAACTTAATTTTTCCATGAGATTCATGCCCAATCAAGAATTTTTTTTATGATATATTAATCTCATGATTCACATCTGACGATGGCTCCAACAAAGTTAAGTATGCTGATTATATATGTTTTATCACAAACCATAATAGGAAGAGTAAATCAACTACAACTCAATGTCAACATAAATACCCATTCTTCTTTTCATACCTTTGTTGTATTATATATTATTCATACACACATGCAGATATATTTAGATTTTTAATTTTGATTAGGGCTACAAAGGAATCGAGCCAAGTCGAATAGGTGCTTGTTTATATTTAACCTTATTTATTATTAGCTTGTTCAAGCTTGATTCATTTAAAATAATAGATGTTTATGTTTTGATTGTGTTTGGTTCATATTTGATTTGTTTATGCTTATTGAACTTTAAACAAATGAGCCTTATCGAGCCCACTAACAAATAATCACCTAGAGTCATTTGCGAACATATATAGAGGGTGATTTCAATCTACCAAATGAGCCTATTCAAGAACAAAAAAGCTCTTAAAATGATTCTTCTTATAAACAAGCTGTTCATGAACATTTTAAATAAAAAACACTGCAAATCTATACTACTATTGTAAAAACTGCTTGAATTTCCTTTCATATCAAATCCTAGCCTTTCATTTTAATTACTCAAATTAAATCCTAACCTTTCATTTCAATTATTTTAATTATAATTAATTAATAAATATAATTTTATTCATATCAAATATATTATATTAATTATCATAATGATATATTAATCCTTTATCTAAATGAAACTTTTCATCTTCCCTTAAACAATATTGCTCATTCTTAATCATACAAATGCCAAAATCCTATCCATCCATCCCTCAACCTATTAGTATTTTGTTGCAACCCTTCGTATTCTAACTTTATACATTACCCCAAATTAAATTCTAACATTTCATTTTAGTTATCTATACTATATTACTATTATAAAAGGGGTTTAAGCTTCCACCCAAATATAATCTTAGCCTTTTATTTTACTAATTCAAATAAAATCTTAGCCATTCGTTTATTATATTATTATGACAAATTGATAATTTTAATCATAATTAATATGTAATTAATTTTCATTTAAGACTTCTTAAAATAAGAGCTTGTTTGCCACTGCTAAATTATAACGTTTTGCAGTTTAATACATCAAGACTAATTTATGGTACATGTTTGGCTGTAAAGCTTTAATTAAACCATTTCTTTAAAACTCCATTTTTAGGATATTTTGAGATAGCTTTTCTTTATGTGCTAACACTATTTTCAAATCTAACCGTTCATATTCTGTAACCCTTCATATTGGCCTGCAGCCCTTCATTTTCTCATAACTCTTCATAATCCTATAATATAGATATACATTACCTACTCCATTTTCTCTCAAACTACCATGAGAGCAACCCAGCAACCCGCTCCCAAAAACACTTCATATTCGACTGCAACCCTTAATTTTCTCACAAATGTTCCTCTTCCTATAATATAGATATACATTACCTTTTTCATTTGCACGCAAACTGTCGTGAGAGAAACCCAGCAGGCTGCTCCCAAAATGACTTCCACATCACGCGTGCGAACCTGTCTGCATCTCCATCTCATGTCTTATTTCCTCCTTTTAGAGAACTCAAAGCCTAGCGGCAGCTACTTATGGCGCTTGATTGTTTGGGACAAGTTTAATCTGTGAGTTCAAGACAAGTAATGCTTCTACTTTTCATCCTATTCTGCAACTATTATATTTAAGTAGCACTTCTGCTTCTTTATCCTCTTCCTCCAACTACTATATTTTGATTTGTCTAGGAGCTAAGGTTGCTGGTGTAAAGCTTGTGACGGTAAGTATCTCTCTTCAATCTACTTTATTGATTTTAGTGATCCTTGTCTGCAATCCATATTCTTTATTTTTTATGTTTCTGCTTCCTTTAGCTAACTTTTCTTTGCTTTCTAATTAGAAATGGGCAGTCGATCTTAATGAAGGTGCATGTCAAAGTCTAATGTCAAATCATCCAGAAGTTTAGGTAAGCTTCATGTCCATGTACTAAAGAAGTTAAGCTTTCATTTGATAATCTGATAAGGACTTAAGAATTATGCTTACTTGAATAGGTTAGGAATGAGAAGGTTGATGACTTTCTAGAGTTATTGAAGGAATGGAGTATCATAGAAATATTTTAAAATTTGCCATTTAATTTATGTTCTTTCTAATATTCCTTTCTTTGTTGTACTGAACTAATATCCCTCTCATGATGCTATTTCCTCCTTGTAGAGAATTCACAGCCTAGTTGTAGCTGCATATGGGCTCGTTTGAGATAAGTTCACTCTGTAGAGTTCGAGATAAGTAACCCTTCTACTTCTTTATCAAATTCCCTGATGACTATATTTAAGTGACACTTCTGCTTCTTTATCCTCTTCTCCAGCTGCTATATTTGATTTAAATGTATCATAGACATATTTAAAAATTTGTCATTTAATTTATGCTTTCTTTATTATTCCTATCTTTTTTGTATTGAACTAATTTTTTTCTTTTATAATTTGATTTAATACACTGAATAAATCTTTTTATAATTTGAAAATTCCTCGTTTAATTTTTTCTCTGAAGGAAAAAAATTATTAAAGTGCTAAATAAATGTTGAAATGAGAGATTGGACATAAATTATATATACTATATTTTATTAGATATAAATGTTCATTAAATATCTTCACTAATAAGGTTTATTTAATTTGATGTTATGTTGACAACTAAGAAGTTCAAATAGACATCAACTCAAGATAAGCTTCCAATGAATTATGAAGAATATGGATAAACCTTTAAATCACATTGAAATCTCACCATCATGACAAGCTCTATTTGATGATTTTATGTTGATATTGTCTTAGAAGATTTACTAATTTGATCTTCTACTCTTTCAGTTGCTTTGAATTTTTTCTTAACCTCAATATTTGGAAGAAAATTTTCCTCAAGGATTCTCATAAATTTCATCTTTCAATATTCTTACACAGCTCACTGTTTTGCGGTGCGCAAATGTCTTGTCCTTTTATCATGAAAAAGAATATATTGTTATATTAATCAGAAGTGCATTTAATAAAAGTTGTTGTGTATTATTTCTTGATTTTTAGTGTCTTGATTACATATGTTTTTGTGTTTTTCAATTGTATCATTTATATTGAACTTTGAATTAGTATTAGTATCATTAGAGATTTAAGAACTTACAATAGATCTAAGGGCTCATTTGGTTGACAATATAGATTTTAATCAAGCAAAATGATGGTTTTTACAAATTTCATGTTTTTTTTTCAAAACTAAATTGTATTTGAATTACACATCAATTTATTGGAATATTGTAATTCTAAAATCAATTCCGCATTTGTAGTTGACGTTGACTTTATTATAAATTTCAAATTCATTACTTGATTTAAGGTCATTTGACCAATTTAATTATGATTTATGTTTTGCTCATTTTGCATGTGATTATAAAAATCTTATCTTTCAAAACTTTTTAGAGTTTCCTATAAACTCTTTGATTTCAAATTACATTCACCTATAGTTAATTTCATTTTTTTCTTAAAATATGTTATTTATTTGCACGAAATCAAATATCATAGTCTTAACATCGATATAAGGCTACACAAAAAAGAAGCCTATATTCAATACACACAAAATTAAAATAAATTATTAGATATGAATCCTCCTCCCTCACGCATGCAAACCCCCTTGCAAGGTCAATCCTCGACGGGGGCGGTGTTGTGATGACGAGCCGATCACCTCAATTTGTCGATATTTTCTGCTTTTATTATGGTTTTCCCTTTGGGTGAATTCACATGTGTACTACAATTGTATTTTTTAGAGCTGATAATTTAAAATAATTTTAAGCATTAGAGATGTTCTTAGTGGCGGATCCAGCCCTTTTTTTAGGGTAGGCAAACTCAATATATAAAAAAATAAATATAAAAAATTATTTATATATATATTTCACTAGCAAAATTCAAAGCAAAGCATTGTATTTCATTATAATTTATGAAATTAAAAAGAAAATTATAAACTTTGCATTCTACTTTATATTTTTTGATAATGTTGCATAATGACTTTATTCGGAATAGAATCAAAAATTTCTTTCTCAATATATGACACTAGACAGCCATTGAGCCAGGCATCACCCATTTTGGTATAAAGACAATGCTTAATGATATTCATTACAGAAAATGCTCTCTCCACCGTAGTAGTAGCAACTAGTAAAGTGAGTGTCAAAATAATAAGTCTATAAATCAGGGGATACATAATATTTTTTTGTCCTTTATAATTTGTTTTACAAGAGCAGCAATACTAGTCAAAGATGTAAACTCATCACATATCAATAATATAAGTAGATAGCTGATGCTGAAGAGACACAAGATCAACCATAGAGAAATTTGTTGAATACAACTCTGCAAGATGAATTAACTTTCTCTTATTATAAGCAGAGAATATATTACTCGGATTTAGACATGTCACACAAAGAAATAACTCGGTACTAATTTCAGAGAATTGATTATTCCATTTCTGAAGTTGCATATCAATAACTGCGTAGAATAAATCAACTCAATAATGATGAAAGTTTATAATTTATGCACATTTTCGTACTGACCGTCCACGAACCATGAATTTAGAATCCATATTTGAAACTTCAATTTCAAAAATATTACAAAAACATGACACTTCTTCAAGTAAAGGCACCCATCTATTTTCCCTCATTATCTGTAATTGTTGTTTAGACACTTGTACTAATTTCATTGCATTTATAATATCTTGATCCTTTCTTTATAATGCTTGTAGTAATTCATTTGTAATTCCTAAAATATCAATCATTAAATACAGAGCCAAGATGAAGTCAAAATATTCCATGACATTTATTAAAATACCAGCTTCAACTGATTGTTGATCGTGTATCTCCTCTTCCTTAATAATTTTAAGCACTTCGAGTACAGAAGCATACATTTTTCTTAGACTGATTAGTGTTTGAAAATGTAAACTCCAACCGTTGTCACTAGCATGATGCAAATTAGTTTCTTTGTTCAAACCTCGACCATCATTTAACACTCAGCTGCTTAAATGAAAAACTATTTTGTCATGCTGAATAGCTTTTAGAGCATCATTTATCTTGCATGAAGCTCCAACAGTAGTTCTATGAAATGATAGCTAGATGATTCATCATGCCGGCAGACCCTTGGTGAATAAGGAATCGAACACAATTAATAGCTGTAGTTAACATGATGCGATATTCTTTTTTATGCTTCTCTTCCTTGCTTGACCATAATGTGGGAATACCCTGCTCTTGAAGCTTTATTAAACCCTCACATTTATGTCTTGCCTTGTTGTGTGCACTGTTGTGCTCTCCAACATGACCCAAAAGCTTTTCTTTTCTCTTCCAGTTCTTAAATCCATCACCAACAAATGCATCTCCATCGCCTTGACAAATACCAACTTGCTCTTGAGCCTTAAATAAGTAGTAATATAGACAAAATACATAGCAGAATATTAAATGGGCATTCAAATCTATAACACTCAAAGCCACAACTGCAAAAGAGAAATACCATTTACTATAACTCTGTAAGTGAGCTATAAAAGAGATATACCATTTATTCTAGATGTAATTATAATAGAAAGCATATGCATCAAATGATTGTAAAATCAGAAAAGTTTTCACATTTATTCATGATTTAATTCATATGGGTGTTCAAAGTTATGAGATCTTCTCACCATACACAAGAATTCTAAATGGCTTCAGGATAAGCTAAGTAATAAGTGGTATCTATCTTTTCCCTATGCTAGTATATGCAGCCAGCAGCCATAGAAAAATGTCAACTAGAATGGTGAATGCAGATCGCTTACTATTACTAATATGTTCCTTTAAAATTTCAAATTTTCAACAAGAGCTTTACCAGAGCCTAAGAAGGAAAAGCAGTGACTAAGAGTGGCAGAGCGCCTAAACAACCAAGTGGTATCTATCTTTTCTAATAAACTTTCATTGAAGAAAATAGTTACTGAAATAAATAGAATTCATTGATGTCGCTAGATTAATGTTACCTTGATGAGCACCTAAGCAGCGACTGCAAAGATCCAGAGGTTGCGAAGTGTGACTAAGAGCTACCTCCTAAAGACTTAAACGTCGAATGGAAAGAAGAGGAGAGGGCTGTGAAGATGAAGGCAGCGACCAAACGTCGAAACATGGAATGTTGAATGCAATTCGCGAAAGCTGATGGAAGCCTGGAATAGCGAACAGTTTGCGAACTAGGCCACTGGCATCTGCGAGATGGGAAGGATTGATAAAGTTAGGGAAAAATTGTTTTTTGAGGGGGGGGGGGGGGTGCAAAATTCCGAAAATAACTCTATAACCCTTTTAATATTTTTTTTAGGGTGGGCAGCATGGGTCCACCCATGGATGTTCATGTTCTATTGTTTTGCTTTTTTCCTTTATTGCTCAAAGTATTGTGAAGAACTGTCAACTTCATTAGTTTTCACTTTTCTATCGTGCTTGGAGTCTTTAATTATAACAAAACAAGCCATATCTTCATTCTTCTTTTTTTTTTTCATTTTAATATTGTCGGTTAATTCCTACTGAATGTTGATGTTAGCTCTCTTGATGCTGCATTTTTTGCCTTATTATCTTTGTTCTTTTCTATTCTTCTTACATCTTTAATGTTTATTCTATTTTCTAACCTTATTATCTTATGCCCAAACCACCTATGTGTTTACAGTTTTATTTTCTAAAGGTTCTCCCATGCCGTCTTTAAAATGCTCATTCTACTTTCTATCCTTCTTGATCTTGCCTAAAAATCTTATGTTTGTTAAACTCCACTTGTTTGATAATGAGTCTATTGTGCCCAACCCTGAGTTTAATAATGAAAATAGGATAAATTATTACGTATGAAGTCAGCGTAATTTGTCTGAAAATAGACCTTCATATTATTGTTTTATGAAATTTATCTACGAGTTTTCATGACATTTTATGTGAAATGTCTATGCCATTCTCTATCATAAATATATAGTATTTCTTCCACTAAGTTATATATCCTATTTTTAGACAAGTACATCACTAATGTTAAAAAAAATTAAGAAAAAAAAAGTACATTACTAATGTTGCGACCATTGCAAGTAAATATTGTATATCCATGGGTTGTAACAATTCAATTTTCTATTATATTGAGGCATATTGCTTGTATATTTAATTTTGTGTTACAACATTTGTAGTAATATGATTTGGAGGTGCTAGGAGAGGTCCATGACCTTGCTAACCACGAAGATGCTATGATAATTTTTCCGTTTAAAGAGTTTCTCTCTCACAATATGTAGACACATTCTAACTTTGAAGTTTTTTTGTCATCTTGACACACTATTATCAAAATATTGTGCAAAAAAAAAAAAAAATTTCCCATCATATAGATATTTCACTTTATTACTCATCATTGAAAATTTTGATGAGATTAAGTATACCCTTTGTTTGTTTCTCTATGACATGATTGCATTATCTCCATTCATTATATCAGCATTGGAGGAAAAGGTGGATTTTATCGAATAAATGGAAAAATCTTGAGTCTAATATCTATCATTAATCTCTAAGTTATTTTTCATTCATATAAGGGTACATTTTGTCTTATAGTTTAATATAATTTATGTGAATAAATAGTTTATTCAATATTAATTATATTTTAAAATAATTGTATTATAATGCGCATAAGTTTTGAGATTTTATAATGATATTATTTTTAAAAATCCTTGCAACGTGCACTTTTTGCACATGCAAATATACTAATATAAATAAACACCTCTTGTTTATGAACAAATTCATTATAACAAAATAGTATAACATAAAAAAATTAATTAATTTTTTTACATAATAAGAATAATTTATTATAAAAAAATTAAAATTTATATAAAAATATATAAAATAAAGATTTAATCAAGCTTTTTAACTAGCTTCTTATCGAACTTATTTACAAGCTTTAGTTGATATTGCTCATGAACATAAATGAGCCAAACATAAAGCTGATTATATTTATTTATTTAACAGTCGAGTATTTAAAACATTGTTCAAACTTATTTGATTACTTAAATAAACAACCATAAACAAATTGTAATTGAGTCGAGACATGAGTAGCTTGCCGAACCGAGACATGAGTAGCATGCCAAATGCTGGGTTCATTTGCATCCCTAATTTTGAGATACTTTTGAGCAATCAAAGTAGACTCAATATAAATCCAATCTAAGTAGGCTTGTTAGATAATTAACTTCAATGTGAACTTAGAGCCAAAAAGAGTCGAGTATTTTATGCTAAAATTATTGACAAAATAAAATACGGAGATGATTAAAAAAATTTTATTCTCATTTTAAATTGGCCATGCTTAGGAGTGTCAATATTTGACCTGACCTGAAAATCCAATCCGAACCCGACCGAAAAATTTTGGGTTTGAGTTGACCCGAAGCCGAACCAGGTCGAGTTCGGGTTGAGGTTTTCGACCTGTTTCAAAAATCGGGTCGGATTCGAGTTGACCCGAAAACCCGAAAATGACCCAACTGCCCGCACTGCCCGTGAAACCTGCCCGCTCTGCCGCTTGTCGCATCGCTCTGTCGTGAGTCACGTCGCCTGCACATGCTGCCTGCGATGCCGTTGCTCGCAATCCCGCTGCCCGCGAGCTGTTGTGATGCTGCAACTGTCGCGTCTGCCGCGCGAGTGCGCGACGCCGCTGCCTCGCATCGCCGCTGCCCGCGAGTGCGCGACGCCTGCCATTGCGATTGCCATAACCGTCGCCATTATCGCTGCCGGCCACCAGAGACCCGGAAAAGTGTCATTTCTGTCGCTGCCGAACCCGAAGCGGGTCGGGTTTGACCCAAATCCGAAGCGGGTCGGGTTGACCCAAACCCGAAGTGGGTCGAGTTGACCCAATCCCGAAGTGGGTCAATTCAAGGTCTGAAAAATCGACATGTTTGCAAAAACGAGTCGGGTTGACCCGAACCAGAATAATATCGGATCAATTCCGGGTTCGACCCGAATCCAACCCGTGACCCCAAATTGATACCCCTAGTCATGCCTAACGTTATGAGTCTCAAAATATTCATTGATCAAGGCATCAAATTTCAACCCAAAAAACGATGCATATTTACAACATAAAAATTCATCAAACATACCTGGGCATAAAAGAAAGAAAAACTAACAAGTTTAATTAAAAATAAAACTATTACAGTAATAAAATTATAATATTCTAATTACCCTTAAATAGGCAGATAAACTTGAAAATTCATTTCACATATACCGTCTACTAAACTTTCAAAACTACTCCGATCTGTCTGTCACCCACTAACTAGTTCAAAGCTCAAGGCTCCGAGCAAATGTAGCAAAGCATTTACTACGAGGCAGAGAAAAGCAATTTAAAAAATACGAGAGGCACGGGCAAAAATTCAGAAGCCACAGATTGCGAGGTGGCTGCTGAAGGCCGTGGAAACAAACACTTGACAAAGGTAAAAATAAATAATGCATACATCAACCAGCACACAGAACACCAGAATTTTTTTAAATGTAGAGAGTTCAATTCATTAAAAGGATATTTCATATATTAATCCTTGAAATCAGTTCAATGAATCACCAGTTCTCACAAGTGAGATCTGATGTGCAAATATTCCCCTAAGAATTTGGTTAAAAAAGATCAAATTACCCCATTAACTCTGTTGCATAGGGGCATTTGTATGGCCATGCCTCTCCATTACCCTTCTAGTGGCAAGGGCTGCAGCCTCGCTAGCACGCAAAGTTCCGGTGGCCATGATTGCAGCAAACTCTCTTGTGATTTCTTCTTGAACCCTGCTCCTGGCTTCACCAAGAGGGTCTGCACCTGAAGGCTTCTTCTCCTCATCTGTAGATTTTTTTGCCGTTGTTTTGGCTACGGCGCCAGTTTGTTCTGGCTTTTTTTCTGGATTTAGAATTGGTGCAGCAACTGGTTTAATTGGGTTCGAAGCAGTAGCCCTTAGAGCAGCATTCTGCTGTAACTTTTGAGTAGGGGGAACGAACTGAGGTGCTTGAGGAACAGCACCAGATCTCATTGTAGTTTCTAGTTGCTGGATCATGGGCACTGCAAAAAATAATAAAAAAAACAAGCGATGAGAAAATAAAGTTAATATGAGCATCATAAGGTATAGTATGCGACTCATTAAACATACAGATTAGTGGTGCCATTGGGCTGTTCATGACTTCGTTTGGGAGTTGGAGGATGTAGTCAGGAATGGAGGTTCCAACTAAGAACTGCGCAACTTCATTGCTGAAGTTATTGCAGTTGTGGCTGAGGAGCCTGTAGGTCTCTGCAGTATAACGAGAACTTATTTCCTCCAAATAATCCTCAAAAATCTCCTTAGGTACATGGGTTACCCCTAGCTCCACCGAACGGAGGGGAACTCCATATGGAGTCCTACCAACAGGATCATGCTGGATGCCTGCTCCAAAGTAGTACTCGTTCCCATACACAACTATGCCAGTGTGCCTGCAATCATTCATGTAAGTCAGAGCTGAGATAACATGTTTTAATTTAAGGCAAGACTCGGATGTAAAAAATTTACGGGAAACTCAATTTTTAAACCATTCCACATAATGCTACAAGATAATTAATTAAGAAAAGTACAGTAGTTAATACTTTATATGATTGCAGTGGTCAATAATTCATATGGTTCAGGTCCAAAACCAATCTCGAAAGTTGATTATTTAGTGGAAAAAAACAAGCATAATCTGGAATGGAGAAGAGTAGTTCATAGAAAGTTGAGGCCTGCTCGTTTGTGCACAAATAGCTGAACCTAAGTGCACAGAGCCAGTAGTCAACAGTCATAACTAACTGTCATAACTAACTGTAGGGCCCATGTACCCATGAGCGGAATCACGTTGAGCTAAGGATGGGCAGTTGCCCAACCTAAAAAAATAAAATAAAATATACTTATCATGGGGAAAATTTGGAAATTTACCCTCCTAGAAAATTTAGTTTTCCCTATAGCCCCCACCAGCTCGCTCTCACCATTCCCTTGCTAGCTGCACCACACGAAGTCACGCCTCTGCAGCTGCTTCACCCCTGCTATGCTCCGCCTCCTAATGGCACTACTCCCGTCCTCTGCCTCCTACTCATGAACCTCACCTCACACCACTGCTCTCGCCTCCCATGCTCCATCTACTGACATAGGAAATCAAGCACATGATTTGATATCCATCATTGATTTAGATTTGTAGATTTGCACATCAGATCATCTGATCTTATATTTAAATATGTTATATTTTAGTCTATTTTATAGATTGCTTGTCTTATGCCTAAATAATATAAAATAAATTACATATACTTATAAAAAGTTAAATTGAGTATTGAGCATCAGAGAGCCTAATCTTACAGGGTCACTAACAATGGTGCTCTAAATATCAAACCTGAATAACTATGCTATTAAAGGATTTGATCGGTAATGAGTCATAAATGCCATTCCAAGGCTCAAGTAAGACAGATCTTGCTCAAATAAAATAGATCTAGCACAATCCATGCATTATTAATCTTTAATTAATACATATATGTTATCTTAGAATAAAGAGGAAAAAGAGGTCAGCTAAAACTAGAGACTAAAAGTTGCACAAAAATATACATGCAAGAGAGTTAAAAATTCATGTAACACTCAATAAAATGATTGAAAGAGTACAGATTAAAAAAATAATAATAAAAATAAAAACCAACCCAAATAAATGGGATAAAGCTAATAATGAAGATCACTTTGAAATCTCAACAATTAAACCAAAATAAAGTTCATATGCTTAACAACATTTGCTTGAAGATGTTGCAAAAATAATTCTAGCAACCACAAACAAAACCATCTTTTCATTCCCATGTCTGAAGGTATAAAATGGTCAACATGCCTATTGCTTCCTGCTTTCGGAGATAATAACTTTGGTCAAATATTAATAGAGTAGGATTCTGAAGGTCTAAAGCAGTATTAGGTTCAGCATTGAGCGATTACCATAGGTTTAACACATAATCAATTAAAATTCGTCATCTAATATTTGATATAATAAAGTCAGCATTTTGAAAAAGAATAATGATCAAGATTATAAAGTTTGATTCAAACATTAACTTTGTACCGTGCATGCATTGACTTCTTCAGAAGATAGAATCCATCTCAAAATCAAGGCTCAAACATCAATCACAACTCAACCTGATCGTTAAACATTATGCTCAAGATAGGTCAAAATTGCTTGGAATATAGATGCTGATCCTCATGACACATCAACATCATCATTATCCATCTCCCAATTATTTTGGATGGCTCTATCAATGATTATTTTTCATTCGTTATGATTGAGTGTTGCCTAAATAGTATAATATATTCTTTGCAAGTCATTTTAAACAACTTATATATGTATAACCTTAAGCCTTATCCCCTGTCTCCTTTCTAACCCTTTCACATTAATTTAAGTATTTGTCGAATGAGTGCATTTTCTATCAAAAATTATATATTTCCAAATCATCTAGATCAATTTTCAATTATTTCATCTTCAATAGAGTCACTCAGACTGTTCCACTAATACAATCATCACTTAATTTTTTCATCCTATATTTATTTGCTTAGATATCAAATCCATACAACATCATTGGAATAATAGGTTTATAAATTTACCTTTGTGTCTAAAAAATATCTTCTAATCACATATACTCCTAAAATGCTTCTCCATTTGAACCATCCAACCTTACTTTTTAATTTGATAATATCATTCATATATATCTTTATTCTTTTGCACAATAAATAAAAAATACTTAAATCTATCACACAAAAATATCATCTTACATTCTATACTAATTGATAATCATAAATATCACACCCACTAAAATAATAAATCATATGCCCAATCATTGTTTTACTAACTCTCTACGTCATTGTCTTATAAATATCTTCTATATTATTCTAATTTTTCATATCATTTAATAGACATGTCGCCAATTAAAATTATATCATCAATAAAAACTAAGCACTACCAAACTGAATTTTACATATCTTTTGTAAACATGTCACCAATTAAAACTATATCATCAATAAAAGATATGCACTAGCAAACCTTATTTTACATATCTTTTGTAAACACCTCTATAACTAATATAAAAAAATATAAGCTCAATGATATTAAGATTATTGTAAAGGATGTGTTTGAAGTATTAAAAGAAAAGCTCATAATAATAAAAATAGTTGATGATGGAATAAAAATATGCAAGAAAAAGATTTAAAAAAAAAAGCTTTATTATAAAAATTGATTTAGATGTAAAAAATAAAAAAATTAACAAAAACATAAAGAGGCCCGTAAGAAATCTAAGAAAGCAATATATGATGCAAAAAATTTAGCTTTTAATTATTTAATTTAAAATATTATATAGATACTAAGGAGAACAATATATATATATATATATATATATATATATATTAATTAGTCAAGCAAAAAAGATAAGAGAAATAATAATTTAGTTCAAGTGAAGTGCATTAAGGATGAAAATCAAAAAGTGTTTTTATTAAAAGATGATATTCAAAAAAAGGTGGTGAGATATTTTGATAAACTTTTCAATTATGATTTTGAGAATATGATTGACTTTCGTAACTTTAGCATCTTAAAAAAAATAGAGATTTTTATTTTAATCAACATATTAATAAAATCAAAGTTAGAAAGACTTTAAAGAAAATAAAATGTGGAAAAGCTTTTGGACCTAATGATATTGCAATAGAGGGGTGAAAATGCTTAAGAGATAAAGAATTTCTTGACTTCTGGAACTTTTTAATATTATTTTGAATACTAAAAAGATGCCAAATAAGTGGAGGAGTATGTTGATTCATATTTTAAGAATAATGCACAAGAGTGTATGAATTATAGAGAAATTAAGTTAATGTGTCATCCCTTAAAACCTTGGGAGAGAGTTATTGAGCATAGGTTACATCGTGAAGCTAATGTTTCACAAAATAATTTAGATTAATGCCGGATAGGTCTACTATGGAAGCTATACATTTATTGAGATGTTTGATGGAGAAGTATAGGGAGAATAAGGAGGATCTATATATGATATTTATTGATTTAGAGAATGCTTATGATAAAATTCCAAGAGATGTGCTACAAAGAGTTTTAAAAAAGAAAGAGATTAATAATACTTATACTCAGGTCATTAAGAATATGAATTCAAGAGCCATTACTTATGTTCAAACACAAGTATGTTGGACAAATATTTTCCTATTTTAGTTGAATTACATCAAGGATCAACTTTAAGCCCATAGATTTTTGCTTTAGTCATGGATGTTCTTACTAGAAATTTGCAGGAGGATGTACCATGATGTATGCTATATATTGATGATATTCTTCTTATCATAAGACTAGAGAGGGAGTTGAAGATAAACTTGAATTATGAAAGTCAACCTTAAAGTCTAAAGATTTTCATCTAAGTAGATCCAAAACCAAATATATAGGCTGTAATTTTAGTGGTAATAGATCTAATGAGAGATTGTGACTTTGGGCGATCAAGTCATTAACAAGAGTCCATGTTTTAGATATCTCGGATCTATTATCCAGAATGATGATGAAAAAGATGGGAATATTATTATTAGAATTCAAGTTGGATGACTAAAGTAGAAGAATGTATCAAACCTATTGTGTGATAGAAAAGCACTCCTCAAACTTAAGGATAAATCTATAAGATGGTGGTGAGACCTACAATGCTTTATGGCGTGGAATGTTGACCATTCAAAGAGAAGCATACAATTAATTTAAGTGTTGCAAAGATGAGGACGCTCAGGTTGATGAGTGGTTTTACTCTTAGAGATAGAATGCAAAACGAGTATATGCATGAAAAGGTTGGAGTGCTTCCAGTGGCAGATAAGATTAGAGAGAGTCACCTTAGATGATTTGTTTACCTAAAACATCAGTCTTCTGATGACCCGTTTAGGAGAATAAATGTATTAGATTTGACCTATATTAAGAAAGATAAAGATAGACCTACAAAGACCTGGTTAGAAAATATTAAAATTGATTTTTTTTATTAAATTTAAATTAGAATTTGAATCTTAAAAGTAACACAATGGAGAAAAACGATTCATGTAGCCAATGCCACGTATTGGGATAAAAGCTCGATGTTATTGTTTTGTTGTTATTATAATGTTTGATGCAAACTTATTGTATCACTATAAAGCTATTTCTAATATAAGTTAGATCTCAATCATAACATCTTTAATACCAAGAGATGTGCTATAGAGAGTTTTAAAAAAGAAAGAGATTAATAATACTTATACTCAGGTCATTAAGAATATGAATTCAAGAGCCATTACTTATGTTCAAACACAAGTATGTTGGACAAATATTTTCCTATTTTAGTTGAATTACGTCAAGGATCAACTTTAAGCCCATAGATTTTTGCTTTGGTCATGGATGTTCTTACTAAAAATTTGCAGGAGGATGTACCATGATGTATGCTATATATTGATGATATTCTTCGTATCATAAGACTAGAGAGGGAGTTGACGATAAACTTGAATTATGAAAGTCAACCTTAAAGTCTAAAGATTTTCATCTAAGTAGATCCAAAACCAAATATATAGGCTGTAATTTTAGTGGTAATAGATCTAATGAGAAATTGTGACTTTGGGCGATCAAGTCATTAACAAGAGTCCATGTTTTAGATATCTCGGATCTATTATCTAGAATGATGATGAAAAAGATGGGAATATTATTATTAAAATTCAAGTTGGATGATTAAAGTAGAGAAATGTATCAAACCTATTGTGTGATAGAAAAGCACTCCTCAAACTTAAGGATAAATCTATACGATGGTGGTGAGACCTACAATGCTTTATGGAGTAGAATGTTGACCATTAAAAGAGAAGCATACAATTAATTTAAGTGTTGCAAAGATGAGGACGCTCAAGTTGATGAATGGTTTTACTCTTAGAGATAGAATGCGAAACGAGTATATGCATGAAAAGGTTGGAGTGCTTCCAGTGCAGATAAGATTAGACAGAGTCACCTTAGATGATTTGTTTACCTAAAACATCAGTCTTCTGATGACCCGTTTAGGAGAATAAATGTATTAGATTTGACCTATATTAAGAAAGGTAAAGATAAACCTACAAAGACCTGGTTAGAAAATATTAAAATTGATTTTTTTTAATTAAATTTAAATTAGAATTTGACTCTTAAAAGTAACACAATAGAGAAAAACGATTCATGTAGCCAGTGCCACGTATTGGGATAAAAGCTCGATGTTATTGTTTTGTTGTTATTGTAATGTTAGATGCAAACTTATTGTATCACTATAAAGCTATTTCTAATATAAGTTAGATCTCAATCATAACATCTTTAATACCATTGACACATCTTCCTACCTAAATGTGCACCAAATTAATTCTTGTAATACTTAATCATATGCCTTCTCAAGATTAACAAAAGTCAAAAATTAAAATCATTTTTCTACATTCTTTTTAGCTTTTTCATTGTAGATCAACCAAGCACGAAATCAAATTGATTCTTTAGTCATAATATAATTCAATTGTGATTGTACTAATTGTGAGTGTATTTTGATTTTTCTAATCTTCAAGCTCATATAAATAAACCTGACAGTCAAGCAAAAGTTCATAAATCATATGGTGATGACTATTAAACTTTAAATTGTCCTGATTGTAAGTCTGTCTACTAATCAAGAACTACTGTTCTACTTATAGCAACTATTACTATGATTAGTAGCATTACTATTATTACAATTAGTAATCCTCTAAGGACACTCGAGTGAGAATACTAGCACTATCAAAAAGATTGAAATTATGATGACAAAGTGCACTTTAAAAATACACACATTGCATTTTTGTTTGGGTTAAATACGAAAATTGCACTTCACCCCTTAAGGCGTTGACTAAATATTGAATTAATATGTCAAATTGTTCAACCACAAGGGAGTTATGTGCACATGTTTAAAATATAATGTCGTGAAGTGCAAATGAGAAAATCAAAAGAGGGTGAAGTGCATTTTGTCCTAATTATTATTTACAAAGACTTATTTGGTTCAAATTAAATTTACAATCTTATATTAAAATTAAGATGGTAATTTGTTGTCCTCCTAATAGTTATTGATGGGGATGAAGGCATTAACTCCCCTTCTAATTTAATGTTAGAAAACAGGAAACAACAGCCAAACTTTCAAAGTTCATGGTTTTATACGTAAAACTTAATATTCAGTATGCGATTAGATTGAATCATAGAAAAGTTAGAAGCAGCCAAAACCCCTTCTAATAAATAAAACTTCAGAGATTGAAGAATTGTAGCAAATACAAACATATTCCTAGGAAAAAAAAGGAGCATCTTCTTAAAATTTGAATTCATAGATAAAATTATAAATTAGGTCGTAAACAGAGAAGATAACACAAATAATGGACAATATAATGCACTTGTGCCCTTGATTTGCTAATTTTTCTATTCAATTACTGAATCAGAATCAATTACTAAATCTGAATAGAAGATAACAGAAACTTAAGTCATTCTGTTCAAAAGAGCAGTGAAGATAAGATTGTTCAGAAGGATCAATCTCCCCAAAAAATAAAAATTAGGTCAATCCATCCAACATGAATAAGCGAAATTTAATTTCGGTTTAATTAAGATAAGAATCAGTGCACAAGGAAGCAGCGCACAAATTGATAATTTTCTAAATGAGTTATTTACTGAAGGTAATGCATTTACTTTCTAAAAGCCGCCCAGGTAATTTACATTGTGCAATTTTCATTTAAGCATACACATTTGCTCATTAATAACGCATTTCAACAAATGAACACAAAAGTTTATGTTGGCATGGGTAAAACGACAGAAATGAGGAATCTTAGATAAAAAATGTTATGCATTCAACTACCCACCATATAGCTTCAATAGACTTGCCGAGAAAAGCGACTGAAAGCTGGCGAGCAAGCCCTTGGCTCAAGTCGTAAATATTTAGCTTGACCTTCTGACCCTCCTGTTTATAAAGTTCAGAACATGCCATCAGCAAAATCATACAGAAGAAACAAAAAAGTAAAATGGAAGAAAGTAAACAAAGAGAAATAAGCAATCGCTATAATACCTCCGCCATAACTTCCCTTGAATCCTCTACAAACTATTATTCCAACGGAACCTAGAAAAGAAAATATTTCTTTCAGATCTAAGCTAGATTATGAATAAAATTATCATGTAGATGTTACAAGTGCATAACCAAGAGGGCATAATGAAATTTCAAATCAACCAAACAGTATTCAACAAAAAAAAATGGCAGCATGAACAAATATATTGGAAAAAGGATATCCCCAATTCTAAGATCAAACGAATATAAACTAACCCAAAGACCATCAAATCCAAAGAACAAGAAGAAGAAGAAGAAGAAGAAGAAGAACAGATTCGTAGAGAACAATTACCTAAGAGAAGGAGAGATTAGACGCAGATGTTAGAGCAAACCAGAGACGAGAACGCGTAGCAGAGGACGAAAGAGCGAACAAGGTCGGGAGCTCCAGCCCATTTAAAGAAACGATTCTGAGAATCAATTTGCGATGAGCAGAACTAAACGCACAGAAGAAAACTATGCGGGTATCATCATCCACCGTAAGCTTTATTCAACTTGCACTTTGGACGGCAGATGTTCTCATCGTTCATGACGTTTTGTAGGTTCAGTTCCTACACCATGCCATATAGTTTTGGTCTTCGAGAACCGTCTGACACGTGGCACTTTTAAAAGGCCTCAGGAAACTTCTAGATAGTGCCCCGCGCGGTAATGGTCATGGTGAGAACGTGCTGAATAATCGGAGCCGACACCCTAATCTTGGAACCCTGCCAAAGGTTTTTTATTTTTATTTTTATTTAATTTAATATTGAGCAATAAATTCGAAAATATGTGCTTATATTTCAGATTAATAATTTCCTTTGAGGGCCCTTTCAAATATACAGTTAATTTCAAGGTTATGAAAATTAGATCGGACAATGAACCGGAAGAAGAAGAAGTTCACGGTTCGACCGGTTCAACCGGTCGAATCGGAGTCGAACCGGATGACGTAATAAATAATAATATATATCAAAAATTAATAAAATTAACATAATATAATATAAATATATGAGCATTTAATAATATTTATAAAATTTTAAAAATATATAATAAAAATTTATAAATATAAATATCATTTAAGAATAATATAATTATATGTTTATAATTAAAAATATTTATAAGAATAAAATTTAATATAATATATAAATTCATAATATTAAAAATTAATGATCATTAATATAATATAAATATATGAGCATTTAATAATATTTTATATTTATAAAATTTTAAAAATATAATAAAAATTTATAAATATAAATATCATTTAAGAATAATTTATTTATATATTTATAATAAAATATATTTATAAGAATAATATTTAATATAATGTATAAATTCATAATATTAAAATTTATATTATAAATTCTTATAGTATACATTATAATAAATTTATAATACACTAGCTCAAATGTGTAGCCCAACTAAGCTTAAATTTGAAGCCCAACTAGTCCAACCAAGCCCAAATTTACATTCTAAATTATTCATGCAACTTTTTTTAGTCCTACATCATAGGAGGAGTTTGAAGTAGTTGCTTTGAACCCTTTAAATGGTGTGAAGTACACACTTCTTCCTAAACACATTATTTGTGATACTTAAGATAATGTGCATATATTAAGGTGTACTTAATTATTATATTTAATAAAAATATTTTAAAAAATTAAAAAATTTTAATAAATTAAAATATATTATTTAATATTTAATTAAAACAAAATTAGAATTTTTTATATAATCGGCCGGTTCTTTCCAAACCGAACCGGTTCAATGGTTCACCGGTTGAACCGCCGGTTCAATCCGGTTCGATGCGAAGCCGGTTCTGTGGGTTGGATCGGACCGGTCACCAGACCAGTTCATGATTGAACTGGTTGAACCAGCCGGTCTGGTTCGATTTTCAAAACATTGGTTAATTTAGTTTTTAAAATATATTATCAAAATTTTGAAATTAAAAGATTCTATTAATTTCTTGCTTTTTTGGAAAATAAATTCGTGCTTTTATATTTAAAATTCTCAAATAAAAAGCACTAATTGAGATCATGTAATCCTGCTTTTTGTTGGTTAGATCTACGTCGTTTGGGATAGCTTTTTCATTGCTTTTTAAATCAACTTTCTAGTACAAAAATTTTTTTAACTAAAAAGTTGTTTTAGAAAGCATTAAAAAAGCTGTCCCAAACCAAAACCATCATTGCTTGCAAAAGGCTGGAAAAACAAATCAAAGTTCATCTAAATATTTAAGGGAGGTTGAATTATGATAATATAATAAATATTAATATTATTTTAAAATATTAATCAATATAGTATTTAATAAAATATTTTTAATAAATATACAATCAAATGGTTAAAATACACATAAAATATAAGATATTAACATTATTATGTGCAAAAAAATTATGGTGGCAAAGTATTTAATATCTTAGCTTGTACAAAGATTCAGAATCCATATAAATAAAAGTTGCAAGAGAATAAAAAATTTTATGTGAAAAACTCAAAAAGAGTAAAAATCAGATAGTATAACCCAATTGAAATAATATACTATATAATTTAGGATTCAAGAATCCATCATTATGAAGAAGATAAGATTATACATAGTTGAGAAAAAAATTTTATTCTGCAACAGATTAGTTGTTCCCAATCGAATAATGGAAATTTGCTGGTGGGTATGATGGTAGCAAATAGTGGTTATCGATGGCTATTGTTGAGCAAGGCAATATATTTCTTTAGATGTCATAGCTTCAAAGCATTTCTCATATAGAAAATGAAGCATTATTTATAGGTTTTTTGAGAAGGATATTTTGATAACTTTGGCCATAATCCAAACACTATATCGAATGATCTACTTTGATGCCCTTGATATTAGATCATTTATTTATCATTTGACTACCTTAATGACTTCATAATTGAATGATCTTGAACTAGTTAGTTTTATCTCATCGTTCCACTCGTTTTGACAATAAGCATGCATGCATAGGCTCTAATGGTGTGGGCTTAAAAATATGAGCATAAATTTTTTTTTATTGAGAATACTATTGCTAAGGAAATTTTTATTTACTAATAGATATCACTCTGATATGTAGAAATGATATTGTTTATATAATAAATAGGGTGATCCCCCATTTTGTTCTCATATTAATGCAAAATTATTGCATGGGGGAAATAATAAGATATAAATAAAGTATTTCGCTGGAGATTGGCTTTGACATAAATAAAATCTAGCTTGATATACTTTGAGTTATTTTAAAATAGCATGACACATATCTATCCATTAAGAATTAGTATAATAGGAACCCTTGAATTTCCTTAAGAATGATATATTTAGTTATCTTTTTTATTGAGCTATAAATGAAGTAGGGCTACTACTCTTCCAATCAAACATTATACACCCTTTATGTTTCTCAGAGGTTTCATGTCTTATATAACTTTTATCATATATAGGTTTGCCTTGATTCACCTACAAGTGACCATGAATCCAAAAAAATTTCCTCATGTATCCACAAAAGTACATTTAGTAGGGTTAAGACACATAATATAATATCAAAGGATTTGAAAGCATTGCTTTAGGTCTAAAAGATATGAAATCAATATCAATCAATAATAAAAATTGGTGTGATCAATAAAACCATATTATTTCAATATTTCAAAGAAGTCTATCAATCTATAAGAAAATTAGTAAAAGACTTTCAATCAATAACAAGTGTTGTATAGTGAAACAAGCCTTAATTAACTATCAGTTATATACATGTTGATGGTTTTATCACATTCTTCTATCAATCATTATGGCATGTATAACTGTCTATCAATATGTCATACTATATAATTATGCTATATTAATATACTATATCACTATGCCTACTAGTGCACTATATCAATTTGTTTATTAATGTCTATCAGTATCCCTATTATATACTTTGCCTTGTTGTACTAGTATCAATTCAGGTTCCATCAGTCCTATTTTAGTTATATCTATCAATCAATTAATTCATACGCTATCATGAAAATGCAATCATGATGCTATTATGATTAATAAGGCAAGATATATAGTTTTAATATGGTGTTTTTAACATCTTCAACATGAACTATGAACTAGTTGGTCATTAGTCTTTATATTATCATAATTTTTCTTAAATTATAAATGAGTTCACAGGTGGATTTCAATAATTAAATGAAGAGTTATTATTCTCTGCCTATCGGCATAATTCAGTTAATTAGTTAAAAATATATATATAGGATTACACCACAAAATTTTATTTTAAGAAAAGTCAGTCAGCCCATCCTCATGCATAGGATATTATGTTTTAAGAGTGAACTCGTATTAGTTATATTATTAACATCTAGCCTTCCTTACTTATATGCAAATGCATCATGTATTAATCTTATCATTTTCTCTCTATAATTCAACATTCAACTTCATGTATAAAATGCAATGATTTAAATATAGGGAAAATTATTGAAAGTACGAGATGCGCTAAGAGGGGGTGAATTGGTATTTTAAAAATTTAAACCTAAACAGGAGTTCTAATTTTTTTTTGTATTTTTAAAATAACAACTTAACAAGTAGAATGCGGAAGCTAGTAATTCGTTCACAACTACGATATTGGTGACACAATTATAAATTTCACAATATGAGATCAAAATCAGATTTTTCACCAAGCAATTTAAAATAATAAATAAATGCGTGAAAAGTAAAGTGCGGTAAAAATGGAAAAAGCACTCCAGAGATTTTTATAGTGGTTCATTCATTTGACATACGTCCACTCCCCAGAGTCCTCACTCCGGGATTTGCACTAATAAAAATTGACACTTCTTTTACTCCCACAGTAAGGCGGAGAAGCCTTTACAAGACTCACTTTCACCTTCTCCGGTGTGGCGGAGTACCAAACGCTATGTCACCCTCCCGGTGACGGCAGCGGACCTTCTCCTTTTTCTCCCTCCTGGAGATGGCATAGTACCTTTGAGGATGTCGACCTTGAAGCCTCTCTTCCTAGAGAGCCTTCTAGAGACTCACCAAAGCCACAGGAGAAGCAAGCGTGCAGCTAGCTCGAAGCAACCGTATGATCCCCTCACACTCCTTCTCCCTCACGCTCAAGCTCACCTTCTCCTTCCTCTCAAAAATATTGGATCTCTCCAAAAGCTCCCCCTCAAGAGTTCCTTCTTCTGTCTAACACGGCCTTAATAACCACTTATTGAAAATTAAAAAGTTCTTTTAAATTAGGCTCTAGAAAATCCTAAAAATTCTAATTTGATGTTTCTGTTCGTACAGTACGATATAATATTGTACAGCACGATCAGTTCAAAAATAGATTCGTTTAGTACAAATGCAGATAAACAGTTCACAAATTTTATGAACATCATACAGTACGATCCGGAGATCGTACTGGACGATCGGTTTATTTTCAACTATTCATACGGGATGATCTATGGGATGAATGAAATTCGTCTCTGTCTATCATCCCACACTGTACCATTCGTACAGTACGATTAGTTCATTTCAATCCATCATCCGGTACGATATAAATATCGTCCGGGACGATCAGTTCAATAAATCGTGGTTTCGTTTGGTATGATCGACGGGACGATCCAAAATCATCTCTATTCATCATACAGTACGATTGACATCGTACAATATAATCAAATGCAATTATGAAACCAAGATTTAATTACCTGATTATGGGAGGTAATTTTGGCAAGATTTCAAAAAATTGTACAGTACGATTGTGATCACGATTGTAATCGTACAGTACGATTAGTTCAGCAAATCAAAATTAAATCTTATCGAAGTTATTCTGGTAGCTAGGGTTTGTGAAAAGAAACTAATCGTACAGTACGCTTAGTTTATAATACTAATCATACAGAATTTAGCCGTTAGCCTGAGTATTAATGCCTTATCGTACAGTACGATTTAAAGTCGTACAGTACGATATGTTTTTAAAAAAATTTCCTTCTTTAAAAAAACTTTCCCCTGTGTGTGCATGGCCACTCCTTTTACATACATGCTTTTATGGCACACTCAAGAAAAAAAATAAAAGAAAATAAAAATATAAGATTTTGTATATCCTATTTTACCTAGTCTTGAGTCTCCAGCAGTCTTGAACTATTTGTATCTTATCTAAAAGTTAGTTCTCACAGACAAGAATAAATATTTATAAAAAGAATAATAATTAATTCAATAATTATTATTTTTCATCATCAAAATCAAGGTCTCGGGATCTTGGATTGCAACAATCTCTCCCTTATTGATGGTGTCAAATAATATTATCTGATACCCACAGTAGATGTTATTTTTTTCCTTACCTCCCCCTCACTAGGATGATATATTTTAAAATATCGATGGATGTTCAAAATTCTTTTTATATTTTTTGTTTTATGTTTTTTTTTGAAATTTAAATAAAAAAGAACGAAAATAATATAACATAATAGGAACGACAAATAGCATTAAATTGAAGAATATAACATTATAAAAACTTCTCCCCCTTTTGACAACAGTAAAAAGAGAAGAACAACACATAACAGTACAAAAGTAAGAATTACAAACATAAGCAACTAATAGAAGGAAATACAACAAACTAAAGCATTTAAAAATCGAGATCCTGATCTAGAGGTGGTGGTGGAGGTGGTGGAACCACTTGAAAATACTGATGGAGGGACGCAAACTGGTGATCTATTGAGGTGAAGCGTTCCCCAAACCATTTCATGTCAATTTCATGCTGTTGGCGTTGTTGATCAATGTGGGAGTCCAGTCTCATTTCCAAATGATCAAGTCGTTGAATAATGTCATCAGGAGGTTAGGCAAGGTGTGCAAGGCCAGGTGGTTGTATTGGTGGTGGAGGAGGTGCTTCGCTAGGAGCAGCAGCCTCTTCTTCATCAAAATCGGGATCAGCTTGCGCGGCCTCCCGATGGAATAGAATACGAAAAGAGGAGTCTGTATAAAAGATTGGAAGATTGTCCGGAGGGAGAGGATAGTGAATTTGGTATTTGGCGTCTAGGATGTATCCAATGATGTGTCCTAGAGTAAGATTTTATTTTTATGGGGCACTAGGATAGCGGAGAGCAGCCAAGGCATGAATATAATCTAAAATCATTTGAGCTTCATCGAATTTTGTGGCTGACATGATTAAATATGTCACTACTAACAACAATGGGGTAATGTGGATGCGATCTCCAGCTTTGGGTATAATTGATGTGCGAAGAACATGCTGGATAACGCGGGCATTTTGATTTAGGCTTTGGACAAGAGATAGGTGGGAATTGATGGCTACATTCCTAAGGAGTATGTTGATAGATGACCAATCAAAATTATTTATGAGGAGAGATTGGGGACGAGGTCCTTCAGTGGATAGGCCAATATGCTCAGCGATATCGTCTTTAGTGATGACGATGTTTTTCTTGCAGACATAGGAAGTAAGGGTTGTGCATTCTAAGTTGATCTTAAGGTTTGCTAAGAATTCGTAGAGGAGTTCAGAATGAAATAGAAAAGCTAGGGTAAAGAGGAATTGAAGAGTCGTGGAGGCAAAGAAATTCATCACCTCGAAATTGAGTGCAGCTTGATTAAGCATGCGTGAAGGAGTAATTTTGGCCTCTTTGAATTTTTTGTAGGCTTTTTCGTCAACTGTAGAGAGAAAGTGGTCGTCAACCCAGCGAGAGGAGGAGGAGCTCCCCTCGATCAGTCAGCCTCGCTTGCTTCCACCAGCCATAGAGCAAAAAGTGTTTGAAGGGAGCAAGGAGTTAAAAGAGTTGAGTGAAATGGAGAATGAAATCCCTTCAATTTATAGAATTTTAGCACTATCGTACAGTACGATATAGGATTATACAGTACGATCAGGTGAGTTATTTCGTCTGGACAACTTTTTCAGAAAAGTGAGTCAAATAGTACAGTATGATCAGAATCTTACTAGACGAATGTGAGTGAGAGGTCGTTCGTCCCGAGGAGTCGTCTGAACGACTTTTGACAAAATCGATCGTACAGTACGAACGGGTGTTCATACAGTACGAACTGTAATAAATTTTGTATCGGCCGAGTTTAACTTCATCCCAATCCAAATTGACACGTGTATCGTATAGTACGATGGGTGGTTCGTACAGTACGATGATCAGGTAGTTTGTATAGTACGATGGATATAATTTCAGACATATTTGGACCGTTGAAAGAATTGAAGGCTGTGATTAGTGTATTAGTAGGTATCATACAATACGATAGGTAATTGTACAGTATGATTAGCATTGGAATCCAAGATTGGGTATTAGCAAGATGAGTGTGAGAGGATCAGAAAACCTTTTTTTTATTTAAAAAAAAATAAACAGATAGAAAACACACAAACACATAATTTTTTTTGTTAATCAAGCATGAATATTGATGACACCTAATTTTATTCTCAATGTAATAAATGTGTCATATGCTAGTGATTTTATGAAAATGTCAGCTAGTTGATCTTCAGTAGCAATATGGTGTAATTCAATATCTCTCTTGGCTACATGATCTCTTATAAAGTGATGTCAGATGTCTATATGCTTTGTTCATGAGTGCTGAATTGGATTTTTAGATATGTAAATTGCACTAGTGTTATCACACATTATTGGGATGATTCCTACGGGTAGTCCAAGATCTAAAATCTATTATTTTAACCATGGAACTTGAGCAACACAGCTTCCTACCGCTATATATTCTGCTTCAGCTGTTGAGAGGGCTACCAAATTTTGTTTTCTATTGGATCATGAAACTAAAGATTGTCCAATGAATTGATAGGTACTAGAGGTGCTTTTTTTATCTACCCTACATCCTGTAAAGTCTGAATCCGAGTATCCTAAGATTTCAAAAGTAGTGTTGTATCTAGGATACCAAATTCCTAAGTTTGGGGTGCCTAGTCGATATCTAAGAATTCTTTTGACAGCAGTCATGTGAGATTCTTTTGGGTCAGCTTGAAAATGAGCACAGAGACACACACTAAACATTATATCCGATCTACTGGCAGTTAAGTAGAGAAGTGATCCAATTACTCCCCTATACTTCTTTTGGTATATAGACTTTCCATTAGGATCTTTATCCAATTGAATGTTAAAACTCATGGGAGTATTCATAGCCTTAGTATTATCCATTTCATACTTTTTCAGAATATCATTGATGTACTTAGATTGGCTAAGGAATGTTCCACCTTCCATCTGTTTTACACTAAATCCTAGAAAATAATTAAGTTCGCCCATCATACTCATTTCGAACTCGTCACTCATTGTCTTTGAGAATTCATCACATAAGATTTTCTTTGAAGATCCAAATAAAATATCATCTACATAAATCTGAATAATGAGTATCTCATCTCCTACCTTTTTTAAGAAGAGGGTGGTGTCCACACTACCCTTAACAAAGCCTCTATCTAGTAGAAATATACTAAGTCTTTCATACCAGGCTCTAGGTGCTTGCTTTAACCCGTATAGTGCCTTTTTCAATTTAAACACATGATTTGGAAATTGTGAGTTTTCAATGTAGTTTGAGTCTAACATATAAATATTATTTATGCATTTTCCTTCTAACAAAAGTGAATCATTTAGGCTAATCATGCATTTGTTAGAAAGAAACTTTATGTCAGAGCCCTTGTCACATAGTTAACTAATACTTAAAAGATTATGCTTTAAACCATCAACTAAAAGTATATTTTCAATTACCAAATTCTTAGATTTCCAATGATACCTGAGCCCACCATTTTCCTGATGGTGTTATCTCCTAAAGTCACCTTGCCTCCTGATCTGGCCTCTAGTGTCACAAACTACTTCATGTCTCCAGTCATGTGTCTCGAGCAGCCACTGTCCAGGTACCACATGCTCTCACTAGATCTTTTGTAAGAGCATCCCTACAATATCAATCACAGGTTAGTTTTGGAAACCCAAGTGAGTTTGGGTTCCACCTTATACTTGTATGAATGAAATGTATACATATTATGTTGTGATGAATGCAGCTTAGGTCTCCACACTAGATGTGTCATATGGTGAATTGTGCACGTGCGGGCTATGTGACCTATCATGCCACAAGAATAACACCTAACACCGGGAAATGGGTTCACTAATCTACGGGGGTGATAGTGCCTATTCTTGGGTCTAGATAATGCATGCTATGATGGTTTTGAGTGAGATGGTTCACATGGTGGAGGTTTATAAAACTCAGTAAATGTGGGAGATATTTTATTGTTCTCATATGTATGAAGTTTTTCTTTTAGAAATTCATTTTTTTTATTAAGACTTGCAATTTTGAATTTTAATGTATACTCACTTCTATCTAGTTCACATGCAAGTTCATCTAGCTCTTTAAATGTATTCTCTAGTCCAACATGTGATGATTTCAAGATATCGTGTTCAGTAGTTAATTCAATATGCTTCTTGTTTAATGCATCATGTTCATCAAGAATGGACATGTGATCTCTATCTAAGTCAGAAAAATCTTTAACTACACTAGCATGCTCTTTTTGTAAAGTACTAAACTCAGTGTTAAGACTAGCATGCATTTTCTTTAACTTTCTATACGAGTCATGAATCTTTTCAGAAATAATTAGCAGCTCATCATAAGAAAGTTAACATACCTCATCTTGATCAAGGTTATCATTAGTTATAAGACATAAATTCGTTACCTCCTCCTCTACTTCTTCTTCTGATGATTCTGAAGCAGAGTCGGCCCAAAATACTTTTTGTGTCTTAAATTTACCCTTCTTGAACTTTGATCTTTCCTCACCCTTCTCCTTGGTTTAATGCATCTTAACGTTGGGACAATCAGCTCAAAGATGACCTGGTTTCCTGCACTCAAAGTAAATTGTGTCAGATGCAGCTTTAGTATTCTTTAAGCTTTTACCTTTGTTCCAATTGCTTTGATGACGCCATTGCTTTCTTTTTAGAAAATTCTTAAACTGACAAGTCATCAAGGCTATGTCGTCATCTTCCTCTACTGCAGAACTGTCACTATCAAAATTGTTTGCTTTTAGAGCCACCGTTCACTCCTTCTTCTTTTCACCTGCATCACTTTGTCGTTGACTCACTCCTTGCTCGTAGGCAATGAGTGACCCAAGAAAATTGTCAATTGAATAAACGTTTAGATCATTGGACTCAGTTATTGCTATAATTTTTGTATCATACGAGCTAGGCAAACATCGCAGTATTTTATTCACTTTTTTAGAGTTAGACAACTCTCTCCCTAAAGCATGTAAGGATGTCACAATCTAGGTGAATCTAATATACATTTCAGATATAGTTTCACTAGGTTTCATGCGGAATAGTTCGTAATCATGCAGTAGTATGTTTAACCTAGATTGTTTGACTTCACTTTTTCATTTGTATGTGATACATAGTTTATCTCAAAATTGCTTACCAGTACTACAAGTAGACACTCGCATATAATCTTCTAATTTTAATGTGTAAAAGAAATAATTTAGGCATTTAGCATTTAATTGTGTGAATTCTCTATCCTCAATGCTCCATTCATTAAAAGATAATTCAGTTTTAACTCCATTCAACATACGAAATGGTGTAGTGTAACCTTCTTGAACTAACATCCACATGCGATAATATAAAGAATGTAAAAATGTAGACATGTGTATTTTCCAGAAATTAAACGGTATATTATCAAATAAAGGTGGACGGGTTATAAAATAACCCTCCGTAGTGTTACGGTTACCAAAATGTGCCATGGATCTTATATTTCTAGGTTTTCTAAAATACTATTTTGAAACCCTGCTCTGATACCACTTGAAAGTACAAGATGCACCAAGAGGGGGGGGGTGAATTGGTATTTTAAAAATTTAAACCTTAACAGGAGTTCTATTTTTTTTATATTTTTAAAATAACAACTTAACAAGTAGAATGCGGAAGCTAGTAATTCACTCACAACTACGATATTGGTGACACAATTACAAATTTTATAATACGAGATCAAAATCATATTTTTCACCAAGTAATTTAAAATAATAAATAAATGCGTGAAAAGTAAAGTGCGATAAAAATGGAAAAAGTACACCAGAGATTTTTATAGTGGTTCGGTCACTTGACCTACATCCACTCCCCGGAGTCCTCCACTCTGGGATTTGCACTAATAAAAGTTGACTCTGCTTTTGCTCCCACAACAAGGCAGAGAAGCCTTTACAAGACTCACTTTCACCTTCCACGGTGTGGCGGAGTACTAAACGCTATGTCACCCTCCCGGTGACGGCAGCGGACCTTCTCCTTTTTCTCCCTCCTAGAGACGGCAGCGTACCTTTGAGGATGTCGACCTTGAAGCCTCTCTTCCTAGAGAGCCTTCTAGAGACTCACCAAAGCCATAGGAGGAGCAAGCGTGTAGCTAGCTTAGAGCAACCGTGTGATCCCCTCACACTCCTTCTCCCTCACACTCAAGCTCACCTTCTCTTCCATCTCAAAAACCTTGGATCTCTCCAAAAGCTCCCCCTTAAGAGTTCCTTCTTCTGTCTAACACGGCCTCAACAACCACTCATTGAAAATTAAAAAGTTCTTTTAAATCAGGCTCCAGAAAACCCTAAAATTTCTAATTTGATGTTTCTGTTCATGCAGTACGATATAATATCATATAGTACGATTAGTTCAAAAATAGATTCATTCAGTATGAATGAAGATGAATAATTCACAAATTTTACGAACATCGTACAGTACGATCCGGAGATCGTACTAGACAATCGGTTTATTTTCAACTGTTTGTACGGGACAATCTATGGGATGAATGAAATTCATCTCTATCCATTATCCCGCACTGTACCATTCGTACAGTACAATTAGTTCATTTCAGTCCATCGTCTGGTACGATATAAATATCGTCCGGGATGATTAGTTCAATAAATCGTGGTTTCGTTTGGTACGATCGACAGGACGATCCAAAATTATCTCTGTTCATCGTACAGTATGATTGACATCGTACAGTACGATCAAATGCAATTATGAAACCAAGATTTAATTGTCTGATTACGAGAGTTAATTTTGGCAAGATTTCAAATAATCGTATAGTAGGATTGTGATCGTACAATACGATTAGTTTAGAATATCAAAATTAAATCTTACCAAAGTTATTTTGGCGGCTAGGGTTTGTGAAAACAAACCAATCGTACAGTACGATAACAATCGTACAATATGATTAGTTTACAATACTAATCATACATAATTTAGCCGTTAGCCTGAGTATTAATGCCCTATCGTACAATACGATTTAAAGTCGTACAATACGATATGTTTTAAAAAAAATTTCCTTCTTTAAAAAAAATTCCCCCTGTGTGTGCATGGTCACTCCTTTTACATACATGCTTTTGTGGCAGACTCAAGAAAAGAAAAATAAAAGATAATAAAAATACAAGATTTTGTACATCCTATTCTACCCAGTCTTGAGTCTCCAGCAGTCTTGAACTGTTTGTATCTTTCCTGAAATGTTAGTGCTCACATACAAGAATAAATATTTATAATTTGAAAAGAATAACATATTAATTCAGTAATTATTATTTGTCATCATCAAAATCAAGTGCTCAGGATTCTGGATTGCAACAATTATACCCTATTCATTTACTTTAAAAAATTATAACTAACATTTTACTTTGTGAAATTCTATAATATTACAGTCAAAATGCTCATAATGGTTATATCTATTATATACAAAACGTTATACAATAACAGTTTGGTAAATCAAAAGAAAATGCATTTTTGGCATATTTAGAAGAGGTAAAGCTCGTAAAAACAAAATCATAAAAAATAAGAGTACGAATATATTTATTTACAACAATTAAAATAACTTTCATAATAGAAGCGATAAATGAAAAAGCCCTTGAGAGCTTCCTTTCTCTCATCTTCTCTCTCCCTTCCCTTCTTCTCCTTTCTTTTATTTCCTCGAAAGCAAAATGAGAGTGAGGGAGGGGTGTTGGGGTAGCAAGGATATTTAAAGAAAAATATTTAAAAATCAATTTTAGTGCCTAGCACCATGATGCGCAAGATCCAATGCCAGTGTGTTACATGTCGCCCCTAGATTACTATAGAATAGAGAGCTCAGCGTTGTGGCAGATCTTTCCCAGCAATGTTGTGCTTGCCAGTCTAGCATTGCACTATCCCCTAGTACATCATATTTTCATATTTTTCAAATAAATATATTTTAAAATTTTGGGTTATTATATACTGCATCAAGGAATAGAGATTTTGTATCACATTATGATAGCTTGATTGTGAGAGTATTTATTTGTGATAATGAATTGCAAGAGGGAGAGGAAGAGAAGTAGTGTCTTCTAAAAAGGATTAAGTATGCAAGCACCTATAGTGACTAGCAAGCCTATCACAACTGATAACTTAGATGAAATGCATACATCCAAATATCCTAGCAAGTCCAACTTGGTTCAAGGTAATCAAGTAAAATTAGAAAAATGAAGATGATGAACTCACTCGGATCATATTTAACTCACTAGAATCACGATAAACTTGTTAGGCTCATGATGAACTTGTTAGGCTCATGATGAACTTGTTAAATAGTATTTGGTCCAAAGCTTAACAAGACTAACTCACCTACTCATTCAAGCAAGTCAATGACTTCACCTAACAAGTTAGCAATTTCATCTAGTATGTTAGTGACTTCTTAGAATAAATTCTTGATTCATTTAGCAAGCTAGTGACTTCATCAATTAATTATTCATATGTCAATTATCCATGCACTATTATGTACTTAAGGCTTTATGCATCATATATCTTAATATAGTTTCTTATTTCTTATGTGGCCTTTCATTTAGTGCCCAAACCATGATATAAACATATAAATAAAAGCTATGGGGATGTTTTAAAACATCAAGCCATATATAATCAAGTCTTACACTTTTGATAATACACTAAAATCCTTGAATTTTGCTCTAAATTCTCTAGCTTTTCTTTCTTCTCGCTCTCTATTTTTCCCATGTGTGCCTTATTGATCATATTAATAAGATTTTGGCATTACCTATAGATAAATTTAGAATCAATATCCTCTAATATGTGGTGAATATGGATTAATGATAAGAATTAAAAATAAAGTACTATGAGAAGCAGAGTAACAAAATAGAGAAGAATATGTGAACATGAATTTTTAGGAGTTTTGAACAAAAAAGTAACTGATAAAGATGGAAGAAAGGATCCTGAGAATAATCTAGGGAGCTTTGGAGCATATTTGTTGAACCACTTCAAATGTGAATATGCTAAGAGGATCCCTAGATTCAAGCATTTAAGGGTAATCAACATGTGTAAGAATATTGGCTTCAACCTTGCAATAGATAAAATTTGTTATATGAACATTAAAGAAGAATATGCTCCCCTCCTTGACAAATTGAAAAGCCAAAATCACATTTGACTAATATGTATTTAAGAGAAATCTCAAAGTTTTCACCTCTAATGAAGTTTGAAATACCCTACCTAGACTCTTACAATAATAAGATTTTCATTCTATCTTTATATAAATAATCATTCCTTATCAATGATTTTTTTTTCTAAAATAAATTATCTATTGTACCTCAAAATTGGTGAATTCAATAAGTTGGATTTGGTGAACTTACCAGTTGGGTTGAAAATATTGATTATGGTGAATTCAAGCCAAATATGATAAAACTCGAGGAATTCACCCCCTCGATATGAATTGAGGAACTCACCTTCATAGGCGAGTTTAATAAGCACAAAGAAAAAGAAACTGGGAACAGTTTTAAATAAAGTTAAGTCTAGGAATGAAAAATTTATTTGAAGTCAGTTAAAATCAGTTCAGAACAGTGCTAGAAATTTTTTTTTCCTAAGAACTCAAAAAATGGAAGAAGGTAGAATAATTTAAATTTAGGACCAGAGTTGATCTCAGCTTAGGGTCAAGTTTAAAAGTTTTGAGACTATTCCCTATAATAGAGCTAAGGCGCTCATGTATATAGATAGTTTGTGCTTTAGGAAGTCACCTTTTATTCTTAAATTTTAGCTTAGTTTTATTTCAAGGAAGGGGATATATCTAGTGAACTTAATTATAGAAATCCCATAATTTTCTTAGATCATTTTTATAAGCAAATTATATGTTTATGTAATTTACTATCCACTTATTTTACGTTTAATCTTAGGAAATAATTTAGATTCAATCAAAGATCTATCATCCTAACTCGACAAAACTGAAGCATTGTGCCTCAACCACTTGAAAATTCGTGGAATAGAAAAATCAAGCCATTGAACTTAGGCTCACTCATTTGCAATAAGATTCACATTGGGTAAAGAGAGCAGTCCATTATGCTAGACACATTTTAATGGTTACCCCTGCAAAGATTGAGTTTTGACAAAAGATGAGGTTCATGAAAGATGAAGACTTAATTAAGTGTACATATATATATAGATAATTGCATGTACACTTGAATAAAATTTTAAATTTTTATAATAATATTTTAAAATTCAAACTTGATTATATAATTTAATTATTGAAAATAACTATAACTAACAATAATTTATTAGTTAAAAATTTAAGAATTAAATATAATATATATTTTAAATATGAGAAATTTTAATTTTTAATATAAACTAACAGTTAAAGTTTCATGTGGATTTAAAATTAGTATCTGTTATTAGAATCTAATATTAAATATGTTTGAAGAAAAAAATTGATGAGGAGATTTAGAGATAAAAAATGAGAGAGAATATGAAAGCTAAAAATATTATCAACATATATTGACATAGTATTAATGAATTTCTTAATTTGACAAAAAATATTAATATATAATTTAAACATGGATTTATTAAACATAAAATAGATTTATTTATATATTCTCTAATTTTATTTTTTTGACATAATACTTGATAAATTTTATTTGATGGTATATTGTGCTCTAATAAAATGGATTATTCTCCTTTAAATTATTTTAACTTAAATTTAATTGTAGAATATTCTCTCATAATTACTTTGTGTTTTATGATTTACTAGCCTTTTTTTTTTTTGGTAAAGCCCATTTATGGGTGTAGATTTTATATCATCAAAATAAAAGTTACAAGGTTCCTAAAGGAAACCACAAATCACTAATGCTCCCAGAGCTATAGTCAAAAGAGAAAATAAAACCTATAGAGCATAGGTTTCCAAACTAAGATACACAAGAAATAAAAAATAAGGTAGGCAAGAAGCCAAACCCAAAAATAAGCCCAAGCTTGAATATGCATTAAGAGCAACCAGAAACCACCAAGAGGAATATGCAAAATCAAGTGAGGCCACAAACTAAACAAAACACCAGATCAAAAACACAATGAATAACCCAATTAAAACTCCAACCAATTCACATGGAAATCCAAAGCCAGCATCACTCTCCAAAATATAAAAGGAATAGCAAAAAGAATTAAACCACAGGCCCATGAAGGTAGAACTTGAAAGGCAAAGAGATCAAATAGAAACATAAAGATAGAGTTATTTAGCACAAATCAATTGTCTGCCAATAATAACAGCTCCAGCCATCAACGAAGAGAATCAAAGACTCATACAGGGAACTGCTATATTAAAAAACTTGAGGCAACAAGACACAACCACAATAAAGCAGCTGGATATTAGCCAAATCCCCTCAACAATAATCAATATACACAATAAAAGATGATCTAGGCAAAGAGGATAAAATACAAAAAAGGATGTAGCCCAAAAGGAGAAATGATGGCATAAAAGGAGAAATAGGGGCTTAGATATATGTAATATTAAATATAACTGATCTTTGAAAATTTTCCAGTGTTGCCAAGCAAACTCCATAAGGAATCCATCTGTCCACAATCATAAATGGTAACAATATAGGAAGAATTCTCCCAACCATAATCACTGAAAAAATCACAACCGAGAGAGCCACAAGACACCAGACCAAGACATGGGGCAAATGCAACTAGATATAATCCAGTAGAAATCAAGTAGTCAACCAACACGACCAAATCCTCCACAAACAACCACTATCATACCAAAAAAACCAATAAGATGAGAACAACAGGACTGGTAGCAACAAAGGAAATTTCCCAAATATTAGAGGAAAACATGCAATCCTTGCCCATAAATTCCATCTAAAGGCACTTTAAAAAGATTCAAATAGGCAATCAGAGACCATCTATAAGAGAAAAATTGAGCCATCAAATCATGCACATAGACATATTCAAGAAGAGACCCATCACCCACAGTTGATATAAACATATGGAAAGCAAAAGAATTAATGAATAGCAAAGAACTGCAACACATATACTCAATCTAACCCAAAAATATAAACAAAATAGCCAAGCTAGAAAAGAGGAGATAAAGAGGCATGGACACTGTTTATAGGGAGAAGCAGAATATAGATCTTACCCCAACAACTAACTTCTGGTGTATGGCACACCCAAAGCGTTAAGATTGACCTTATCATTGAGAGTTTTATGTAAAGAGTTTTTTTTGTATAAAATATTGTCATTTTTCTTGGTACCTACTCCAACCAATCAGCATATGTGTTACCTTCCCTCAAGATATGGGAAATTCTATTATTTAATCTACAAAGTAGGTTCATTATTTTTTTGAATAAGTAGAAAAAGTTAGCATTATGACACTTTGGCATTTACTAAAGAAATAATCAGTTTTGAATCAGATTTAATCCAAATATTCCAAAAATTATTATTGATGCATAATAAAAGGCCCTTGTAAATAGTAATCAATTCAGCACATATAACATTGCATTTGGGAATTTTAGAAGTAAAACTATTAAGAAAAGCAACATCGTGATCATGAATAAAGCCACCATAGCCACAACCAATATGAGAGATAGAATCATCGATGTTAAGTTTGAATTTATCTTTAAAGGGATTTCACCTCACAATCCTGATGGAGGAGACCCCACCATTGCTAGAACATTCAATGTTGAAGAAAGAGGCCTATGCATCCTTTCCTCTGAAATGCTTGTAGGTCAACATTTTATCATTAAAAAGCTGTATGATTTTGCTTTTTAAAGAATTTATAACCCCATTAGATCTCATTTTGACACCACTATGCTTACAGTTACTCCTTTTATTCCATAACAACTAGAAAACCACCAAAGAAGTAATAGTAAGAATATGGCCTTTAGGTCTTTTGAAAAACCAGGCGACTAAGTAGTAGAAATTATAATTATTAGAGAAAAAAATTAAACCGATACCTTTTTTCAGATTAAGCAAGACCCTAGAAGAAACATGAACAATCAAAAAGACATGCCTCAATGTTTCAATATGATAACAACATTGACATTTTGAGGCTAAGCAAATACTTTTCTCAATCAACCTTATGTCAATAGGAACATAGTCTTTTAAGATTCTTCATGTAAAAATAGAGAAATTTAAAGGAGTGAAAGAGTTCCATATTTTTTCACCAATAGAATTATAATCCCTCTTAATCCTAAATGAATGCCTCTTATTTTTAGAGCTAAATTCACCATTTTTAGAAAATTTAAATATGGAATTGTCATTATAATTAGGATTAATAGGAATGTAACAAATGATGTCCACTAAACTTTGAGGGACATAAACAAGAAGAAGATTATTGCACCACTTGTCATCCTTAATGAACTAAGAAACCTTCATTGAAGAGGTAGAATGAGTATTAAGGAAGGAGTCATGAGACCCCACACCAGTCTAATCATCTTGCCAGAAATGGGAAGAACCATTCTTAATTCCCCGTTGAATAGTCAATTCACCATGCCATTTGATATTACATAATCTTCTTTAAACTGAGGATTGTCCATTCTTAGAGGAACAAATAAGAGGGTGTTTGTTTTTGCAGTAACTAAGTTTTGTAAAATTAGCCTAGAGAGAATCATTGGTTCTAAACTTCCACCACAGTTTATAAGAAAATCCTTTCACTAAATTAGAAATGGGTTAACATCTTAAACTACCCTCCTTAGGAGGACCAATATAAGCCTTTCATTTAGACTAATGAGTCTTTTTAGAATTAGAAGTAGAGCCCTAAAAGAACTTGTTAATGAGTTTATCCCATCTATTATAAACCTCATGAGTAGGGTTTATAGTTTGAATGAGATAAACATGCATAGAACAAAGGACACTCTTAATCAGTATAAGCCTTTCTCCCATGGATAGGAGTTTAAATTCCAAAATAGAGAGCCTTTTAGAAATGTTAGAAAACATTTTATCAAAAGGAATGATTTTCATGACCTTTATGTAGGGGAGTGCCACGATAGAAAATAGGAAGAACTTATTTTTTAAATTCAGTAACCAAATTAATATTATTACATTGCACTAAAGACATGCCTTTACTCATAATAAAAGTGCTTTTATTATTATTAAACTTGAGACCACTTTCATCTTCAAAAATATTAAGTAGTATCTTGATTCTTTTGATGCATTTAGTAGACCCATTATGAAAAATGTTAATATCTTCAACAAAGCAAAGATGGGATAAGTTAGGACCACTAGAAATTTTGTAAGATAGACTTTTATATGAAGCAAAGTAATAGGTAAAACCTCTAGATAGATAATCACCGATAATGATATACAGAGCATGAAAGATTGGATCCTCTATCTGCACCCTGAGCACCTTTAAAAAACCTCTAGATTTTCCATTAGTAATGATTGAAAACTAGTTATTTTCAATAATTCCTTTAAAAAGTCTAATGCAATTATCATCAACACCAAAAAGAAGAAGAATATTAAACATGAAAGGCCAATCAATATTATCATAAGCTTTAGAAATATTAAGCTTGATAATTAAGTTATGCCTAGGAACTTTATTGTTTATTTCATGAATCATCTTCTGGGCTAATAAAACATTAAAAAAATACTTCTTCCCTTCACAAACCTAGTTTAATTTAATGAAATAATGTTAGGCAGAATAATCACTAATCTAGAAGACAAAATTTTAGAAACCAGCTTGTTAAAAGTGGTACAAAGGCTAATAGGTTTGAAATCATTCTAATTCTTAGGATTATCTTTATTTGAAATGAGAATAATAGAAGTGTAACCAAAAAACTTAGGCATACTATTGCAATTAAAAAAGTTTACAATAGCTTGTTGACCTCATTTTTGTATGAGGTTATTAGGACCCAATCTAGATCTTAGATTAATCCAGACCCTAGGATCAATTCTGATCTTAGATCAATCTAGCCACTGGACTAATCTAAATTCTAGGATCCTCCTAGACTCCAGACCCTAAGATCAACTCTAGACCCTAGAATTCTTCCTAGACTCTATACATTAAGATTTACTTTAGACCCTATGGATCTTCCTAGACTCTAGACCTTAGGATATATCTAGCTCCTTTGATCCTTCTAGACCCCAAACCATAGGACTTCTAGACTCTAGGATTCTTCTAGATTTCAAATCTTAAGATCTACCTAGATCCTAGATTTCAGACCGTAGGATCTGCCCAGACTCAAGATCAATCGAGATTCAAGTCAATTCTGACCCCAGATCTATTCAAACTCTAGATCAACCCAAACCTTAAATCAGTTTATTCAAGATTCAAATTAATTTAGATCTCAAGTCAATCCTAGCTTCTGATCAATCTAAATTTTAGATCTAGGTTAATCTAGATCTCAAATCAATTCAAATTCTAAACCTATTCAACTTCAAATCCAGACTTTAAACTTTAATCAAATCCAGCCTTCAAATTTTAATCAAATCCAGACTTTAATCAAAATCAATCTAGACTTTAATCCTATCAAATCATTCATAATCATCTATATGATTGTGAATGATTTATATAATTCAAATTCAAACATTTAAAGTCAAAACCTAGTTTAAATCCATATATTCAAATCAAAATCTAAGCCTAAAGGACCCTGTCCTAAAGGCCTTTTCTAGTGATTTTCCAAACACGTCAAAACCTAGTCGAATGACCATTAATTATTAATCTCTCAATTACATATTAATTGACATGTCTCTAGAGGCAACACTCCAAATTTGAGCTCATTCTGAGGTTTCTAATCCCAGAAATTGGATTGAAATCCAAAGGCTGTTAAACCTTTAAATATTTATGGCCTATACCACTAGACCTGCCATCTAGTGGATCTTGACCTTGGAGCCTTCTCCAAACCCCCCAATCACATCTAGACGTTTGATTATGACTTATTAAGCATTAAATTACATTTTGGTAGGCCATTTTTGACCCCTAGTTGACTAGGGATCAAAATGACTAAAATGCTTCTTAGGGGTGTAAATAGTCACCTTTGATCAAATGAGCTCCAAATTGAATGCAACCACTTCCAGAAAGTTTCAAATATCAAACCAAATCTATTGAACCCATTTTTAGACCTTGGGTCAACCTGGTTGGCCAAGTCAACCAGGGTTGACCCAAATGCCCTTTAAGGGCCCAATAGGCCCATTTGACCCAAATGACCCATTTAAACCCTAGAAACACCTCCAACAAATTGAAAATATTATTTCAAACCTATTGAACCTATTTCAAGCTCCTAGGTCAACTTGGTTGACCAAGTCAACCTAGGTTGACCTAATGACCCATTAAAAGCCCAAATAGGTGACCTTGACCCAAATGATCAATCTAACCCCTGAAACCACCTCTAGTAGATTTTAAATATCATTTCAAGCTTGCCAAGCCCAAATCTTGGCCTTGGGTCAACCTGGTTGACCAAGTCAACCTAGGTTGACCATATTAGCCCTTAAGCTTTTGCACATTGAATCAAACCCTTAATCAATTTTAAATCTATTCAAACTAATCTAATCACTTTCCTTAGGGATTTAGGTTTGACTGGACCTTTGACACAATCGATAGTTGACTTGGTCAACTAAGTCCTTGGGTGGTTAAAATATGCATATATGACCCATCTCATTCCACCTATTTAATTCAACTCATTCTAGACCTCAAATCAACTCTAATCCAATGTTTAATCATGTCCTAATGCTTGGCCACTCATATCCTAGGAATTTTGACCAAGTCAACATACTAGTTTTCGTCAAATTCCTAAATCTTTAGTCAATAACCCATGTATCATCAACCAAGCTCTCAAAATTCATTCAAGCAGCACCCATGGTATTCCTTTACTGCAACCTCAGCAGTCCAAGAAACATGGACTGGTCAAATAGTTAAAGCAAGGCCTTAGAGTGGTCAAAATAGATCAAAATCTCTATTAGACTAATCTCCTATTAATCCTAAGCCCTCCCAGCTATTTGAACTATCTCTAGAACATTCCTAGAGCTATTTTAAGCCCTCAGATCTAGATCCAACGGCCCCCATTGCTCCTATGACCTAATGGGGACCAAAACCCCTTTCCACATAGGATTGTACCTTTGTCTTTTTGATACCATGCTCCCAATAACCTCTAGGCCAGGTGTCAAACATCTAGAGTGAGGACAAAGTAATCCCAGCCATCTAAATGGCATGGGGACATTTGAATAGGGCTAAGTGTCCAAATGAGGTCTCATTCTAAATTCCATACTCTCTCACTTCTTCCAGCCTCCCCAACCAAGCTCTCTGTTTACTCAAGCCCTCAAGTATTCTCTCCTCACTTCCTGACCAAAACCCCACTATCAAACCCAGTCGGTAGCAGCTCTCTAGCGAACTCAAGCTCAATCCATCCAAGCTTTCATCCATTCGATGCAAAGCTCGTTTGATTATTGCTTCAACTGGAGATTTGTACGAGGACAATCTACAAATTCAACCATCCCATTTGCGGTCCAAACCACCCATTCAATTGAGGCAAAACTCTAAACCTAGCTTAGGACACCTAGGTTTAATTAACGTTTTATTAAATGCTTATTTAACAGTATAATTACGTCCACAAAACTTCTATTCATGTGCTCAATTTGTGTTTAAAATTTTATCAAATTTCGTCCAGCCATTTTTAAGAACAAGCCGTTTTTCCATTCTAGGGTTTAATTCAGATTTTTGTTGAACTGGGCGAAAGCTGGACCGTTGATCTTATGATCAAAGGTCCAGATTCTTCCATTTTGCGGTCAATCCAACCGCTCATTTTGATATGTTGCACTATAGGATCATCCGGCTCGATCAGAGCCGTCCGTGTCAAAAGGCGGAAGATCAGACGACTGTGAATTTGAGCTGACACGAATTAGTAAATGCCGCGTGGGGCCCACTGCCATTTAAATCATGGGATAATGATTGCGTGACGGCACAATCATTAATGATGATTGAAGCCACCATGCAGTTCTGAATGGACCAATGCCGTGGCGCCACGTGGCATCGCCGTCGCCGCCGCTTCGTTTTTTTTATTTTTTCATATTTTATTTATTTTTAAATGTATTTTAATTAACATAAATTAAATAATTAATTAAATATATATTTTAAATTCCAAGATAAATATTCAATAAATAATTTGAATTATTTAAACTATTTAAATATTTAGTTAATTACTTAATATTTAATTGAATTAAATTTGAATAATTTTAAATATATATATAAAATAATAATAATAATAATAATAATAATAATAATAAAATAATAAATTTATTTCAAACTATCTTAAATAATTTAATTTTTTTTTCGTAATGTTCAATTTAAAACTAAATCAATTTAAGATATTATACATTTTAAATAACTTTTAATTAATTAACCATCTAATATTTAATTAAAAATAAACTTAAATAATTTTAAAAATTTAGAAAAAATTATCTTAAATAAAATTAAAATTCTAGAAAACAATTAAGATTTAATTCAATTTAAGAATTATTTTAATTATTAATTAATTTAAATTAATTTTAAATACCTTAATTAATTCAAAACTTCCAAAAATTCATAAGACTTCAAACTAAATTAAGAAAATACATATAATACCTTAAAATTTTCAGAATTTTAAATATCTTAATTTTAAAATTATTTTGAAATTTAAAACTTAATTTACTTTAAGTAATTTGATTTATTTAATTATTTTAATATTTAATTAAATTTTAAACTAATTATTTTCAAAATTAAAAAGTTTATTTTCAAATTATTTCAAATAAGTCAGTGGATCTCTCAAGTCTTTAAAAATTTATTTTAATGATATTTTTAAGTATCTTATTTTAAAATTTATATCTTTATTTTTTTTTTGAAGAGATGCATTTAGCATTGAAAAAGAAAACTATTACAAGCTAGAAAACAAAAGCAAGAACAAGCCATTTGAATCTATTACAATGGATGTTGTCCACTAATTCCCATTTTAAACCCATTAGGGTGGAGAGGACACCAAGTATTAAAACAACCTAAAAGGTTGGTTAGTGTCTTAGAGTTCCCTAGATGAAGAAAATGCGAACTAGTAAAAACCCCATATGACATTATTGTAAATTCCCAAAGGCAAAAGACAACTATAAAAGAAACAACAAGAAAGGAAAAGACAACTACAAGAAGAACCCAAAAACAAACAGCTACAATCAGGTAAACCCCTAAAGAGGCACCTCCAACAAGCAACACAGCAACAACAAAGCCCTCTAGTTCCAGAATAGAGTAGTCTTTAGCCCCTGGAAGAAGAATACTGCAGCAATGAAACCAAAAATTCGCAAAATCAACCTGAGCCTCCATGTCTTTACTAGCTCGAAGAAAGACCTTCTAGCTATAGAACCACCTCCTCTGTACAAATATATACCTGCAATCTACCCAATAAGATAAAGTAGACTCAGGAGAATAAAAGCCGCTAGCCATAGATCTGGCATAATCCAATGCTTCCCTCTTAGAAGCTCCTCCCCCTCTAAATTCTCTGGAAAAACTCATCCCGCAAAAAAAAAACACAAACAATACCGCCCCAATAATCTTCAAAACAGCTACCTCTTCTATGTGCAATTCTCAATAGGATCTAAGAATTTAAGTTGTTTAGTTCTTTTATGTTTAACACTATACAAACATAAATCCTTCTTGATATCCATAATAGAAGAAGGAGTAGAGTTTGAATTATGAATTTCACCCATGTGGTTGGATTCCAAAGGTTCCAGCTGACCTCCCATACCACTGTTAACATTCCCTTGCATATTAATTTCGTTGTCTATACTATCAGAACTAACCAAGGTACCTTCGGCCCTTTCTGCTACTAGTCTGATGTCATCTTCCATAACATTTTGCAAGCCTTCCTCTGTAGGTTCTATTCCGGAATCACCTTTATACATTTATGTAGCAATCTTGTGATCACTAGCACTAGGAGTTCCTACAGCCGGTTCTTGGATACAAACAGAATTCTGAATATTTCCCTCAACTGCATTAACCATATCACCTGTCTTGTCTAGAGATAACACATTAAAACTATTGGTAGAATCCAGGTCCACACCCGTATGATCCTCTTTAGGCCTCTCAGAATATTTCTGCTTCCAAGAATTATTATTCTTAACACCATTCCCAATATTCCTTCTATGTTTTTTAAACTTCACAAGCATCCAAGGTCCAAACATATTATTAGAATTAGAGGCATAAGATTTTCCTCCCACTACATTCGCAGCCTTGCAAGAAGCTTCCTCCTTCTCTTGGCAGTCCACCTTCTTTATTTCTTTAATGGAATTCCCTTGACCTTTATATTCAGGACACAAACCAATAGCATGATCTATCTTACCACAATTAAAATAAAAGGAAGAGATATTTTCATACTCTATTTTCTGGAGGAATTTTCCGTATACTCCTTCAATCCAAACACCATGAGTTAATGGAGAGTCAAGATTTATACGAACACATGCTCTAGCAAACTCCCGCCTCCCCCATTTAAACATGTTTCCATCTAAAAACATAGGAGTTTCTATCTTGGACACAATCTTAGTAACATTAGTCTCATCCCAATAATGCAATGGTAAATGAGGCAACTGAATCCAAATTAGAGAGGATAGGCCTTTCAAAGACATGGGAGAAAATTGAGGCATCCACTTATCCATCCCAATGACATGATCTCCCACATACCACGGTCCTCCACTAAGAACTTCGTCCATAGCTTGTGTTGAATGGAAAGAGCACAATATCCAATCAAGACCCAAAGAGGTAAGATGAAAGCTTCCAAATTTACTCCATTGTCGCCTCAACTCAATACTACAAATAGAAAAGGGAATTTTTTTACCATATACCTTAACAATAAGAGATTTCTGTAGAATTTTGAAATTCTCACACTCCCTATGCGCATCAAGTTTAATAACACCATCATCTTCTAAATCATCAATATTCTTCTCAACATAATTTATTTTAATGTGTTGAGTTTTCACCCACGCATTCCTTGAACCAGCCTTTAGGATAGCTGCATCCTCCATCCTAACTTCAGAATCATTTCTAATTTTTGGAACAGCACCCTCAACCGCAATTTCTGCATTCAAAACTTCCTTATATACCATGGAATTATCAAGATTTTCCAGAAATGAAGGAGGAAGCAAGAATCGATTAACCTTTAAATTAAAACTTGAAGAAGTCGATGCTTCGAAGTCATTTGACTGTATATTAGCCACGATTCCGGCCAATGGTGATGAACGGAAACCCTTAGGTGAAGCAATCGTCATCTTCTCGCTTGAGATTTGAGCTACAATTTCTTTACCTTTTCCTTCAACTGAAGTTGATTCGCGAACAGGAGGAATACGTCCTTCGTCAATCACCAAAGGCCATTGTTTATACCTTGCATTCGAAAAAACATCCCGATTCTCGTTATTTCCACCTTGTGATTCCCAATGAAGGTTAGGAATCTTGGTAGAAAGGGGATTGGAGGTGTTTCGGTTATCCGAAGAAGATGACCGGAGACCCTCCGCCACCATTAAGGAGCCAGCCAGGAAAATAGGATAGGGGAAATTTGAAAAAAAAAATGAACTTTTCTCTCACTAAAATCCTGGACTCTCTCTCACTAAAGATGAGTAGCAGTACTCCTAAATCCTTATTTTTTCATATATAAGTTTATATATATAAATACCTATATTTTGAAATTTACTTTAAAATTATATTTAGTAAATCTTTAATATATTTGAGAGATCCCTTTGAAATCTTAAACATAGGTTGAGTGTGTGAATGGAATTTATGGAGGAATGATTAATGAATAGTTATATTTTAATTATTCACTAATTACATCATTAGTCATTTTAATTAATATTAATCATTACATGCTTAGGATGCACACACCACCTAGCTTTAAGGCTCTCCTAGACTTAGGAATTGATTTTGTTTATACATGTTTATGTTTATGTTTGTCCAAGGGTTAGAGACTTAAATTCAAAACCTACTAACTTAGTGACATCATTAAGGATAATAATTAAGAACTTGCTTAGAGAACTTAGAATAATTATAGAAAATAGGATACACCTCCTATTGAGTTGAAATTTAAACCATTCAAACATAGTGACATTCTCAGCCTCTATGAAAATTTTCTCTGATTTTATAGATAATTAAAATATTGAATTAATTAATTTATTAATTAAGCCTTAAAACCTTCTAAAAATTCTAATAAATCAAGTTTAAATCACAAAAATATAAATAATACCTCTAACTGACCATAATTAAACCCTTAATCAATAAAAATTAAAATTACTTTAATTTGACATCAATTTTAAGAATAATTTAATTTTAAGTGAAATCTACCCTTAGGTTAGGGATGATTTGTACTAATTCAATCTCATAAAGGTGGCCATGCTCGTACAGGGCATTAAAATTAAAGGGGGAAATAAATTAAGCTTTAAAATTGACATTGTTTATATAGGTGCTCCAGAAATGCTTAAGTCCCTTTTTAAATTAAAAGAGCATGGCCAAGCGTTGCTGTGATTTGAGCATTTTAAAATGTTTAATTACTTGAGATTAATTATAACTGCTTGGGACCTTTTAAATTATAACTGCTTAGGATAACCCTGCAGGTTGTTGAGTCTCAATTTTTCTTTTATATTCAATGTAATTTGATTTCAAGAGTTGTAATTAAAAGTGAAAATTTGAGATGGGTTTTAAACATCTGATTTGGAATCCAAAGAGGAAGGGACATCCCTTAGGGGAGAGTCCCTCTCCATTTGGAGATCCAAATTAGGATGATCTTGAAACATCCAAAGAGGAAAGATAACACCCCTCTTAAGGGAGAGTTTCTTTCCATTTGGATATACAGACCTGACAATCCAAGGAGTTCCAGAAGGATGAAGAAGTGAAGAATGAGAAGAATCCCAATTCTCAAAGTCACTTAAGTCTTAGGAGTAGAATCTGAGTTATAGTTAGTGGTACCCGACCACTTTACTTTTCCTACAGACCCTGGGTTGTATAATTAAGTGGCACTTATCACATGAACTTTCAGTTTGAATTTTAATTTAATTGATTTGATTATTTAATTAATTTGATTGATGTGTTGATTGCGATATTAGGCTTGCAAGCTTTTATTAGTTTTTTTGGCAATTATTGCATGTTATATTTGATTTAGCCTGGAACCCGATTGGAGGCTCGTGAGGGACCTTTAAAATTTTTCTACTTTAATTAAATTTAAAACTTTTAAGCTTACATAGAAACTCTAACGCTTTAAGAAGTAAGCCCGGGACCACTGGGAGTTCTCATATGCATAATTATTGCATTCTCTTTTCACTTGTTAGGCACCTCCTCGCCTGTAGGTTTTGGCAGACCACCTGGCCTTTGAGGGTATAGTTCTATCAAGGAGATCTGTGTATTCTTTTAGGATAAAATTTATTTTTAAGCCTTTTTTAAAATTGCTTCATTCTGATCTAAGCATTTAATCAAGTTAACTAGCATGCATTACATTAGAAACTCATTTAAAAGTGTCAAATTTTTTAATTGCATTTTAGTTTAAACATCAAATACCCAACATATGTTAATGGGTCAATTAGGATCTACTCTAGACGTCAACCCGGATTCCTTAAACCTATCTTAAATAACGTCCCTACCACTCTACATTAAAAGTCCAAATTTATGATTTTGAAGCATTTACGTGGCTTAGCTGGCTCCCTAATCCAGGCCGGGGTAAGTCTAGATCCTGCATTGCATTAACTAGGTTCTGGGTCACTGATTTGTAGTACCCACTTTAAACTTAGGTTCTGAGGCAAGCTCAGGCTATAAGATCTCAACCTATGGGAATTAAATCCCAACTTTGTACTAAAATTGATCATTCAAATTAAATATCTCTTTCAATCAAATTCAAGCCCAACACATAAGATAGACTGGGGCACTTCTAAATTATTTCAGAATCCCAGGTGCATCCTACCCCTCCTTTTTGACTCTAGAAATAACTGTTCAACCTTGAATCAATCCCTATTGAAATTCTAACCCTTACCTCCTTTGACATTAACCTTTAAAAATCTTAAATAAAATTCATATCACTATTTTAATCGAGAGTATTCGTAAAAAATTTATGGTTTCCTATGATGTAATTAACTATGAGGGCTTGCGCTCGTAGGAGATTTAGAAACCCAGATCAAATTTTCAAAACCAAGTTTTCAAAACCTCAATTAACTTTCTTTAGGAAAATCAAAAGTTAACGATCATTATCGTCATTTTTAAATGATTGGTAACAGACGATATACTCTTTCCTCGGGAAGATATATCGTACTGTTATCATAACTTTGATCAAGAAATTAATGATCTCTTTATTAGATTATTGTAATAAAATATTTGATCAAACATCATTTTGATGTTTCGAGATCATATATTGTCTCCGCTTATGTTTGACTTCCATAATCAAAGTAAATCCAAAATTTTGTAATATGAACCTATTAGGGAACGATATGTTCACCTTTTGAGGTGATATATCATTCGTAATAAGCATTCAATTTCAAAATTAAAATTCCAAAAATTTGAGTTTCCAAAGAAAATTAAATATTTTTTCAAAACTATACTTTTTCAATCAAACATAGCTTTGCATAATTCCTCCTTAATGATTAACCAACATTTTTGAAAGAAAGCAATAGTAAAACCATTAGAGATTTAATTATACTATGATAACCAATTCCTTATTATCATTGTGAAAAACTTCCTCCTCAGTAGAATTAATGTCACTTTCTTATTAATTAGATACATATTGGGTAGAAGGGTTGAAATCATTAGAATGGTCATTAGGATCCCTAAGAAAATTTTGATCACGCTAGGATAACCCATCCATATTGTTCACATGATTTTCAATAGAAAGAAAGGATTTAGAGATGATGATAATCGGGACCAAATTGGAGACATCAATAGACCCTGAAGAAGCACCAACAGGACATTACACATTGTGCCCAGGAGTGAAGCTATCAACATTGTTATTAGAAGATTGGTTCAGTGTATCAACCAAGGGAGGTTCAACAAGTTCAACATTACTTAAAGAGTTATTTTGAGGATTAAATGTGAAATGATCTTGAGCTATATGATCATTGTTAAACTAAGGGGTTAGGTGAGGAACTAGCACATTATCCTCTTTTTTAGAAGGAAGAGATGTAGCAATTTTTAGATCATTTTCTATAATTCTAGGATTAGGGGTTGGTTTTTTACTGAGATGAGGGTGTAGAAGATAACATTCACTCTTGCAATGATCCAAGGGTTTGCAATGGTCACAAAAAGCAGGGAAATCATCAAAGAGGACTTTTTTAACATAGCCAAAATTTTAAGGGCCAAGCCAAATTCTATTTGGGTATTGCTTAGTTATATAAAGTTTTAAAAGCACCCTGGAAACAGAGAACCTTGACCCAACTGCAGTCACATTATCAAGATCCTAGTTGAGAATAGATGCAGCTTAAATTTAGGAAAAAATATCAAGATTGGGATAATCAGAGATTCAATAGAGATATCAAAGAAAGGGGACCACTTAATGTGCTTCTTAAAACAATTACATGCATAATAGGACTATCAGCTAAATATGTGACTATAATCCAAATCATTGGACAATTTAATAAGAATATGGCGGGGTTATGAAGAGTGATAAAAAATTCACCAGAGAACTCGAGGTTGAAGAAAAAACTCTGAAATAAATCAAGCTTAGGTCTACGAAGTGTAATTTTTTTTTATCTGAGCAAATAAAAAAGGGACAACCAAAACATGATCCTCTTCCTTTGAAATCCATAACGTCTCCATAACACAATGAATAATAGCTTTTAGATCAGGATAGGATGACGAGGAAGAGGAACCAGAAAACACATCTTCGAAAGAGCAAGATTTGTTTTTGCAGTTCAGAAAACCCGAATCAAAGAGTATAGTATGGTTGCTTGCCATACGGTTGAAGGAAGCCCACACCAGAGGGGGAACCATAGAATGAAATCAAAAACTAAAAAGAAAAAGCAAAAGAGTTAATCCCTAACCAACCGAAAGAGAATCAAAGAGAAATAACACCATGAAGAGATATGAAAAACTTCCCTAATATGAGTGAGAGTGTATTTGAGGAGATCGCAATGAGAACGTGAGCCTGAAGGCGGGGGAAGGCCAGGGGAGATGGGAGGCAACGATAGGGGTGAAAACCCTAGTAGAGTGACTTGCCATTACAAAAATGACCAATCTCATGATTTTACTATAGTCATTATTGCAAACCTAGATTTAAGGATCATAATTTTGATGATAATAAACATTTCTGTGTTTTATTTTGATTGGCTAATATTTCAGGTACAAAAGATCAAATGTAATTCAAGCCAACTCAAGATCGGCTCCGTGTGTGTTTAAATATAATTTTTTCCCTTTCTTGAGTCAAATGTAATATAATTGATCCCCTAGTTAAGTTGCCTTGCACACACACACTCAAGGGAAGAGTTTTAGTGAGTTAGAGTTTCTGTTCCAAATTTTATTCATATCATCCTAAACGATCCACTGAAAATAGAAACACTAATTAGGGTGACCATATTAAGTCAGTTTGATTAAGCAGATCGTCCTAGATGATATACCTATTGTACATGATGATAGGCTCAAATCAAAAATTCTCAGCTGCCAAATCAAGTTAGGCATGTTTTTATTTTTAGCGATTTAGTCTGATCATCCCGAATAATATGTGTATCATCCTAGATGATCCTTTACAATCATGCCTAAATTAGTCTGATGATTAAGGAAAGTAATTAATATTTGATTGATACGATCATATTGTCCTGGACGATCGCAATATTATCATAGATGATATATGCAAAATCCTGACCGTCCTGAGCATTTCACCTGGACGATCCGAACAATGTGCAGGATGATTTTGGTTATTTTTGAACTAATCATATGGGACGATTGTGATATCGTCCCGGACGATCAAGTCATTTTTGATCTTCTAGCATCAATTTCCCTGGACGATCCGAACAATGTGTAGGATGATTTTCCTGAGTTGAACTAATCATCCCGGACGATAGCAGGATCGTCCCGGATGATATGAACAAATTTTGTCTTCTAATCGTCCAGAGAAACCAGATCGTCCAGGTTGATATATATGATTTTGTACTGATCGTACAGAACAATCCGCCGATTATCCTGGATGATATTTGTCGACCAGTTAAAATTTAGGGCAATTTTTGAGCCCTACTATTTAAGATCTTTTTCTTTCATTAAGAAAAAATATTTTGCCACTTTCCTTACTAGAGAGAACCTTGAGAGAGAGAGAGAGAGAGAGAGAGAGAGAGAGAGAGAGAGAGAGAGAGAGGATCTTATGAGGGGGCATTTGTGAGGGAATCACAAAGGTTTCTCCAAGAAAGGATCTAAGTCATCTTCTACGGTCATCATCTCTTATTTTATTGGTGTCTCTGTGGGAGGATCGTCCGTAAGAAGATTAAGGTTCTTTTCCTTCTTCAGGAGGAAGTAAAAGGAGTGCAGGTTCTCTACCTACTTCAGGAGAAAGTGAAAGGAGTCTAGGTTCTCTGCCTGCTTCATTAGGAAGCGAAAGGAGTCCAAGTTCTCTGCCGAGAGGAGGGAGTGATTTTGGCTTCTTTGAGTTTATTGTATGCTTTCTCGTCTACAGCGGAGAGAAAGCGATCATCGAATCGCCGAGAGGAGGAAGAGCTCCCGACGATCATTCGGCCGCGCTTACTTGCACCAGACATGGTTGAAGAAGAGATTTGAGAGAGAGAGAGGAAATTTAGAGTGAGTGAGAGTGAGTGAATGTAGTCAAAGAATCCCTCCATTTTATAGAATTTGTGAACTATCATACAGTACGATTGCGGATCGTACAGTATGATAGGTGCAATAATATCATCTGGACGACCGTTCAAAAAGCGAGTCAAATCATACTGTACGAACGTGAGTGTGAGGCGTTCGTCCCTAGAAGTCGTTTGAACAACCTTTGACAAAAAGGATCGTATAGTACGAACAGGTGTTCGTACAGTACGAAAGGCAATAATGTTCGTACCAGCCGAGTTTAAATTCGTCCTAATCCATTTGACACGTGGATCGTACCGTACGATGTGTATGTCGTACAGTACGATGGTCAATAATGTGTATCATACGGTACGAGTGGTGAGTCGTACAGTACGATAGGTATAAGACATGAAAGATCTGGACCGTGAATGGGAGTGGACGACTGAGATTTGAGTGATTTTAATATTATCGTACAATACGATATTGGATCGTACAGTACGATTGTCAGAGAAATTCAAGGTTTGTGATCAGCAAGGTAAGAGGATCAGGAAACCATTTTTTTCATTATTTTTTTTATTTTTATTTTTGTTTATTTTATTTTTTTTTGTTTTTAAGCAAACCAATCATAACAAACACACACAAAATTTTTTTTTATTTTTATTTTTTGTTTTTTTTGTTTTAGGCTTGAATGTCTATGACACCTAATTTTATTCTTAAAGTACTAAATGTGTCATAATCTAATGGTTTTGTGAAAATATCAGCCAATTGATCTTCAGTAGCAACATGGTGCAATTCAATATCTCTTTTGGCTGCGTGATCTCTGATGAAATGATGTCTAATGTCTATATATTTTGTTCATGAAAGTTGAATTAGATTTTTGGATATGCAAATAGCACTAGTGTTGTCACACATGATTGGAATGGTTCCTACAGGTAGTCCTAGATCTAACAGTTATTGTTTTAACCACAAAACTTGTGCAACACAACTACCTACCGCTATATATTCTGCTTCGGCTGTTGATAGGGCTATCGAATTCTATTTTCTACTGGACCATGAAACTAACGAATGTCCAATGAATTGATAAGTACCAGAAGTGCTTTTTCTATCTACCCTACATCCTGCAAAGTCTGAATCTGAGTACCCTAAGATTTCAAAAGTAGTGTTGTGTCTAGGATACCAAATTCCTAAGTTCGAGGTGCCTAGTAGATATCTAAGAATTCTTTTAACAGCAGTCATATGAGATTCTTTCGGGTCAGCTTGAAAGCAGGCACAGAGACACACACTAAACATTATGTCTGGTCTACAGGCAGTCAAGTAGAGAAGCGATCCAATTATTCCCCTATACCTCTTTTGATCTACAGACTTCCCACTGGGATCTTTATCCAATTGAATGTTAGAGCTCATGGGTGTATTCATAGCCTTAGCATTGTCTATTTCATATTTTTTCAAAATATTATTTATGTACTTAGATTGGCTAAGGAACGTTCCACCTTCCGTTTGTTTTACACTAAATTCAAGGAAGTAACTAAGTTCTCCCATCATACTCATTTCAAACTCATCACTCATTATTTTTGAAAATTTATTACATAAGCTTTTCTCTGTCGATCCGAACAAGATGTCATCTACATAAATCTGAACAATGAGTACCTCAACTCCTACCTTCTTCAAGAATAAGGTGGTGCCCACACTACCCTTAACAAAGCCTCTATATAGTAGGAACGTACTAAGTCTTTCATACCAGGCTCTAGGTGCTTGTTTTAACCCGTATAGTGCCTTTTTCAGTTTGAACACGTGGTTTGGAAATTGTGAGTTTTCAAACCCCGGAGGTTGCTCCACATAAACATCTTCCTTGATTACCCCGTTCAGGAAGGCACTCTTGACATCCATTTGATACAGCTTAAAATCCCTAAAACAAGCAAAGGCTGACAGTACCCTGATGGCTTCTAGTCTAGCTACCGGAGGTGATTGACTCCTCTGAATCTGTTAAAGGAAAGAAACGTTGAAGATTGTTTCTCTTCCTCTAACTCCTTTAATGATGTATTATTTCTTTTGGATAAAAATTTACTTCAAAATTCAAAAGTTAGTTTTTGAAATAGAGATCTATTTTATCTTCCTACAGTAATCTACCTCATATGAATAGTATTTTCAAAGTTGTGGATCATTGTTATATTTTTTCTTAATCAAGTGATTGTACTTATCATATGATGTATGGTTTTTATTCTAAGAATTACTCCTCCTTATTGTAGAGAGTGAGTTTTGTCCTCTATTATATCTGGAAGGTAATTTTATAACTGAGATTGTTTAATGATTATGAAAGGAAGCAAGCTTATTAAAGATGCGCAAAGAGTGCCAAAAAAAGGGAGAAAAGGCAAAATAAGCTCAAAGCTGAAAAGATGTGCAATGTCGCCAAATTGAAAAGATATATAAAGTGTATCAAAAATTAAAAGATGCACAAAATATGCCAAACAAATTAAAAAAGAGGCACAAAATGAGCCCACAAAGAAACAAGCTTTCTTTCCTTTCAGATCTTTAAATATTTTAGAAAAATTCATGCGCTACTTAATATTTTCAAAAGCTTGAGATGAAAAATCATGATTTCTGATTCCTTACTTTGTAATACTATTCTATCCGATATTTTTCTAGAACGAGGCTTGAAAGGATCTCTTTTCAAATCTAATTTCTTTTCTTCTGAATTAAACTTTTATTTGAAAGAAATTTGAACCTGTAAGGTGTCTGAGGTAGAAGTTACGAAAGTTGTCTTTTCAACTTTTTCTGGATTTCAGTGTGGTCAATTTTCTTCTTATTGGCTTTTGAATTAAAAATCAAGGAAAATTCTGTTTCACTGGAGCTGATCGATTCAAAAAAAAAATGGTGTTTTTACTGTTGTTTTTCTCATTTCTATTTTTTTTTGATTTGATTTTGAATTTTTCTTTTTTTATGTGTTTTTAGGATCCCTGACCTTTCCTCTCCATCCTTCATCTCTTTCACTTTTTCTTCACATTGTCCTGGATGACAGACACATCATCCTGTACGATCTGACTTCATCTTGGATAATCCCTACATCATCCTGGACGATCCATTCCAGTCATCCCCTTTCATGATCCAATGGCAGGTATGCAGTAATTATTGGTGATCGTCCTGGATGATTCATCTCATCGTCCTTGACGATCCATGTGTCTACAGCTGGACGATTCAAATTCGGTCCATCTGATGTATTTATTGCATATCGTCTTGGACGATCCACCTAATCTTCATGGATGATACCTTTAGTCAAAAGTCATCCAGCCTGTCTCCTCGGGATGATCATCTGTGTCTAATCATCCTGGATGATATCTGATCATCCTAGATGATCTGACTACCTTTTTAACCAATCGTCCTGGACGTCATAATTGCTCTTATCATCCTGGATGATCCTGCGATCGTCCTGGATGATCTGGACGATTTCTATTTAAACAACCATTTTCTTGACCACTTTTAACCATACTTCCCTCGATCCTTCATCTCCTCATCTTCTAATGGCTGGTGGAAAAAGATCTCGGCATCAGGGTGCTAGTTCCTCCAGGGGAACCACCGATCCCCGCTTTCTTGATGCAGCTGATTAAGCTGCCTTTCAAAGATATCTTGATGAAGGGATCATAATCTCAAAAACTGTGAACCCACGGACCCTCACCTATCTGGTACTTGATCTGTTCACTCACACATCCCTCACCTTCATCCTTACAATGTCTTTTCCTTTTAGCACTGAACTTCTTAGAGTTTTCTTTACAAATCTTCACATTACCACTGATTACTCCGCCCTTCAGTCCTTTGTTAATCAACGACCTATAGAATTAACCCTCCAGGACTTTCATAACATTCTTCAACTGTCTATTTATGGCGACAAGCTTCATATCTTAGCATCTGACCCTAACTTTAATTAGAGTGTCCCCAACCACTTCCTTAGAAACACAACTGCCTAATACCCCGACCAGGTCTGTTCCTCCTTAGTCAAGGATGCTTGGATAATCCAACATATCCTTCGCTCCTCCATCATTCCTAAGGCTGGGGACCGCATCCACATCACTCCTTTTCTCTCCATCACTACCTACTACATCATGGCACGTCGTGACTTTAATGCCATTGATTTAATTTTTCACTACATTGAATAACTAACTACCATTAGAGATCCGGGCCATAGGAGACACCCTAATCTAGCTTTAGGACATCTCATCCACTATGCCCTGAAAATAAAATATAATTTTTAATATCCAAATCTAGATAGAATCCCACCTATCTTCTTCTCCAATAGCTCTTTTCATACTCTGTACCGTACTAGACTTCATCCGGAGCCCGCAGGGGATGTTGAGGGAGAAGAGGGGGAGGCTGCTTCTGAGCCAACTATACCTACTGCACCTTCTTCTCTCCATATAGCATCACCCTTAGATCACTTGGTGCAGCATTTTGACCAGTGGGAGGCCCGCTTTGACTCCTACGTGGTTGCCAAGGAGAAGCAGCACGTCGAGGATGTTGCTCGCTTCAATTCATTTGTGACTCACCAACAACAACAGTATGACCAAGATATGGCCTGGTTTGGTGAGCAGTTTGCCACCATCCACAACTACTTTCATCCACCACCACCTCCTCCATCTGATCAGGATCCACCTCTCTATTAGTTTGGTGTGTTGTGATGTTTTAGTTTGTTATTGTTTTGTCTTTTCTTCTCTCCTCTTTGTGATGTCAAAAGGGGGAGTTGTTTTTATGGTGCTAGTAGTTTCTTTTGTGATTTTTGTGTTATAGTAGTTTCTTTTGTGTATTGAATGTCACTGTTTGTCAATAATTAGTAAAATTTGCAATGACAAATCTTTTCTCGTCTATGCTTTAATTACTATAATTTGCTTGATTTGAAACTACTAAATAAATATTTGCCATTATCAAAAAGGGGGAGATTATTGCAAACCTCAATTTAAGGATCATAATTTTGATGATAACAAACATTTCTGTGTTCTATTTTGATTGGCTAATATTTCAAGTACAAAAGATCAAATGCAATTCAAGCCAACTCAATATCGGGTCTGCGTGTATTTAAATATAATTTTTTCCTTTCTTGAGTCAAATGTAATGTAATTGATCCCCTATCTAAGTAACCTTGCACACATACACTCAGGGGGAGAGTTTTAGTGAGTTAGAGTTTCTGTTCCCAATTTTGTTCATATCGTCCTAGACAATCCAGTGAAAATAAAAACACTAATTTGGGCGACCATGTTAAGTTGGTTTGATTAAGCAGATCGTCCTGGACGATATACCCATCATACAGGATGATAGGCTCAAATTAAAAATTCTCAGCTGCCAGATCAAGTTAGGCAAGTTTTTATTTTTAGAGATTTGGTCTGATTATCCCGGACGATACGTGTATCATCCTGGATGATTCTTTATAATCATGCCTAAATTAGTCTGGTGATTAAGGAAAGTAATTAATATTTGATTGAAATGATCATATCATCCTAGATGATCGCAATATCGTCCTGGACGATACATGTAAAATCCTGACCGTCCAGAGCATTTCACATAGACTATCCAAATAATGTGCAGGATGATTTTGGTCATTTTTTAACTAATCGTATGGTACGATCACGATATCCTCCTGGACGATCAAGTCAATTTTGATTGTCCAGCATCAGTTGCCCTAGACGATCCGAATAATGTGCAGGATGATTTTCCCGAGTTGAACTAATCATCTCGGATGATCGCAGGATTATCCCGGATGATAAGAACAAATTTTTGTCTTCTAATCGTCCAGAGGAACCAGATCGTCCAGGCTGATATGTGTGATTTTATACTGATCGTACAGGATGATCTGCCGATCGTCCTGGATGATATTTGTCGACCAGTTGAATTTTAGGGCAATTTTTGAGCCCTACTATTTAAGATCTTTTTCTTCTAACAAAAAAATTCTTTTGCCACTTTCCTTACTAGAGAGAACCTTGAGAGAGAGAGAGAGAGCTTGTGTGAGAGAGAGAGAGGATCTTGTGAGGTAGAGTTTGTGAGGGATTCATAAAGGTTGCTCCAAGGAAGGATCTGAGTCGTCTTCTCGGGTCATCGTCTCTTGTCTTGTTGGTGTCTCTATGGGAGGATCGTCTGTAAGAAGATTTAGGTTCTCTGCCTGCTTCAGGAGGAAGCGAAAGGAGTCTAGGTTCTCTACCTACTCCAGGAGAAAGTGAAAGGAGTCTAGGTTCTCTGCCTGCTTCAGGAGGAAGCAAAAGGAGTCCAGGTTCTCTATCTCATCGGGTTGGTAGAAAGGAGTTTTTCTACAGGATTCTCCACCTTGCTGTGGGAGCAGAAGGAGAGTCACTTAGTATTAGTGCAATACCCGGAGGGGAGGCTCCAGGGAGTGGACTTAGGTCAAGTTGACCGAACCACTATAAAATCTGATGTGTTCTTTCTGATTATTTTCCGCACTTATTTTTCTATTGATGATTGTGTGATTGTGATTATTATTTGGTCATCGTTGAACATCTACAAATCATCGTGAAACTGTAATTGTTTTAAAACATTCAAAAGATTTTTTCTAAATTATTGTTGCTCACGAATTTTTAAAATAACCAATTCATCCCCCCTTTGGTTAGCCTCGAGACTAGTTCACAAGGGCTTAACATCCCTAACGAACTTTCAGTCATATGTATTGTCTTCCTACATTTATATATTGATTAAAATTTTTATCTTAGATTAATGATAATTTTTAAAGTTAATTTAATTTAAAGAATAAAAACATATGGATAATGTTTTTATTATTATCTTTTATTGAAATTATTATTAGATGTTCTATTTTATCACCAAATAATATCAAAGTCAATATATAAGTGAAATATTTTACGTTCTACTTTTATAAGATATTTTCTTAGAAGTTATTTGAAAATTAAAACTTATACTAACTAATGGTATACTGATCTCAAAGTATATTGCATATCATTGCATATTTATTTTATACATAGTATAATAATTTCGTTTATCTAATTTTAATTTATCATTTAAGACATGCATTATTCTATGAATTATTAACATTGTCTAAGTTTTTAATAAAATTTTTATAGTATAATAGTTTACCTAAAATTAGATAGAATATATAAAATAATATAAATTCAAATAATATTAATAAATATAATTTTCGTTATGCATATTATTCTATTATATTATTTGTAACAAAAATGACTAACTCATGAATTGTAACGTCATGATCAATAGAAACTTGATTGATGCTTGGTTATTTGATTTATTACTTTATAAAACATGTAATATTTTGAGTTTAAAATGAATATTAGAAATAATATATATATATATATATATATATAAGATATTATCTTATATATAGTCATTTATTTTTATCTCTATTCTTAGTTTTGTTTTGTTTTGTTTTTTTAGTTTTGTTGTTATTGATTTTGAGAGGAGAAAACATTAATGAATTAAAATGAAATTCTTTTACTATAATTTAATAATATTTTTATTTAATTTTATTATGATATTCTTTTCTCAAATTAACATAGCCAAAACAATCAATTTCTATGCATTTAGTTTTATGATAATTTTACCTTCTTTTCTAGTCAATTCTTTTTAAATCATGAAGACTGTGATATCTCTTTTATAGTATACAACAACAACAAGCCTTTATCCCACTATGTGGTGTCGGCTACATGAATCCTTTTTCTCCATTGTGTCCTCTTAAGAGTCAAATTCTCATCTAAGGCTTTGTTTGGGATGAATTTCTTATTGCTTCTTAAAGCAATTTTTTTGTACAAAAATTTAAATTATGTACTAAAAAGCTGCTTTAAGAAACAGTAAAAAATTCATCCCAAACGAAGCCTAAATCTAATAAAGGAAGGTCATTTCTAATATTTTCTAACCAAGTCTTTTTAGGTCTACCTCAGCCTTTCTTAACATAAGTCAAATCTAATGCATCTACTTTCCTAACTGGGTCGTCAGAAGGCCGCCATTTTATGTGAATCTCTTTTACAGTATACTAAAATAAAATAAAAAAAAGTATATATTTAGTATTCTATGTGCAAATATAACATAAGAGTAAGAAAGCATGAACATAACTTATGAAATAAAATTAAATATAATAAAAATTAACATTTTTTTATTGAAACCCAATATTGGGCTTACGTGTTAATTCAAAAAAGGATTACGAGTCCTTAAAGGGAATGTTAACTCACTACTGCTAATAGAGCTATAATAAAAAAGCCAATAAAATCTAAGAGTCAAAGATCCCTATCTAATTACAAAATATGATTGAAAAATAGATAAAGAAATGCAAGGTAGGCAAGGAGCCAATACCCAAAAAATCAAACCAGCCCAAAGCTGAGATAAACATGAAGCCCTATGGAACAACAGAAGGAAGTAGCCAAGTTTATGTTCTAAAGCACTAGCAAGCACACCTACAAAGTAAACCAAATATAAAAAGAAAAACAGACACCCATGCCAGAGTAAACACAGGTGCACAACCTAACAGGTGGAAACAAAGATGATGTCCAAGTCCCATGGCACACAATATAGTAGAATAACCAGATAAATAATCCAGAATACAACAGTAGAGGAGACCAACAAAAATGGATAAAAAATTGCACTCACAGGAACTAAAACCTGCAAAAGAATGAACTGAGCAAACCTGTAAGTGAACCCTCAAACAAAAGAATCTATCCCATAATAAAAGCCTTACCAACCTAGCACTAGAAATAGCAAATGATACACCAAGAGAAACACGATAGCAAAAAGAAGCTACTAAACACGCATATCACTAAACCACACCAAAGGGAAGCCCATGGAGATAATCATAGAGAATAGCAAGAGAACTACCATCAGCAACCAAAACATCTCTAGAAACATCAATTTGAATCAATAACATCATCCGCAAACCCAAGGAAGAAAAATACACAGGCTTCCTGAACCAAACCAAAAACCACAGACTGAAGGGAACCAAAATTATAGACCATTCCAATAGAAAATTGAAAACCCAATTGTAAAACTACAACTAAACCAGCTCAGGCCACACCCTATAAATACTGAAAACACCCGATCAACAGTCTAAACCAAGAATAACAACCCCAGATCCAATGAAGTAGAACACACAAGAACCCAAAAATAGCACCAAATCCCTAATTAGTAGGAAATCCAGAAAGCAAAGACTAAACCAATAAGGAATCCCAAAAATAAAGCATAAAAACTGACACTAATCAGAAAAACCACCAGGCTACACTTTGTTGCAAATCTTGATCTAAGTCTTGTGATTTTGATGATAATAAACATTATTAGATTCTTTACTATGCTATCTCCTATTATTGTTATTATTGCATATCTATTTTTTTGTGTAATAACATTTTAGGTCCACCGTACACTATGTAAAATTGATCATCTTAAGACTAGGTAGAATAGGGTTTAGTGTCTTAAAGAGTCTATATTTTTACTTTTTCTTATTTCTATATTTTTTGAGTCAAATCATGTATTTGGTGGATGCTAAACTTGGTGATCGTGCATACACACACTCAAGACAATGAGATAGTGGGAAAATTATAAGTGTAATTTTTTGTACTAATCATACTGTACGATCCATATCATACTATATAATTAGCTATTCAAAAAATCATTAAAATGTCTAATTATAATAATTAAATCCATTTAAACTAATTATACTATATGATCCAGATCGTATAGGACGATTAGTTAAAATTAAGATATCAGCTACTAATCATAATTTATGCAATATTTTAAAATTTAAAATTTATACTAATCTTATTATATGATAGGTATCATACTATACTATGTAATTAAATATTGCCTAGATTAATCCTATAATTAGAGAGATAATTTTGACCAATTGGTCAAGTCAAATCGTACACGATGATTAGAGCCGATCGTACTATACGACCAGATTTCTACATGGGATGATATTTATATTGCCACTAATTATAACTAGATGATAATCTAAGTTGTTTGAACTAATTATACCGAAAGATGCTTCATATCATACTAGATGATCAACTCAATCAGTTGAAATGATCGTACAATGCCTTGCACTTTATACAATACTAACAGGGTTATTTGAATTAACCGTACTGTATGATCTTTGATCACACTTTATGATCATTGTTGATAGAATTGAATTCTAGGGCTTTTTGGTGAAGCCTTATATTTAATCATTCTTAATAGACTTATTTCAAGTCTTTGGCTGCTGAGTGTTCTAGAGAGAGAGAGCTTGGAGAAGAAATCTTAGAGAGCTTTGGGAAGAAGCATGGGAGAGCTTGTGTGTGAGGGAGAAGTAGTGTGAGGCATTCACATGGTTGCTTTGAGCAAGTGTTTTGCCTTATTTTCTCCGGTTCCTGTCTAGGTTTCTTGGGTGGCTCTGGGAAGAAGTTCTTCAGCTCAAAGATCGTTGAGGTTCTCTACCTTCACCAAGAGAGTAAAAAAGGATGTTCAGGTTCTTTGGCGTCACTAGGAGGGTGAGAAAGAATGTTAAGGTTCTCTGCCGTCACCAGGAGGAGAATTATTTTGTGCGGATGCGTAACATCGTCCAAAGACCAATTAGAATAAACCACGTCAGTACTGCGGCTTGGTATTGCTTAGTACTGTAGCTCGGTACCGCTCAGCACCGCACTTGATATTACTGACGTGGCTCATTCTGGTTGGTCTCCGGATGTACAGCTATGTTCGACATCCATACAGAATAATTTCTCCACCAGGAGGGTGAGAAAGGAGGTCAAGGTTCTCTGCCGCATCGGGTTAGTAAAAATATTGTAAATGCTTCTCCTCCTAGATGTGGGGGATAAAGGGGAGACACTAAAGTTCAGTGCAATACTCATAGAGGAGGACTCCGGGTAGTAGACATAAGTCATTGTTTGATCAAACTACTATAAAATTTTTGTTGTGTTCTTTCTGGTTTTTAATTTCCTACAATTTAGTTTTCTACATATTTAATTTGTAAGAGATTGCATGATAAAAATTATATGGTTAATAATATATTGATTTAATCTATCAATCATCATCATAATTTAAATCTCGTTTTAAAATTGCTTCTGCATTAAGTGATAGTTTGTGTTATTTTTAAGTTATTAAAAATCCCAAAATTTAAGCATCATTTTGTGTTTTACAGTAAGATTTTTAAAACCCACCAATTCATCTCTCTCTTGGTGTGCCTAGGGATAGTTCACTTAGGATTAACATCCTACATCAAACTTTCAATTGGTATCATAATGGTTCTATAAATAGTGCTTTAAAAAACCTAGAGAAAAATGATCCATGACACATTTCAGAAATAGAAATACCATGGAGGTTATTCTATAACTCATCCACCTTTATTTGATAACATATCATTTAATTTTTTAAAAATTTGCATGTCTACATTTGTGAAATCTATTTACTTTAAAATTTGGCATATGATTCAAACTGATTATTCACGTCCATCTTGAGTAGTTAATAGAGTCAAAATTGATGTCCCAATTATTGAATGGAGTTATGAGGATAGAGAGCTCGCTCAATTAAATGCAAAATGCTTGAATTTCTTTTTTTGTGCTTTAAAATCTAAAGATTATATAAGAGTATCTAAATGTATTACAAGAAAGAAAGTATGGGATAGATTGTACATCACATACGAGGGAACTAGTGAAGTTAAACAGTCTAGGTTAAACATTACACTACATGACTATGAACTATTTTATATGAAACCTAGTGAGACTATATTTGAAATATACACTAGGTTCACACAGATAGTAACATCCCTGGATGTATTAGGTAGAGAACTTTTGAATGCTAAAAAAGTTTACAAGATTTTATGTTGCCTACTTAGTGCTTATGATGCTAGGGTCACTGTAATTTTTGAATCAAAAGACTTGAATGTGTACTCAATTAATAACTTGCTTGGCTCGCTCATTGCCTTAAAGTAAGGCAGGAGTCAAAGATTACTTGATACTGGTGATAAAAAAAAAAGGAGAAGGTTGTAGCCTTAAAAGTAAATGACTCATAAAGTGATAGCTCTGCAGTTGAGGAGGATGATGATATTGCTTTGATGACCCGTTAGTGCAAAAGTTTCCTGAAAAGAAGCAAAAGCTTCATCAATAATAATGGAGCAAATGTAAGAATAATAGAAGCATCATCTGACACAATCTATTTTGAATGCAGGAAACCAGGCCACCCACAAACTAACTACCCCAACCTAAAGACTCACCCAGTCAAGGAGAAGGGTGAAGAGAAGAAAAAGTTCAAAAAGGGAAATAACAGACACAGAAGGCATTTTAGGCTGACTCTGCCTCAAAATCATCTGAATAAGAAGTAGAGGAGGAGGTAATAAATCTGTGTCTTATGGCTAATGATAATCTTTATCAGTCAAATAAAGATGAGGTATTTCAGCTATCATATGATGAGCTTTTTATTATATCTAAAAAAATTCATGCTTCATATAGGAAGCTTAAAAAGATGTATGCTAGCTTAAACATTAACTTTTTTAATTTACAAATAGAGCATGACTATCTTATAGTTGAGCATTCTACTTTAGATAGTAATTACAAGTCTTTACTTGATGAATTTGACACATTAAACAAGAAGCATCTCGATATAACCAATGCATATGAATCCTTAAACTCAAAGCATCTTGAATTAAAAAATTCACATAAACAATTAGAGACATGAGCATTTTAACTAGATAGGAATGAGCATGCATTAAAACTAAAATTTGCAAGTCTTGAAAGTGCCAACCAATTCTTAAGAGTAAAAATCCATGCATTAGAATAAAATAGAACACTACTTATACTAATATAATGGTATAACCCCACATTAGTGTACATATTATACACCCCCAGAAAGAGGCACATCCCCCAAAATAAATTAGTAAATCTATTCCTTGGGATTTGGTGTCATTCTTGCAGCATGCTAGGTCACATAGCTCGCACTTGCACATTACACCATAGGACACATCTAGTGTGAAGACCAAAATCACTTACACCAGAGCATAACATGCATGTAAATCATCCATTAATGCTTAAGGTGGAACCCAAACTCACTTGGGTCATCAAGCCTAATATATGACTGAGTTTGTAGGAGTGCTCTTACAAAAGGCCTAGTGAGAGCATGTGGTACCTGGACAGTGGATGCTCAAGGCACATGATTGGGGATATGAAGCAATTTATCATGTAGGAGGCCAGGGAAGGAGGCAAGTAACACTTGGGGATAATACTGCTAGGAATGTGATAGGTTCAGGTATGATTGGTAATTCCAAGAACTTTATTATTGAAAATATTTTACTAGTAGATGGCATGAAACATAACTTGCTAAGCATTAGTCAACTGTGTGACAAAGGCTTTAATATTAAATTCTTATCTATTAACTACATGATTAGCATAAATGGAAATATTATTTTAGAAGAAAAGAGAATTAATAATATTTATATGATTGATTTGAATTATATTGAATTTACTAATTTTCTTTACTTGAAAATGATTGTTGATGAACCCTGGCTATAGCATAGGAGACTATGCCATACAAGCATGAAAAAAATTAGAAAAATAACCCAAAAGGACCTAGTTAGAGGCATACCCAAACTAGAATTCTCTAAGGACCACCTTCTTGATGCCTATCAACTAGGAAAATAAATTAAAACTTTCTTTCATTTAATTAAGGATATCATCACATCTAGGTCACTAGAAATTCTTCATATGAATATATTTGGACCTATTAGTATAAGCCTAGGAGAAAACTCATATGGTTTTGTGATTATTGATGATTATTATTGATTCACCTGGGTTAGATTGCTAGCACCAAAAAGTGAATTATTTGAGAAATTTATGACATTCTCCACATGGATTCAAAAAAATTTAGGTTATGAAATCCTAACTAGTGATCATGGTGGAGAGTTTAAAAATGATAAGTTTGAATCCTTTTATCAAGAGATAGGAATAAAGCATATATTTTCTGCTTCTAGAACCCCTTAGCATAATGGGGTTACTAAAAGGAAAAATAGAACCTTGGTAGAAGATATTAGAGCTATGCTAGCTGAATATTCACTTTCTAAGTATTTCTGGGCAAAAGTAGTGAACAATACTTGCTATATACTTAATACGATTAATGTTAGATCTAACCTCAATAAGATATTCTATGAGTTACTCAAAGGAGGGACACCAAATCTCTCTCACCTTCATATTTTTGGATGTAAGGTGTTCATCCTAAAGAATGGAAAATCCCATTAGGAAAATTTGACCCTAAATCTGATAAAAGAGTTTTCCTGGGATATTTAATTATAGGTAAAGCCTATAAAGTTTTCAATAAGAGGACATTAGTTATAGAGGAGACCACCCATGTAGTGTTTGATAAATCTGATAGATTGGTTGAGACTAGGTCAGAAGAAGATGAAGTGGTTCAGGTCACCCAAGGAGTAGAATCTACTGACCAAGAAAATAGAGTAGAGCCTTAGGACCCATTGCCTAGAGATTGGAGATATTCATCTAGTAACTCGAAGGATCTCATCTTAGGAGATCCATCAGTAGGAGTAAGAACTAGGCATGGACCTAGAAAAGAAGTTAGTCGCTCTGCTTTCATCTTAATGGAAGAACCCTCAAACATAGATTTCAAGCTTGTATGTGAGGGAGAACTAGTGTGAGGGGTTCACATAGTTGCTCCGAGAAAGTGTCTTTCCTTGTTTCCTATGGGTATCTATCTAGGTTTCTTGGGTGGCTTTGGGAAGAAGTTCTTAAGCTTAAAGACCGTCGAGGTTCTCTACCTTCACCAAAAGGGTGAAAAAGAAGGTTTAGGTTCTCTACCATCACCAGGAGGGTGAGAATAGAGGTCAATGTTCTTTTCATCACCAGGAGGGTGAGAAAGGAGATCAAGGTTCTCTGCCATCACCAGGATGAGGTCAAGGTTCTCTGCTACACCAGGTTAGAGAAAAGATTATAAGGGCTTCTCCGCCTATCTATGTGGGCTAAAGGAGAGATACTAAGATTTAGTACAATACTTGGAGAGGAGGACTCCATGGAGTGGACGTAGGTCATTATTTGATTGAACCACTATAAAATTTCTGGTGTGTTCTTCTAGTTTTTAATTTCCTACAATTTACTTTTCTACATATTTAATTTGCTAGAGATTGCGTGATAGAAATTATATGGTTAATGATATATTGATTTAATCTATAAATCATAATCATAATTGAAATCTCATTTCAAAATTTGCTTCCACATTGGGTGATACTTTCTGTTATTTTTAAGTTATTAAAAATCCCAAAATTAAAGCATCATTTTGTGTTTTACAGTAAGTCTTTTAAAAATCACCAATTCACCCCCTCTTATGGTGCCTAGGGATAGTTCACTTAGGCTTAACATTCTACATCAAACTTTCACACTCAACCCATTGCTAAAGATCCAACACCAAATAAACTACAAGATAAAATAACAAGGTAAAATAAAATTGTAAAAGATCCAATTCCACCAACAGCTAAAAGGAAAACACCAACCAGAAAAACCACTAAGCTACACCAACCCACCAGCCAACAACTAACAAGGAAATCAAAATTATAAGAAGAAAATAGAACCAAGTACAATAACCAAAACTAAATAGGAGGCTATAACAAAACTGATAGGAGGCAGATAATGAGAATCAATAGCAAGGAGCAAAAAATAATGCTACAGAGCCAACAGAAGATAATAGAAATAGGAAATCAACCAAAAAGAAGACCTATGACTATTTTCTGAGATTAGGAATACCCAAAATATCCTTTTTTATCATTCCCTTGAGAATTCTATACAAGAATAATTATTAAAATAAAGAGTAACCACAGATTTTGCCCCTTCTTTAGCCAGTTAGTCAGCACAAACATTACCTTCATGCCAAATATGAGTCATTCTAAAGTTTAATTTGTTAACAACACAAGAATATTGTTAAACATGTAAAAAGCTTGCATCGTGACATTTATGGGCTTACACCAAAGTCAACAAAGCTTAGAGCCAGTTTCAATCCAAATATTAAGGATGTTATTATCAATGCAAAGTTGTAGCCCTAAGAAAAGGGCATACATTTCAGCATAAATAATATTACCCAAGGAAATTTTAGAAGCAAAGCTAATGATGAAATGACCAAGATGGTCCCTGATATGCCCATTATGGCCCACACTATTCCTGTTATTTGTACCATCAAAGTTCAGCTTATATTCATGAGTTTGAGGTTTAATCCAACTAATAATAGAAGGGATTTTGATACAATCACAATTTGGGAATTCAATGTTAAAATAGGAAAACCATATGTTCTTCTTGTTATAGTGCCGAGGTTTCAAAACATTTGCTATGACATGATTCTGCACTTTAACTTTGAGATTACAAATAATCCTCACATGGCTGATCTTGATGTAGTTATATTTGTAATTGTTTCTTTCCATCAACATGAGCCAAAACACAAATAAAGGGATAATAGTAACACTATGCCCTTTGGTTTTGTTATGAAACCAAGCAGATAGGAAAGAGAGGAAATTATAATTTTTATAAAGCACAACGATCCCTAAACCATTCTCCCAATCTAACCACACTTTATTGGAAATAATACCATTCACAAAGACATGATTTAAAGTTTCAATATGAGAGCAAAATTGACATCTTGATGCTAAGTAAATGCCTTTCTTCTATAACCTACTATCAATAGAAGTGAAGCCTTTTAAAAATCTTCAAGAAAGAATAGAAGCAGAAGTGGGGGGGAATGATTCTAAATTTTATAAAAAATAATATTAGTGTTCTTTTTAATTCTAAAAATATACCAAATATTCTTAAAATTAAATCACCATCTTAAGAAAACTTGAAGATAAGAATATCATTAAGAGAGGGTTCTATATAATTTTTAGCAATAATATCCACAACAGTCTGAGGAAGATAATTCAATAACAAGTAAATACACCACTTTCCATTCAAAATAAAATTAGAGATAACATTGAATTAAGAGAATACATAACATAAGAATATATTTGGAAGATCCTTTATATTAAAAAATAATTTGGTAGATGAAATTGATTAATTATAACATAATAAAAATATTACTACTTTCATTAATTCTAACATAAACTCCATTTTATTGAAAGAAAATAGTTTAAATTTTTTTAATTAAAAGAGATGAATCAAATATAGAGAATTATAAAAATAATGCAAGATAAATAGTGACTTTATGCTATAGAACTTTATTTCCTTCAACTCAATAACATCAAAAGAAAATAATATTTTTAAGATAAAATTGAGGGAAATTTTTTAAGTTTAATGATAAAAATTTTTATGAGTTCAATTTGTTTGTCCCCTTATCTGAAGTTTGGGGGAGGTTGTTTGAACTATCCCTCGGTACACCAAGAGAGGGGTGAATTAGTAATTCAAAAAAAATACTAAAATAAAACCTTTTTTTGTTTAACCAATATCACAATTTATGAAAAACTTTAGTCAAGTGACTAACACAAATAGAAGAAAATTAAAAACTTGATTTTCTTTTTTAAAGTTTTGTAACACAAATAAATCAAGAGGTATATATATATATATATATTAACATAAATTAAATCTAACCAAGTAGGATTTGTAATTTAATTGTAGTTTGCAATAAAAATTAAACTCGTGTAAGAAATTTAAAGTGCAGAAAATAAATGAGCAAAAAAACCAAAAAGAACACACTAGAATTTTATAGTGGTTCAGTTATCCTTAACCTACGTCCACTCCCCGGAGTCCTCTTCTCCAAGTATTACACTAACACTATAGTGACTCTCCTTTAGCCCCCACAGTAAGGTAGAGAAGCCCTTACAAATCACTTTCACCAAATTCGGTGTGACAGAGAACCAAAAGCTATGTCACTTTCTTGGTGATGGCAGAAAACCTTTGAAATCTTTCTCACCCTCCTAGTGATGACAGAGAATCTTCAATCCTTTTTCACCCTCCTAGTGAAGGCAAAGAACCCACAAAATCTTTCTCGCTCTCCTAGTGATGGTAGAGAACCTTCAATCCTTTTTCACCCTCCTTGTAAAGGCAGAGTATCCACAACCCTTGACCTTTAAGCTTCTCTCCTAAGAGTAACTCTAAGAGCTCACCAAGGCCACTGGAAGAAGCAAGGTGCAAGCTTTCCTGGAGCAACCATGTGAAAACCCCTCACACTCCTTCTCCTTCACGCACAACCTCACCTTCTCCTTCTCTTAGTCCAAGAGATTTCTCAAGAATTCTCCCTCAATGTTCCTTTAACAGCCCAAAGTCTCTTGAGATAAGATTGAATTGCTTAAGTATAAGGCTTAAAAAAACCCTAAGTTTTCAATTAAGCCGTCACTATTTATACAATATGATCAATATTTGTATAGTATGATTAGTTCAAAATAGGGATTCATCTAGTATACTGGAACCATCATTTAGATAAATTATTTAATTTTTGTGTACTTATCATACAGTACGATTGAATGTTCATATGATATGATTCATTTAATTTCCTTTTATTCATATTGGATGATTACTTGGACAATTGAAAGTAGTCTCTATCAATCGTCTAGTACAATTTTCATTATGCTATATTTACTTCAAACATCAAGGGTTCATATAGTATGATCAACATCATACTATTCGATTAGTTCAAAAAATCATAATTTTTATCCAGTATGATATCCGGGATGATCTAATTTCATCTATGTCAGTTATACAATATGATCTATATCGTACAGTATGATTGGTCATATTTATTAAACCTTATTTTAATTAACTAATCATGAGGATTAATTTAAGAGTTTAAATATTATACAGGATGATTTGGATCATATAATATGATTAGTTCAAAAATTCATTTTTAAATTACTTAGTTAAATCATCTAGCGGCTAGAGTTTCCTGACGGAAATAAATCATACAGTACGATCTACATTATATAATAAGATTAGCTCATAAGTTTTAATTTTAAAATTAGATAATAAAATTGATTTTTTGGTATAACTGATCATACACTATGATCGAATCATACGGTATGATTAGTTATAAAATTTTAGCTCACTTTTCCAACTCCCCTGTGTGTGTGTGCATGATCACCAATTTAGCATACACCCTTATATGGCCAAACTCAAGAAATATAAAATAAAAAAAATAAAAATAAAGACTCTTTCAAAAAACATCCCATTCTACCCAAACTTGAGCCTTGATCATTCTTGAGTGGTGTATGATGTGCCTGAAATTTTAGTTCACATAGAAAAATAATATGCAATATATATACTAGGAGAAATAAATTTTCAATCAATAATATTTGTTATCATCAAAATCACGAGCTAGGGATTCTAGATTGTAATAATCTCCTCCTTTTTAATAATGACAAATATTTTTGATTGAAAATGCAAGTTAAAATTTTTCTCCTAATCTCCTCCTCACTAGGTGATAGATTTTTAAAAATAGGGGTAAGATAATTTTAAATTTTTAAAATTTTTTATTATTTTAAAATATTTTTATGCTAAATATAAAAGTAAAAGTGCACTGCAAACATATGATGTACAAAATGAACTGCATAATAGAGATAAATAAATATACAAACAACCAAATTACTAATCCCCCATTTGACATCAACAAAAAGGAGGATCAAGCAGAGATAGAAGAAAAAGCTATAGAATAAAGAAAAATAAAAAACCCAAAGCACAAAACACAGATCCTAAAAGTAGGAAGGCCACTGATAAAATGGTGGTGGTGGAGGCTAGAAATACTTGTGAATGGATGAGAACTATTTGCCAAACCAAGCCATTTTTGCCTTATATTATTATTGTTATAGATGAATATGAATATCTAGTGGGGACTCCAATCGATCAAAATATTATATCAACTCGTCGTAAGGATAAGGTTGGTATGTTGGTACAAGTGCTGACACTGGTGCTGATGCAGGCTTTAGTGCAGGTGCTGCTGTAGGATGAGCTCCCCCTTTCTCATCATAATCAGGTTCTTCTTCTTACTCGTGCTCCCTGTGATGACAAAAAAGAATGTGGAAGGAACCGTTGATGTAGAAAATTGGGAAATGATCAATGGTAGTAGGATAGGTAAGCTCATATTTTTTATCCAGGATGTAGGTAATGACATGACCAAGAGCAATGTTTTGTTTCCTTCTGGTAGAAGGAAGGAGAATGGGCGTAAGATTTTGAATATTATCAATAATCATTTGGGCTTCATCAAATTATGTTTCAGATATAATGAAGTATGTAACCAAGGAAAGAAATGGGGTAACATTTATGTGATCTCTAGCATTATGAATGTTTGAGGTTTGAAGGATATGCTGGATAATACATGCATTTTGATTTAAGGAGTGGACCAGGGGTTAATGTTGATTCAGGCCAACATTTCTGATGGTTAAATTGAATGCACTACAATCAAAGTCTCCCCTAGAAGCCATTGATTGGGGTTGAGGTCCTTCTGTGGATAGGTTGAGATAATTGCCTAAGTCTTCCTTGGTTATTTTTATGGGTCACCTATAGATATAGGATCGCATGATGGGAGTAGTGGCACTAACCCTTAGGTTTGCAAAGAATTCATAGAGGAGTTTCGAATTGAGGGAAAGGTAAGGGTAAGCAAGAATTGGAGAGTGGTGGATGTGAAGAGATTCATCACCTCATAATTTAGGGCTTTTTAATTCAACATTCTGGTTGGAGTGATGCAGGCTTCCTTATATTGATAATATACAGTTCATCTTCTATGGACTGGAAGCGATCATCGACAGAGCGATGAGAGGAAAAACTTCCTTGGGTCAGACAACCATGCTTGCTGCCTTTGACCATTTGAGCAATTGAAAGTATGAGTCAAGAAGGAAGAAGGGATTCAAAGGATTGGATGAGTTAACTTTAGAAATTTCTTCAATTTATAGAGTTTTCATTCAATTGTAATGTATGATTTGCAATCATATAGTATGCTCAGATGAATTTAAATTATCTAGATGACTTGTTAGAAAAATTGGTCAAATCATACAGTACAATCAAGATCATACTAGATGATCTTAAGAAAAAGTGTTTATCCTGAGAAGTCGTCTATATGACTTTGGACTAAATTTATCATATAGTATGAATAAGTATTTATACAGTGCGATAGGTCAATTAATATTGTACTGGCTGATTTGAATTCATCTAAGGCTTTTGACACATGTATTGTATAGTACGAAGATGTATTTGTATGGTACGATCACTAATAATTGATTAGATGAAGATACTTGATTTTATAGAAGGTAGAGATTTGTGCATGAATGTGTATATCGTATAATACAAATATAATTATAAAATATGATGTGAATAAATTTTTTACTTTTAATTTTTTTTTAAATTTAAAATAAAAGGTCTGTAAAGATCAGGGAACTTCCACCAAATGCAAAATGACAAAATAAATGAAAAAAATGAAAATACAAATCAGCAAACAAATAGTCACAAAAATTCAAAATATGACACATTAAAACACACATAAAAATGGTTGATTTCAAATTATAGAGAAATTCAAATTCATCTTGAATCAAGCATGAATGTCTATAACATCTAGTATAGTTCTCAAGGTACTAAAGGTGTCATAGGTAATGAGTTTGGTAAAGGTGTATGCTAATTGATCTTCGATAGCTATATTATGTAGTTCAATATTTCCCTTGGCTACATGATCTCTAATGAAATGTTGCCTAATATTTATATGCTTAGTATGTGCATGTTAGATTAGATTTTTAGAAATATAGATGTGTTGACTTTATTTTTTTATGAGGTCATCAGGACCCAATCCAGACTCCAGATGAATCCTAGCCTTAGGATCAACTCTGATCTTAGATCAACTTAATCTAGACCCTTAGATCTATCTAGATCTTAGGATCCTTTTAAACCCCATACCTTAGGACTTTTAGACTCTAGGATCCTCCTAGATTTCAGACCCTAGGATTAATTCAAACTCTAGATCAATCCATACCTTAAATCAACCTATTCAAAACTTAAATCAATCCAGATCTCAAGATAATTTCAGCCTCTAATTAATCTAGATCTTAGTTCAATCTAGATTTAACTTCCAAACTTATCCAGGACCTTAGGATCTATTCTAGATACTAGGATCCTCTTAAACTCTAGACCTTGTGATCTACTTAAGTTCTAGAATCCTTCTAGAGCCTAAACCTTAGGATCTCTAGACCTTAGGATCCTTCTAGAGTTTGACCCTAGGTCTCTTTTAGACTCAAAACCTTATGACCTTCCTAGGTCTTAGGATTATAGAAGATCCCAGACCCTAGGGTTTCTTAGATTCTAAAACCCTTCTAGGATCTAGACTATAGGATCTACCTAGACCTTAGGATCTATCTAGATCTTATGATCCTTCTAGACTCCAGATCCTAGGACCTTCTCAGACCCTAGGATTCTTTTAGATTCCAGATCATGTGATCTTTTTAGGCCCTAGGATCTACCTGGACCTTAGATCAATCCAGACCCTAGGATCCTTCTAGATTTTAGACCCTAGAGTCCCTCTGGATTCTAGGACCAATCCATATTTAGATCAATCCAAAACTCAAACTAACTTAAACTTCAAACCCATTCAAGCTTCAAACCTATCTAGATCCCTAGGCAATTCAATCTCTAGCTCAAAACCCAGTTAATCTAGTCTTCTATCAAACTTCAATCCTATCCTATCACCTATAATCATCTTAAATGATCATAAATAATTAGGATAACTCAAATTCTAGCATCTACACTAAAATCTAGTTCAAATCCAGATTTCTAGATTCAAATCTAAGGCTTAAAGACCCTGTCCTGAAAGCCTTTTTCAACAAATCTTTAAACACTTTAAACCCCAATAAAATGACCTTTGATTCAGAGTCTATCAATTCCACATTGATATGGCATGTCTCTAGAGGCAACCCTCCAAATTTGAGCTCATTCTGAGACCTCTAACCCCAGAAACTAGAATGTTTTCCAAAGGCTATAAAACCTTCAAATATTTATGGCCTATGCCACTGGACCTATCACCCAATAGATTTTGAACTTGGAGCTTTCTCCAAAGCCTCCAATCACTTCTAGACCCTTGATTATGAATCATTGAACATTAAATTATATTTTTTTGGACTCACTTTGACCCCCAGTTAACCAGGTGTCAAAATGACCAAAATACCCCTTGGGGGTATAAACAATCACCTTAGATCAAATGAGCTCCAAATCAAATGCAACCACTTCCAGCAAGTTTCAAATATCAAACCAAATATATTGGACCCAAACCCAGGTCCTGGGTCAACTTGGTTGACTAGGTCAACCTAGGTTGAGCAAATAGGCCTTAAGGGTTCAAATTTGTCATTTTGACCAAATGACCTCCCCGGACCTTGGCATCACTTCCCACAGGCTCAAAATATCAGATCAAACTTGTCCAGTCCAAACCCTAGCCTTGGGTCAACTTGGTTGACCAAGTCAACCTAGGTTGACTAGTTCAACCCTTAAGCTTCCCTACTTTAAATCAAGCTCCAAATGTTTTCAAAAGTCGCTCAAGCCCACCTGATCACTCCTCTTAGTGATTTAGATGTGATTAGACCTTTGACTTAGTCAATAGTTAACCTGATCAACTCAGTCTATGATTAGTCAATGTTAACTTATATGATTCAATTCAATCCATTTAGCCCACTCAATTTATTTGAACCCCATCAAACCTTCAAGTGCACTCCAATATTTGGCTTAAGTACTTCCAAAGCCACCATGAATCAAGATGTAGTTGATTTGACCAAGTCAACTTGGCCAAACCCCTTCCTAAACACATATGTTCTTTCAAACTCCAACCTCCAATCATCAAACCCCATCCAAGATTTCTCAACCAGCACTAAAGGCCTTCCCCCTTTCCACCTTAACATAGTTTGACTGGTTGACTAGTCAAACAGTCAATTTAAGCTTTGGAATGAGTCAAAGATGGTCAAACTAGCTCAAACCATTCTCCCCTCCATTCCAAATAAACTCCAACCATTCAAACCTATTCCAGAAGGTTCTTAAACCTTTCTTAGACTATTTTAAGCTATGGATTAAGCCTAAATAGAACCCTAATCAAATCGATGTGCCAAAAGGACAAAAACAACTTTCCACCTCATGTCCTTTGATCCTTTTATTCCCCTGCCATTCCAACAACCCCAGGGAACGTGGAAGGCATCAAGGGAGCTGGCAAACAGAGCAAGGCCATCCATTTAATCCAAGGACACTTAAATTGGCCAAAACCTCCCATAGGAGCTCACTCTCCAATGGACATTCTCTCACCACTCAAGCAAACCCAGAGCCCATTCTTATTTCGTTTGAGCTCTCCATATATTCTTCTTTATTCCCTGAGCCAAATCCAGTCGGTCAAATCAACCACTGGTGAGCTTCCCGATGAGTAAAGTTCCAACTCCGTCTAAGGGTCATATCTTCTAATTAGTGGCTTTTTCGAATGCGATTTCAACAGGGAAGATATACGTAGACAGTCAACAAGCTCAACCATCCTTTAAACGATTCATTTCATCCAATAAATCAAGGTAAAATTATAACCCTAGCTCAAAACACTTAGTTCAAATTAGTTTTTTTAAAAGTGAAAGTTTGATAGGGATGTTAAGCCCTTATGAACTAGCCCGAGGCTAACCAAGAGGCAGGGGGGGTGAATTGGCAGTTTTAAAAACTTCTTTAACCACAAGAAATATCTTTTTATAATTTACAGCAAAAAAGAATAAAAAAATAATAAAAAAGATCAATCACAGACCCAAGCAGATAACAACAGAAAAATAAAGTGCAAAAGATAATCAGAAAGAACATACCAGATTTTATAGTGGTTTGGTCAGCTTGACCTACGTCCACTATCCGGAGCTTGCCTCTAGGTATTGCACTACTCAAATCAGTGACTCTCCTTTTGCTCCCACAACAAGGCAGAGAAGCTTTACACAACTCCTTTTTACCAACCCGGTGAGGCAGAGAACCCAGACTTCTTTTGCTTCCTCCTGAAGCAGGCAGAGAACCCAAACTCCTTTCGCTTCCTCCTGAAGCAGGCAGAGAACCTTACCTCCTTTTGCTTCCACCTGATTCAGGCAGAGAACCTTGACTTCTTGCTGACAATCCTTCCCACAGAGACACTACGGGACAAGAGACGATGACCGGAGAAGATGACTCGAATCCTTGCTTGGAGTAACCTTTGTGAACACCTCACAAACTCCCCCTCACAAGATTCTCTCTCTCTCTCTCCCAAGCTCTCCCTCTCCCTCTCAAAGCTCTCTCAGGAAAGGACTTTGGAAAAAAGTTTTTCCAATAACAAACAAAAAAGTTTAAATAGAAAGGCACAAAAATTGCCCTAAAACTCAACTTGCCGTTAATGATCGTCCAGGATGATCGAAGGATCGTCCCGTACAATCAGTGTAAATCTTCACCAATTGGCCTAGACGATCTGGCTTCTCTAGACGATTAGAAGACATGTTTTATTCAGATCATCCGGGATGATCCTGCGATCGTCCAGGATGATTAATTTAGCTCGGGAAAATCATCCTGAGGATTGTTCGGGTTATCCAGGAGAAAATGTTGGACGATTTGAAGAAAAAGACTTGATCGTCTGGGACGATATGCCTATCATCCCGTATAATTAGTTTAAAAATGATCAAAATTATCCTGCACATTATTCAGATCGTTCTGCACAAACATGCTGTACGATTGAAAATGACCTGATCGTCCAGGATGATATTTCTATCGTCCTGGACGATTAGTACAAATAGACTTATATCATCCAGCACATTATACGGGTCATCCAGGTGAAGTCATTTGGACGATGAGGATTTTTAACATATCATCTGGGATGATCTTATGATTGTCCAGGACGATGTGATCAATAAAATTAATCCTTGATTGCTTTCTTTAATGACTTGGCTAATTTAGGCATGATTGCTGTGAACGTCCAGGATGATACACGTGTCATCCAGGATGATTAGATAGAAGAACTAAGAAATCAAAACATTCCTAACTTAGTCTGGTGGCTAAGAATTTATCATTTGAGCCTATTATCTTGTATGATGGGAGGATCATTCAAGATGATCGGTTTAATCAGACCGACTTAACTTGACAGCCCCGATTAGGGTTTCTATTTTTAATGGATCATCCATGATGATATGGAGATCATCTAGGATGATGTGATCAAAAATAGAATAGAAACTCTAACTCACAAAAAATCTCCTCCTAAGTGTGTGTGTGCAAGGTTACTTAGCTAGGGGATCAATTACATTACATTTGACTCAAGAAAGAGAAAAATTACATTTAAAAACATGTAGACCCGTTCTTGAGTTGGCTTGAATTGCATTTGATATTTTGTACTTGAAATGTCAGCCAATCAAAATAAAACACAGAAATGTTTGTTATCATCAAAATTATAATTCTTAAATCCAAATTTATAACAATCTCCCCCTTTTTGATAATGGAAAATATTTATTCAGTAGTTTCAAATAAAGCAGATAGGAATAATCAACGCACATACAAGAGAAGATTTGTCATTGCAAATTTTACTAATCATTGACAAACAGTGACACTAAATACAACAAAAGAAATACCTACAACACGAAAACAACAAAAGAAACTACTAGTAACAGAAAAAATAACTCCCCCTTTTGACATCACAAAAAGGAGGAAGAAAAAGCAAAATAAAATAAACTAGATACAACACAACACAGAAAACTTATAGAGAGGTGGATCCTGATCAGATGGAGGAGGAGGTGGTGGCTGAAAATAGCTATGGATGGTGGCAAACTATTCTCTAAACCAGGCCATATGCTAGTCGTGCTGTTGCCGCTACTGGGCAACGTAGTCATTGAATCGTCTCACATCCTCAGTGTGCTGCTGCTCCTGGGCAACCACATAGGAGTCAAAGCGTACCTCCCACTGGTCAAACTTCTACACCAAGTGATCTAAAGGCGATGCTATACAGAGAGGAGCAGTTGCAGCCTCCCCCTCTTCTCCCTCAACATCTGCTGTGGGCTCTGGATAAAGTCTAGTACTGTGGAGAGTATGAAAATAGCTGTTAGAGAAGAAGATAGGTGATTTTTGTCTAGATCTGGATATTAAAAATTTTATTTTATTTTAAGGGCATAGTGGATGAGATGTCCTAAAGCTAGATTGGGATTAATATATCCCCGAGAGGAACTAGCACCCTGTTGCCTGGATCTCTTACCACCAGCCATAAGAAAGAAATGAGTAGGAATAGAAAGAAGTTGTGGTGAAAATAGATGGAAATCAACTGTTTATAAAGAAAATGGCCATATCATCCAGGATAATCACAGGATTATCCAGGATGATCACAGGATTATCTAGAACGATAGGAGCAATTATTGCATACAGGATGATTGGTCAAAAAGGCAGTCTGATTGTCAATGACGATTAAATATTATCTAGGATGATTAGACACAGGCCATCATCCCGAGGAGTCCCGCCGGACAACCTTTGACGAAAAGTATCATCCCGGACGATTAGGTGGATCGTCCAGGATGATATGCAATAAGTGCATCGGACAGGCCAAATTTGAATCATCTAGCTGCAGACACATGGATCATCCAGGATGATGAGGTGGATCGTCCAGGATGATCACCAATAATTGGTTCATACAGCCATTGGATCATAGTGGGGATGATTTGAATGGATCGTCCAGGATGATGTATGGATCATCCAGGATGATGTCAGATCATCCAGGATGATGTCGAATCGTCTAGGATGATGTGTGGATCGTCCAGGACGATGTGTGGATCATTCAAGATGATGTAAAGAAAAATTTTGACCAAGATAATGAATGGAGAGGGATGATCAGGGAGTCCCAAAAACATAAAAAATAGAAAAAAATCAAAATTAAAGCAAATCAACAAAAAATAGAAATGGGAAAATAACAATAAAAATAACGGATTTTTTTTAATCGATCAGCTCCAATAAATCAGAGTTTTCCTTAATTTTCAATTCAAAAGCCAATAAGAAGAAAATCGACCACACTGAAATCTAGAAAAAGTTGGAAAATCAACTTTTGTAACATCTACCACGGACACCTTACAGGTTTAAATTCTTTTCAAACAAAAGTCTAATTCAGAAGAGAAGAAATTAGATTCGAAAAGACATCCTTTCAAGCCTCGTTCCAAAAAAATATCTGATAAAATAGTATTACAAAGTAAGGAATCAGAAATCATGATTTTTCATCTCAAGCTTTTAAAAATATTAAGTGGCACATTAATTTTTCTAAGATATTTAAAGATCTGAAAGGGAAGAAAGCATATTTCTTTGTGGGCTTATTTTGTGCATCTTTTAAAATTTGCTTGGCGCACTTTGAACATCTTTTGATTTTTGATACACTTTGTATATCTTTTCTAATTTGGCGACATTGCACATCTTTTCAGCTTTGAGCTTGTTTTGTGCCCCCTTTTTTTTGGCGCTCATTGCGCATCTTTTACAAGCTTGCTTTCTTTCATAATCGTTAAAGAATTTCAGTTGTGAAATTACCTTCCAGACATAAGAGAGGACAAAATTCACTCTTTATAATAAGGAGGAGTAATTCACAGAACAAAAACCATACATCATATGATAAGTACAATCACTTGATTACAAAAAACATCACACTGATCCAAAACTTTGAAAATACTATTCATATGAGGTAGATTACTGTGGGAAAATAAAATAGATCTCTATTTCAAAAACCAACTTTTTAATTTTTAAAAAGATTTTTATCCTAAATAAATAATACACCATTAAAGGAGTTAGAGGAAGAGAAATAATTATCAACGTTTCTTTCCTTTAACAGATTCAGAGGAGTCAATCACTGCTTATAAGCTTTCAAACAAAAACAAGACAAAACTCTTAGTCAGAAATCTAGTTTATCAGCAGTAGTGAGCAGTGATCTGATTTATAAGAAAAGCAATAAATCAAGGGCGTATAAGAAATTGTATCAAAATAAATACTCAAATCAGAGAAATAACAACAACAAAAGGAAATCAGCAGAGAATAAAAACAAACAGGAAATAGATAATCAAATCAAACACAAACTAAATGAAAAATCAAAACAAGAAAAATCAGAAATCAGTAATCATCAGATTCATGCATTTATGTCAATCACACCCAATCTTATCCTTAAAATGCTAAATGAGTCAAAGGTCAGTGGTTTAGTAAAGATGTCAGCCAGTTGATTTTTAGTTGCTACATGGTGTAGCTCAATGTCCCCTTTTATAACATGGTCCCTAATGAAGTGATGCCTTATGTCAATGAGTTTGGTTCTTGAATGTTGGATAGAATTCTTAGAGATGCAGATGGCATTAGTGTTATCAAATAGAACTGAAATTGTGCCAATAATTAATCTTAAATCCAAAACTTATTACTTTAACCAAAGGACTTGGGGCCACACAACTTCTTAAGGCAATGTACTCAGCTTCAGCAGTAGAAAGTGCAACTGAGTTCTATTTTCTACTGGACCAGGAGACTAAAGAATGTCCTATGAATTGGCAAGTTCCAGAAGTGCTTTTTCTATCCAGCCTACATCCTGTAAAATCAGAATCATAATATCCAATAATCTCAAAAGAAGTGTTGTGCCTAGGATACCAGATTCTTAGGTTTGGGGTCCCTAAGAGATATCTAAGGATTCTCTTAAATGCAGTTAGGTGAGACTCTTTAGGATCAGCTTAAAACCTAGCACAAAGACAAATACTAAACATGATATCAGGTCGGCTAGCAGTTTGGTAAAATAGTGATCCAATTATTCCTCTAAACTTCTTCTTAACAGATTTTCCATTCGAATCCTTATCTAACTGAACAGTGGAACTCATGGGAGTGTTGATTGACTTAGCTTTATCTATCTCATATTTATTCAAGATGTCCTTAGTGTATTTTGATTGATTCAAAAAGGTTTCATCATCCATTTGCCTTATGCTAAACCCCAAAAAGTAGGACAATTCTCCCATCATACTCATCACAAACTCCTTACTCATTATTTTAGAAAAATCATCACATAAGTTTTTATCAGAAGATCTAGAAAGTATATCATCAACATAGATCTGGATAATGAGTAAATCCTCTCCTACTTTCCTTAGAAAAAGTGTGGTGTCTACGCTCCCCTTAACAAACTCTCTTTCTAACAGGAATGTGCTAAGCCTCTTATACCAAGCTCTAGGTGCCTATTTCAATCCAAATAAGGCCTTTTTTAATTTGTAAACATGATTAGGATATTGGAAACTCTCAAAACCTGGGGGTTGCTTTACAAAGACATCCTCCTTTATTACCCCATTCAAAAAGGCACTCTTGACATCCATTTGAAAACGCTTAAATCGCTTTTAACAAGGAAAGGCTAGAAGCATTCTAATGGCTTCCAATCTAGCTATAGGGGAAAAGGTCTCCTCAAAATTAATCTCTTCTATTTGGTTGTACCCCTTAGCCACTAATCTTGCCTTTTTCTTAACCACCAAACCAGAATCATTCATCTTATTCTTAAAGACCCATTTGGTTCCCATTACACTTTGATTCTTAGGTCTTTTTACTAACACCCAAACATCATTCCTTACAAATTGATTCAATTCCTCTTGTATAGCTAAGATCCAAAATTCATCAGAAAGGGCTTGAGTAATATTGGTGGTTTCAGTCATTGAGATAAAAGCAGAATGGTTTACTTCCTTCCTAAGTCCATGCTTAGTTCTAACACCTTCAAAAGGGTCTCCTAAGATCAGTTCTTTAGGATGACTCAAACAATATCTCCAATCTCTAGGCAAAGTGTTTTGAGGTTCTACACTTTCATCCAGATTTATATTTTCAACTCCTTGGGTAATCTCTCCTACATCTTCTTCATCCTCAACTCTAGTTTCCTTGGGATTAGATTCATCAAACAGCACATGAGTAGTCTCCTCCACCACCAAAGTCCTCTTATTAAATAATCTAAATGATTTCCCATCACTAGAATAGCCTAAGAACATTCCTTTATCAGATTTGGGGTCAAATTTTCCTAAGGATGATTTCCCATTGTTTAAAATGAAAACCTTAGAGCCAAAGACATGGAGGTGGGACAAGTTTAGAGTTCTACCCTTAATGATCTCATAAGATATCTTATTTAGATTGGATCTAACATCCACCCTATTCAGCACATAATAGGTAGTGTTCACTGCTTCAGCCCAAAAGTATTTTGGAAGTGAATACTCAGCAAGCATGGCTCTAGCGGCTTCCACTAAGGTCCTGTTCTTCCTTTCAATTACCCCATTCTGCTGAGGGGTCCTAGGAGCTGAAAGTTATGGCTAATCTCTTGATCCTCATAGAAAGTTTTAAATTTCTCATTTTCAAACTCTCCCCTATGATCACTATGGATGGTCAAAATCTCACAGCCTAACTTCTTCTGAATCCAAGTGGAGAAAGATTTAAATTCATCAAATAACTTAGATTTATGTGACAGAAATCTAATCTAAGTGAACCTCAAATAATCATCAACAATCACAAATCCATAGACTTTCCCCCTAAGCTGGCAGTGCTAATGGGTCCAAAGAGATCCATATGAAGGACTTCTAAAGGTCTAGAGGTGCTGATATCCTTAATGGTGTGAAAAGAGGAATATACTTGCTTCCCTAACTAACAGGTATCACACAGGTGGTCCTTAATGAACTTAAGCTTGGGGTCACCTCTAACTAAGTCCTTTTGGGTGACTCTTCTAAGGGTTTTCATACTGTCATAACCTCCTATGCCACAGCCAAGACTCATCAGCAGCAATTTTTAAGCAAATTGAAACATCAACTTTAAAGCAGCTTACATCCAGCATATAGACATTGTTGATCCTTTTTTCATGCAAAATAATTTTTTCATTTAATCTTATAATGCAGCAAGTTGGCAGGAACTTTATGTTGTATCCTTTGTCACAGAGTTGATTGATGCTGAGCAAGTTGTGTTTCAGTCCATCTACAAGAAAAATATTGTCAATAATGAAATTTTTTGAATCACCAATTATACCTGCACCTACCACTTTTCTGATGGTATTGTCTCCAAGAGTGACCTTGCCTCTAGCCTTGGCCTCCAGTAAAATGAATTAATTTGCATCTCTAGTCATATATCTTGAGCATCCACTGTCCAGGTACCACATGCTCTCACGAGATCTTGTATGAGAGCACACTTATAAAATAAAATCATTAATGTCAGATTTAGGAACCCAAATAAGTTTGGGTTCCTTCTTATGAAAAGAAGAATGCAATGCATGTGTGCTGTGCTATAAAACATGTAATTTGGGCCCCCACACCCAATATATACTATGGTGAACAGTGCAGGTGTGAGAGATATGTCTAGCTTGCCACAGGAAAAAACATCTAACGCTAGGAAAATGGTTAACTAATCTACGTGGGTGATAGTGCCTCTTCCTAGGTTTGAATGAAACATGCTTTGATGATTTTGAATTAGATTCTTCAAGTGATGGAGGTGCATAAAATAGTGCAAAGTAGGAGGTGTGTCATTTTTCTCAAAAGCACTAATTTTTACACTTAGAAATTCATTTTCTTTTTGAGACTTTCAATTTCAAATTTCAAATAATGCTCATCACTATCTAAATCAGATGCATGTGATTCTAATTTTTTAAATGCACCTTCTAATTCAATATGCGATACTTTTAATGAATCATGCTCAATAATCAAATTAGAATGCTTTTTATTCAACTCATCAAATTCATCAAGCAATGACATATGATTGCTATCAAGTGTAGAATGATCTTTAATCAAAATTTCATGCTCTTTTTTTAAATTCAGATATTCCAATTTCAGGCTAGCATGAGTTTTCTTAAGCTTCCTATATGATAAATGGATTTTTTCAGAAATATCAAGCAATTGATCGTAGGTCAGTTCACATACCTCTTCTTAGTCAGACTAACCAAGATGCTCACTAGCCATCAAACATAAGTTTATAACTTCCTCGTCAGCTTCAATCTTAGAGGAGTTAGATGCAGAATCCACCTAGAAAGCCTTTTGAATCCTTTTCTTATCCTTCCTGAACTTGGGTTTCTCCTCACCCTTCTCCTTGCTTGGGTGAGCCTTAAGTGTAGGACAATCAGCTTTTATATGCCCTGGCTTCTTGCATTCAAAATAAACTGTATTAGAAAAACCTTTAAAATTTTTACTATTATTACCTTTGTTCCACTTCTGATAGTTCTTGTGTTTCTTCCTCAGAAATATTTTGAATTTCTTAGTGATTAAGGAAACGTCATCATCATCAGATCCTGAAGAGCTAGAATCAGAATTATTAGCCTTCAGGGCTACAGTCTTCTCTTTCTTCTTCTCACCTACATCAAGCTATCTTTGGTTCACCCCTTACTCGTAAGCAATGAGTGATCCAAGTAAGTTATCAATAGAATAGGCATTCAAATTCTTAGATTCAGTGATCACAGTTATCTTGGCATTATAGGAAGAAGGCAAACATCTCAAAATCCAATGAACATTCTCTCACCACTCAAGCAAACCCAGAGCCCATTCTTGTTTCGTTTGAGCTCTTTATATGTTCTTCTTCATTCCCTGAGCCAAATCCAGTCAGTCAAATTTGCCGCTGGCGAGCTTCCCGATGAGTAAAGGTCAAACTCCATCCAAGGGTCATATCTTCCAATCTGTGGCTTTTCCGAATGCAATTTCAACAGGGAAGATACACATGGACAGTCAATAAGCTCAACCATCCTTTAAACGATTCATTTTGTCCAATAAATTTAGGTAAAATTGCAGCCCTAGCTTAAAACACTTAGTTCAAATTAGCTTTTTAAAAATTGAAAGTTCGATAGGGATGTTAAGCCCTTATGAACTAGCACGAGGCTAACCTAGAGGGGGGGTGAATTGGTAGTTTTAAAAACTTCTTTAACCACATGAAAGATTTTTTTGTAATTTACAGTAGAAATGAATAAAAATAATATTAAAAAGATCAATCACATATTTCACCCAAGCAGATAACAATAGAAAAATAAAGTTTAAAAAATAATCAGAAAGAACACACAAGATTTTATAGTGGTTCGGTCAACTTGACCTACGTCCACTCCCTGGAGCCTCGCCTCCAGGTATTGCACTACTCAAATTAGTGACTCTCCTTTTGCTCCCACAGCAAGGTGGAGAAGTCTTTACACAACTCCTTTTCTCCAACCCGGTGAGGCAGAGAACCCAGAATTCTTTTGCTTCCTCCTAAAGCAGGCAAAGAACCCAGACTCTTTTCGCTTCCTCCTAAAGCAGGCATAGAACCTTACCTCCTTTTGCTTCCTCCTGAAGCAGGCAGAGAACCTTGACTTCTTGTTGACAATCCTTCCCACAGAGACACCACGGGACAAGAGACGACGACTGGAGAAGATGGCTCGAATCCTTGCTTGGAGTAACCTTTGTGAACACCTCACAAACTCCCCCTCGCAAGATTCTCCCTCTCTCTCCCAAGCTCTCACTCTTCCTCTAAAAGCTCTCTCAAGAAAGGACTTTGGAAAATGGTTTTTCTAATAATAAACAAAAAAGTTTAAATAGAAAGGCACAAAGATTACCCTAAAATTCAACTTGCCGTCAAAGATTATCTAGGACGATTGAAGGATCGTCCTGTACAATCAGTGTAAATCTTCACCAATTGGCCTGGATGATCTGGCTTCTCTGGATGATTAGAAGACATATTTTGTTCAGATCGTCTGGGATGATCCTATGATCGTCCAAGATGATTAGTTCAACTCTGGAAAATCATCCTAAGGATTATTCGGGTCGTCCAGGAGAAAATGTTGGACGATCTGAAGAAAAAGACTTGATCATCCGGGACGATATGCCTATCGTCCCATATGATTAGTTCAAAAATGACCAAAATCATCCTGCACAAACATACTGTATGGTTGAAAATAACTTGATCATCCAGGATGATTTTTCTATCATCCTGGAGATTAGTACAAATAGGCTTATATCATCCAGCACATTGTATGGGTCATCCAGGTGAAGTTATTTGGATGATGAAAATTTTAAACATATCATCCGAGATGATCTTACGATCATCTAGGATAATGTGATCAATCAAATTAATCCTCGATTGCTTTCCTTAATGACCTAGCTAATTTAGGCATGATTGTTGTGAATCATCGAGGACGATACACGCATTATCCAGGATGATTAGATAGAAGAACTAAGAAATCAAAACATGCCTAACTTAGTCTAGCGGCTGAGAGTTTCTGATTTGAGCCTATCGTCATGTATGCTGGGAGGATTGTTCAGGATGATCGGCTTAATCTGACTGACTTAACGTAATAGCCCTGATTAGGGTTTCTATTTTCAATGGATCATCTAGGATGATATGGAGATCATCCAGGACGATGTGATAAAAAATAGAACATAAACTCTAACTCACAAAAAATCTCCCCATGAGTGTGTGTGTGTGTGCAAGGTTACTTAGTTAGGGGATCAATTACATTACATTTGACTCAAGAAAGGGAAAAATTACATTTAAACACATGCAGACTCGATCTTGAGTTGGCTTGAATTTCATTTGATCTTTTGTACCTGAAATGTTAGCCAATCAAAACAGAACAAAGAAATATTTGTTATAATCAAAATTATAATTCTTAAATCCAGATTTGCAACAAAAAATGCTTTTCAAACTATATAAAACCATCCACAAGATTTCTGTTTTATTTCTTAAGCTCTGTTTAAAATTTCATTTGATTTCGTGAGCTGAATTGAGAGAACGAGCCCTTTTTCTTGTTAAGGCTTCGGAGTTAGGCTTGCATGAGTTGCATGCCTTTTAGACTGTTGATCTTCTGATCAACGGTTCAGATTGAATAGCATCACAGATCTATATAACTGCGTAGTCCGTGTAGCGGCTCATATCTCGATCCGCCTCGATCCTAACTGTTCAATCAGGATGACAGAAGATCGGACGGTTGCGTTCGAATGCCAACATGGTTAAGTGAGATGAGTGGGCCCCATCATGCTTTAATCATGCAGTAATGATTGCACCGCCGGGCAATCATTGCCGATGATTGTCGCGGTTTGAATGGCCCAACCAGAAGCTGCCAGGGGTCATTCTCACCGCTGACGGTGTTGCCAGCTTTTTATTTATTAATTTAAGTTATTTTAAATCTATTTTTTTATTATAGAAAAGTTCTAAAAATTATTAAAAATTAATTTTAAGTCAAAAAAATCAACATAATACATCAAATTGTTTATTTTTTTAATTCGTTTCTTTTAAAATTGAAATTTAGTTAAGATAATTAAAATATTTTGATTAATCTTAAACATTTAACATTTGATATTTTGATTAATATTTAATTAAAAAATAAATCAAATATTTTCAAAATTCAAAGAAATTTATTTTTAAAATACTCTCTGACTTCCAGAGAATTTTTTAAAATTAAATTGATTTTGTGTTAAAATATTTTTATATTTAATTATTTTAAAGATAGATTTAACTATTAAAATATTTAAGAAAGTATTTAAAACTTAATTTGTTTTTTAACTATTAGTATTTCATATTAAGATTTCTAAAATTAAAAAAAAAACTTTAACTTAAAAATAGGAAATTATTTTTAAATTTTAAATATATTTTAATTAATTATTAAAATATCAAATATTTAAATATTTAATTAATACTTTGTTAAAATTAAAATTCAAATAAATTTATTTTAAATAAATTTAAAATTTTAGAAAATATTTAAGATTTAATCTAAATTAATTTAAGAATTATTTTAATTATTAATTAATTTTAAATTAATCTTAAATGCCTTAATTAACCTTAAACTTAAAAAATTCCAAACAAATTCATTTTAAATCATAAAAATTCAAATAATATCTTAAAATTTTCAAAATTTTAAGATTTTTAATTTAAAATTATTTTCATGAGTAAAATCTTAATTAATTTTAAATAATTAAAGATATTTGAATAAAATACCATTTAATTAATATTTTAAAATTATATTAAAATTTAAAAAAAAAATTAAAAAAAAATTTATTTTTAAATTACTTTGAAAATCAGAGGATCCCTCAAGTCTTTTAAAATTTCTTTAACAAATATTTTTAAGTATTTTATTTTAAAAACTTATATGTGTATATATTGGTTTAAGTATAATAATATATATATATATATATATATATATATATATATATATATTAAAATTTATTTTAAAATTATATATGTTTAAATTCTTAAATGTTGAGGGATCCCTTCGAAATTTTAAACATAGCTTGAGCACATGTGGATGGAAATTATGGGGAAAAATTATTGAATAGTTGTGTTCCAACTATCCATTAATCATTTCATTAATTATGTCAATTACTTTCAGACTTCGCATGTGTAGATGCACAAACACACACTTAGGGCTCTCCTAGTTCTAGGATGTGATTGCGTATGTATATTTACATGTACTTGTTTGAGGGTTAGATAGACATTGATTCAAACCTATAAAACCTAGTAACATCATTAAGGACAACAATTAAAAACTCATTTAGAGAACTTAAGAAAATTCTAATAATTAGGATTTACATCCTATTGACTTGAGACTTAAACCAATCAAACTTAGTGACATGCTCAGTCCAGAGAAATTTTCTCTCTAATTTTTGAAGTCATTAAACTCCTTAATTAAATTACTTAAGCTTAAACCCTTAATTAAACATTTAAACTTCCAGAAAATGTAATAAATCAAATTTAAATCCAAAAATTACAAATAAGACCTCTAAATGATCAAGATTGAATCCTTAATTAATGAAAAATAAAGCCCCTTGACTGGACATCAAATTTGATCTTAATTTAAGTTTAATTGAAATTTAATATTTAATTAATTTAATTTATTAAAAATAATTAAAAATTCCAAAAAATTTCTCAAACACTTGATAATCCCTTCTTAGATCATTCTTGATCTTTGGAGATGATTTCAAGAAGTTTGGAGGTCACTTGTACTCAAATCTATAAAATGCCCTTAATTAAGCAAATTTTAAAAATTAAATAAGTACTCAAAACTTCATAAATTCATAACTAATTCAAATAAAGTACTCCAAATCATTCAAACTCAAAGGCATTCAACTCATATTAAGGTCTAATATTTACCAAAATTATTAAATTTTTAAAAGCAAATAAATTTAAAAAAGTCAACTTTTGGTCAAACCTAGTTCAAATTAAAGTCAAAATTTTAAACCTTCATAATAAAATATAGAAAAATTCAAATCCAGTATACTTATAGTCTAACTGATCATATTAAGGTCTAATATTTTAATAAAATATTAAATTTCTAGAAATCAAGCTTAATCTAAAAGTTAACTTTTGACCCCTTAAATAAATGATTAAAATAATCCAAAAATTCCAAAAATTTAATAAATCATTTAAAATTCTAGAAAATCTTAATTCAACTTTAAAACCAAAAATCAATCAACCTCAATTAAAAATTAATTAATCTTTTAAACTTAATCAAAATCAAATCACTTAATCATACCGGGTTCCACTAAATAACCCAGGCCTATGAGGCTATTAAATTAGCTTCAAGGAAGGTGAAATAAACTTCACGGCATCGGTGAGCAACAAAGATGGTATCAAACAAATAATTAAAATCAATCTTAAAATGAATTTCAAATCATTAAAACCTAAACTCAAACTTAAATTCCTTAAGCCTTTCAACCAACTAGAACATCAAACAACTTTAACTAAGTGCCCTATATAGGACATATCAAAGCCATACAGCCTAGCCCAGACACTTTAGATGATTTGTTAGGACAACCAACTCTAGTATTAGGCTAGGACGGTGTTTACTTTTCTGATACTTACGTGTGCCGGGTTTTTGAGGTTTTCATTGCATGCTGGTTGTTAGATTTGAATAACTGATTGATTATTTATTTTAATTCTTACACTCTGTGTTTTGATTTATTATGTAATAAATCTACCCCTAGGGTAATGATGATTTATATTAATTTAATCTTAAGTAGGTGGCCATGCTAATACAGGGCATTAATTAAAGGGGGTAAATAATTAAGCTTTAAAAATTAACAATATTTTATGAAGGTGCTTCAGAATGCTAAGACCCCCTTTAAATCAAAAAGAGCATGGACAAATGTGGCTGTGATTTGAGTATTTTTAATTTTAAATATTAACTGCTTGAGATGATTTGATTCATATTAATTATTTGGATAACCCTGTAGGATTGAGTCTAAATTTTTAATTTTGATTAATGTAATTTGATTTGAATTGAGTTGTAAATTATATTAAGTGCTTTGAGATTGAGATATTAAGCATCCAATTTAGAATCTAAAGAGGAAGGAACATCCCTTAGGGGAGAGTTCCTATCCATTTGGAGATCCAAATTAGGATGACTTCAAATATCCAAAGAGAAAAGATAACATCCCTTTCGAGGGGGAGTTTCTTTTCATTTGGAAATCCAGACCCGATGATCCAAGGAGTTTCAAGATGACAAAGAAGTGAAGAACGAGAAGAATCTCAAATCTCAAAGTCACTTATCTTTTAGGAATAGAATCTAGGTTGTAGTCAGTGATACCCGGCCACTTTACTTTTCCTGCAGACCCTGGGTTGTAATATTTAAAAGGCACTTGCCTATGGCCTTTAAGTTTGAAATTTAAATTTAATTGAGTTGATTATTTAATTAATTTGATTATTATGTTGATTGCAATATAGGATTGCATGCTTTTAGTAGTTTTTTTGGCGCTTTTGCATGTCGATCTTTGTTTTAGCCTGGAATCCAATCGGAGGCTCGTGAGGACACGAATAAACTTTTTATACTTAAATAAAATTAAAAAATTTAAGCTTAGATAGAAACTCTAACACTTTAAGAAGTAAGCCCAGGACCGTCGAGGGTTTTTTAAGCATATTTGTTACATTTTCTTTTCCTTTGTTAGGCACATCCCCGCTTGTGGTTTCTGGCAGACCACCTGGCCTATGAGGGTGTAGTTCTATTAAGGAGATATGTGCATCCTTAGGATAAAACCTATTTTTAAGCCTGATTTTATAATTGCTTCATTCTGATTTAAGCATTCGAGTCAACTAGCATGCATCGCATTATATACAAATTATAAGTGTCAAAATATTTAATTATATTTTTAGCTTAAGCATTTCACCCAACATAAGTCAAAGGGGTCAGTTAGGAATCTACTTTAGATGTCGACCCCAACTCCTTAAACCTAATCTTAAATAATGTCCCTACCACTCTACATTTAAAGACCGGACACATGGTTTTGAAGAATTTAGGTGGTTTAACTAGCTCCCCAATCCAGGCCGAGATAAGTCCAGATCCTATATTGCATTAGCTAGATTTCGGGTCACTGATTTTCAATACCCACTTTAGACTTAGGTTCTGAGGCAAATTTTCAATCTTAAGTCCTCAACCTCTGGGAATCTAATTCCTACTTTCTAATAAAATTGATCACTCAAATATTAATTCTCTTTCCATCAAATTCAAGCCCAACACTTAGGATAGACTGAGGCACTTCTGAATTATTTTAGAATCCCAGGTGCCTCCTACCCCTCTTCCTTTGACCTCCAGAGAGAACTGCTCAAATTTGATCCAATCCCTGTTGAATTTTCAACACTTAACCACCCTTGATATCAAGCTTTGAATTCTTAAATAAAATTTGTATCGCTATTTTAATCGAGAGTATTCAAGGGAAATTTTTGACTTCCTACGATGTAATTAACTATGAGGGTTTGTGCTCATAGGAGATTTAGAAACCTAGACTAGATTTCAAAATCAAATTAAGCTTTTTAAAAACTTCAGTTAATTATCTTTGGAAAAATCAAATCCAATGATCATTATCATTATTTTTAGATAATCGATAGTGATTGTCATTTTTTTTCTTCAGAGAGATACATCAATTGCTATTGTGATTCTGATTATGAAATTAATGATCCACCTATCCAGATTAACATAATCAAATATTGGATTAAACATCACTTTGATCCTTCGGGATTATATGTTGTTTCTCCTTTAGTTTGATTACGATAGTCAGGATAAATTTAAAGCTTTGTAATCTGAACCTATTATGGAATGATATGTTCACCTTTTGAGGTGATATATTATTCATAATAAGTGTTTGATTCTAAAATTAAAAATTCCAAAAATTCAATCTTTCCCAAAGAAAATTAACTTTTTCAAAATAACTATATTATTTTTTTCAATCAAACAAGATGGCACTAATATTGTCACACATAATAGCAATAATGCCTATAGGTAGTCTAAGATCTAAATTTATTGCTTCAGCTATAATACTTGAGCAATACAGCTTCCTACGGCAATGTATTCCACCTCAGCGGTGGATAGGGCTACTGAATTCTGCTTTTTACTAGACCAGGAAACAAATGATTGGCCTATGAATATATAGGTTTCTTAGGTGCTTCCTCTATCTACCATACATCCTATAAAGTCAGAGTTTGAATATCCTATGAATTTAAAAGATGAGCCATGTCTGGGATACCAGATACTTAGGTTTTGGGTGCCTAATATGTATCTAAGGATTCTTCTAACAACAATCATATGGGATTCTTTGGGATCAGCCTAAAATTTAGCATAAAGATATACACTAAACATAATATCAGGTCTGCTGGCAGTCAAATAAAAAGTGATCCAATTATCCCTCTATATTTCTTCTAATTAACTAATTTTCCATTGGGATCCTTATCAAATTGAATGGTAGAGCTCATGGGAGTATTAATTGCCTTAGCATTACCCATCTCATATTTTTTAAGGATATCTTTGATATATTTTGATTGACCAAGAAATATTCCATCATCTATTTGCTTCACACTAAATTTGAGAAAATAGGTAAGCTCTATCATCATGCTAATCTCAAACTCCTGACTCATTATTTTTGAAAATTTATCACAGAGATTTTAATTTGTGGATCCAAAAAGTATATCAACATAAATTTGAAAAATTAGTAGATCTTCTCCTACTTTCTTAAGGATTAGGGTGGTGTCTACACTACCCTTAACAAAGGCTCTATCCAGGAGGAATGTACTCAGCCTTTCATACCAAGCTTTAGGTGCTTGATTCAATCCATATAATGCCTTCTTTAATTTGAATACATGATTAAAAAATTAAGAATTCTCAAAACCTGGGGATTGCTCAACATATACATTTTCCTTGATCACCCCATTTAGGAAGGCACTCTTAACATCCATTTGATATAACTTGAATCCTCTAAAATAAGCAAATGCTAATAGTACTCTTATAGCTTCTAACCTCGATATAGGGGCTAAGGTCTCCTTAAAATCAATTCCTTCAATCTAATTGTACCCCTTAACTACTAATCTAGTCTTTTTCCTAATCACTATGCTAGAGTCATTCATTTTATTCTTTAAAACCCACTTAGTTACTATAACACTCTGGTCCTTAGATCTGGTAGCCAATTCCCATATATCATTCCTAATAAATTAATTGAATTCTTCTTGCATAACTAGGATCCATAATTCATTGGCTAAGGCTTGATCTATATTAGCGGATTCTACTATGGAGATGAATGCAGAATGACTAACCTCCTTTCTAAGTCCATGCCTAGTTCTAACGCCTATAGATGAATTTCTTGGGATGAGTTTTCTAGGGTGACTAGATGAGTATCTCCATTCTCTAGGCGAAGGCTCCTGACGCTCTACTCTATATCCTAGGTCAATGGATCTACTAGTTGGGTGACCTCTACTTCTTCTTCTTTTTCTTCTTCGAACCATGGCTTAAAAGATTTATCTGATTCATTAAATACAATATGGGTAGAGTCTTATACTACTAAGATCCTCTTATTAAAAATCCTATAGGATTTACCTATAAATAAATATCCTAAGAAGACTCATTAATCAGATTTGGGATCAAACTTTCCTAGAGGTGATTTGCCATTAATTAGGACAAAGCATATACAACCAAAGACATGCAAGTGAGACAAGTTGGGTGTCCTACCTTTAAGGAGCTCATAGGGTATCTTTTTTAACTCCGATCTAACATTAACCCTATTCAACACATAACATGAAGTATTTATTATTTCTGCCTAAAAGTATCTAGGGTGAGAATATTCAGCTAACAAGGCCCTAACAGCTTCTACTAAAGTCCTATTCTTCCTTTCAACTATTCCATTCTACTAAGGGGTCATAGGGACAAAAAAGTTATGATCTATCCCTACCTACTTATAAAAGGATTCAAACTTATTATTTTTAAACTCTCTGCCATAATTACTATGAATAGTCAAGATCTCACATCCTAATTTCCTTTATATCCAGGGGAGAAGGATCTAAATTTTTTAAAAGATTTTTTCTTTTATGTTAGGAAACTAACCCAAGTGAATTAGGTTAGTAATAATCAACAATCACAAAACTATATTATTTTCCTCCTAGGCTAGCTGTACTAACTAGTCCAAACAGATTTATGTGAAGGATTTGTAGTGGCCTAGAGGTGTTGATATTTTTAATTGAATGAAATGAAGACTTAAATTGCTTTCCTAGTTGGCAGGTATCACACGATGGTCCTCAATGAAATCTAACTTGGGTATCCCTCTAATTAAGTCTTTCTGGGTAATCTTCCCAAGGGTCTTCATGCTTGCATGACATAGTCTCCTATGCCAAAGCCAAGATTCATCAATAATGGTTTTCAAATATAAAGAATTAGAGTATTCAATAAAATTCAAATCAAGCATATACACATTATTAAATCTTTTTTTCTTCTAGAATAAATTTGTCATTCAACATAATCATGCAACTTGTGGATAAAAATTTAATGTTAAATTCTTTGTCACACAACTGACTAATAATAAGTGGATTATTCTTTAAATCATCCATAAGTAAAATATTCTCAATGATAAAATTCTTTGAGTTTCCAATTATATCTGAGCCCACCACTTTCTTGGTGGTGTTATCTCCTAGTGTGACCTTACCTTCTGACTTGGCCTCCAGCATGATGAACTGCTTTAAATCTCTAATCATGTGCCTTGAGCATCCATTGTCCAGGTACTACATGCTCTCACTAGGCCTTTGATGAGAGCACTCCTACAAAGTTAATTAACGGTTAGATTTGTGAACCTAAGTATGTTTGGGTTCTAGCTTATATTTTTATGAATGACTTGCATGCATGCTATGCTATGGTGTAAGTGATTTAGGCATCCACACTAAATGTGTCCTATAGTATATTGTGCTAGTACAGGCTATATGACCTAGTATGCCACAAGAGTGACAGCTAACCCCAGGGAATGGATTAACTAGTTTATGTTAGGGGTTGTGCCTCTTCCTAGGGGTATGTGATGCATGCACTGATGCATGGTTATACCATTGTGTTAATATAGGTGGTGATTTATTATATTGAAGTGCATGAATTTTTTACTTTATGAACTCATTTGCACTTTCAAGACTTCTAACTTCCAATTTCAATGAATGTTCATTATATATAATCTAGTTCAGTTGCAAATGCTTCTAACTATTTATATGAATCTTCTAAGTAATAATGATTTAATTTCAAGGATTTATGTACATTAGTTAGGTCAACATGCTTCTTATTTAATGCATTAAACTCATCGAGTAAATATAAGTGATTTTTATATAGGGTAAAATGTTCAGCTATCAGGCTATCAGAATGTTCAGCTATCAGGCTATCATGCTCTTTTTGTAAAGTAGAAAAATCAGGTGTTTAAGCTAGCATACATATTTTCGAGCTTCCTCTATAAATCATAATTTTTTTCAGATATAATAAAAAGTTCATCATAAGATAACTGACATACCTCATCTTGATTTGACTGATCAAGACTATCATTAGTTATAAGACACAGATTAGTTATCTCCTCATCTACTTCCTATTCAGATGATTTTGAGATTGAGTCAGCCTAAAAAGCCTTCTGTGTCTGTTGATTCCCCTTTTTGAACTTTGCCTTCTCTTCATCCTTCTCCTTGACTGGGTGAATTTTCAAAATGGAGCATTCAGTTCGTAAGTGGCATGGTTTCCTGCATTCAAAATAATTTATGTCAGATGACGCTTTAAAATTTTTAATGTTTTTACCTTCTCCCCATTATTGATGATGCTTTTACTTTTTTTCAGAAAGTTTTTGAACTATCATGTCATCAGTATATTGTCATCCTCCTCCTCAGATACAGAGCTATCACTATCCGAGTCATTGGCTTTCATATCCATAGTATTCTCCTTTTTTCTGTCACCTACATTAAGTAATATTTGACTCATACCTTGTTCATAGGTAATGAGTGAGCCAAGCAAGTTATCAACAAAATATACATTCAGGTCTTTTGATTCAGAAATTACAGTGACCTTAGTATCATAAGCACTAGGTAGGCAATATAGAAGTTTGTTAGCCTTTTCAGAATTGGAAAGTTCTCTATGTAATGCATGTAGGGATGTCACTATCTGAGTGAATCTAGTGTACATTTTAGAAATTATCTAGCTAGGTTTCATGCAAAATAGTTTATAGTCATGTTGTAAAATGACTATTTAACTTCACTAGTACCATTATATTTGATGCATAGTCTATCCCATATTTCCTTCCTCGTAGTACATGTAGACACTCTCATGTAATCCTCAGATTTCAATACATAGAAAAAAATTGAAGCATTTTATATTTAATTGAGCAAGCTTTATCCTCACTATTCCAGTTAGTAAACGGGACATCAATTTTGACTCTAATAACTACACATGATGGAAGTGAATAACCAGTTTGAATCGTATGCCAAATTTTAAAATTAATAGATTACAGAAATGTAGACATGCGGGTTTTCCAAAAATCAAATGGAATATTTTCAAACAGAGGTGGATGGGTTATAAAATAACCCTCCTCAGTATTTCTATTACCAAAATGCATCATAAGACCTTTACTTAGGATTTTTAAAATTGTGAACTCCAAGATTTACTTTGATACCACTTAAAAGTTCAGAGGAGGTTGTAAGACCTCGTCGAACTATCCCTAGGCGCACCAAGAGGGGGGGGGGGGGGGGGCGTGAATTTGTAATTTTAAAAAATGTTAAAATAAAACCTTTTTTATTTTAATTAATATCATAGTTTATGAAAAATTCTATTTAAGTGACTAACATAAGTGGAAGTAAATATAAACAATTTGATTTTCTTTTTCAAAGTTTTGTAACACAAATAAATCAAGAGGAATATATATATATATACACTAACTGAAATTAAATCAAACCAAGCAAGATTAGTAATTCAACTGTAGTTTGTAATGAAAATTAAATTCATACAAGAAATTAAATTGTAAGAAATAAAAGAACAAAAAAATTAGAAAGAACACATAAAAATTTTAGAGTGATTCGGTCAACCTTGACCTACATCCACTCCCAGAGTCCTCCTCTTTAGGTATTGCACTGACATTATAGTGACTCTCCTTTGGCCACCACGACTCCATTAACTATAAATGATGGAAGTGAATAACCTATTTGAATCATATGCCAAATTTTAAAATTAATAGATTATAGAAATATAGACATGCAGATTTTTCATAAATTAAATGGAATATTTTCAAACAGAGGTGGACAGGTTATAGGGTAACCCTCCTCAATATTTTTATTACCAAAATGCACCATGAGACCTTTACTTGGGAATTTTAAAATTGTGAACTCCAAGACCCACTCTGATACCACTTAAAAGTTTGGGGAGGTTGTAAGACCTCGTCAAACTATCCCTAGGCGTACCAAGAGGGGGGGGGGGGGTGCGGGTTGGTGAATTGGTAATTAAAAAAAAAATGCTAAAATAAAACCTTTTTTTTGTTTGAACTAATATCATAATATATGAAAAATTATATTCAAGTGACTAACACAAGTGGAGGTAAATAAAAAACTTGATCTTTTTTCAAAGTTTTGTAACTCAAGAGGAATATATATATATATATATATATATATATACATTAACTCAAATTAAATCAAACAAAGAAAGATTAGTAATTCAACTGCAGTTTGTAATGAAAATTAAACTAATACAAGAAATTAAAATGTAGGAAATAAAAGAACAAAAAAATTAGAAAGAACACACCAGAATTTTATAGTGGTTCGGTCAACCTTGACTTACGTCCACTCCCCGGAGTCCTCCTCTCTGGGTATTGCACTGACACTATAGTGACTCTTCTTTAGGCCCCACAGTAAGGCAGAGAAGCCCTTACAAATCACTTCCACCAAACCCGATACAACGGAGAACCAAAAGCTATGTCACCCTCCTGGTGATGGCATCAAACCTTTGAAATCTTTCTCACCCTCTTGATAATGATAAAGAGCCTTCAATCTATTTTCACTCTCCTGATGAAGGTAGAGAACCCACAAAATCTTTCTCACCCTCTTGGTGATGGTTGAGAACGTTTAATCCTTTTTCACCCTCCTAGTGAAGGCAGAGTACCCACAACTCCTGACCTTGAATCTTCTCTCCCAAGAGCAACTCCAAGAACTCTCTGAGGCCATTAAAGGAAGCAAGGTGTAAGATTTCCTAGAGCAATCATGTGAAAACCCCTCATACTCCTTCTTCACACACAACCTTACTATCTCCCTCTTCAAGCCTAAGAGCTCTCTCAAGAATTCTCTCTCAGAGTTACGTCAAAAGTGAAAAGTCTCTCTTGAGGCAAGATTTAATTGATTAAGTACAAGGCTTCAAAAAACCCTAAGTTTTCAATTAAGTCGTTATTATTCATACATTATGACCTGGGTTTGTACGGTATGATTAGTTCAAAATAGGGGTTCCTCTAGTATGATGGAATAGTTATTCAAACAAATTGTTTAATTTTTGCATACTTATAATATACTATGATCAAAAGTTTATACAATACAATTAGTTTAATTTCCTTCTTTTCATATAGGATGATTACCTAGACGATTGAAAATTATCTATGTCCATCGTCTAGTATTATTTACATCGCACTGTACGTTTAATTCAAACATCAAGGGTTCGTACAATATAATCAACATCGTACTATATAATTAGTTCAAAAATTAAGGTTTTCATCCAGTACGATATTCGGGATGATCGAATTTCATCTCTATTAGTCATTTAGTATGATCTATATTGTACAATATGATTGGCCATATTTATTAAACCTTGATTTAATTTACTAATAACAAGGATTAATTTAAGATTTCAAATATTATGCAGGATGATTAAGATTATATAGTTTGATTAGTTCAAAAATTAATTTTTAAAATTCTTACTTAAATCATATGGTGGCTAGGGTTTCCTAATTGAAACAAATCATACAGTACGATCTACATCATATAGTACGATTAGTTTATAAGCATTAATTATAAATTAGCTAATAAAATTAATTTTTTCATATAACTAATCGTATAGTATAATTAGAATCATACGTTACGATTAGTTAAAAAAAACTTCAGCTCACTTTTCTCACTCCCCTATGTGTGTGTACACGGTCGCCAATTTAGCATACACCCTTTCATGGTCAGACTCAAAAAATTAAAAATATAGACTCTTTCAAAAAGCATCTGATTCTACCTAAACTTGAGCCTTGATCAATTTTGAGCAGTGTTTGATGTACCTGAAATGTTAGTACACACAAGAAAAATAATGTGCAATACATATGCTAGGAATAATAAAATTTTAGTCAATAATGTTTGTTATTATCAAAATCACAAGCTAGGGATCCTGGATTGCAACATTATCTCCCTTAGGAATGAAGTCATTATCATCATCAATCTACTTTCTACAAACATTCTTTAAAAATTTTAATCAATTTTCCATCCTAAAGGACTCCACATGATTTGCTTCAAAATATTTATCTCCACCTATAATCCTATCCATCTAAAAACATATACATACATCATTGATCTATAATGAACTAAAAAGTTGGTAAAATTCTATAGGATATAATTGAAAATGATAAGCCAGTGGTGACTATTGTGTGTGTGTGTGTGTGTGTGTGTGTGTGTGTGTGTGTGTGTGTGTGTGTGTATATATATATATTAAGTTTTGCTGTAGAATATAAATATTAGCAGTAGTAATGTAATTATGTTTTCCTGCTATTTATTTATTTTTTAATACAATTAATTAGCTTTGGATGTTAAATTAATCTAGATATAAATGAATAAAATGAGTTGAAAAGATAATAAAGAAACAAGAAAAGAAATTCTTCCACTTTAAATCATGGGGTATTAATATTGGTATCAGAGCAATGGTTAGTGGAGAAATTTGCTTACAACTAGAGCTGCATTAATGATTACTTTATTTATTGATTAAATATATTTATAGATTTATTTTATTTTATAGAATATACTTTATATTTATTTATTTATGATTTTTTTAGTGATTAGGCAAATGGACTCTAAAGGGAAGACATCTAACCTACTATTGAAGTTTTTTTTAGTGATATCTAAAAATATAAAAAAGTTTTTTGATATGATTACTGTTTGGGTTGAAAGGGGGTTTTCAAAAAGATTTTTTTTCATTAGAAATTTCATGTCAGAATTTTAATCTCAAAATCGAACACGTCACTATGAATGATATATCATCTCGGGAGGCGAAGATATCATTCCCTAGTGGGTTCAGATAATGAGGCTAAAAATTTCATCCAGGCTATAGTAGTCAAATTCAAGGAAGGATGATATATAACCCCGAAGGATTAAAATGATGATCTATCAATCATCTAACTATAATAGATTGAATGGGAGATCATTAGTTTCATATTCAAGGTCTTGATAAGAAATGAACTATCTTCCCAAGGAAAGAAAATTCTGTTTACTAATCGATCATCTAAATATGACGATAATGATCACGGTTGATTTAACTTTCCCAAAGAAGACTGGTTGAGTTTTAAAAATAATTTTTTTTTTGTAAAAGTGGGTGTGGGTTGTAAATCCCCTACGAGTACAATGCCTCATAGTTAATTATAATGTTGGGAGGTTGAATTCCCTATGAATACTCTCGATTAAAACAACGACAAAATTTTATTTAGAGATTTTATAGGAGTGAAATTAAAGGAAGTGAGTTTAAAATTTGAATAGGGATTGGATTAAATTTTAAACACTTATTTTTAGAGTCAATGGAGGAGGGGTAGGAGGCACTTTGAGATTTTGAAATAATTCAGAAGTGCCCCAACCTAAGCTAAGTGTTGGGCATTAAGTTTTAGATTGAGAAAATCTTTAATTTGAGTTAATCATTTTATTAGAAATTTGGGACTATATTTCCAAAAAATGAGGTCTTAAGGCCTAAACATGCCTCATAGCCTAAATTTAAATTGGGCACTAAACAATAATGGCTTGAACCTAGCTAATGCAATGCAAAATCAGGACTTACCCCGGCCTGCATTGGGGAGCCAGCTAACTACCTAGTCGATTAAAATCTATAACTCTGATCATTTATGAAAGAGTGATAAGGACGTTATTATTAATATTTTTGAGAATTGGAGCCGACATCTAGAGTGGATCCTAATTGACCCCTTGACTTATGTAGGGTGAAAATGCTTGGACCCAATGCAATTAAATTTTTAGACACTTTTAATTAGTTTCTAATGCAATGCAAGCTGATTAACTCGATGCAATGTATGAATTTATATGAAGAAATTTTAAAAAATATTAAAAAAACATTTTTCCCTAGAGATTGCACAACTTTCCCTTGATAGGACTACACCTTAATAGGTTAAGTGGTCTGCCAGAACCTTGTAGGTAGGAGGTTCCTAACAAGGAGGAGAAGTAAATTAATATGATTATGTAGACTCTCGGTGGTCCCGAGCTTATTTCTTAGATCATTAGAGTTTTTATGTTAGCCTAGAAAACTTTAATTTAATTTTAAGTAGAAAAAAAGGTTTTTATACGTGCCCTTATGAGCCTCCAATTAAATTCTAGGCAAAATCAGAACATGACATGCAAATTGCCAAAAAATTAAGAAAGGCAGGCAATCCTAGTCGCAATCAAATTAAAGTAATCAATTTAATAATCAAATTAATTAAATAAATTAAATGTCTATAAGAAAATACCTCTTTATTATAACCCAAAATTTACAAAAATTAAAAGTGGTCGAGCACCACTAACAACAAACACAGATTCTAATCCTAGGACAGACGCAAGTGGCTTTGAGTGGGATACTCTTAAAATCTTTACCTCTTCGTCCTTCTCCTCTTCGAGCTCCTTAGATTCTTCAGGTCCAAATATCCAAATGAAAAGAAACCTCTTCGAAGGGGTTTTTTCTTTTTTTCTTTTGATATTTAAAATCATCTAAACTTAGATATCCAAATGGAAGGGAACTCTGTCCTAAGGGATATTCCCTCAACTTTGGATTCTAAGTTAGATGTGTGTATCCAAAATCAAAGGCTCACTTTCAAAACTATTAAAACTAGGTTAAATTATATTAAATTGAAAAGAAGATCTAGACTCTCCTATAAGGTTATCCTAAGCAGTTAAATAAAATAATCAACATCCGAAGCAGTTTATATATTTGTAATGAATAAAATCTCAACCACACTTGACCACGCTCTTTTGATTTTTAGGGGGACTTGAGCAATTTTAGCACCTGCATAAAGATATGTCAGTTAAATCATTAACTTTGCCCCCTTGATTTTATCCCTGTACGAACATGGCCACCTGCAAAAAACATGGTGAGTAACCATATCATTCTAACCTAGTAATAATCTAACGCCCATCACATCAATTCATAGATTATAGTTTAAGTAAGTAAACACAATCAATTTTAAATCACACCAAGTAATGAAGACTCAAAAAAATCTAGCACACAGTAGTAAAAAAAAATAATAAATAAATATTGGCCTAGCCTAGACTAGAGTTGGTTATCCTAGCAAACCATCTAAAGTGTGCGGGGGTAAGCTGTGTGGCTTGGATATGTCCTAAACTGGGCAATTTGTTAAAGTTATCTAGTATTCAGGTTTATTAAAGGTCGAAGGGGGAAATTTATGTTTGAGTTTAAATATTAATATATTAAAGCTTATTTCAGATATATTTTAATTATAAATGGTTATTACCTTTGTTGCTCACTGGGGCCGTGAAGTTTATTTCACCTTTCTTGGGGCTAATTTAATAGTCTCGTAGCCCGAGTTACCTAGTAGTAACCGGTGTTAATTAAGGTTATTTAATTGGTTGATGGTTAAAGGTTAAGAAAATTTAATTAAATGTGTTGATCACTGGTTTGAGGGGTTAAATTAAAAGTTTTGGAATTCTTAGTGAGTTATTAGATTTTAGAAATTTTAGAATTATTGTAACTATTTAAATATGTTAATTAAGCAATTAAAATTTGACTTTAGAATTAAAGTAATTTCTAGATTTTTAATTTTTTTCTAAATATTAGACCTTAAGATGAGTGATTAGACTCTAAATTTTCTCAATTTGGATTTTTTTACATTAAGTTATGATTTTTTAAAGTTTTGACCTAGTTTTAAACTACAGTTGACCAGAAAGTTGACTTTGACAAAATTTAGAAGGTTTGACATTTTAGTAAATACTCGATTTTAATTAAAGTTTAATGACACTAAGTTTGATTAATTTGGATTTTTCTAGAATTAATGATGATTTTTCAAAATTTGGGTATTTTTGGGATTTTTATTTTTTTATTTTTGGGGGCGGGGGTAGGTGGGTGTCGGGGGGGGGGGGGGGGGGGGGGGGGAACCCATAGAGGGGCCTACGCGTTTATTAAGGGTCCTTAAGAGGGACCTCAAGCTCAGCACTACTCAAAAGAGCTATAAAATGAAACCAAAAAATTCCTAAGAGCTCGAGGTCCCTACTAAGCACAAGTATAAAATAACCTAGGTACAATCAATGGTGCACAGGAGCGAGCACCCAAAAAAGAAGAAAGATCCAAAAAATTGCTTTCAACACCATCTTTCCAGGCAAAACTCCAAAATTCCAAAAACCTACTCTTAATAACTCCTGCAAAATGAAATGAGTAGAAAATGGAAAATACAAAATGACCGGTGACTATAATAACGAGAGGAATTATTTACACAAAACATAGGATAACCATTAGAGAAGATAATCAGCCACCAACCAGAAAGGTTATAAAAATTAACATCCTCAAACACAAAAGGATGCAAAAATACCATTCAGCTCTAAGAACGAATAAACGCAATAGCAATAGTAATCCCGCAGGAGTCGGGAACCACAAAGGTATGGATACACCAAACCAAACAACCAGGAATGCAGAAGAGCCAGCCTTGCATATCAACCTTAACATAGGCAGAGTAACACCTCCAAAATACGAATTAAGTCCCATAATACTAAAAAATAGAAGAATTAAAGCAGTGTAAATTGTAATAGGTGCCACCACAAAACTCCATGAAATAATAGCTCCAAGACATCCAGCAAGTAATGTTAAAATAAGTCCAAAACTAAGCAGCATAACCGAAAAAAGGCCACCAAGGCTCAGACAATTAGTACCTAAACTGCCATCATGGAAACAACCCAAGAGCCACTCCAGTCTAAACTTAGACCCATCAAAGCTCAAAGAAGCCCTGAACAAGCAAGGGAATGCACCAAATAGCCGATATATAGAAGACAGATACCAGTCCACTCCCAAAAGAGCAAGAGATGAAAATACAAACTAGAAAACAAAAAGACACATCTAATTATCACCCTGAAGCTAGAAAAATCCACATAAGAGGGGAACCAAGGAAAACTCACATCCAGACCACCAAACTTACCAAGCGACATAATGCAGAAGTTTAGCACCGTCCAGATAACACCACAACAAGCTAATCTGAGGCAGACCACCCAGGGAATAGACGAGTAGCACAAGGGTTTAAACTCTGAAATAATAACGATACAATCATGGTTATTTAAACAATAAATACTATAAATAGAATCAACTTCAATCCAAATGTTAGTAATGCCAAGAGAGATGCATAATCTTAGACCATGAAGAATCACCGAAAGCTCAGCATAAATAACAGAACATTTTTGGAAAGGGCCCGCATAGGCCATAATGACATTCCCATAGACATCCCTAATAATCCCACCACAACCAAAGATCGACTCTTTGACAGAACCATCTGCATTGAGCTTATAGGTATTATTAGGGGGTTTAATCTAGTAAACTAACCTAGGCTCGACAGAGGAATGATTAACCTCCAATAAGAGACCCAAGTCAGGAGCCATAAAGAAATAATTCTTAACGTTCTTGGTAGAGAGAAGATTAATAGAACAGAGTCTCAGAATCTTATCTTTCACATTCTTAATAATCCTATGATGGTTCATACCAATACTATTGAAAAGAGAATTATTTCTATCCAGCCATAAATACCACAAAATAAGAGAAGGAATAACATTTCTAATATGGCCTTTAGACTTAATAAACCAAGAATTAAGCACTTAATAAACCAAGAATTAAGCATATCATTAATAGACAAATTAGCACTGAGACAATTTAATCTAAAAATATCATCAAAATATGTCCAAATTTAAATAGCTATAGGACCAGAAATAAAGACACGATGCATATTCTTCACATGATAACAACATTGACATTTGGAAGCTAAGATGAAACCACTTCTAATTAAGTTCTCATCAATGGGAATGAACTTATGCAGTATTCTCCAAATGGAAATAACAACAGTGGTAGGAATACTTTTATGCCAAACTATAGAAAAAATTTTAGTGGTGTAGTTCTTAGTTTTGAAGGTATGCCAGGCTTCCTTTAATCTGAAGCTCCAATTATTAGAAAGATCGCATAATAATAAATCTTCAGAATCAGTGTTAATAGGCAGGTTTAGAATTTGTTGAATAATAAACTCAGGAATAACATCAACAAGTTTATTATAATCCAAACAATTCTCAATAATGAAATAATTCACCTTAGCAGCAGTAGTGGCAGCAGTATTGATAATAGAATCAATGGAATGAGCCCCCAGCCAATGATCTTATCAAAAGAAGATGTTACCACTACCAAGACCCCATTTAATATGAGGCTCAGTAACCCATTTAATATTGCAAAGTCTCTGCCAAATTTTAGAATCACCTTTATTGTAAAAACACATAGTAGGGTGCTTACCCCCATAATACTTAGCATATATAAACTTAGCCCAAAGAATCACTTTAGCACGAAAATTGTACCACAATTTGAACAAAAAAGCATAAGATAAATCAAATATATTCTTACAACCCAAAGCACCCTCTTCCAAAAACACCACAACACTTATTCCAAGTGGACCACATAATTTTAGAATTATTATTGGTCCCTTTCTAAAAGAATTTATTAAATAATTTTTCAATTCTATTGCAGACAGCATGAGTAGGTTGAAGATTTTGAAAAATATAAATAGGAATGGAGCAAAGAACACTTCTAATAAGAGTTAATTTACCACCAAAACTCAACAAATTAGAATCCCAATACGTAAGCTTATTATGCACAGAAGTAATCAAATCATGAAAGAGAGAAGTTTTCTTCCTACCTTTGAAAAGAGGGACACCTAAGTACTTAATAGGCAAATGACCTTGCACAAAACTAGTAAGGCCTTTAATAGCAGTAATACGGTTATGAGGCACTTTGTTGGAAGCAATAAAGAAACTCTTACTCTTATTAAGAGAAAGCCCACTAACAGTTTCAAAAATTTGAAGAAAACCCATTAGCCTATTTATCTAGTTTAAAGGAGCATTAGTAAAGACAATAAAATCATCAGTAAAGCATAAATGAGAAATAGAAAAACTACGCAAAGTTCTAAAGTAAAGGCTAGGATGATTTTCAAAGAGGTTGGCAATACCTCTAGATAAGTACTCAGCAGTAATAATAAAAAAAGCAGGAGAGATAGAATCACCCTATCTTAAACCATGAGAGGATTTTAAAAAACCAATGCTTTTGCCATTAACGATAAATGAAAAAAGGATCCTTCAATGCAATTTCTAATTAGATTAATAAAGACAGAATTAAAGCCAAACAGATGCAAAATATTATAAAGAAAATTCCAATTAATGTTGTCATAAGCTTTAATAATATCTAATTTCATAATGATGTTGCCACCTCCCACCCAATACATCAAGGTCATGAAAAAATTCTTGGGCCAAAAGAATGTTATCAGAAATTGCCCGACCCTTGACAAACCCCATTTGATACAGAGAAATAATTTTAGGGAGAAGAGGGGTTAACCTATTCATAAGAGTTTTAGAAATCAACTTACTAAAAAAAGTGCAAATACTTATAGGTCTGAAATCATTCCAATTGCTAACAGAATTATTCTTAGGAATAAGAACAATAGAGTTGGAAGCAAAGAACTTAGGAATGTTATTACCAGCAAAAAAATCTAAAGCAGCAGCATAAAGATCATTACTAATAATATACTGAGCTTTTTGAAAAAACTTAGTGGTAAAACCAACCGGCCCCACCATAGAATCAGCATTCATATCATAAACAATCTCCTTGATTTTTGCTAAAGTAGGGGGTTTAGAAAGAATATCATTATCATCCTGAGAAATGAGTTTAGGGATAACACTAGGGTTATCAATAGGAGTAGGATTAAAATCCTTGTTGAGAAGGTTATGAAAGTGCTCAACCGCAAAATTAGCTATTTCCTCTACATCCACAGTGTAGGAACCATCAACACGAGTAATTTTATCAATGTAATTTTTAGCACGATTTCTCTTGACCATTGCATGAAAATACTTAGTATTATTATCACCTTCAACAATGTGTTTGACAACAACTTTTTGTTTCCAAAAAACTTCCTTCTGAACTTGTAATTTTAAAAGATAATCTTTAGCAACGAAGCAACTTGAAATTACCATCAGAAGGAAACAACTGGCAATTATGCTCTATAGTATTCACTTTATCTTCAGCAATAAGGATATTAGTGAAAACATTTTTGAAAATATTTCTACTCTACCAATTTATTTTATGCTTAAGTCTTTTAAGTTTGAACCATAATCTATTCATACCAATAATTGAGTTATCAGGATGTAGAGGAGCATGCCAATTCTCTAGAACCATGTTCAAAAAAGAATCATCAAGTAACCACATGTTTTAAAATCTAAACTTCGGGGCAGGACCCACATGCCTAGTCTTAAGGATAATAAGAATAGGAAAATGATCAGAAAGAGTTTTGCTAAGATGTTTGATAGAGATAGAGTTATAAAAGTTAATCCAACTATCATTAAATAGCACACAATCTAAACAATTCTATTAGTTACCACAGTTCCAAGTAAAATTATTACAAGAATAACCAATGTCCACTAAGTTACAATCTAAAATCATGTTATTGAAATCCTCCATAGATTGATAGACAGGAGTAGAACCCCCAATCCGCTCAGAGGGATTAGTAATAGTATTAAAATCACCACCAACTAACCAGGGAAAATTAATAATTATGTGGAAATTAGTGAGTTGCTCCCATAAAACTTTTCTAATAATACGAGAAGAAGCATCATACACAAATGAAGCCTAGCATTTCAAGTGTAAAAATTCAATATTGCAATTAAGAACTTGAGTAAAATCCCCAATAACATCAATCATGATAGGATCTTTCCAAAACACCCAAATCTTATTGGATAAATTAGCAACAAAATGATTAAAACCCAAGAACCTGGTAGTACTGAGTAGTTTAGCAAATGTAATAAGATGTTCAAGTAAAACAAGAATAGAAACATTATGAATACGACATAAATTTTTAACCCTCAACCTAGAGGAGGGGCAACCAATACCCCTAACATTCCAAATAATAGACTTAAACATAAGAGGAGGTTAATGACTAGTTTGAGAACGGGTGCTCCTAGGCGATTGTAAAATAATGTTTTTTTTTCGATTCTTCCTATTTTGAACTTTATTATAACTAGTCTCATATTCTAACATGCTATCATCTTTGGCAAAACAATTTGCCACAATATCCATATCCTCATTATGAGAAAGGTTATTGCTATGTTGATGTGAATTTTGAGAATACTTACTACCATTATTGATATTATTCATGTGATCAGAAATACCTGCCTCCCTTACTTGAGCCAGCTCTCCATCTTCTAAATCATATCCCTCTTCCACAAATTCCTTGCTATCAATGCCATTACCAACATTATTCAATTCTCCTTCCTCCAAATTTCCTTTTCCCACACCAAAAGTTTCTTCATCCATGTCAACGTGAGTAAGTTGCCTGTCATCCTTACTTCCTCTTAAAGCTTTATCCTATTCATTCGCAATAGGTGCAAATGACAAAATATTAGCAAAAGCTTTATTATTCATCATAAAATCCAGATCAGACAAATTCTTATTAATAACACACGGCATAAATGAAGATGTTGTAACAATATTTTGCTTAAATGTAATAGCCACCTTTTTTTCATCCACATTTCCACAACCATTATCTAAACAAATATTGGTGCTATTAATCTCTCCCTATATTGGAGTAGGATCATTGCCATTGGTTGAAATAGGTTCATTAGCAACATTGAAAGGGTCATGTGGGTCCTTAGTATTGTTCTACGAGTTAGCATTTGTCTCCACTATCATTCCCTGCACAGGAGTAGCATTATCATGAGTTGAAGAAGGCACCAAAACATTTTTTTCCTTCGATTGTTTGGATGATTCCTTTTACTTACAAAGTTGGGGATGTAACATGAAACATTCAGTTATGCCATGACTGTGCATTTTACAATGAGAGCAAAAAATAGGCAAGTTTTTCAAAATCAACTTCTTAAAAATACCCATTTAACTTCGACCCAAACCAAATTTCATTGGGATGTTTCTTAGAGATATCCAACTCGACCAAAACATGAGGCACTGATGGATGTGATATCGAAGCAGTATCTTGATCCGTTTTTAAAGGCCTACCAAAAATCGAACCTAGACCAAATAAAATTTGGGAGTTAAAGAAATAAAGTCTCAGATTCGAAAAAGAAATCCACACAGGTGCTATGGGGGACTCCTCTCGAACATCAAAATCAGGAGTCCATTTGAGTAACTGCATCTAACAAGCTTAAATATAATATGCTCTTCTGGAAAAAAATGAGACTATAATCAAGATCATTGGAAAGTTGAATAGCAATGTGCCGCTGATCCAACAAACCAATATGAAATGAGCCAGAAAGTTTCAAATTCAGGAAAAATTTTGGTATGACATTAAGGTTAGGTCGACACAAGACAAACTTGCCAACTAAAGTTAAAGAAAAAGGGGCGGCCAACTGAGAAATTATAGAATCCTCAAACATCATAGCAATGCAACCTTTAAAAGAAGTTTGAACAAAATTCAGTCTAAAGTTTGAAGATGAAGATCCACGAGCCAAAACATCTTTAAAAGAACGAGACTTGCCTTCAACATTTAAAGAAGACCCATGGCTCGATGATTATGGCGTCATCATAATCCAAAACTGCAAAAAAATGAAAGGAAAATCAAAATAAACCACAAAATAAACAAAGGAACAAGAAAAAATAAACAAAAACAAAGACAACCGAGCGAAAAAATATGCCACAAAGAGGAAGAATGTAGATTGCAGCAGGATGCCCTAGATCACCAAAGAGTCGCCAATAGGATCAAACATTCCTTATGTGTGTTTGATGAAATAAAATCTAGATCAGACAAATTCTTATTAATAACACACGTCATAAATGAAGATGTTGCAACAATATTTTGCATTTTTTAAAATTGTTTAATTAGAGGGGATTTTTAGGTTTTGATCCAAACCAGTTTGAAACCTCTTGGAATCACCCCCAAAGGTTAGAAATGTCCTAGGGGGTGTTTCCAAGTATTTAGGAAGTTTTTGGAATTTTTAAATATTTTAAGTTAATTAAATTAATTAATTATGGATTTTTCTTAAAAATTAAATTAATATGAAATTAAAGGTCTAATCATGGGGCTTTTTTTCATGGATTAAGGATTCAGTTATGAGAAATTAGAGGTCTTATGTTAATTTTTAGGATTTTATATGAAATAATTAGGAATTAATTAGGATAATGTGTTAATTCTATGAGGGTATGTTGGTGTTCCTAGTTGGTGGACCAAATGGGCACCAATTGCAGTGAAACTTGGGCCATGAGATCAATTGATTTCAAGGCCTAAGCCCACTGAATTTGGGCTCAAGTTGAATCCCCTAAGGTGGTTATCCAAACCACCAAAGGTAACCACTAGATTACTTTAGAAAAATCCTAGCTCACTACCTAGGGCAAGGGAGGAGGTGCATTCAATGGCTCTAAACTCCCTATCCTAAACATAATTAACACAAAAAATCACAATTCCTAAATCTCATTGGATAGATCATTGCATCAATTTGAACTTAGGGGGTCAAACCATGACCCCTAAGACTAAATTGATATAAAAGTGCCCTTAATCACATCAAACAAATGGGAGAAATTTTAGGCATGTGTTTAACATGCCCAAGATTAATCTCCCAAAGTTCCAAGCCATGGGGACATATCATTTAACCATAAATGCCAAAATACAGTAAATGTTATTACTAGAATTGAGATAAACACATGCAGAATTATGGCTTGGAACCATAGGTCTTTTGAAGATCTCCCTGAGATCTTTTCTATTGAGCCTAAGAACTCTTAATTTGGTTAAGTAGATTGGTAGATATTAATTTTTAATGATTCTTTGATTTCCTTGTGAAATTAAATGCTTATTTATCCAGTCAGCCACACGCTTTCCACGCGGTGCCTTTAGGTTGGCATGATAATGATTATCAGCTAACTGGATAATGTAGATTAAACTCTGACCTTTGGATTGAGGATCAAATGGCTGGGATTTAAAGCATCTCGAGACCGCGAGATATAATCAAAGCCGTTGATTGAGATTAACGGCTCTGATTGCATCTTCAACCTCATGCGTGTCTCTATACCTGCATGACTTCTCTGGCATGATCCGAGCAATCCCACTAGTAAACTTTTATGAAATTTCACAGGAAGGATTAGGATGGTAAGAGCTTTTAATCCAATGGTGGGAGTTCATTGGATTGAAAGTTTCTTTCACACTTGACAAACCTAGCTATATAGGGAGCTCGGGTCAGATTTCTCATCATGTAGAAAGTCCAAAATGAATGGGTTTTTCTATTGAGAAGCTTTAGGGGATAAAGGCGAGTAGTTCTCCTTCAGACACCGAGGTCGGAGGTAGGACTTCGAGCGGGATATGAACAGATTTTGCCGGAGTTCACTCAAATTAGTGAACAGAGATGGGTGTGAAGCTAGGGGATGATAGAGGAGGACTTGAGGAGCTCTGGGAAGGTTTTAGAACCCCTGGATACTAATGGGGAGGTCTGAGTCGAGGTGCCATTTTCAAACTTCTTTTGTATCCATGAATGACCAGGATTGATCAGGTCAGCCTGGGATGCTTGCCAACTGGAAGGGGACATCTTCGAGGAGTCATGTGAGCCCAAATGAGGCAAGCCCAGAGCCTTAGGAGGACTTTAGCTAGGGCTTGTGAAGGGGGGACCAGCAGAGCTCATTTTGATTTACTCCGGCTGTTGCCAGCCACTGGCTTGGTCTGGCTTAGGTGGAAAGGATGCTGGGGGTCCAATGAGCTCAATCGGGTAAGAGGTAACCCAATTGCTAGAATGAGCTATGGTTAACCCAAACCTATATAGTTTGGGTCAATTTGGGCTCAACCTGGGTCAAACCAGCTCATGGGGTTGATAGGGATGGTGCACTGGGTCAAGAGCTACCCAATGCAAGTGAAAATTCATCTTGAATTGGACTGTGGAGGAAATGGGCTCCGTTCAAAGTGGTTTTGACAACTTTGGCTAGCCTACAGGTCGACCCAAGTTAACCCAAGGTTGGGCTGACTAGGGTAGATGTGCTGGAGGTAGGGTTACCCAATGGAAGTGTTGGTTAGGTTTCGTAGAGCCTAGGTTAAGAAATAACTCAACCCTTAATGGTTTTGACCACATTGGGTTAGCCCAATTCCCAACCTTAGTTGACCAAAGGGCTGGGTCAACTAGGGTAGGTGTATTGGGTAATGGGGGACCCAACACCACCATTGGTTTGATTTGATTTGGATAGGATTGACGTTTGGCTCATGGGAGACTCTCTTTGGACAATTGGGTCAAGCCATGTGGCTAACCCAAGTGGGCCCATAGCCTTGGGATCTCAAGGGGCCTTTTTTAAAGATCTAATGGGTCATCCCATAGGTTTGAATGGGTTTGGAGAAGCCTTGGTCAAGGGGTTTGAAAGGGTTGAAGGTATATTTGTGTTTAGTCAAACTTAGTTGACCTAGGGTCAAGGGTTGGGTTCATTGAGTTCAAATTGATCATATGAACTTAACATAAGTGGTCTCAAGCCAAGAGGAGTTCATTTGGTTTGAAATGGGTGTTTAAACAATTAAGGGACACTTTGGTCAACCATGGTTGACCTGGTGAACCAGGTCAAACCAAAGGGTGGGTTTGGGTTAAATGTGTTCCTAATGATATTTATGATTCATTGGAATAGGTTTTGGGGTTTGATATGGTTAGGCCATGTTGAACTTTGGGGAAAAGACCAAAATCCCCTTAAAGGGCATTTTGCTCATTTTGACCTTTAGTCAACCATGGGTCAAACTAAGCCCAAGGAAATTTGATTTACTGGTCAACATGTCATAATAAGGGTTATGAACATGATTGGAGGTTTTGGGAAGGGTCCCGGGGTCAAATTCTATAAGGTGGCAAGTCCAATGGCATAGATTGTAAATATTTAAAGGTTTTATAGCCTTTAGAAATAAATTCAACTTTTGGGGATAGGAGCCTCATATTGAGCTCAAATTTGGTGGGTAGATCTTAGAGACATGTCTAAATAATATTCGATCAGAGGTTATTTGAATGGGTTTCAAGGTGGTACAAAAATCACCCATAAAGGGTTTAGGACCTGGGTCCTTAACCTTGGGATTTATTTTGGAGTCTTAGATTTGGATTTAATTTTAGACTTGAATGGTTGAGTTTGAAGTATCCACATTAATGACAATCAAATAAATGATTTAGATTGATTGGATATGATTTGAAGGTTGATTGATGGTTGGTTGAAAGTTGGACTGGAAATTGAATTAAAAAATGGAATTGGATTTGATTAGGATTGGATTTTGACTCGGACCTTTATGATTGACCAGTGGATACCTTCCAATCAATAGGTCACTAGAAGAAAACCTAGGTAGGTCCTAGTGACCTCATATAAAAATGAGGTCAATAAGTAGACCACCAATATGTGTAGTAGAATAAAGTTCTAGTGCACATATTAGCATTGACCGAATTAAAGGGTGGAATCTGGGACTTTAATCCTAAGAAGAGGAAGAACCAAACCTTAGTAAATCAAAGTTAAGTTGGTATTAGGGTGGTTCCATAAAGGGCATGATCCACCACTAATAGATGATCATATGGTGGGGTCAAAATATGCCCACCATAGAGGATTGAGTTTGGATGATCGTATGCTGGGGTCAAAATATACCCATCATAGAGGATCAATTCTGGATGATCGTATAATGGGGTTGAAATATGCCCGTCATAGAGGATTGAGTCTTGATAATCATATGATGGGGTTAAAATATGTACATCATAGAGGATCAAGTTTGGATGACCGTATGATGGGTCGAAATATACCCATCACAGAGGATCGAGTCTGGATGACCGAATGATGGGGTCAAAATATGCCTATCACAAAGGATCGAGTCTAAATGACCATATAATGGAGTCAAAATATACCCATCACAGAGGATCAAGGTTGTATGATGGTATGATATGGTCAAAATATGCCCAATATAGAGGATTGATGACGGATGACAGTATGATATGGTCAAAATATGCCCATCACAAAGGATTGAGGCTGGATGATCATATAATGGGTCAAAATATGTCCATCAAAGAGGATCGATGCTGGATGGTCATATGATGGGGTCAAAATATGCCCATCCTAGAGGATCAAGGCTGGATGATTATATGATGGGGTCAAAATATGCCCATCATAGAGGATCAAGGCTTAAGGGAAGGCAACACCTAACCTTAAGGAAAAGATCGCATTAGAGGATTGATTAATTTTTTTGATATATTTTAAAGATTATTTTAAAAGTAAGAACAAAATTGAATTAACTTATTTCAGGATATCAAAAATATTTTATTGATTGAAAGTTTGAGCTACATCAAGCATAATATTTCTTAAGGAAACGCCCATTGACAAGTAACATTGGATGATTTTGTTTACAATCAACTAGTTGATACGAGCCCCCTTCATAGATAATCTCTGTGATGAAGGGTCCTTCCCATGTTGGTTCAAACTTCTCACCAATCTTTTGGTGAGCTAAGATAGGCCTCCGAAGAGCCAAGACCAAGTCTCCTACTTAGAAGGTTCTAGGTCACGCTAACTTATCATGAGCTTGAACCATTCTGGCTTTATATAACTCTAAAAATTATTGGGCTTGGAGATGACACTCTTTAAGGCCTTTGAGTTCTTCTAGTTGGAGTTTTACATCCTTTTAGTTGTGATTTGATTCTGGACCATTATTCTAATTAAGCGAGGGAATCTCCATTTCTAGAGGCAGTACTACCTCAGACCCATACACTAGTATGAATAGAGTGGATTGGGTCGAGGTTCTGTAAGTGGTTGGATAGGCCCATAAGGCTTCCAATAATCTCTCATCCCATTGATGATTATTATCATCAAGAGTCATTTTAATAATTTGCACCAAAGTCTTGTTGAAGGCCTCAACTAATCCATTAGCCTAGGGGTAATAGATTGTTGAGTATATCAAGTCAATATTATGGTGCCTTGAGAAATTGTTAATTTTTATACACTTAAAGGTGGACCCATTATCAGATATGATTCTACAGGGTATGACGAATAGATATATGATATGGTCATGAAAAAATTTCAAGATATTGTATGATGCTATGTTTGATAGGGGGACTGCTTCCACCCACTTTGAGAAGTAATCAATCGCTGCTAAAATGAAGCGATGACCCTTCGAAGAAGGAGGGTTAATTAGCCTGATAATATCCATGCCCCAACTTTTGAAAGGCCATAAAGCTATCATTGGATGTAACACGTTAGGCAGTTGATGTAAGATCACACCATATACCTGGCATTGACGATAACATTTTGTAGTATTTATACAATCATCAATCATCATAAGCTAGTAGTACCCAAGGCTTTTGATTTTCAATTTCATCATAGGACCCGAATGATGAGCACCATATAGTCTATAATGGACCTTATTAATGATCTTCAGGGCCTCTAATTTATCTAAACAACATAGCCACGTCTGATCTAATGATAGGTGGTACAATATATTATTTACAAGTGCATATGATAGGGCACATTTCTTGATCTAGTTAGCGAGCGATTTATCTTGGGGAAGTTTTCCCTCTTGAAGGTAGTAGATTAAAGGTTGTCTCCAATCGCCTTCTTCATTGACTGTTGAAGAGGCAGAAAGCACCTGGGTAGATTACTTTTTAATGTTCTCCAAATCAATGAAAGATAGGACTTGATGACCTTGAATCTCTATAGGATGGATTCTTCTTCTAGGCATGCGAATTCCTTTGCAAGCTTTGCCATGGCATTTTTCATAGAATTGCTTCATGGGGAATTTTATACAAAGTGATGATAGTAATTTGCTCGAGTAGGTGTCTAGTGTACTTATGATATTTGAGAAGCTTAGGATTTAAAACCTTATCGATTCCTACAATCTGGTTGATTTCCAACTAAGAACACCAAAGATTTTAATATCTTTAATCTCCATCACGATTACAAGTTCCAAACTAGTTATCAGAGTTTTGTATTCAGCCTCATTGTTCATACAAGGCTCTGATAAATGGTAGGAACAAAGTATTATTCCCATCTTGGGTGTTATGAAAATCAGGCAAATTCTAACTTTTTTAGGGATTATAGATTTTTTGGGTTTTGCCCCATTGAGAAGATCCTACACCATCAAAATACAATTTCGAGATATGATTATTAGATTCCTTTAGACTCATGATTTGGTCATTATGTAAATTATTATTTAAAGGAGAATCTGTCAGTAATGGATGCGCTACAAGGAAGTCAGCAACGGCCTGCCCTTTCACAACACACAGGAGAATGAAAGTGATTTCAAATTGAAGTAATATCATAGACCATCATGCCAAACATCTTGATAATATAGGCTGGGTCATAATATATTGCAAGGGATTGACTCTAGAAATCAAGCTTACTTGATGAGAAAGCCTGTAATGTCTTAGTTTTTAGGCTGCAAAAACTAAAGTAATGCTTCTCAATCGAAGGGTACCAGATTTCTTTAGGAAGAAATTTTTAGCTCCGGTAATACAGAGTGTTCTCTCTCCCCTCATCATTGGCTTCGGCTAGAAGAGTGCCAAGCGACTCATCGAGGGCAGCGGTGTAAAGAATAAGAGGTTTCCTTGAAATAGGGGCTGCAAAAACTGGCAGATTAGTAAGATATTCTTTGATTCTATCAAAAGCATGCTGACATTTCTCATCCCATATAAACTTAGTGTCCTTTTTGGCTAGGACAGAGTAGGGTTGACATATTACAGAAATATTGGATATAAACCTCCTTATATACACCAACCTACCTTAAAGAGACCTTAATTAGGTAAGGTTCTTAGGAGGCGGCATATTTAAGATGACTTCAATTTTAGAAAGATCAATCTCGATTCCGTGGTGCCTCACTATAAAGCCCAAAATTTTTCCTGAAGTGACACCGAAAGCAAACTTCAAAGGATTCTTTTTCAGGTCACAGTGGCATAACCACTCAAAAATGAATCTTAAGTAATATAGGTGAGCCTCTTTAACTTTGCTCTTGACAACCAAATCATCAATGTAGCACTCAACTTGATTGTGGATTAGGTCATCAAAGATGTGAGTCATGGCATGCTGGTAGGTTTCACCAGCATTCGTAAGGCCAAATAGCATCACCTTATAACGGAAGACTCTTATAGGGATTCTGAATGTAGTGTTTCTCTCATCTTTTGGGGCCATCATGATTTGATTGTAACCAGATGAGCCATCCATAAAGAAGAAAATGACATGCAAGGAAGTAATGTCTGCCATAAGCTTGGGTATGGTAAAGGAAATTTATCTTTTGGGGCCATCTTTCAGACATGCTTTATTTAGATCCCTATAGTCGACATAAATTTGAATTTGACCATTCTTCTTTTAAACCTGTATGATGCTGGCTATCCAAGAGGGATATTATTCCTCTCGAATAAATCCAACCTCGACCAATTTCTTGATCTCAAAAATGACTTAGGTAAGCATAATAAACATCCAATTCTTTTACAGACCCCAAACTTTAGGTGTGGTGAGGGTGTTTATTAAAATAAAATTAAATATAAAAAATAAATATCTTTCACTTGTCATAGCCAATGCATTTTAGTTATGATCCTTTGTGACTTAGTATATGTAATGAGACTAGGTCAAGTTCAAATTATCTTATAAATTCTTTCCTTGTCTTATCGATATATTGTAACTACAGTTCTTTGTAGTAATATGTACTTATTGAACAAGACCTAAAAAATTATTCTAAATTCTTAAATGCTTGATTAAACTTTTTTCAATCTTTTTTTTTTGTTCCTATTGGAATGTTGTAGTTGCATTTTTTTGTAGCTTGACATAGTTATAACATTTAAAAATTTAAATTCATTTTAAATTTTTAAATTTTCAAAATATATATTTATCCATTCTAAACTCTAAAAATGTTAAATCCATCCTTTAGTTCAATGTATTATAATTACATATTATCTATAGCTTGATACATATGACAATGATTCGTAAACCCTAACTAGTTCAAATTTTTATAATTAAATATCCTTATTTACAACCAATAAATCTTGAAAACTAATCCTTAATTTTGAAAAATCTAAGGAAAATGTCTGGAAAGTTTATCTTTTATTTTGTTGATAACCTAATCCAAGCCATCAATTAATCCTAGCTAGCTGATGGTAGCATAATAAAGTTCAAATTTGGCATAAAGAACTTGATATGACTTCTAATGGTTCCCAATTCATTCTTATGCAACCATCTATGGTTGAAAATAGAAAGTATATTTTAGAGTTCATTATGGAATGTAGGTCTGTGGCTACACCCATAGCCCCTAAACACTCTATGTTTACTAGGACAAGGCATTCGAAGTTAATTCACTAGAATAAAGGACTATAATTTGCTATAGTCTCTGATGTTCAAATCTCGCTTATGGCCTCTAGTCAATTTGAAGTTAGGTATTCATCCACTATTGCATCCATTATAACCAAGATTGAAAGGAGGAATAAGAGTCACTATGTAGGGCAATTGCTAGGGAAAGAAAGAAAACTACATGATGATATAATTACAGTTACCACTAAAGAGGTTGAGTTTAAAATCCCTTCCATCTCTCCACTCCTAGGTGGTAAAAGTTTCCATCCTCTCTTAGTTGTTCATCAAGAAGTGGATGTGAAGTTCATAACTAATTCACCCCTTCCATTCTTTGAGTATCGATTAAATCTATCTATCTAGAAGAATAAGAAGTTTAAAAATCCATTAAAAGGAATTACTCATAAGTATGGTAAGAATTTTGAATGAATAAAAGATTACTTTTTAAAAAAAATTGAAGAACTTGATGAACTAGGAGATTGAGAGTAAAGTTATTAGAACTATTGTAGAGAATCACTCAAGCACTAGAAGTTGGACAAAAGAAATATAGAAAATAGCTATCTCTATGATTCTTGATGGATATCATTAAGTGTCGAGAGATTTTTCAAAGAGAATTGATATTATTTTTTTGATTGATTGTCAGCACCAGAGTGTATCTGTTAGTTCCCAGGATATAAAACTTTCTACCCATCATATTCATCAATGGTCATCACCATCTTCACCATCTTCAGTTGGCAAAGTAGTAAAAGCTACCCATTATTTTATGAGCATAGGTCATCCTAAGTTAATAGGAATCATCCTAGAGGTCATCAATTATCTTCATACCATGATGTGAGGAGGTTGTTCGATAATTCAGCTAGCCTAGACATCTAATGAAAGGAAGGTTTACAGACATAAAGTGATAGTCACTCTTATGACAATGTTCCTTTCTAAAGATTATTTGGACGAGGGAACTCAACACAAGAAGAAATAAGAAATAAAATCAACATAATTGACACTATGTGAAGTTTGCACTTTAGTTGTACTACATTACATGTTAGGGAAGTCCGTAAAAGAAATTATGGATGAGTTAAAAGATAGTATAAAAAAATAGGAGAGAAGGAAATCATTGAATTTAATGTAGATCAACATGATTGTCTAGAAGATGACCTTGCTAAAGTTAATATGTTGTTCGTGAGAGGATTCTTATACAAATAATAAGCTTCTAAGGCTAATTTATAGGATGTTGTGGTTGAAGAGGGTGTTGCACTGGATTTAACCAAACATCTATTGACTCAACTTAGTCAAAAGGATGAGCAAATCCTGAGGATGGAAAGGAAAATTGAGGAATTGATGGCTATCATGGTCATTTTACAATACCAAGGGCTTTCACCGCCACAAGAATAGGTTGAGTCACCTCAACCCAAGCATAATTAGGTAGTGGGTAAAATAAGGAAGCTGTAATTAAATAAGAAGAAAAAATAATAAAAATAAAAAAGACTATATTCAACAAAAAAGATATAAAGCAAATTATAGAGAAATAAGCTAAGGGATTTAGTACATCCTAAGATATTTCATCTATTCTAAATAGTAAGCCTTAGTACCATATCCAAAAAGATTTGAGTCTCCTTCATTTAAAAATTTCCATGCTACTGGGAACCCAAAGAAGCATTTAATAAACCTTAGAGCTAGTTGTTGTAAATTTGAAAGCAGAAATGCACTACTATTTTGATAGTTTATTAGTAGATTATTAGGAGTTGCATTTGATTAGTATGTAGAGTTATTGAATGAGCAATTCTTAATTTTATTGAATTATAAAATTTTCTTATTAAAATATTTGTTTGGGCCTGACATTATGTTAGTTTGAAACTTGGTGGTTGAAAAATAGAAATTAGGAGAGTATGTAGTATATTGCATTCTCAAATGGATAAATTTAAGAATAAAGTGTGAAACTCAATTGCAAAATTAGCATGCAATTGAGATTCTTCTTAAAATATTCATGGGCTAGTAGCCTTCTTACTCAAAGGACTCACCATAAAAATATTTGAAGAAATACTTAGTAAATCCTCTAGTTACATGAAGAAACATCCCAATTATCTTTTCTTATATAGCAATCTTCTTGTGATATTTAGATGCTAAAATCCTAGAAGGTCATAGAAAATAAATCTAGGTTAATTCCTCTTATTGATAAGGTTAAACAACCAATAAAAGTTCAAATTGATATTCATCCATGCCAATCACAGTATTAGTAATCATCTTAGACTCAATAGTACAAGTCAAGATTTTGCCCAACCTCTGATGAAAAGAAAGAGGTTAGGGATAAATTTTCATATTTATTAATAAAATATATCTCTTCAAGAGAGAAGTGATTAAATTTTTTTTCAAGAAGTTATTAAAGAAGCCAAATTTCAAATAACCTGATCCCAACAAGCTGGATGAATTGGTCAAGTTGGGCTAACCCAATTATTATCCATATCATCGAATGTTAGGTCATGAGCTAGAAGGTTGCATCACTTTTAAGGAATGGTTAGAAAGAAATATGAAATCTAAAGCAATGGTAATTCATAAGAAGTACTTAATAGATCTAGGCTAAGAATCCATCAGGTGCATGTCTTGTGAGCCCTCTATTCCTTCTTTTCTTATCAAGTTCAATTAAGAATGGCATATAGCCTTAACTTGTTCATCGAAGAAATTATTAAATAAATCTTAGCACTCTCCCCTGTAGGCAACTACATGAGCTCATAATGTTATCCATGTTTATTTATTCGTTCTTATAGACGACTTGAAGATGATTCTAGCACCAGAGGTCAACGAAACCTAATTAATCAAATTATAGCAAATCAAGTAAAGGCATAGAATAAAAATAAAGTTATAAAATCTAAACTATGTTTTCTTCAGATGGCAGAGTTAAATCCCTTCTACCTCTTATAGTGTATAACTTTTATTTTATCATGTATAGGACTAAAGGATTAATGAAAAAGGATTATGTATATATCTTATCTATTTTTGATGAGAATTTTGTGGATGACCTAAATACTATATGTAATGGAAATTCTCAAAATAACCAAAATAGCTCTAACAAACTTGTTGAATCTCTTGAATACTTATTTGATAGTGATGTCCCTATTCTTAATTCTCAAGGTATGTCCATCAACATTGAAGTATAAATGTTAGATTTTGGGAGTTTGGTACAAGAAAATCTAAAAGTAATAGAGGCTTAAGTAGATACTTCCCTCATCTCTTCTCCTGAAAAAGTGCTATAAGTAAATCTTTGTTGTGGTAATGTCTATCGCCTTAGGTATCTTATGAAGATAAAGGAAAATAAATGATTGATAATCTTGTATATTTACTTTTATCTCAGTTTGTGCCCTGTAAAGAAGCAACTGATCATAAAATTCCAAATATTGATTATAATATCTTAGCTCACCTCAAGAAGCTGCCAGTCAAATTAAGTATTTATGATTCTCTAGACCTATCCAAGGAAATTATGGAGGCTTTAATCAAAGCTTTAATTAATCTAGATAATTGTATGGCTTAGTGAGCAGCAACACAACCAGATGAAGTTCTATATTTCAAGGATGTTCTGAGGATAGCTTTCTTTTATGATGATATGTTACTATAAATCAATAATCATAAATGCCCACTATATACTTTTGTAAATGTGAACAACTTTAAAATTTTCCATACCCTTATTAATTCAGATGTAATAGTCAACATCATGACTTTAGAACTCTTGCTTACCTAAGAGTGGATACTCACAAACTCAACTCAATAAGATGATGTTGTGAGGTTTCAATGAAAAGGTGAGAGGGCTTATAGTTCAGTTACCCTTCTACTAGAAATAGGGAACCTAAAAACTAAAGCTAAATTTATATTATAGACTCAAAAACTTCTTTCAATGCTCTTTTGGGTATACCTAGCTCCATAAGTATAGAATAACGCCCTCTGCCCTTCAACTATGTAATCAATATTCTTGAGATGATATTGAACATTGTATTAATGGTAATGTACAACCATATTCAATTCATGTAGTTGAAATTTATGAAGATGTTGCTTACAAACTACCCAAAAGCAAGAAATCTTTTCAAGATATTTCAGATACGCCAAAAAATAATCAAAAGAAAAGTGAAAAGGAAGAAAGAAAAGAGCAGTATTAGCTTGAATAAAACATATGCTAGCAATATGCTCCTACCATGGAGCAAGAGGGTAGAATGGCTTAGCGTGCTTGAGGGAGAGGTAGAGGATGGTGAAATGAAAGAAAAAAAATTATGAAAAAGAAGATGTAGAAAAAGAATTTCATGTAATACACATTGATTTGGAGTCTAGTTCAGAGGATGAATCATCCATATTTAAGAAAAACAAATTGAAAATAGAATATATAAACAAAAATGAAAGGCCAAAGTTTTAGCATCTTTAAAAGTGCACAACAAAAAGGACAGGGTCTAAATAGCTATTAAAGATGATCCAAATACTTCTACCATTGAAATGCATAAGAGATATGTGGAGAACATAATTATAACCCTATTGACTCAAGTTAGTAAAGCCGAGTTGGCAATTAATGTTGCTCCTGCACTAAGTTTTGATTATAAAAGTACAAAATTTCTCAAATTTACTAGCAAAAGTCTTAAAATGATATAAAACATAATGTGTTGCAAATCTAGACCCCGTTCTTGTCATTTTAATGATAACAAACATTATGGTTCTCAACTATGCTATCTCCTGTTACTGTTATTATTATATATTTATTTCTTGTGCACTAATATTTTAGGTCCACCATACACTATGCAAATTGATCAGCTCAAGACTAGGTAGAATAGGGTTATGTGTCTTGAAGAGTCTATATTTTCTATTTTTATTTATTTCTATATTTTATTAGTCAAGTCATATATTTGGTGGATGCTAAACTTAGTGATTGTGCCATACTATATGATGAGATAGAGAGAAAATTATAAGTATAACTTTTTGAACTAATCATACTATACGATGTATATCATATTAGATGATCAGCCATTCAGATCATCATTAAAATGGCTAACTGTATAAGTAAAGCTATTTGAACTAATCGTACTAGATAATCAAGATCGTATAGGACAATCAATTAAAATTAAGATCTTAGCCGCCAATCATAATTTTGGGAATATTTTAAAATTTAAAATTTTGTACTAATCATACCATATGATAGGTATCATACTATGTGATATAATCAAATCTTTCCTAAATTAATCCTGTAATTAGGGAATGATTTTAAATTAACTAATCCAGTCAGATCGTGTAGGATGATTGGGACCAATCGTGTTGTATGACCCTATCTTTGCATTGGATGATATTTATTCATCGTAAATTATATGGGATGATAGTCCAAGTTGTTTAAACTAATCATACTAGAAGATTCTTAAATTGTATTAGATGATCAATTTAATTTCTTGAACTGATCATACAGCATCTTATTCTTCGTACAATACTAATAAGCTTATTTGGACTAATTGTACTTTATGGGATAGTATCATTGATGTATGATCAGTGTCAGTAGAATTGAATTTTAGGGCATTTTTTGAAGCCTTAAATTTAAGCTCTCTCATTATACTTGTTTCAAGTCTTTAGCTATTTGAATTTAATGGAGCGAGAGCTTGAAGTAGAGATCTTAGAGAGCTTTGGGAAGGAGAAAGGGGAAGTTGTGTGTGAGGGAGCAGAAGTGTGAGGGGTTTCACATAGTTGCTTCAAGAAAGCTTCAGCCTTGTTTCCTCTAAGTATCTTGCTAGGTTTATTCATTTTATTTTTGTGATAATTTTTTATTAATATTATGTTATGTTGATTAGACTATAATAACTATTATTGTAGCCTTTGATTAGTTTGTTAGCTTTCACATCAGGTGAAAGTATTTCTTTCTTTTTAATGACTAAAAAATTCAAAAATATAAGTTTTGTGTTTTAAAGTTAGGAGTTAGTTTTTAAAACTACCAATTAAAGTTAGGAGTTAGTTTTTCCATGTCACATTTTGGCAATAGAAACACAAAGGGTTATTCTATAACTTGCCCACCTCAATTCAAAAATATTCTCTTCGATTTTTGGAAAAGTCACATGTCTACATTTCTGTAATCTATTAATTTTTGAATTTAGCATATGATTCAAACTGGTTATTCACTTCCATCTCGAATTGTTAATATAGTCAAGATTGAAGTCCTATTTATTGAATGGAGTCGTAAGGATAGAGAGTTCGCTGAATTAAATGCAAAATGTTTGAATTACTTTTTCTGTACTTTAAAATCTAAAGTTTATATAAGAGTGTCTACATGTATTATGGGAAAAGAAATATGGGATAGGCATTGCATCACATATAAGGAAACTAATGAATTAAAATAGTCTAGGTTAAATATTCTACTACATGACTATAAACTATTTAACATGAAACCTAGCGAGACCATATCTGAAAAGTATACTAGATTCACTCAGACAATGACATCCATGAATGCATTTGGTAGAGAATTATCTAATTCTGAAAAGGTTAACAAGATTTTACATTGCCTACCTAGTGCTTATGATTTAAGTTCACTATAATTTATGAATCCCAAGATTTTAATGTGTATTTGACTGCTAACTTGTATGGCTCACTCATTACCTATGAGCAAGGCCTGAGTCAAAGACTACTTGATGTAGGTGACAAGAAAAAGGAGAAAACTATGGCCTTGAAAGCCAATGAATCAGATAACGACAGCTTTATAGCTGAGGAGGATGACAACATTGCATTCATGACCCATCAATTCATGAATTTCCTAAAAAGAAAGAAAAAGCATCATTAATAACAAAGGGGCCAAGGTAAGAATAATAAAAATTTAAAAGTGTCATCTAACACAATTTATTTTGAATGCAAGAAATCAGGAGACCTACGAATTGAATGCCCCAACTTCAAGACTCATCCAGTCAAGGAGAAGGGTGAAGAGAAGGGAAAGTTTAAAAAGGGGAAGCAACGGACATAAAAAGCTTTTTGGGCTACTACCTCAGAATCATCTAAGAGGAAGCAAAGGAGGAGGTAATAAATCTGTGTCTCATGGCTAATTATAATCTTGATTAGTCAGATCAAGATGAGGTATGTCAGCTATCTTATGATGAACTGTTTATCATATCTAAGAAAATGCATATATCATATAAAAAGATCAAAAACATGTATGCTAGTTTAAACACTGATTTTATTATTTTACAAAAAGAGCATAATTATCGGATAGCTAAGCATTATGATTTGGATAGTAATTAGATATCTTTACTTGATGAGTTTGATTCATTAAATAAGAAGCATATTGATCTAACCAATGCATATGAATCCTTGAAGTCAAAGCATCTTGAGATAGAAAACTCATACAAATAATTAGAAATATATGCATTTGAATTAGATAGTAATGAGTATGCATTAAATATGGAAGTGGCATATCTTGAAAGTGTGAATAAATTTTTAAAAGCAAAAATTCAAGCACTGCAACAAATAGAACACCACCTACACTAATAAAATGGTATAACCCCACATCACTGTATACATCACATACCCCTAGGAGGAGGTACAACCCCCAACATAAATTAGTAAATTCACTCCCTGGGGTTAGGTGTCATTCTTGTGGCATGCTATGTCACATATCCCCCACTTACACAATACACCGTACGACAAATCTAATGTGGAGACCCAAATCACTAGCACCAAAGCATAGCATGAATGAAAGTCATTCATCAAAGCATAAGGTGGAACTCAAACTCACTTAGGTTACCAAATCTAATATTTGATTGAACTTGTAAGAATGCTCTCATAAAAGGCCTAGTGAGAGCATGTGGTACCTGAAAAATAGATGCTTAAGGAAAATGGATGGAGATATGAAGCAATTCATGACGTTGGAGGCTAGGGTAAAGGCAAGGTTATACTTAGATACAATACCACTATGAAGGGTAGGTACATGTATGATTGGTAATTTCAAGAATTTTATTATTTAAAATGACTTAATAGTAGATGGCTTGAAACATAATTTGCTTAGCATAAGTTAATTATGTGATAAAGGATTTCATATTAAATTTTTATCTATTAATTATGTGTTTAGTTTAAATGGAAATACTATTTTAGAAGGAAAGAGGATTAATAATGTTTACATGCTTGATTTGAATGGTATTAAATTTACTAGTTCTTTTTTCTTGAAATAATTACTAATGAATCCTCGCTATGGCATAGGAGACTATGCCATGTAAGTATGAAAACTATTAGAAAGATAACCCAAAAGGACCTGGTTAGAGGCATACCCAAACTAGATTTCTCTAAGGACCACCTGTGTTATGCATGTCAATAAGGAAAGCAAATCAAAACTTCTTTTTACTTAATTAAGGACATCACCACCTGTAGACCCTTAGAAATCCTTCATATGGATCTGTTTGGACCGGTTAGCACTACAATCTTAGATGGGAAAATATATGGGTATGTAATAGTTAATGATTACTCGAGATTTACTTAGATTATATTTCTGTCATATAAGAATGAATCATTCAAGGAGTTTAGGATAATCTCCACATAAATTAGAAAAAATAAGGTTGTGAAATTCTAACTATCCATAGTGATCATAATGGAGAATTTAAAAATGATAAATTTGAATCATTCTGTAAGGAGCAAGGTATAGAACATAACTTTTTAGCTCCTTGAGCCCCTCAGCATATGGGGTGGCTGAAAGGAATAATCAAACCTTGGTAGAAGCTGTTAGAGCCATGCTAGCTGAGTATTCACTTCTAAGTATTTTTAGGCAGAAGTAGTGAATACTGCTTGGTATATTCTCAATAGGGTTAATGTTAGATCAAAACTCAATAAGATACCCTATGAGTTACTCAAAGGAAGGACACCAAATCTCTCTCACCTTCATATCTTTGTATGTAAGGTGTTCATTCTAAAGAATAAAAAATCTCCATTAAAAAAATGATCCTAAATCTAATAAAAGAGTTTTCCTAGGATATTCAACTATAGGTAAATCCTATAGAGTTTTCAATAAGAGGACATTAGTGGTAGAGGAGACCACTCATGTAGTATTTGATAAATCTGATAGATCTATTGAGCCTAGGTCAGAAGAAGAAGAAGTGGTTGAGGTCACCTAAGGAGTAGATTCGATTGACCTAAAAAATAAAGTAGAGCCTCAAGACCCATTGCCTGGAGATTGGTGATATTCATCTAGTCATCCTAAGGAGCTCATCCTAGGAGATATATCAGTAGGAGTAAGAACTAGGCATGGACTTAGAAAGGAGGTTAGCCAGTCTACTTTTATCTCTATGGTAGAAACCTCAAATATAGATCAAGCTTTATCTGATGAATTTTGGATCCTTGCCATGCAAGAAGAATTAAATTAATTTATTAGGAATGATGTTTGGGAGTTGGTTAGTAGACCTAAAGGCCAGAGTGTTGTAGGAAATAAATAGTTTTTATGAATAAAATGAATGACTGACATTGTGGTTAGAGGCTATATTAGTAGCTAAGGGGTACAATCAGGTTGAAGGAATTAACTTCAAAGAGAGCTTCACCCCTGTAACTAGACTAGAAGCCATTAGAGTGTTATTAGCCTTTGCTTGCTTTAGAGGATTCAAGCTATATAAGAAGGACGTTAAGAGTGCGTTCCTTAATGGGGTAATTAAAGATGATGTATATATTGAGCAAAACTCAGATTTTGAGAACTTTAAATTTCTCAATCATGTTTTCAAATTAAAGAAGATATTATATGGATTAAAAAAGTACCTAGAGCTTGGTATAAAAGGCTGAGCACATTCTTCCTAGATAGAGCTTTTATTAAAGGTAGTGTAGACACCACCATATTCCTAAAGAAAGAATGAGAAAATTTGCTCATTATTCAAATTTATGTTGATGATATACTATTTGGATTGACAAATAAGAATTAAATTTTCAAAAATAATGACTAAGGAGTTTGAGATGAGCATGATGGGAGAGCTTACCTATTTCCTTGGATTTAGTGTGAAGTAAAGGGATGACAGAACTTTCCGTAGTTAATCAAAATATATCAAATATATCCTTAGGAAATATGAGATGGATAATACTAAGGCAATCAATAATCCCATGAGCTCCACCTTTCAATTAGATAAGGATTCAAATGGAAAATCAGTTGACTAGAAGAAATACAGAGAGATAATAGGATCACTTCTTTATTTGACTGCCAGTACAACTCATATTATGTTTAGTGTTTATCTCAATGCTAGATTTTAGGTTGATCCCAAAGAATCCCATATGAGTGTTGTTAAAATAACTCTTAGATATCTTCTAGGCACCCAAAACCTAAGAATCTGGTATCCTAAACATAGTTCATCTTTCAAAATCATAGGATATTCTGATTCGACTTTGCTGAATGTAGAGTTGATAGGAAAACTACTACTAGAACATGTTAATTCATAACACAATATTTAGTCTCCTGGTCCAGTTGAAAATAAAACTCTATAGCCCTATCTACCGCAGAAGCAGCAAGATTCCTATTCAATTAGATAAGGAGGATTGCATTCTTTCAATCATGCTAATGATGGTAAGTTTACCTTAAAAAAAGTTTGGAATTCTATTAGGCAATCTTCTCCTAATTCTTTATTGTATTATGCTATTTGGCATCATGCTATTCCTTCCACTTATTCTATTTTTGTATGGAGGATCTTGCATAATTACCTACCTGTTGATTCCATTTTAAGGTAAAAGGCTTTTATTTGGTTTCTAAATGTCAATAATGTTTTCACATTAAAAACTTTAACCATGTTTTTGCTCAAGGGCATGTCCCTTCAGGTTTGGTTATATTTTGACAATATTTTTAATGCTAAATTTTGCAATAATTATAATTCTATTCATCACATTTTAAAAGCTTGGTTCATTCCTTCTAAAGGTCATATCCGTAATGTTCTTCCAGTCATTATTTGTTGGTGTCTTTGGAGGACCAGAAATGAAGCTAAGCATGAGAATATTTATATGAATGCTACAGGTATTATTAGGAAAATTAAGGATAAAGCCATGCAGAAGTTTGTTGCTAATTTGATCAAGGTTAACTCTCTTAAAGGTCATTATCATGTTGCTGATGCTTTTGGTATTACTTTCAATTTTATTTCCCTTATTATTAATTAGAGAATTGTGAGATGGGTAAAGCCTAATCTAGATTGGTTTAAACTTAACATGGATGGTTCTTTTAACAACACTAATACGAGTTATGGGAGCCTTATTCGGGACTTTAATGGAAATGTTGTTGTTGCTTTTACGGGTCCTAGTAATTCTACTAATGCTATTATGGCTGAAATTCAAGCTCTTCTTTATGGTTTGCAGTTGTGTATTTCCTTAGGTATCACTAAAGTTTGGATTGAAGTTGAAGTTATATTGCATATTTATTATATTAAGGGAAATCTATGGTCCAGCCCTTCTAATTTCTATATGATTAGAGAAATAAAACAATGGTTATCCCTTATTTCTTTTTCTATTTCACACATTATGCGTGAAGGGAATGTTGTGACTGATTATCTTGTGAAAATGGGTTTTAATTTTCCAAATTTTACTGAATTTGTTGAGATTAATTTGCCTCATAAATTAAAAGGTCTGGTCAGGTTGGATCGGTCTGGGTTGCCATATGTTTGAGTTTCCTAATTATTTTGATTTTGTGCAGGTTCCTATGTCTGAGTTCATCTTATGCTCGCCCTTTCTATTTGTGGGCTTTTTCTTTTCTTCTGGATTATTGATTTGTGGCCTGAGCAGTTTTTTCTTGTCAATTTTTTCTCGGTTTGGCTTGTTCTGTTATGGTGTATATACTCAGTCTCTTGATTTATCTTCAAATTACTTCTATCTTTTCTATTTCCATTCCTAGAATAGGTCTTGGGTTTCCAGTTCTATATATTTATGTTATTGGTTCAAATATGAGCTGCTATTTCTGATTTGTTCTGATTATCCTTTTGCTGGCTGAGCTTTTCCTAGAAACTGCTATTGGAATAATTATTGTTGCTATATTATTGATGTGGTCTTGTGTTCTACTTATTGGTGTGCTTCTATTAGTTTTGTGGTTTGGAGTATTAACTCCATGCAGATTTATTAGTGTATGTAGTGGGTTCAGAATTCTCTTGTGGATATTCATTATTGGGATTTGGCATTACTTACTCATCAATTTATTCCTTATCTACAATCGATTTTATGATTTCTTTGGATTGTTATTACATTGTTTGTAACTATTTGGTCTAGCTGCTCTGTAGTTTCTTTTTGCAGGTTATTTATGAATTCTCTTTTGCCATTGTTACCTCATTTTTGTATGAGGTCATTAGGACCAATCCAGTCCCTAAACCTATCTAGACCCTAGATCTATCCAGACCCTAGATCTATCCAGACCTTATGATTAATCCATATCTTAAATCAATCCTGATTCAAATTAAGCCTAGACTTCAAACCTATCCAGACTTTAAACCTATCCAGATCTCAATCCTAGCTTAAACTTTGATCCAGCCTCTAATCTAGCTTCAACCCTATCAAATCACTCATGATCATCCAAATAATTATAAATGATTTTGATAATCCAATTCTAATCATTCAAACCCAAAATCCAGCTCAAATTGAGATTTTCATATCAAAATTCAAGGTTCAAGGGCCCTATTGTGAAAGCCTTTTCAATGATTTTTCAAACCCTTCAAACCCCAATCAAATGACCCGCAATTCATGATCTATCAATTGAATATTGATTAGGCATGTCCCTAGGGTCTACCCTCCAAATTTGAGCTCAATCTGAGGCCTCTAACCCTAGAAAATAGATTGAGTTCCAAAGGTTGTAAAACCTTCAAATATTTACGGTCTATGCCACTAAACCCCCTACCTTCAAATCTGAGGCTTTGGAGAAGGCTTAAGGGTAGTTTTGGAGTTTTCTATAGGCTTCAACATTGCCTTCTCAAATTAAGTCACAGAACCTTTTCCAATGCATCATAAACATCATTAGGAGCACATTGGACTCAAGCCCAGACCAGGTTTGATCAGGTCAACTAGTTTTGACTAAAATACCCCTTACAGGTTTGAATACTCATGTCTAACCAAATGGCCTCCTCTTTGCATGAGACCACTTCTAGCAGACTTAGAAAATCAAACCAAACCTGCTAGATCCAAACCTAGGCCCTAGGTCAACCTGGTTGACCAAGTCAACCTAAGTTGACCAAATATGCCCTTTTGAGTCCAAACAGTCAATTTGACTGAAATGACTTTTTTAGACCATGGGACCACCTCCATTGGTCTCCAAATATCATTTCAAATTTGTTGAACCCAATTCCAGACCCTGGGTCATTTTAGTTGATCAAGTTAACCAAGGTTGACCCAAATGGCCCTTTAAGGGTCTAAATGATCAATTTGATAATTTGGATCATTCCAACCCTTGAAAACACATCTACCAGACCTTAAATATCATTTCAAACTTGTTCAACCCAAATCTAGACCCTGGGTCAACCTGGTTGACCAAGTCAACCTAGGTTGACCAAACCAATCCTTAAGCTATTTAAACCCTGAATCAAACTCCAGATGCATTCAAATTTCATCATATCTCTTTTGAACAAATCCCCTAATGATTTGGATTTTATTGGACCCATTGACCCAGTCAATAGTTGACTTGGTCAACTAAGTCCAAATCTGATCAAACTTGACCTATTTGACTCAAAATCACCTTAACCATTTAATTGAAGCTCTCTAAATCTCCAAACCCTCAAACTCACATCAATGAGTGATTTAAGTACATGTTGACCCACCATGAGTTAATCATTGCTTGGTTTGATTTGGTCAAACCTCAACCTATGGTTAAACCAAGTCAAACTAGCCTGAGTTAACTTAAACCCGTAAGTCAAATCCATTAAACCCTCAAATTCTTTCTAATCTATGGTGTAAATGCTTCCAAAGTAACCATGGGTTAAACCCAAGTCATGTTGACCAAGTCAGCTTACCAAGACTTGGTCAAATCATCTTAAACTCTCATGTGTTCATTCAAACTCCAATCCTTGACCATTAAGCTCTCTCCAACTCAGCCAATCAACAATCAAGACTTCCCTCACAACCACTTCATCAATCCACTTGACTGTTGACTAGTCAACATAGTCAACAACTACACAAGTGGGTCAAAGGTGGTCAAAATAGCTCCCTAATCTACCTCAACTCCATGTCAAATCATCCAAGCCATTAAACCAGCCCATTGGGTCTTTCTATTTGCCACCTAAGTAAGCTTTGACTCTTTCACTAGTCAAATAGTTAAAGAAACCTTTAAGCAAGCTCAAGTGGTCAAAGCTCCCTTTCTAAACCAATCAAATCCATTTAACCCCTCTCTAGTAGTTCAAACTCTTCCCTAGAACTTTCTAAGCAAGTCTTAATCTCTGATTCAAGCTTTAAGTAGCCCTTAAAATATCCCATGTGCTTAAAGGACAAAAGACTTTTCCACAAGGGATGTCCTTTGGTCCTTTTATTCTTCTTCTTCTAATAACTCCCAGGCCACTTGGCATACATCTAGGAGCTCATCCTGTCAATCCCAGCCATTCAAATCACCTGGAGTCTTTTGAATAGGGCAAAAACACTCAATCAAGCCTTATTCTACACCCTACACTCTCTCACTTCCTTAACCTTTTCCAGTCAAACTCTCAGTTCGTTCAAGCCCACATATTTCAACCAAAATCTGGCCGGTCAAACCTCACTGGTAATGAGATCCTGGCCACCTTGACCCCAACTCTGTCCAAAGCTTGTAGCATTTGATAAAAAGCATTTCAAGCAGCAATTCATTCAGAGAAAATAGCATGGACAGTTAACAAGCTCAGAGAATACTTAGCCTTGTCAATCCATCGATTGGATTAGGTATGAATTCTAACCCTAGTATAGGATACACTAGATTAAATAGCTTTCTCTACAGTGCATTTTAAGGTGTAAAATCACATCCCCATTGATTATGTTCATTCACTTTATCTTTATTTAAAATTTCATGTCAAACAATCGACCTGTTATTGAGAATGAAATGTTTTTTCTCGTTAGGGCTTTAGATTGCGTGGGGTTTTAACTACATGTGATATGGACCATTGATCATACAACTAATGGTCTAGATCTCCCCTTTTCGTGAGTTGATCCGACTGCAGATGCCCTCGGTTGGATCAAAATTTTGTTCAACTCGATCTGAGCAGTTAATCTAATACTGCATGAGATCAGACAGCTCCGTGCTTTAGCTGATGTGGTTAAGTGGATCCCCTGCCATTGCAATCAATGGCAATGATTGGGAAATGGTGCAATCATTGCCAATAATTGGTCACAGTTCGAAGGGGCCAATTAGGGCTTGCTACGTGGCCTTCCGACACCCCAGGCGCCATTAGAACTCGATTTTTATTTAAAATTAATTTAAAATTATTTTTAAAAGTAATTTTCTTTTAAAAAATTGTTAGAAATTAATTTAAACTTAAAAAATATTATATATAAAAGTTTTCAAAAGATTAAATATTTTAATTTAAAATTAATATTGATATAAAATATTAAATATATTTTAAATTAATTTAAATATTAAATATTACATATTTTTAATTAATATTTAACTTAAAATGAATAAAATATTATCAAAATATATTATATATTCTTAAGTATATTTAAATTTTTGGAAAATGTTTAAAACTTAAGTCAAATTAATTTCCAAAATTATATTTAATTACATTAAATATCTATTTAATTATTAAAATAGCCAAAAGATAACTAAAGTATTTAAATTTAATAAAAAACTTATTAATATTTTATATTAAAGTTTTCAAAATTCAAACGAATTTAATTTAATATTAAAAAGTATTGTAAAATATTAAAGGTATTTTAAATAATTATTAAATATTAAATTTTTAAGTATACAATTAAAATTTAATTTAAAATCAAATATCTTTCAAGTTTTAAAAAATTAATTTTAAGATTATTTTAAATTCTCAAAAAATATTTTAAAATTATATTAACATTATTTTGAAATTATATTAAAATATTAATTATTTTAAATATTTTAAATATTATAAATTTCAAATATTTTGAATAAAAGTTAAATTACATTAAGAATTTTAATTAATATTTTGAAATCAAATTAATTAAAATTTAAAAAATTTTAATTTAAAATTAAAATTAAAATAAAGTATATTAAACATTTTGAATAAATTTTAATTATTTAAATATTAAATATTTAATTAATATTTATTTAAAATTGAATTAAAATAATTTTAACAATTTAAAGAAAATTATTTTAAATAATTTTTAAAATTTTAGAAAATATTTAAGGTTTAATTTAATTTAATTTAAGAATTATTTTAAATATTAATTTATTTTAAATTATTTTAAATATATTTAATTAGCATAAAAATTTAAAAATTTAAAAGAAATTCAATTTACATTAGAAAAATATAGATAATACCTAAAAAATTTCAAAATTTTAATTATTTTAATTTAAAGTTAATTTTAAAATTAAAAACTTAATTATTTTAAATAATCATAATTAAATATTTTGAAAATTGAAAGTTTTATTTTATAATATTTTAAATTATCATAGAATTATGTTAAGATATTTTAATTTAAAATTAAATTAAATTTAATATTTTTTAAAATACCTTTAAATAATTTTTATTATTTAATTATTTGAATATTTAATTAATATTTAATTAAGTTTTGACTTGAATAATTTAAAAAAATCAAAAACTTGGGATTTAAAATATTTTCATAATATTAAGGTATTTCCAAAATTATTTTGGAAATTATTTTAAAACTCTCTTTTCTAAATTTAAAATTGACCTATTTTTATTATAAAATTGAATTTTAAAATTATATATTTTAAATCTTTACGTGATGAGGGAGTCAAACTTAAATCCAAAAAGAATTATTTTATTTTCAAAATGAATTTCTAAAAATTATAATAAATTAAACTTAAATCCAAAAATTATATGCAGTACCTCAAATTGATCAAAATTCAAACCTTAACTCAATAAAATTAAAAGCCTTTTGATTTGACATTAAATTTAAGTTTAATTTAATTTTAAATGAAAATTAATATTTAATTAATTAAAAATAATTATAAATTTCAAAAAAATTCTCAAACACTTGAGAACACCTCCTTAGATCATTTCTGATCTTTGGTAGTGATTTCAAAAAGTTTGGAGTTCATTTGAATTCAAACCATTAAAGCCCTTAATTAAAATAATTTTAAAAATTCAAATAAATACTCAAAATTCTAAAAATCATAACTAATTACAGAAAACTCCAAATTGAGCAAACTTAAAAGCATTGGACTCCATTTGGGGACTAATATTTATTAAAAATATTAAACCACCAAAAATAATTCAAACTCAAAAAGTCAAACATTTGGTCAACTTTAAGTCAAAAATCAAGTCAAAACTTCAAAAATTCATAATTAATTATAGAAAAATTCAAATCCAATAAACTTACATTTTTATTACTCTTCTTAAGCTCTATTATTTTAAAAAATATTAACATTTCATAATTCAATTTTAATTTAAAAGTCAAATTTTGACCTCTTTAATTAAGGTATTTAAATAATTCGAATAATTTCAGAATATTCAATATTTAATTTCAAAAATTTAGAAAACATTAATCTAACTCTAAAAACTAGCAACCAATCAATTCTAATAAAAATTCATTAACTTTCAAACCTTAGTCAATTTAATTTACTTAATTATACCGGTTACCACTAGATAACCTGGGCTTACGAGGCTATTAACTGAGCCCCAATGAAGGTGAAATAAACTACACGGCCCTGATAAGCAACAAAGGTGGTAGCCATTTAACTCTAAAAATGCATCTTAAAATTAATTCTAAATCATTAATATTTAAACTTTAATTAAAATTTTTCTTAAGCCTTTCAACGAACCAGAACATCAAACAACTTTAATTAATTACCCTACATAGGACATATTCAAATGACACAGCCTACCTCACACACTTTAGATGGTTTATTAGGACCACTAACTCTAGTCTTAGGCTAGATCGATATTTACTTTTCTGTTGTGTGCCAGGTTTTTTATAGTTCTTACTACATGCTGGTTGCTAATATATATTAATGTGATTTATTTATTTAATTTTTACAATCTGTGTATTGATTTGATGGGTATTAGATTTACCCTTAGGTTTAGGATGAAGTGCTAATACAATCTTATGCAGATTGACATGCTCATACAGGGTAATCAAATATAAAGGGGGTAAAATAAATCATGTATTAAAATTAACAATATTTTATGTAGGTGCTACGCATGCTTAAGACCCCCTTTTAATTAAAGAGCATGGCCAAGTATGATAGTGAATTTGAGCATTTAATTTTGATATATAACTGCTTAGGATTATTTAAATTCAAATTATATAGGATAACCCTATAGGTTATATTTGAGTCTAGACTTTTAATTTTATTCAATGAAATTTAATTTAAATTGAGTTGTGATTTTAAGGAGATTTGAGATGGGAAGGAAATCTAACCTGAAATCTAAAGAGAAGGGTAACATCCATTAGGGGAGAGTTCCTATTCATTTGGATATTCAGGTTAAGATAATTTTAAATACCCAAGAAGAAAAGAAAATACCCCTTCGGGGAGGAGTTTCTTTTTCACTTGGATATCCAGACCCGATGGATCTAAGGGGCCCGTAGAAGGACGAAGAAGTGAAGAACGAAAAAAATCCAATTCTTAAAGTCACTTAAGTCTTAGGAGTAGAATTTGAGTTATTGTTAGTGGTGTCTGACCACTTTACTTTTCCTACAGACCCTAGAATATAATATTAAATGACACTTATCATATGGATATTCAATTTGAGTATTTAATTTAATTTATTTATTTAATTAATTATGCAGTATAAATGGCATCTTTTTCTAGCTTTTTTTTATTGCTTGCTATTTTTATTTTTGCCTGGAACGATCGGAGGCTCGTGAGGGTATGCATAAAAATTATTCTACTTTAATTAAATTTAAAATATTTAGGCTCAGATAAAAATTCTAATGATTTTAAGAAGTATGCTCAGGCTCACCGAGGGTCTCATACATTCATATTGAATTTTTCTCTACCTTGTTAGGCACCTCCAAGCCTGCGGGTTCTGGCAGGCCACCTAACCTATTAGGGTGGAGTCCTACAAGGGGATGTTGTGCAATCTTTAGGATAAAACTTATTTTTTAAGCCTAATTTTAAAACTATTTCATTCATATTTATGCATTTTAATCGAGTCGATTTGTATCCATTGTATTAGAAATAAATTTAAATGCATCGAAAATTTAATTACATTTTATTTTAAGCTTCATAATACCCAACATAAGTCAAGGGGACAATTAGGATTTTATTAGATGTTAGCCCTTATTCTTTTAAAGTTAACTAAACAACGCCCCTACCACTCTTTCATAAAAAATCAAACTCATGAATTTTAAGCGCTTAGGTGGTTAGCTGGCTCACCAATTTAGGTTGGGGTAAGTCCAGATCTTGCATTACATTAGCGAGGTTCGGGTTATTGATTTTTAGTACCCAATTAAGATTTAGGTTTTGAGGAAGGCTCAAGCTATAAGACCTTATCCTTCAAGAATCGAATCCTAATTTTCTAATAAAATTGTCAAGTCAAATTTAAATCTCTTTCAATCTAAATTTAAGCCCAACACTTAGGATAGGATGGGGTGCTTTTAAAATGTTTTAGAATCCCAAAGGACCTCCTACCTTTTCTCCTTCGATCTCTAGAAATAAGTGTTTTATTTTTATCTAATCCTTGTTGAATTTCTAACCTCGCTTCCTTTGACATCAAGCCTTAAAATCCTAAATAAAATTTCTACCTTTATTTTAATCGAGAGTATTCATGGGAATTTGGTTTCCTATGATGTAAATAATTATGAGGGTTTGTGCTCATAAGAGATTTAGAAACCCAGATCAATTTTCAAAAATCAATCTTTTCAAATTTTAATTAATTCTATTTGGGAAAAATCAAATACAACGATCATTATCATTATATTCAAATGATCGATAATAGATGATATCTTCTTTCCTTAAGAAGATATATCAGTCTATTACCATAACTTTGATTATTAAATTAGTGATCCTTTTTTCTAAATTATTATAGTTAAACACTTGATCAAAGATCATTTTGATCCTCTAGGATCATATGTTATCCTTCCCTAAGTTTGACTATAATAATCAGGATGAACATGCAGTTTTGTAATCTAAACCCATTAGGAAATGATATGTTCACCTCATGAGGTGATATATCGTTCATAATGACATATTCAATTTTAAAACTAAAATTCCAAAAATTTAATTCTTCCAAAGAAAATTAAGTTTCAAAACCAACAACTTCTTAAATCAAATAGTCGTGCAAGCTAATTTTTTAGGCTTCATGATTGAGTTGAAAATATTAGTGGAGAATTCTCATAATTTTCTGTAGGGCTCTTTTTTGGTGGCAACACCGAGCTGAATGGATATACTTTTTCATGTTCTTTTTGGGTTTTGGCCTTTGTCCATCCTAGAATGTTATTAGGATTTCTTGTACTTGTGCTTAGTGGGGAACTCTGTCTCATAGGTTCTTTTTTAACTTTTTTTGTAGCTCTTTTGAGCAGTACGGAGCTGGACGTCCCCTTAAAGACTTTGTACTATTTTTTTTTATTAATGTGTAGGCCTATTGGAGGGTTTTAACTAAAAAAAAGCTGTAAGAAGTTGTGTTTCTCAAGTCTTATGGCTTAAATAATAAATCCTTGTCTTTGGACTTCCTATCAGGACTATTGCAATCATGTGTAATAACACTAGTGCCATCTCTATTACAAAAAAATCTAATCTAACACTCCATAATTAAACACATAGACATTTGACACCATTTTATTAAAATCATGTAACCAAGGGGGATAAAGAGTTACTTCATATAGCTACTAAAAATCAACTAGCAGATATCTTTACAAAACCCCTTACTTTTGAAACCTTTAGCACATTGAGGACTAGATTAGATGTTATAGATATTTATATTTGAATCATTGAAATTGAATACTTAAATGTTTTTGTGCATTTTTCTATAATTTATTTTGTGATTGTTCGTGATTTGTTATTTATGTTTGTCTTTTTGTTATGAATTTTTTTTCTTTTCATGATGTTTTTCTGATTATCACGCACAAAATCAAAATTAATCACATCATACTGTACAATCACACATTATACTGTACTATCTTCACAAGATATGAAATTATTGCTCACAGCACATCCAGTCGTTATGATTGATCAATTATTAGTTATCGTACTATATGAACACCCAATTCATATTATATGATAAACGTGACACTCATCATTGGATGAATTAAATGTAGCCAGTATGATATTAAACATTGTATCGTACTATACAAATACCTATTCGTACTGTATGATATGACCAGTCAACAATCATTCAGGCTAACGCCTCAGGATGAATGTCTTTATATTGATCATCTAATATGATTATGATCGTACTATACAATAAGAATAACTTTTTAATTGATCAAACTGGACAAATTTAATTAATTAAATCATACTATATGATACCATATCGTACTAAATGATAGGTTCAATTTCTATCTAAAGGGAGGAAATACAAGGTTTTTCTTCACTCAAATACTTTCAATCCTTCTTCCTTCATCCACAAGCTCCTAATCCTTGCAACGGCCAATGGAAAGCACTCAAGAGCTCTCGTAGGAACTTCTTCATGATGCCCCATTGATCCCCGCTTCACAGAAGAAGCTGATGAAGAGGCTTATCATTGTTATAAGGCTGCCAGGATTACCCCTTCAAAAATATTAAATCAAGAAGTCCTGAACTTCTAGGTACTTAGTCTATTCACTCACGCTACCCTACAATTCATTCTCACTCTTGCATTCCCTTTCAATTTTGAGCTCCTTATTAAATTTTTAGCTAGCCTTCGAGTCAATAGTGAGGGCACTCCCCTTCAATCCAATGTCAATAGAAGGCCTGTAGAAATCACCTATCAAGACTTTGACAAAATCCTACACCTTTCTACCACAGGTAAAAAAGTCCATTCCTTGGCCTTTCTCCTTGACTATAATTGGATCCCCATCAACACCACCTTAGGGAGTCATCCATAAATTACCACATTCCTCATGTTAATACTTTAATTCAGGATGCTTGAATTATTCAACATATTTTTTGCAATTCTGTAAGTCCAAAAGTTATAGACTGGATCAATATCACACCTCTTCTATCGTTCACTATGTATTTAATAATGGAAAAAAATGATTTCAATACAGCTGATCTAATTATCTGATACCTTTAAAATCTTACCTGTATTCTAGATCCTAGAAATAAAAGAAAGCCAAATCTTTTCTTATGTCACATCATTGCCTTTATCCGTGAATCCAAATACAATATTTTATTCCCTACACCATCAGACCATCTTTCAATTTTCTATTCAAATAGCTCTTCCATGTCCTTCATAGTGCTTGTCAACGAAATGCTCACTATGTTGAACCCAAGCCATAGGAGGCAAAGGGAGGTTCAACACTAGTATTAGCTTCAACACCAGCACCTACACCCACCTTCTCAGTATAAGGCACTGCTATAGAGATTTGATCAGTGGGAGACTCATTTTGACACTTATATTATGTAGTAGAACCAACATCATGAGTATGATATGGTATGGTTTGGAGAGCAGTTTTCCTCCATTCATCGATATTTTCAACCACCACCACCACCACTTGATTAGGGACCTTCTTATTTTTAATTTTCCTTGTTTTTAGTGTTTGTCTTTGTTAATTTTCATTAAAATGTGTGTTTATTTTTTATGCTATGCTTATTCATTCCTCCATTTTTGTGATGTCAAAAGGGAGAGTAGATTATTGTTGGTAGGTTGTAATCTTCTTTGTTATATTTAGTCCACTATTTAGTTTTTATTTTAATTTATCTTTTTGTGTTCTTTTCATTATTTTTTTAAAAAACTCCTTATTTAAAAAAAAACTCAATTAATAATGGGGAGCTTAGGATATAGCAAAAATAAATTTGAAATTATTACCAATAATATTTGCCATCATAAAAAAGGGAGAGATTGTTACAAATCTTGACCCAGATCATATGATTTTGATGATAACAAATATTATTGGGTTATCTACTATGCTATCTCCTATTACGATTATTATTATATATTTATTTCTTATACACTAACATTTCAGGTCCATCATACATTATGCAAATTAATCAGCTTAAGACTAGGTAGAATAGGGCTAAGTGTTTTAGAGTCTATATTTTTAATTTTTATTTATTTTTATATTTCTTGAGTCAAGTCAAGTAATTGGTGGATGCTAAACTTAGTGACCATTCACATACACACTCAGGGAAGTGAGATATAGAGAAAATTATAAGTGTAATTTTCTGACCTAATCATACTAGATTATTAACTATTCTGATAATCATTAAAATGGCTAATTATATAATTAAAGCTATTTGAAATTAAATCATACTCGATGATCTAAATTATACAAGATGATCTATTAAAATTAAGATCTCAGCCGCCAATCATAATTTAGGTAATATTTTAAAATTAAAATTTTATACTAATTATACCATACAATAGGTATCATACTATACAATATAATTAAATCTTGCCTAAATTAATCCTATAATTAGGGAACAAATTTGGATTAATTGATCCAATCATATTGTATAGGATGATTGAGATCAATAGTACTGTATGACCTAGTCTTTGCATGGGGTGATATTTATTCATTGCAAATTGTACATAATAATAATCCATGTCATTTAAACTAATTGCACTTGATAATTCTCAAATCGTATTGGATGATCAGCTCAATTTCTTAAACTAATAGTACAACACCTTATTCTTCATAAAATACTAATAGGCTTATTTGAACTAATCATACTGTACGATATAGTATCATATTGTATGATTAGTGTTGGAAAAATTGAAGTTTAGGGATTTTTATGAAGCCTTATATTTAAGCACTCTCATTATACTTGTTTTAAGTCTTTGAATGTTTGAGTTTTCTTGAGAGACAGCTTAGATAAGAGATCTTGGAGAGCTTTAGGAAGGAGAAAAGCAAAGTTGTGTATGAGGGAGGAGTGTAAGGGGTTTCTCATGGTTTCTCCGAGCAAGCTTTAGCCTTATTTCCTCCAAGTTTCTTGCTGGGTTTCTTCGGTGGCTCTACGAAGATCATCAGTCCAAAGACCGTTGAGATTCTCTACCTTCAGCAAGAGGGTGAAAAAGTGGTTGAGGTTCTCTGCCTTCACTTGGAGGGTGAAAAAGGTATCGAGGTTCTCTGCCTTTATCAAGAGAGTGAAAAGAGGACGAGGTTCTTTACCTTCACCAGGAGGGTGAAAAAGAGCTCAAGATTCTCTATCGCACCAGGTTGGTGAAAAGATTGTAAGGGTTTCTCCACCTAGGTGTGGGGGCTAAAGGAAAGACACTAAAGGTTTAGTGAAATACTCAAAGAGGAGGACTTCGAGGAGTAGACATAGGTCATTGTTTGACCAAACCACTGTAAAATTTGGTGTGCTGATTCTGATTTTCATTTTTTCTGAACTTTACTTTTTATATATTTTATTTCTGTGATAATTACTTGTTGAAAATCTATGATTAATATTTTGTTATGTTGATTAAACTATCATCACCATTATTGTAACCTTTGATTAGTTTCTTGGATTCCACATCATGTGAAAGTATTGCTTGCTTTTTAATTACTGAAAAATCCAAAAATATAAGTTTTGTGTTTTAAAGTTAGCAGTTAGTTTTTATAATAACCAATTCACCCCCCCCCCCCCCCCCCCTCTTGGTGTGCCTAGGGAAAGTTCACTTAGGCTTAACATCTTAAGTCAAACTTTCATGATGATACATTAATGAATGAAATAATAGAACACCCTTTTGATTAGTATCCCTTTTATTTCAAAATCTAGCTAAGCAAGAGTTAACACCATCCATTTGGACCAAAGATGGAGCCCAATAACTTGAAAACATATTGAATACAAAATACTATAAACCAAAATCAAAAGTACGCCTTGGCTTTGGTACTATTATTCTAGTAAATGGTGACAATATTGCTTAATTCTATCTAATAATATGGAGTTTGATAATATTTTTATAAAGAACAATAAGTCTTTTAATGAACTCTATTTAGAGGCTTTAGATGATGATTATTAGGTTAGAGATCTACCCTTCAAACTTGAAAAGGAAATTAAATTAATTATAGATGAATTAAAAGAAATCAACCTTGAAATGAAGAATATCCTCATCCTACTTTCATAAGTTCTTTATTGAATGAGGATGAGTTGAGTGACTTGGTTAAGTTACTTTTGAAGCTTAAGGATTTTTTTACCAGGACTTATGATAAAATTCTAAGATTATCTAAAGATTTGCAAATTCATTAACTTGAAAGTCAAATTAACATGGCTCCTATGAAACTAACCCCTTAACACATGAGCTTAGAAATTAAATAAGTTATAACTAAAGTTAGAAAGCTAATTGATGTGAGCTTTATTTAAGAGAAGAAATACCCTTATTGGTTGGTCATTATTATTCCAATTAAGAATAAAAATTGTTAGATTCATATATGTATTATTTATAGAGATTTAAATAAGGCTTATCCTAAAGATGAGCTCCTGTTACCCATATTATAGCTTATGGTAGTTGTTGCCTCTTTGCATGCAAATTTCTCCTTCATAGATGGCTCATCTAGCTATAATCAAATCAAGATGACTCCTAAAGATAAGAAATTCATTACATTCAAAACATCTAAAGGGGTTTTCTATTACATGGTTATGCCCTTTAGACTCAATAACACTGGAGCAATAATATAGTAGGATATGACCTAGTTTTTTACTAGCTTATCCACCAACAAGTAGAGCATTATGTTAATGATTTGTTTATTAAGAGTCATGAAATTGAAGACAATCTTCATGATAAGAGAATTATAATTTATGAATTATGTCACTATGACCTAAAAAAGAATCCTCTGAAATGTCCTTTTTTATATATTTTCTATTTTTTAAATTTGTTTTATTTTATTATTTTTTTTGTTTTTTTTATGAAATGTGCTTTTGGCATTACCTTAGGGAAGTTTCTAGGTTTTATCCTGAGAAACCATTGAATTGAAATTTATCTATATAAAATAAAATTTATCTTAGATATGAAACATCTTAGAAGTCTTATCTAGTTAAGGTCTTTTCAAGGTTGGTTGGCATATCTGAGGTGATTCATTTCCAATCACTCTGGTAGGTTTCCGCCATTTGTTACCTTATGCAAAAAGAATGGCTAATTTCATCAAGATGATAAATGTCATTATGCTTTTCAGATCATAAAATAATACCTGATGACATATTCAGTCTTAGTTTCTCCCATCCCAGGAAATCCTTTGTTCCTATATATAATGGTTCTAAATGAATCTCTTGGATATTTATTAGCTCAAACTAACAAGCAAGGAAAAAAAATTCTCTGGATTGTTTGAGTTGGCATTTACTCCCATCTGAATTAAATTACCCACCTATTGAGAAACATTATTTGGCATTGATTTTTGTCATGTAGAAATTAAGTCATTACATGTAATCTCATAAAGTGAAAATGATATCCAGAGTAAAACCTTTATAATACCTTATGAACCCTCCAACATTTTCTGGATGTTTAGCACAATGATTTATGTTTCTCTTCTAGTTTTATATAAAATTTGTACCACTACATGTAGTGAAAGGCCAAGCCCTCGCTAACTTCATAGTAACATACCCAATGACTATTGAGTTCCCTCTAAATAATGATTTTCTTGATGATAATATTATGAGTCTAAAGGAGTAGGAAAGCACTACTTGGGGGCTACATTTTGATGGTGCTTCATCTTATCAATGGACTAAGGAATTACATGATGCTATCCTAGGGAAGGCTAGCCTTTGGGTTGGTGTTCATAACACCTGAAAATGGTCTATTGTATTATTCTTACCAATTATCAAAACCTTATACTAATAATGAAGTTGAATGCAAGGCTCTAATAATGGGGTTAGACTTTATAATACTAATGGACATTAAAGAGAATAAAATCTTTGAAAATTTATAACTCATTATTAATTAGGTTGCTAGAACCTACATAATAATAAAACCTAAATTACTCTTTTATTTTCAATACATGATAAAGTTTCTCAAGCATATTCTAAATGTGACTTTATATCAAATACCTTATGGAAGAAATTCAATGGAAGAATCCCTAATAAAGCTTGTAAGGAAATTAGCTTATTCAAAAGAGGATTCCATTTTTATGGAAGTGCAAGGCCATCAACTTTTATCACCTATAGATTTGTAATATAAAAATAAAAAATCCTCTATCAAGGGTGAGATTGTTCTTATTATGCATAATGAAGTGCCTGATTGGTGACAACCCATTATTGATTACCTGCAAGAAGGCAAACTCTCTAAAAAAAAGTTTAATTAATGACCAAATTAAGAGGAGGGCACTCTCTTATGCATTGATCAATGTCACTCTGTACGACTAGTCATTTGACTAAATATGGTTATGTTATTTTAGCTAACATAAAGCCCTAAAGATTGTTACTGAGGTGCATGCCAAATTGTGTGGTGCTCACTAGTCTAGTCCTGAAATGAAGTTAAAATTTAAATGAATAGGGTATTATTTGATATTGGTGATTGATGATTGTGTGACCATTACTTGTCATTATCATCAATGTCAAGTACATAGTGTAGTATTTCATCATTTGCCCAATATATTGCACCAAAAAATTGCTTCATGGACCTTTGAAAGTTGGGTTATTAACATTATTGGTTCGATAGACCCACCTTCTTCTAAAAGTCATCAGTTTATTTTAGTAGTGACTGATTACTTGTCTAAATTGGCTGAAGCTATTCCATCATGAGAGGTCAAATCACACTATGTCCTTAATTTTTATAGAGACCACATATTATATTAATTTGGCATTGATACATCATCCTTTCTTCATCTAGTGTTTTTTTTTTTTTGGGGTTAAGTGTGAGCCCTAATATGACATCCTTTCTTTATCCTATTTTTTGGGTTAGGTGTGAGTCCTAATTCACCATCATTTCTTCACCTAATTTTTTAGGATTAGGTGTGAGTCTTAATAAGACTTCTATTTTTCAAACATTTTTTGGAATTAGGTGTGAGTCCTGATATGGCTTCTTTCCTCCATCTAATTTTTTGGGTAAGGTGTGAGTCCTGATATGACATCTTTTCATGGTCCAATATTTTGAGGTTAGTTGTGAATTTGAATATAGCATCCTTTCTTTGACTATTTTTTAGTGTAGGTGTGAGTCTGATATGACTTCATTTAATCATCCAATTTTTTGGGGGTTCTGTATAAGCCTTGATATGGTTTCCTTTATTCATTCTATTTTCTTGAGTTAGGTGTGCGTCTTGATCTGACTTTCTTCCTCCATCTAATTTTTTGAGGTTAGGTGTGAGTTATAATACGGCTTCTTTCCTCCATCCAAAATTTGAAGGTTAGTTGTGAGTTTTGATACAACATCCTTTCTTTGTCCAATTTTTTTGGGGTTAGGTGTGAGCCCTAATATAGGTGAGAGTTATAATACGGCTTCTTTCCTCCTTCCAAAATTTCAAGGTTAGTTGTGAGTTTTGATACAACATCCTTTCTTTGTCCAATTTTTTGGGGTTAGGTGTGAGCCCTAATATAACATCCTTTCTTTATATAGTTTTTTGGATTTATATATGAGTCCTAACATGATATTCCTTTTTCCTCCTTTTTTTTAGAGTTAAATGTGAGTATTGATATAACTTCCTTCTTCCATCATTTTTTTATGGTTAGGTGTGAGTCTTGATAATGCCTCCTTTCCTCATCTAGATTTTCAAGGTTAGGTGTGAGTCTTGATATAGCTTCCTCTCTTCATCCTTTTTTTTATTGTTTGGTGTGAGTCCTTACATGGAATCATTACTTCATCCTTTTTTTGAGGTTAGGTGTGAATCCTCATATGGCTTTATTTCTTATCCAATTTTTTAGAGTTAGGTGTAAGTCTTGATACAGCTTACTTTCACTATCCAAATTTTTGGGGTTAGATGTGAGTCCTTAAATAACATACTTTCTTTGTCAAATTTTTTTAGATTAGGTGTGAGTCCTAATATAACAAACTTTTGGTTTGGGTTAGGGGTTAGGTGTGAGTCCCGATACGACTTTCTTTCTTTGTCTAATTTTTTAAGATTATGTGTAAGTACTGATATGACTTCCATTTTTTATCAAGTTTTCTTGATTAAGGTGTGGGTCTTAATATGATATCCTTCCTTCATTCAATTTTTTGACATTAGGTTTGAGTCTTGGTATGGCTTCCTTTCTTCATCCAAATTTTTTTTGGATTTAGATGTGAGTCCTGATATAGCTTCCTTCCTCAATCAAATTTTTTAGGGTTACATGTGAGTCCTGATATGATTTCCTTTCTTCATCCAGTTTTTAGGGGTTAGGTGTGAATCGTAATATGATATCCTTTCTTTGTATAGTTTTTCAGAGATAAATATGAGTCTTGATACAACATTATTTCTTCATCCAATTTGTTAGAGTTAGTTGTGAGTCCTTATACATCTTCCTTCCTCCATCCAATTTTTTGAGTTAGGTGTGAGTCTTGATATGGCATCCTTTATTTGTCCAATTTTCTAAGGTTATGAGTCCTGATACGACATCCTTTCTTCATCAAATTTTTTAGAGTTTGGAGTGAGTCTTAATATGGCATTCTTCTTTCATTCAATTTCTTAAGGTTAGGTGTGAGTCCTGATATCACAACCTTTCTTCATCTAATCTTTTAGGGTTAGATGTGAGTCCTGGTATAATATCCTTTATTCATCCAATTCTCTAGAGTTAAGAATGAGTCCTAATAAGGCATCCTTCATCTAGTTTCTGGGGTTAGGTGTAAACTCTTCTACAACATCCTTTCTCAATACATCTTTTAGGTTAGATGTATGCCCTCCTATGCACTTTTCCCTCATTAAAATCCAATCTTTGAAGTTAAGTTTAAGTTCTCTTATGGCATCCTTCATTCATGAAAAAAAGTTAAATTAATAAATTTCCAACTCATACTTAAGAGACTCAGAACATAGTTTTTGTTATTCTAACTCAATCTAGCCCAATCCAATAATTTTAAAGTTCACCTAGAATATGCCTAACCCAAACCTAACCCATGTGGACACCTGGATAACGGTGGGTGGCCAAAAAGTATAGCAAACCAAGCCACCAAAATTTGAATTGGGCAATCCCATGCATCCAACTTTTCCCAGGCTCTCAGCTAACTCAAATAGCCTACCAGCACTCCATTGGACAATACCTTATTGGCTAAATAGCTTTTTATTGCCAGTTGTAGCTATAATTCCATCCACATGACTTTTTAAAATTTATAGAAATATCCTCCTTTAGAGGGGATCGGGTCATGAAATTGAATCCTAAGGCTTCCCAAAAGTGAGAGTAATTGAGTGCATACAATCCCCAGACCTTTAATAGCCTGTGAGTGTGAATTTTATCAAACTCTTGCGAGGTTATTTTAATGAAAGTGTTATTCCAATCTAACCCATTCTAATGATTGAGCCTTAAAGGATTACTATTCTCTAGGTCTAGGAAAACTAATAACAACCAATTCTAGTCTTTGATCCTTATTGCATCCATGTAACCCTCCATTATGACCTTAGAGGTTTAGTGGTCTTAGAAATTATGAAGAAAAATGACAATTCATGGTGATCCAGCTGTTAAATTTGTTTCTCCCCTTACATAGATTAGACTGGATTAATTAGGATGGATTTCATCCATTGAAATGCAAAGATCAAGGAGAAATGCATAAATAGTATTTGTGGGTTATAAGAGGTTAAAGACGAAATGTTTGTTCCTTTCTATTTCATAGGACTATCATGACTCATTGAAATGATTTCTATACATCTACTCATAGTTTTAGGGATATAAATCCCTATTTTTTAATCTCAGATCAAATGGCTAAGATTATTTCCTACAAAGCACAGTAGCATACTGCACGTTAAATGGCTAATTAGAAGTCATCACTTGGAAAAGTGAAGCTCATTCAATCGCTAACTATGTATATAACTTCATTTTTGGATATTTAGTTCACTTTAAATGCATGGAACTTAAAAAAAAATTATATCTAATGATCTAATGAATCAAATCAAGCATTAGGGAGCTATATGGAAATGTATTTTGTATATTAGTTTACAAAAATAAACTAAGATAAAGTTTGAATAACATATCTTAATGAACTAATTTTTTATTGACATAGGTTTTTTAATTAATTCATATGCTTTAAGCTTCTGATTGTCATAAAATTTATCTCACTGATTTTAGGGATGTTTCTTACATCCCTAATTTTTTTTAGGGTCATTTGATGAATTTTAAATCACCACTGAATTTTCAAAATTCTAAGTCATAAATTGACTTAGAACTTTAAAAAATTATAAATCCTCATCCTAGAGAATTATGATGTAAAATTTTTGTTCAATGCATGTCTTTATGTAAGGGTTAGATAGCCTTTGAATTTGACCCAATCCCCTACCTAGATTGCCCTAGGCAAATCTATTGAGGTGTAGGATCAATCACCTTAAGAAAATTCTAAAAAAATTTAAATTAATCCAAATGGTCTCAAGCTTTTATTATAGTCCCCTAAGGTCCTTACAGATCAATGGATTTAATTTCATAGAAATTTGTGTTCACTTGGCTAGTCAATTAGTAGACCCTAAAATCAACTTATTAAACAACCTAGTGCTCATTCGATGAGTAAAGGTAGTTGGGGGATCTTTTGTTGATCTCCAAAATTGTTTGATGGAGGAATGTGATTCAAATGTTGTGTAGGTGGATAATGTGGGCTATTCCGTGGGTTCTAGTAAGAAGAGCAAGAAAATAAAAACAAAAGTGGCTTGCACCTTTTTAAGTCTTTTGTTGGTAGAACTTCATGCTCTAATGTTCATTCTAATACTTTTAATGCTTAGATTTCATTTGGGTAGTTGGTGTTGTCTCATGTTGGTTTGTTTTATTTAATTTTGTTTGTCTGGATATTGTAGTTTGGCCTATCTTTGTTGGCTACTCTACTTTCTTTTGTTTATGGTTTTCTCTTATGGAGATGGTGGCTTGGTTTGGGTTTGTAGTTCCTTGGCTCTAACTTTGGCCCGGGTGTTTGGTGGTTGATTGCTACGTCCCTCTGGTGGTCAGTTTTGGTTTGGTATTGTGATTAATTATTTCTATTTGGATGTGTTTTGTATGCCGGATCTCTAGATTTTAGCCTCTTTTTTTATCCTGCTGCTCAATTATGGAAGCATTTGCTATGCGACTAGGTGGCTTTGGACTTTTATATACCTTTGGGTTGTAGGTGTAATATATTTCTTTTTATTTTGTTTTGAATTGTACTCAAGTTGGGGATCTTTAGCGCTTAGGATTTTCTTTCTCTTTAGTGTTAGCCTTTGGGCATTAGTGGCTCTTGGTCCCCTTAAGGACTTGTACCCTTTTATTTAATTAACATGTAGGCCCCTTTGTGGGTTTTACCCACAAAAGGAAACAACAATTGGAGTTTTCATTATAACATTCTTTTGTTATTTGGTCTCAACTTGGCTTACATTCAGCTTATTAAAAACTACACTGAAGGTTATTATTTCTCTATGATTGTTAATGGTAAGAGTTCTGGATTTTTCTAAGCTACCCAAGGTTTAAGACAGGGTGATCCCCTATCTCTTACTTTATTTATTTTAGCTGTTAAGTATTTATACAGAGGCATTCAATACTTATATGTTAATCACCCTAATTTGATTTATAGAACTTTGGGTGATTTTCCTATTTCTAATTTAAGCTTTGATAATAATATTATTATATTTACTAATGGGTCGTTAAACATGGTTAGTATCCTTATGAGATTTTTATATAATTTTGAAAATAGTAGTAGTTGTCTTTTAGTAATAACAATAAGAGTAAATTTCTTAAGAATATGCCTCAGGACCGGATTTGTAATATTAATGTATTACTGGTTTTATGCACTGTTCCCATCAGATTAAGTATTTAGGGGTTCCTCTTTATAAAGGAAAGAAGAGGTCTTTTATTTTTTTATGACATTATTACTTCTGTTCATAATCGGTTAGTTTCTTGGGAGTTTAATTTGTTGAGTTTTACGCGCGCGCGCGGGGGGGGGGGGGGGGGGGGGGGGGGGGGGGGGGGGGGGGGGGTGGACTTTCTCTAATCATGAGTGTCTTGTGCTCCTTACCTATTTATATCATTCAAAATTCTTTTGGGTTAGTACCTCTAATCAAGCCAAACCGCTCTGGCCTTCTTGAAGTAACTGTTGTGGGGTGCTTGAGGAAGTCAGTTTGGGCTATAAAAGAATGATTGATTTGGTTCATGCTTTTTCTATCAAACTTTGGTTTAACTTTTGTGTTAAGCAAAGCTTATGGGCTAAGTTTTTGGCTTTTAAGTACTATATTGGCAAACATCCTAATATGTGCTTTTATAAAAAGGGCGATTCTAGGATTTGGAAGGGACTTTGCAACATAAAATGGGAAGCTAAGACCTTGATCCAATGGGGTTCGAGTCGGGGTAACATCTTCTTCTGGCAAGATCACTGGTTAATCCCCTCATTGATTTATTTGATACTCAACACTAACTCCACTTTGGCTATTAAAGTTAATGATTTTATCTCTGATAATATGTAGGATATCAATAAATTAGCTGGTGTTATCCCTCAGTATGTGATTTCTCATTTTGTGAATATTCCCCTTAATGATAATATTGACGATTATATGATGTTTAAGCTCTCTAAAATGGTTCATTTTAGTATTGAAGATGCTTGGAATTATTTTATACTTAAGAAGCTTGTTTCTCTATTTTTTTTATGATTTGGCATAAAAGCATCCCCTCTTCCATTGCAGTTTTCATTTGGATAATTATGCATAGATATATCCCTACTTATGACAACTTAATGTCTAAAGGTTTTGCCCTTCCCTTTCGTTGCCAATGTTGTTATCATGTGGATAATATGATTTATATCTTTATGTCTGGTCCTATTGTTTCTAATGTTTGGATCTATTTTGATGATATTTTTAGAACTAATCATTCCTATGGCAATATTAGTATCTCTGCCAAGCTCAACAAATGGTTTGTCAACTCTAAAGTTCACATTAAGAATGTAATCCCTTCTCTTATTCTTTGGTTTCTTTTGCTTGCTAGAAATGATGCTTTTTTTAACAAACAAAGATGAACCATTTAGATATTATTAATAACATCAAGGATAAAGTGAGGAAGCTTTTTGTTAATAATATGTTGAGGGAAAATAATTTTTGGGGATGTTCTTTTGTGGCCCAAGCTTTGGGCATTTCTCTCCATAGCTTTAATCTTATTGATGATCATAAGTTTGTTGTCTAGATCAAGCCTAAAACCTCCATTTTTAAATAGAACACTGATGGTTTTATTAAAATGACTTTGTGGCTATGGTGGTATTATCAGGGATTCCTTTGGTGACACTATCATGGATTTTGTTAATTCTCTAGCCAAGTTTTCTATTATTTATGCTGAGCTTTCTGCATTTTATAATGGTCTTAAGCCTTGCCTTTCTCTTGGTATTACTCAAATTTGGATTGAGGTGGAAGCTATTTATAGCATTCACTGCTTGTATGGTTTTGATGATGTTATCTATAGCCCTAACCTTTCTTATCTCCATCGTGATACTAAGCAGGTCTTAATTTTTTTCAATTTTCAAATATCTCATATTTTTAGGGAAGGAAATTCTTAAGTCAACTAGTTAGCTAACTATGGCTGCACCCTTAATTATCTTATAGATTTCACCCATTCTAATTTACTTGCTTTTCTGAAAGGTCTCATTAGACTAGATAAAATGGGTCTTCTATGTTAGATGTTAATTCTATTGGTGTGAGTGTGTTTTTTGTGTTTGGTTGTTTGCACTACTATATGTCTAAATTCGAGTTTGACTGTCCTTGTTCTATGAGCATGTTGTTTGGCTTTGGTGGCTTGGCCTAGCTTTATCCCACTTCTATGATGGCTAATTTCATTTATCCTTCTCTTTTATACTATGGTTGTATTGGCTTGGTGGGTGCTAGTAATGATTATAAGTGGTTTGTTGATAATAAACCTGCTTGCTAATCTATTATTTGATACTAATCTTGAGAGGGATTTTCTATCATTTAAATGAGGCATTCAATGTTTAGGTTTTGGATTTTGGCTTTCGGGGGTGCAGTTATGGTGTGACTTACTCTGCCTGGACCTCTTTGGGGTTGTCACCTCCTCTTGCCTTTGTCAAGGCCATTTTGAATTCATGCAGTAGTGTTTTCATTATTTGTTTGATTAATGGCACTTGGAAGTATATGGTTTTTTATCCTACTCTATTGTAGCCCATGCATTTCACTGTGGTTTGGAGTTTTTTCATCTCTAATTCTGGTTGTTGAATTGTGTGTTGGGCTGTTCTGACCCGATGTGGATGTGATTGGTTTTCAAGGCTGGGTTGGTTTTGGAGTAATTTTGAGCGGCATTTAGGTTTTCTCCATGATTGCCTATCAGATATTACATCCATGAGATGGCATAATTTGACCTTCTTCAGCCATTATGGTAATGATAATAGAACTTCCTCATCCTATAATATTGCTAATTTTATATCTTAGGTTAGGTGCTATTTTAATGTTGAATTTGGTTCTTATTATATGGGTTAACTCTCCTTTATTTTATGGCTTTCTCTGATTCAGGGGTTATGGCAGTCAAGATGCATGACCATTATCTTTTGTATTTCTATGGATTTCTTTTTTATATATTTACTAATATCACTTTCTAGCTTATTTTGTTTTGTAGGATGTTTTTTTTTTGCAAGTTCAGTTCTTCTTTTAGATCCTTTGCAGCCTGGGCTTTTTGGTTGTAGAATAGTGTCATGTTTTTGTAGTGGCTCTCCTTCTTTTTGGTGTTGGCTCCTGGCCACCATAGATTTTTCCTAGGTTTTTTTGATTGCTTGTACTTAGATGGGAATTTTGGCTATAGGTTTCCATTTCTTTTTGACGTAGCTCTAATGAGCATTAGTGAGTTCTTATTCCCTTTTAAGGGCTTCTAATTTTGATTTTAATTAATGTGTAGGCCGCTCCGTGGTTTTTAACCAAAAGAATAGGAAATTCAAAATTACATGAAAAAAAAGAAAAAAGAAAAAATAGGAAATTCAAAATTACATAAATAAATGTTGAAAAATCATTAAAATGCAAACTAAGTCACATTAGATTCCTAAGATACATAATAAAGGAAAAATAATTTTAAATTGATACACCTATTAATTCCATTTTACTAAGGCTATTTCGCCATAATTAGGTGTTGGGAAATCAAACATTTTAGGGGAATTAATATGTGACTTATTATTAAACATGTTCCATCAAATAAATGCATTATGAAAGCTCACCTATTACAACACCTAATATTTGTTATATTTACCTACAATTTTCATCAAATTAAGTTGTTAAAAAAGCCAGTCTATAAGGGCATTTAGGCTTCGTTTGGGACAACTTTCGTATTGCTTTCTAAAACGGCTTTTTAGTACAAAAAATTTAAATTCAAGAAATTTTTGTACTAGAAAGCTGTTTTAGAAAGCAAGAGGAAAGCCGTCCCAAATGAAGCCTTAATGGGTGTCATGTAGATACTATCACATCAAGTTCATGTTCCTAGAAAGTTTAATTTTTAGGGCACATAAAGGTACCCTTACCTCTATGCCAACAGCCACCTACAAGATACCATTGTAAGATATCCCAATAGATTTTGTGCCCTAATAGATATCTATTAGGGCATTTTAAGGTACCCTAATAGCTAGTGTTTTTTATAGTGGGGGTATATAAATAAGAATTATTGTTTCAATTAATGGACACCTTTATAATAATATTCTACCATTAATTGTCAACCTTATGTAAGTAAATCTTCAATTAAGTCTTATTATAACTTTAAAAATTAAATTACTAAATGATCATACAATAGGATCATGATCTTACGGTACAATCAATTCAACTTTTTAACGTAAAGCAAAGTAGATTATTAATAGATGATTAATTATATTAATTAGGAAATTGATCATACACTATGATTTGCATTGTACAATTAGTTCAGAATTCAAATATAATAATTAATATAAATTTATTTTATAATTAAGCCTAGAGTATATTATGATTTATATCATGCAACATGATTCTAAGATTAATTATCATTAGTCACATAATTACTTAATTAATTAAGTTATTCAAATTATTCAAATTTAAGTTAAACCGAAACATATAATATGACCATGATCATACAATATGATCATTTCATTAAATTGATCATATTGAACCTTAAGAGTATATATATATATATATATATATATTTCAAATCATGCATCACTAAATTTTCTTCATTGGTCCTCTATGAAAATGAACCTACAACATAAATTTATTTTCTAGATTACAATTTCCAAACAAGCTTGGATCAACTAACATTTGTAGGTGTTGAACTATGTAGGTTTTTGCCTTTAGAAATTCATATGCATGTAGATGAAGCTTTAAGTTAAATGAATAACCTGAAAGAGCACACATATGCCACATAACCTCACCCAGGGGCGGATCCAGCCTTAATTTTCAGGGGGGGGGGCAAAAAATTGTATGCTTTGCAGATATATCGGGAGTCCAAGGGGGCAGCGCCCCCGGAACAAATTTTTGTTGTAAGAATACTTTTGGATTTTTTTTAGTATTTGTCTTTGTTTTTGGGCAGGTGTAGGCAAGATGGGGGCATATTAGGGCAAAAAAATATTTTGAAGGGGGAGGGGGGGGGGGGGGGGGGCAGAATCCCAAAACTCTCTATCTTTTGCCTTAATTTTTTTTTTGAGGGTGGGCATTTGCCCACCCTGAACCAAGGGTGGATCCTCCCATGACCTCACCCATCAGAAAGTATGGGTAATATAGGGCAAAGCATGCATAAATAACTTTATAAGTCTAAATTGATTTTAGTTTCAAGAATGTGATAATGCAAATGAGATTTATATTATGGTCAATGATTAGTATGTATATAAGAAGAATGAAAATAAGTGCTTGTAGAAGTAAATGAAGATTTAGGCTTCATTTGGGATGACTTTCTTACTGCTTCTTAAAGCAGCATTTTCCCCTCTTCTTTATTTTCATGTACAAAGACCACGAGGCTTTCTATAGCTCCTGGATTTTCTTTTCTTCGACTTTCTTCTTTTCTTTCCCTTATCAAACAGATTAGTACTTTGAAATCTCTTTGCTATTTCATTTTATAGTGTTCTTCATAAGGATTCATTTCTCTTCAATGATCATCTCACCAACATTAGAAAAATCTCCAGAACAAGAATGTGAGAGCTTCCATGATATCTTTAATATTTTTTAACAGAATCTATTTGTATAATTTCATGTTTAAAATTATTATTTTAAATATGATATTCATTTTTGTGAATAAAAAAGATGATGTGCAATCATTCAAAGTAATATTATATAACTTATGATCAATTAAAATCAACAAATTTAACATATATGTTTTTCATATACCAGTTAAGTATATTATTTATATTTATTCCATGGCTTGGCATAAGAATCATTAATTATATATTTAAACTATAAAGCAATTGGACATAATTGATTTTTATGCAATTCATCCCTTTGACCTATATATATTTAACCCAACTTGGTACTATGATCCGTACAAAGGTATACAATAAAAAAAACTCTCATTCACTCTATGAGTAGGCAGAGAAGTATTTTACACCAACTTTCTTCTTAACAAAAAATGGAAACACAACCCTCAATATTTATATTTAAAAGAAAGAAGTAAGCTACTCATAGTCCTCTTCATTAGGTCACAATATTCCTTCTTTCATGTGAAGAACCTACCACTCTTAGTCCTCTTTACAAGATCGTGATATTTGTACTTCAAGGTGTAGAACCTATCACTCCTAATATAACCCAGTAGATAATGATAATTATCTTTAAAAATTAAACTAAAGATATCTTAAGCCTTGGAGATGACTCCATAGATAACACCTATAAAGCTTATATAATCCCTTACAAAACTTGATTGCAAAATGAACATACAAAGAGCAATCAAACATAATAAAACTTCTAAAATTTTGAGTAAATAATCTATAAAAAGAAGGCATCTTTATGTTGATGATGACCAATTTGAAGCTTTCTTCTATTTCTCTCCAAGAGATTTCACAATATAAGTTCTCTCTTTCTTATTTTTACATTTTTTTTATAAATCTCTTAGTTGTATATAGCCATTAGTACTATTAAAAACAAGCTTAGCCAGTATATATATGTTGGGGTTTAAGTAAGCATTACCAACTGTTATGCTTTACAAACCACTCATAATCTACTATTTTCAAGTAGATCATATTATACAATTTATAACATACTATTTGATCATCATATTATACAAATTAGATCATAATGTATAACTTACAAATGTCAATATTTTGATTTTAAATGTTGAACGGCAAGTTTAATGACTTTTCTTGTTAACTAAATTGATTGTACTATTGTCAATCATACCATACAATGATTAGTCATATTGAATGGTTCTTAATACATTACTAATAATATTGTACAAACTAAAAAAAATTATGATATATGAAAATTTATTCTAATAGTTTTCATTGAATAGCCTAATTATCATATCTAATGATATTATAAAATAGTTTTATTTATTTATGTTATATAAATAATTTTAAATAAAATTTCAAAATTTTAAATGCTTTTATTAATTTAAAGAATATTAAAATTAACTTTAATATGGAAATTAATTTTTTTGCATATTCTAATTAATTATAAAATGCTTTGTAAATATAATCTTAAATATCTTTACCATGAAATCAAATCCTTAGACACTTGACTTTGCATCTTATCTTTGTACTTTACACTTCATGAGTTTTTATAATAATTTTTTTATTATTCCTTCTCCAAGTAAATAAAGCTCCCATTTGGTCCATCTATAAGTAAATAAATCTCCAAGCTTAACATTGTAGTTTTGTGCAATTAATGATAAAATTCAAAATTGTTTTGTGCAAACATTTAATGTATGATATCTTCATTGTTATTAACATGGATAATTTTTTTTCTTTAATTAGCTATTATTTGAAAATAACTATTTTATTACAATAATTAGCTATTATTTGAAAATAACTATTTTATTACACTTTCAACTTATTTGAGAACTTTTCAACCTCTTTTTTTTTCATGGAGGGGGAGAATTATTATCGGTTTACTTGCGCATAATAAAACATGCTATAATTAGAAATATTCACAATAGAATGCATATTGATTTAGTCTACTTGGAATGAATGATGTAAATACTTTAGTAGTAATTCTAACTTAGTAAAAGCTAGCTTTAAAGGGTATTTTTCAACTAATTAATTTGAAGTACTTGATTCATTGTTTACTTTATTAGTTGTAGTAAATCATTTTAACTTACATAAGATCAAATTGACATAATAATTTTGAGAAATTGGTGTAACAATTTTTCCCACAAAATATCTCTTAAAAAAATAAATATCTGTGTTTATTTTTTAATTTTCAAATTAATTAATGTTTTATGATTGAATTTATAGATTGATTCTAACAATATCTTCTTATTATTAAAAAAATTTAAATAAATCTCTCATTAAATTGGATTCACACTAATATTATATATATATATATATATATATATATATATATATATATATATAATATTAGTGTGAATCCAATTAAAATCTAAAACATAATGAACTTAACTCTACTTAGAAAAAATAATCAAAATTATTATTTTTTATTTTCAAAATATCCATCCCTCGCACGTGCGAAGTACGACGCGGTACTTCCTTGATCTCACACACTTCTCTCCTTCTCGCTATTACCGCGCGTCCGCGCCCACACCGTTCCGCTTGTTCCGCAATCTTCCTCCTTCCGCTCGTGTGAGTGCCGAGTATTTGTCCTCCGCCCCCTCCGTCTCTGCAGCACCTCCACTTTGCCATCCGCTTCCTCTTTACCTCTATGAAATCCAGCTGAAGAAGAGAATATGGGAAAGTACATGAGGAGGGCGAAAACCACAGGGGATTTTGCAGTCATGGAGGTCTCATCCAAATCATCTTTTGGTGTTCGCACCCGGGCCAAAACCCTAGCTCTTCAGCGGCTCCAGAATTCCTCGCCCTCGCCGGACGATTCTTTCTGCTTCCTCCAGCTTAGGAGTCGGCGCCTCGAGAAGTTTCTGCCGTCGGTGATAAAGCCTAAGGACGCCTGCAAGGAGACCGTGAGATCGAACGCTAAGGCTAGCCCTAAACTTACTCTGCTGGCGGGTTCCGGCTCAGTTCGTCGGAGCAGAGCATTCGAGCTGACACCTTGCTCTGGCGGCATCAATTTCGGCTCAGCTACCTCGCAGTCTCCGCTGGTGAATGATGCTGAGGTTGAGGTTGAGGTCTCTTGTGGGGAAAATATGCTCGAGGTTGAAGAAATGAATAGGTTGGTCTTCTGCTCCCTTTCTCGTCCCCGGATTGCGCGGGAATGCCAAACTAGGGTTTTCCCTTTTTTTCTACATTCCATGCCAATTACGATTTATGTTTTTCTTGGCAAACTGCTATTTTTTATCTAATTAAATTTTATTTTCAAAGAATTATTTCTGAAATCTTTGAATTTTATTTCTTCTAAAAGAAAAATAAAATTAAGGTGATTTCTGCAATGCATGTTCAGAAATCTATTTCATAGTAATTTCTTCTTCATATTTTTATTGTTATGGTTAGAAAACCATCATCTTCTTTCAATTTCTTTCTTTTTCAGTATTCATTTCGTTACCTTTTTGCTCCGATTGCCTGATACTCCACCTGCCTGAATTGCCTATTTATATCCGATTTTGAAATAATTTTCAAGTTGAAATTTGGGGAACCTTTTATTCTATTTAAAAGTTTTATCTTTTAATTTTATTTTATCTGTATTTAATTAAAAAATTTTGAGCATTAAGAATAAGACCTGTGGATCTCATTCATTTTATTATCTTTCTTAAAATGTTTTGAGTTTGTTTATAGTACTGATTCTCTGGTCCACTTAATTGTTCTGGTTTCGATGTGTACTCTTCTTGCTGCAAATTAATTTTTTTTACAGAGCAAATAAAAAATTTAGTCCGTCATGAGCGTTCCAATCTCTTATAAATTTTACAAGTTGTTTTCTGAGATGATTGTTCATTGCACGATATTCTTTGAATTATTGCACGGTAGTCTTCTTTGAAATTGACTGATGCAGTTTTTATGCTTTGCTATAAGACAATATGGATTTACCCCTTGTTTGTTTACCTTTATTCCCACTTTTAATTAATCGTGTGAAATTAGTTGTCTGCCAATGTCTCCTGTCTTTCTATTCGGATTGACACTACGGCTCTGTATGGTTTGAAGGAATTTAAAGAGAGGAAATGAAATGGACTTCCTTCATTTTGGGAAATTAATGAACAAGTAATAGAAATTAATAGGAAGAAGAAATTGAATTGCAAGTGTTTTTCACCTGCTTGTTTGGTTGATTAGAATTTGAGTGTGTGTGCACATATATATATGCTCAATTCATGAAAATTTAATTTCTTGCTTTGAGGGAGGTGTGAGTCAAAGTCATGACAACATAAATTTTCTTCATATTTTTCACTAGAATTAAAGAATTGCCAATGGAAAAATTCACTTGTTCATATTTCCAGATAATAGCCTATTTCCTAGTAATTACATTGGAACGAAACACCTAAAATAAAATTATGAAGTTAAATACTTTTACATTACCTACAATCCCTTCAAACCAAGTATCCCTTCTTTATGACATTTAACTATGCATTGTAATGAGAAATGCCAATTACTACTTTATGGCATTTAGCTATGCATTGTAATGAGAAATGTCAATTGCCACTTTTCTTTATCATTGTTTGTTCTATGCTGCTTCATGATCACATTTGAAATATCTATTACTTTTTTTCTTTTTAGTCATATGGATTATACATAGGTTGAATGAGTTGTATGGTAAATTCATGGATGCCACAATTTTCATGGAGGTTCTGGTATTTATGTTTGTTAAAGTTGGCCTTGAACTTTAGTTTTCAATCCATGAGATCAGCCGTGTAAAGTGGTTTGCATGGATGGAATGCACAATTGCACCATGCAATTTCCCTTGTAACTGGAGAGAATTGAAATCCCAATCTAGACGTGCATGGCTTTTGTGTGAAAGCCTTTTGACATTTTCACTCTTGAGGTAGCTTCAGACATTTTGCTTCTGTTTTGTCCTGATACAGTTGTATTATTATGCAAACTTTGGCAAGGTGCATTGAAGACAATGTGGGTATAAGAAAAAGGCCGCAATCAACATGTGGATATCATCTTTAGTAGTAGAGCTCTTGTTGGTACTACTGGCGGCTGGTTAGAAACATGCAGATTTGATGTTTTGTCATATGCATATAGGCCTTTTTGTCATAGTGGACTTTGAGCAGTGTTAACGGTGTAATATCATGCCATTGAAACTTGAACAGGTTGGGTTACTGATTCAAACCAAAATTTGTTGACTTATTCGGACAAAAGATTGGGGCATTGATTCAAACAGGGAAATGTTTTATAAAATAAAAAATTTAACTATGAGAGCCTATAACGTGATTCCGTGAATCAAGGATTATGATCTTGTAGGAAGTTGGCTGCTTGTTTTTGGTTTTTTTTATTCAACATCTTTTTTAGGGGGAGTAATTAGGATCTACTTCTTTACTTTTTAATTTATTGTTTTCATTGCAGAATCTGAGAGAAGTGTTTGGCGATTGCTTTAATGTTTATTACAAATTCTGGTAAAAGTTTTAAGAAAATTCAATCATTCAGATGTATAGCTATTAATTCAGGTTTTCTATTTTCACTTTTTCTGTAGGAAAACGAGGGAAACCACACCTACCAGTCTAATAAGGAATTCAGAGGACATAGGGACGCCTGGCTCTTCAACGAGACCTTCCAACTCGACAATTAGCAACAGGAGTTCAGTTCATAGGAACATCCCAACCACCAGGGAGATAGATGAGTTTTTTAAAGGAGTAGAGCAATCACAACTGAAATCATTTACAGAGAAGTATATATATCCTTACTAAATATTATCTGCTTTAGTTACTCCTTACTACATAAAAATCAAATTAAAAGAATTTTTCCTTCTAGAATCTATGAAACAAAATAGAAAACACCGCCCGGCCTCAGTTTGTGAAAATACTTGACAGCAAAAACCATTTATCAGATGATAATGAGAGTATTATAGGCCTTCGTGACTTGCTTATAATGATTAGTTTTTTAGGAACTACTACATGTTTAGCTCATGTTTTCTTTCTCTGTTGCTGCGCCTCAACTTCTAGGTACAACTATGATCCCGTGAATGACTGTCCGCTCCCGGGTCGGTATGAATGGGTCAAGCTAGTGTAGCGAGCACTCTGCGTTCTGGCGCCTCTTTTTCACTCAAAGGATCATTTAGCTGTAGAACCTGAAGTAGTGATGATTCTTAACACTTACTTTCTTCTGTGAGTAGTGCTGACTCTAATGTTACCAAGTTGATGATTTAGTGCAGAAAAGGTAAAGAAACACAAGTTAACCCAAACAATGTTGTTCTAATAATTAGCTTAGGATTGTTGTTAGGGTTTGTTAGCTTGTCAATTTTTGCCTATGGAACGTGATATGGTATCACTATCAAGTACAGGTCCCATGCACCTTGTATCTTGTGTATAAAGCTTCTGATTGAAACAAAAAGTTCTGTAGTAATAAATTGCCCATTCAACCTCTTTTTCCTCAATCTTCAAAGAATCTTTCATTATCATGATGATGATTGTCTATATGCAGCCTTTGTCTTTGATTTTGTTCCATGTGAATGTGGTTCTACTTCTTATTTTTTATTTTCTTTATCTTTGCTTGGCGGCCATCACTATCACAGTAATAATGGTGCCATATAAGCTGTCAGCACATCAAGAATCTTTTTGGGCTATGACTTGGCAACTTGCCATTTTTATATTTTCTTGCAATGTTCTGATGGTAGAAAACATGTTTTTGATGTTAGAAAATATGTTCTAAAATATTATCAAATTTGTTTGATTCATCATTTCATTAAATGAGTTAGAACTCGATATTTGATCTTAGTTTCCAAATATCCCCTAAAACTTTTTAAATATAAGGATTTTGTTTCCAACATAAAAGAAAATAAAATTGAAATGGTTATTTTGTCATATATATTTTTTTTATTTATAAGCAACCAAATGTATCCTTTAGGTTTATTAATCTGTGAAAAATTATCCCCCATGGTTCTTTTCATTGTTTTTTTGTGGGATGGCTTTCAGGAGTTCACTGAACAAAGTTTTTTTTTTCCCTTTGAATATTATCTTTTTCTACATGTCATGTACTATCTCACTTTTGATGGGACTGTTGAATGTGGGTGGAAATAGTGTTCAGTTTGTTTTTTACCAGTGGCTAGTTGGAGGGTTTCAAGGATTTTGTTTTGGCCAGTATGTTATGTGGTCCATGACTGCTTTGCTTTCTCTTTAACACTAGCTTTTAATATTGGAATCAGAACTTGTGCCCACTAGCTGGTTCAATCTGTAGCTAAATTCAACCATGTGTATCAGCTTTATTCCAGGGCTGCTTTTCAAGGCTTGCAGTACTTTATGATCTGCACAAATAGTATATATATATATATATGATGTGGGTAAATTTATTTTAATTGTCTTAAATGTCTTAAATATATATATGTATGTATATATGATGTGGGTAAATTTATTTTAATTGTCATAAATGTCTTAAATATATATATATATATGACTTTAATTTGATAATGAAAGTTCTTAACCAATATACATGAATCATGATGAGCTGTGTACCGTATAAATAGTGAATAGAATGCAGTATCTGCTTACCTGGATGAGAATACCGTGTTATCTTTCCCCAAAAAAAAGAATTTATGGTAATCGTTGTTTAAAAGATAGAGCATTTAGCCATGATTATATATATATATATATATATATATATATATATATATATATATATATATAATGGAATATTCCTGAAAGTTTATTTAGGATAAAATTATCTTATCTAAACTCAAAAACTATTTATTAAATTTGAAGTCTTTTTAAACCTTTTCAAAATTTTCACTATAAAAAGGTAAATGACATGATGTAGCATATCACATTGATCAATATAATTAAGTTAAGAGTTCAATTACAAGAGTTATGGTTAAAACTCAAGGAACAGATCAAAGAAAAATCCAATTATATAAGCTCAATTTTTAGAATATTTTTAATATAGTTTATATTTAATAATTTTTATAATTTTGTTTTTTCACCTATGGATATGTATAGCCGGCCTTAACGTAAATGAATGATTAAAATTGATGATTGAAGCTCATAATTCATTAATGGGCACCAACCCCTTTTCCTTCAAATTTTTTTCTCCAAAAATATTAGCTCAAGAGTTATGTTGTGCTCATAAATATTACCTGAAATGATATTTAATTGCATTGATAAATGAAATATTTTAGTGGAGAAATGTTTTTCATTTGTTTTGTGTTGGGCAGCTTTAAGTATTTTTTTTTCTTTGGTGAGGTATATAGTTATTTTTATATTTTTAAGTTGCTTGCTATTGCTCTTTAACACCTCCTTCAAACTCCTTAAACATCTTCCTCCACTATATAAGCATCCTTGAAGGCAACTAAATCCACAACCAAAATCTTACATTTATCCAAATCCCCTTATTGAAGCTCTTGGCCAAACTAGGAGAGCTAAAACATACTCTTATTTCCTATAACTTAACACCCTCTTAAACTCCACAATATATCTCTATCTTTTCTACATCAGAAGTGAACATCCTAAGTTAGCTATCGACTATAAACTCTAATCATTCACATCACTTAAAGCACATTCAATCAAATAATCATCCAAATTAGTTTAAACTAGACAAGCTAGGAAAATCTTAACATTCCTTCCACCAAACCCCTAATCTTTTATCCTCAAATCTCGGATCACATACTTAGACATTAAACTATGAGTCTCATAGTTATTTTCATTTATTAATTATATTAAAAGGACAAACACCAACATCTAATTAAATAAAATATAATATAGAGAATGTCCAATTCACTCCTCTAAAAAAGATAGATAGTGAAGGACAAAAGAGAGAACAGAGTAGGGAAGAAAAGAAGGCATCCACCTTTATTTGAGTTTAGTCTAAAAAATTATATAATTCACTACATAGTCCTAGGTGATAAGCTTTTATAAAGGGAATGTTGAATTCGAAATGGCTGCCCTATGAGCCACTATAATCTTTTAAGATTGATATACAACCCTCTTTTTTTTTTCTTTAGTGAGAAGTAATTATGTATGAAAGATACATGATTTTGTTTGGTTGATGCTAAATAAGATATTCTTTGACAAGTCTAATAGTGGGTAGAAAATGCTCTAATTCCATTAATAGGAAATGTTGCATTAGAGGCCTCATTGAAACATCTTAGTCCAATTAAGTTTGAGCTAGTTGATAGGTTGCTAGCATGAGTCATCGCTATAGAGTTGATTGATGTTGTTGAAGATGCTAGTTAGAAGGTGAGGCAAAGAGCTAGTCGGTGATGAGATTAGAGCATAGTTAATAAGGAAACTGATAGATGTTATGTTAGGAGGCTATCTAAAAGAGATTTTATTGATTAGAATGTTTGAAAGTGAATAACTAACCATAGACATTATCAAGAGCAAGTTAGTTGAGGAAGATGATCAAATGTTGAGTGAATTTATTGGGAGATGATCAACATATTTTTTGGTGGAAGCTGATCGAATAACATCAAAAGATGATGCTAGGAGAGACATTAGTTGGGAGGAATGCCACATACAAAAAGCCAAAGGATTTGATGGTCTATTGAGCATTTGTGGTTTTGAGTAGAGAGTTTTGAATAATAATAACAAAAGCATTAGCAGAGAAGTCCAAATAAAGGAGATGAAGACTATGTGCATATTGCATAAATTCAGGATGTGCATAAGAGTATTGGCCATAAATTGACCTATGGGCACCATTAGTGATAGCTTTCAAAATGGGAGGGATAAATTTGTAGCGACATTCATTAGCTATGATTCTTTACAATGGGTTAATAAATCTTGGCGAATAATCCTTCAGAGTTAATTTTAGGCTAAGACATTAACTTAAATTGATCTTTTGAGTTAGTATAGGGAATAATTGTCGAAGAATTTAAATCTCAATAATTGTTTATCATATCCTTGACATAGATTGAGTCGTAGAATTTGATGTTATGTTGAGAAACAACTATGACACTTCATAGAAAAATATCTCGAGCACTAATGTTTTTTTTTTATTTACAATAACAAATTGGTCTCAATTTTGAAAAAGATGGAGCGTACATTCTATGGGAAGGCTTATATATGGAGATAAACCATTAGATAACATATATAAATTTTACCACACATGAAGAATAATTAAAATATGAATGTGGTTTGGATATTAAATTTATGTATTTGATATGAATTTGATATGAAATTTAATGAAAATTTGGGTTTACATCTAGATATTTTGTAATGAAGGCTAAGGAAGCTTAAGATTTGTGTATTTGTTATGAATATGGCTTGAATATTTATGATTTATCTGCATATGTAGATAAATAAGACTTGTAGAAGTTTGTCTTATTCTGACAATATTATTGGGACTTATGGCTTGTAGGCCTTAGGGAGTTCAATGATTCTTACTAATATACCTTTGAAGAAACACATAAATAGTTCTTATCGGGGATGAAAATTATTTGATTTTGAGTTGAACTAATCTCATATCAAATGCGATTAAACATATATGAGCTAGTTCAAAATGGACTCGTGGTTTGAATTAATTTAGTTTTTGCCTAGTGCGTCCTAAATCTGCCTAACTTTTTTTTTCTACAATAAACTCGAGAGCCAACATCTTGAGATTGGAGGCAATAGTCATGTACTAATTAAATAACCTTCTAATGACATTGCTAATTGATCTTCTCCTTTTTCATACTCTTGTGTAGTTCAATGAGAAATTCTTTTGTTCCCCTCTAAAATGTGCATTAAATTTAATAGGCTAATATAACCTCCATAAACTTGGATGGTCGCAACAACTATAGATAATGATTGCTCGAATGATGTTAGTGGCACATCTAGTTCAACGAAGTTATTGGGTGAGAATCTCCTTAGTTATTGGGAAATTAGACCTTGAATTAGTATCAACAAAATTCACCAAAATTATTTTTTGAATGATTTTTTTTTTGTATTCATAGTTAAGTCAGTAGCAAATGCATGTTCTTGGATCCCTTATTAAACTCCTCAATTTTGATGCACTTATTTTTCTTATTTAATATTTTTGAGATGGTATATAATTTGTTCTTAGTAAACATGAACTTCAATGAACCATTCCTCAATCCTAAGTGAGGTTTTCCTTCTTGGAAAAAGAATCAAAGTCCAAAAATCCTTGTTGAACTTGGAGATAAAGGACTAAATGTATTCATTCACGCTTTATCTGAGACTAAGGATAATTAGATGACTTTTTTGTTGTTTTTAAGGGATGAAAAGTTACCAACAAGCTATATATATATATATTTCTATATGAAATAATATTCATTGGGGTGCGATTGGAGAACAAATACAATACTGTGTCATTAAATTAGTAGCATAACACAGCCTCAGTACTATCTGGCTGCCCATAAACATAATAGATTTTTATCTTCATTTAAAAATTATTTATCATTTATTTCCAAAAATTAACTTAATATACTTTTCAACACAATTTATCATGAATTTATAAAATATCTCACTTGAATGTATATATATATATATATATTCAAGTGAGATATTATTTATATATATATATATATTCAAGTGAGATATTATTCTTGTGACTCTTACGTATGAAGAGATAAGAAAATTTATATTTTAAAGTTCATTCTTTATATATCGATCCAATGTCTCGATGATATGACCTATTTATTCGCAAAACTCAAATAAAGCCATCAAATCATATTCTTTAGCTTATTTGTTATTATCACAATTTTACACGAAACAAAACTCATAACGTTGATACAATGATAATGTCTAAATTTTAGTTGAACCACTCTTAGGTCAAAATTAGATAGAATGTACATAAGCTAATTCAAAATTAATGCATAGCTTAAATTGATTTAAGTTTGAGCTAGGTCAACTCAAATTTGCTTGAATTTTAGTTACATTTAATTTGAACTGTGTCAGCTCCATTGAGATTGGTGTTGGGGAGATGCGGAGGAGTAAACACCACAATGAAGAAACAAGCAAGAAAGTAGAAGTAATGACACCGGGATTTAACGTGAAAAACCCCAAAATAGAGAAAAAATCAAAGAGCCACACCACACCAAGAAATCCACTATAAAAATTAGGAGAATAAGTGCAGATCTCGCTTCTCTCTCACTCTCTCCTTGCTTCTCCTCTCTCATACATCATTCTCAATATCTAAATACTCAAAATATAAGAGAAAGCCATGTAAAATAACACCAAGGGATGCAACCCTTCAGAAAAATGAGAAAAAAACCATCCAGTCCGTCTCATAGCATTGCAATGCCAGTTTAGAGTGTTGCGACGCTCAAGCCTCTATCTTGCACCGTTGTAGCATCGTATCTATACTGCTATGATGATCTTCTCTCCATCCTTCAGTGCTGGGGCGCTTGAGTTTGCAACGTCGGGGTGTTGTTCGAAGAAAAATCTTTCCACACGAACCCAAGCAGGGGGTAAACCCCCTGCACCCCTTAATGAACATGACAAAATTTGAGGTATGAGACAACTAAATAACCAAATTGATCAACACAATCAAATTCCACACAGAACAATCTCCAAGATTGTAATCAATCCTTCTCTAGATCTATAACACCAATCATAGTACCGGTAGTGTGGCTCACCCCAACTCTCATCTTTTATGAAGAATAACTGATGCTACACATAGCTTCAGTTTATCAAGTGTCACCATCTTCATCAGTATGTCTAGGATTCTTGGTTGTGTGTATCTTCTCTAAAGATAACTGATTATCTTCTAAAAGTGACCTGATGAAATGATACCAAAGCTGGATGTGCTTTATCCTAGCATGGAATGTAGCATTCTTGGATTGATAAATAGCACTCATGCTGTCACTATGCAACTTCCTAGTCCTTTTCCCCTTGCCAAGTTCTGTTAAAAAACTTTGCAACGAAATCATCTCCTTGTTAGCCTCAATGATAGCAATATACACCTCTTCTACGATGATAAGTGTAAATAATGTTATATTTTATGTTTTAATTTATTAGTGAAAATATATTATTTTAGTTATGTTTGTACAAAAAAATATAGAAGATGGGAAAAATTTTCAAGTATGGTACAACGTCGTAATGTCATAAATAATACCATCACAGTGCCATCATTAACACTATTAGAGCACCCAAAATATGGACATGATGGCACCCAATCTCTATTTGATAATGCCGCAATGTCGGAGGAGTCAGCGCCATAAATCCCAACCTCTATGTACACAATGTCGCAATGCCAAATTTTAGCATTGCTAAGTCAAGGGAGTACCACATGGACATCACAGCGCTTAACCGTCAGTAGCACCATGGCGCTATAGTTATAACTATTCAGGACATGATTTGCCAATGAAGTAATGCATTGATTCATTAAGCTATGGGTCCATGTCAGTAAGTGCCGTAACAGAGGAAACCCTTCAGTGTTACGTTGTTAGTTCATTTTATGGGTGCCACGGTGCAAGTGTCTCAAACGTGTTGGCGTTAGAATCTATTTTTTATATATTTTTTTATAAATAGTCTATTTATAATATTAGTAGAGGAGTTTAGTCATGAAAGTTTGAGTAGGTTGTTAAACCTAATGCAATTATCCTAAGGCTAACCAAGAGGGGGGTGAATTGGTAATTTAAAAATTCTCTTCGATTTTAAAAAACCAATTTAAGATTTTTATTAAAATGATAGATTTTCTCAAAATAACTTTTCAACGATAATAAATTAAAGGGCGGAAAATAAAAATGCAGTAAAAGTAAAAGTACAGAAGAACACTAAATTTTATAGTGGTTCGGTCTAACAAGACCTACGTCCACTCCCTGGAGACTCCTTCTCCAGGTATTGCATGACTCCTTTTGCCCCCACAATAAGGTGGAGAAGCCCTTACAAAACCTCTCTTCGACCAACCCGGTGCGGTAAAGTACCGACATTCTTTCTCACCCTCCTGGTCATAGCAGAGTACCAGCATCCTTTCTCATCATTATGGTGATGGCATAGTACTATGATCTCCTTTAAAAATCTTCTTTCAAGAGGCTTCAAGAAAGTAGGGAAGAACTTTGAAGAACAAGCAAGAGATCCTCACTGTTGGGCAACCTTGTGAATCCCTTCACAAGATCTCACTCTCCAATTCCAAAACACTCTCCCTAACACTCTCCAAGTCACTTTCAAAAGAAATTCATAGATCAGTAAGAGGAGTGTCTATTTTTAGGACCCTTATATACAAAGGATAAGAAAAACCATCCTAAAAAATGAAAATTTCAAGTTGAATGGACTTGGATTGTATAGTACAATCAAACTTTGTACATACGAATAGTTCAAAAATTGGTGTACGATGCTGTACGAACCTGATTTCATATTTTATGGATCGTCTACATGAACCCACATTGTACTGTACGAACAGTTTAAACTTGAACTCATTCATCTAGTATGATCATATACGAATCCCATTTTGTACTCTGTCAATCGTCTGTATGAACAAACATCGTATAGTATGAATAGTCAAAGCAAATCATATTTTTTCTTGGTATGAAAGTGGACAACACTATTTCATACTTTGTGAATCATCTGTATGAACATATATTGTATAATACAAATATATATTGAAAGTGTGAATAGGTTGTTAGACCTATTACTCACGTCCCTAGGCTAACCAAGAGGGGTGTGAATTAGTCCTTTTAAAAATTACTCTTAGAATTTTAGAAAATCTTTAAGTAAATCGTACAGTACGATTTGACTTCGTACTTTATGAACAGAGTTAATTTTTACTTCCTTCAAATCACAGAATTTCAACCACAGAAAGAAAATAAAATGCGGAAAAAGAACATTGCAGAAAAGTAAACAGTAAGAACAGAAAACACCAGAATTTATAGTGGTTCGGTCAAACATGACCTACATCCACTCCCTAGAGACTCCTTCTTTAGGTATTGTACTAAACTCAAGTGACTCTCCTTTTGCCCCCACAGCAAGGCAGAGAAGCCTTTACAAAATCTCTTCCACCAACCCGATGCGGCAGAGAACCGTCGTCCTTTTTCACCCTCCTGGTGAAGGCAGAGAACCAAATATCCTTTTACAATCTCCAAGTGCGGTAGAAAACTGTCGTCCTTTTTCACTCTCCAAGTGACGGTAGAGAACCAACGTCCTTTTTCCTCTCCAAGTGATGGCAAAGAACCAGAATCCTCTCGAACAAAACTCTTGTAAAAGTCTCCAAGGAAATTAGGAAGATGCTTGAAGAACAAGTAAAGAAATCCTCACAATTGGATAACCTTGTGAATCCCTTCACAATTCTCTCTTCAAAGATTTCTCAACACTCACTCCCAAACACTCTCCCAATCACTCTCCCTTTCACTCTTCATAAGAATTTTTGTAGAAGGATTTTTCATTTACTCAGTTTTAAGTCTATTATATACTTGGGACAAGAAAAACCGTCCAAAAACTAAAAATTTCAAGTTTCACGCGTCCCGATTATCCCGTACGATCTACTATCGTACTGTATGAATAGTTCAAAAATTGAACGATCCGTCCCGTACGAACCATGAGATGAACAAGTCAGAGCCGTTCGTATAGACATTTCATCCCATACGAACCTCTGGATGATCAAGGCAGAGCCATTCGTATGAACATTTCATCCCGTAGGAACCTCTAGACGATCAAGTCAAAGCCGTTCGTACGAACATTTTGTCCCATACGAACCTCTAGACGATCAAAATAGAGCCTTTAGTACGAACATTTCATCCCGTATGAACCTCTGGATGATCAAAACAGAGCCGTTCGTATGAACAGTTCGTCTCGTACGAACCTCTAGATGATCAAAATAGAGCTGTTCGTACGAACATTTCATCCCGTGCGAACCATTGAGATGAACCCAAGTTAGAGCCGTTCGTATAGCAAAACCTCATGTATGAATAGTAATTCATACTGTACGAACTTAACTTAGAAAAACTTTCTTGGTATATGGGTTCGATATGGAGGACATATACTACAGATCTTCCCACATGATATACAATCGTACTGTACGATCAGTTTAAAAAAAGTTTTTCACTCCCCCATTGTGTGTGTGTGCACAGTTATCTAACTTACAATCACACTCTCTCAAACTCAAGAAAAATAAATATACAGACTTCATTTACAGTGAACAAATGAACTTGAAGTCTTCAGCAATCTGGAGTGTGAATTTTCTGAAAAATACTTTAGTACACACAACAACAAAACTCAAATATTTGTTAGGAGAAGAATAAAACAAACAATAAGCTTTTGTTATCATCAAAAATAACTTGTATCAGAATTCACTTGAACGAACATATTTACACAAATCATAACATATATCATACAGTACGAATAGATCAAAAAATTACAAGTTCGTTTGGGATGATCTGGTATGCACCCATTGCGTTCTCTGTGAGTCATCTGTACCAAGTAAGGATCATATAATACGAACAGTAAAAAAAATTTCTGGCATGATTTGATTAACTTCGATTTAGGAGGAACTACCATGACAAATCATCTAGTACGATTTAAAAATCATACATCACAATTTGAAAATCATATAGTACGATTAGTTTTGAAAAATTAAGTACTTTTTAATCACTCCCCTAGTGTGTGTGTGCACGATTATCTAATTATAATCACACTTTCTCAAACTCAAGAAAAATAGAAAAAGTACAGACTTCATAACATGAACTCCTAGTCTAATCTGTCTTGAAGTCTTTGGAAATCTGGAGTATGATTTCTCTAAAACATTAGTATACACAAACAACATAAAGAAAATGTATCCAATATATGTTAGGAGAAATAGTAATCAATACAATAATATTTTGGTATCATCAAAAACTTATATGATATAAAAACATAGTTTGAAAAACTAAGTTGCAATAATCTCTCCCTTTTTGATGATGCAAAATAATTATTGTTTGAGTTAACACTTAAGCCAATTTTTCTCCTAACCTCTCCCTCAATAAGTGATCACTTTAAAATAAGGGATTCCAATAAAAATCAAAACCATAAAAATAAACTAAATAAACAAAACAAAAAACTTAAAAAATAAATAATCATACACACATACATCAACTAATAACTTCTAATTCTAAAGACTCCCCCTTATCACATACCTACATAAAACAAAAATAATCACACACATACATAAAACAAAAATATATCAAATAATAACTAATAACTCCCCCTTTTGACAACAAAAAAAAGAGAAGTACCTCTTGAAAAGATAAGTTTTGATAGATAAATCAAAATAGTTGACAAAGAAGAAGAAGATTTTAAAGTAGTTGTAAATACAATATTAACATCCAGCTAAAAGAAAATTCAAAATTTAAATCAAAGAATAACTAAGATAAGAAAAGACAATCTGGTTCACTCTTTGTTCTAGACAAATCAAATAAAAATAATTATTACAAAAATGATGAAATAACGATTAATTAGATTTTAATTCAATAGTGAAGATTATTGCTGATTATATGGATTTGTATAAGAGATAGAATGAAAAAGGAAAGACCAATATGAATTTTTCAATTGGTGATATTGCGTATCTTTTCAATATTTTGTGGCATACTTTGTGCATCTTTTCAGCTTGGGCTAATTTTGTGCCTATTTTGACTTTGGCAAATATTACGCATCTTTTTGTTTAGCACGCTTTGTGCATCTTTTTACATTTTTAATCTTTCAATATCAATAAATTTTTAACATAAATTTCAATAATTAACAAAGATAAATACATTGAAAAAGAAATAAAATAAAAATAAGATATCTATTTTGTAATAATTTTAGCTAAGTAAAACTTATCCATAAGAACATGAAATTGATCTTCTAATCTACATCCAATCATAATGTAATTTAAAATTTAAGAGATTAAATTTTGTAAGGAATTAATTTGTAAAGCAAAGTAATTTAAAATTTCATTCTACAAATCAACTGCAAATGATTTAATTCCAAGATGAGTAATTTCACCAAAAGACAAAATACCATTCCATTAATCACATATGAAATAACCAACTAATACAATGTACAGAAAGGAAACACAAAGAGCAATATTACATAATAAAGACGTCACATGAAATCAAAACAAAACATCACAACTAGTATAATAGAAAGATCATAACTAGAAATTGGAGGGACCTTTATTTAGAGGTGGCTAAGGGTTAAATGTCGTAAAGTAACTATTAATCATAGCTACATTAGTATTGACCAAGTCTAATTACCCTCGGATCCATCCCATGTCTTCATTGTACCTCGCATCTTATTGATTTAGGTGATTCTCAATTTGATCAAAACATTGATCAAAATGAGTTTCCAATCTGTTGAAACACTGGACCATTTCTTGATAGAAATTTTGATCAGGTCCAGGTGCAGGTGCATGTGCTCCTTCTTCTCCCTCTGAGTCGTCTCCCTCAAAACTTTGATCCTGACCAAAAAGTGCACAAAAAAGGGCATCGATAAAGTAAACGAAAAGTTTATTTGGATGTTCAGGATGGATCAGGTTGTATTTCTTCTCTAAGATGTAGGTAACTAGATGTCATAATTCCACTTTTTTCTTCCTCCTACTATGAGGAAGTCTAATATCAAAAAGTTTGTAGATGTAGACCATGATTAATTGGTCTTCGTCAATAGGAGTTTTGGTCATAATCAAGTATGTGACAGTTGACAAAAGAGGAGTCATATTTATATGATCACCAACTTTCAGAATTATAGAGGTTCTCAAAACGTGCTGGATGATCCTAGCATTTTCGTTAAGGGAATAGACATGAGGAAGATGGCTTACTTGTGCCACACCTCTAAGAGTTTGATTTACATTCGTCCAATCATAATCCGTGAAAGTTCGAAAGGGATGTTAAGCCCTACTGAACTAGTCCCGAGGCTAACCAAGAGGGGGGGGGGGGTGAATTGGTTATTTAAAAATTTCACGATAACAACAAAAATCTTTTTGATACTTAGCAGCGGAAACAAGTAAACAATAACGAAAAGATCAACCAACGATATTCACCCAAGCAGTTTATATTGAAAAGTAAAGTGCAAAGCTGAGTCAGAAAAGTAAACCAGATTTTATAGTGGTTCGGTCAACTTGACCTATGTCCACTCCCCGGAGCCTCCCCTCCGGGTATTGCACTAAACAAAAGTGACTCTCCTTTTGCTCCCACAGCAAGGCGGAGAAGCCTGTACAAAGCACCTCTTTTTCACCACACGGTGAGGCAAAGAACCTGACCTCCTTTCGCTTCCTCCTGAAGCAGGTAGAGAACCTTCGAACTCCTTTTGCTTCCACCTGAAGCGGGCAGAGAACCCCAGATCTTCTTGCGAACGATCCTCCCACGAAGAACACCGACTAGACGACAGACGACGAGCGGAGAAGACCACTCTGATCCGTGCTTGGAGCAACCTTAGTGAATCCCTCACTAACTCCCCCTCACAAGATCTCTTCTCTCTCTCCCAACTCTCTCTTCTCTCTAGGGTTTCTCAGGGAAGGAAGGTAGCAAAAGATTTTTCCAAAAATTGAAAAAAGTTCTTTTAAAGGAGGGCTTAAAAGTTGCCCTAAATCTCAACTGGTCGGCCAAGATCGTCCAGGACGATCTGAAGATCGTCCTGTACGATCAGTTTAAATTCAGCTGATTCAGTCTGGATAATTAGGCTCTTCTAGACGATCAGTAGAAAAAGCTGTTCATATCGTCCCGTACGATACTACGATCGTCCGGGACGATTAGTGCAAATTGAGGAAAATCGTCCAGAAGACAGTTCAGGTCGTCCAGAGAAATCTGTGCTGGACGACCAAAAAATGACTTGATCGTCCAGGACGATTGGGACATCGTCCTGTACGATTAGTTCAAAAAGGCCCAAAATCGTCCTGAACACAGTTCGGGTCGTACAGCTGAAATGCACAAGACGATCACGATCGTCCGGGACGATCCTGAGATCGTCCAGGACGATGTGATCGTATCAATTAAACATTAATTACTTTCCTTAATTACCAGACTAATTTAGGCATGATTGTAGTGAATCGTCCGGGACGATACACGTATCGTCCGGGACGATCAGACCAAAATACTTAAAATAAAACTTGCCTAACTTAATCTGGCGGCTGGGAATTTCTGATTTGAGCATATCGTCCCGTACGATCCAAAGATCGTCCAGGACGATCTGCTTAATCAGACCCTCTTAACTTAGTCGCCCTAATTAGGGTTTCTGTTTTGGCTGGATCATCCAGGACGATGTGAAAATCGTCCAGGACGATCTGAACAAAATTTTAACAGAAATTCTAATTCACTCAATCTCTCTCCCTGAGTGTGTGTGTGCAAGGTTACTTAGCTAGAGAATCAGTTATATTACAATTGACTCAATAAAAGGAAAAATCATACATTTGACACACTTGGACCCGATCTTGAGTTAGCTTGAGTGGCTCGCGGTCTTTTGTGCCTGAAACAGATTAGTCAAGCAAAACACACTGGAAACATGTTTTTCATCATCAAAACCAGATTTGCAACAATCTCCCCCTTTTTGATGATGGCAAATATTTGTAAAGTAGTCTGAAAATAAAAGTAAACTAGGAGATCAAACAAAACAAACATTTTTTAAATTTTCATTTAACAGCTAAAATAATACAGAAAACATGACTCAGAAAATAGAAACAGACACGACTACAACTAACTCCCCCTTTTGACATCACAAAAAGGAGGGAAAAACAGAACACTGAAATAAAACATAAAATAGAATAACTACAAAACAAGAAAATCAGAATTTTTCCTTGATTTTAAATTCAAAAACCAATTACAGGACGATTGACAGCACTGAAATCCATAAAAGGTTGGAAATAATCAACTTTCGTAACTCCGACCCCGGGGACCTTATTGATGCAAACCTCTTTCAAAATAAAAATATGATTCAGAAGAAAAGACATTAGATTTGAAAAGAGATCCTTTCAAGCCTCGTTCCAGAAAAATATCTAATATAATAGTGTTACAAAGTAAAGAATCAAAAATCAGGATTTTCCGGACTCAAGCTTTTGAAAATATTAAGTGGCGCACAAATTTTTCTAGGACATTTAACAATCTGAAAGGGAAGAAAGCTTGGTTTGGGCTCATTTTGTGCCTCTTTTTCAAATTGGTTGGCGCTTTACGCATCTTTTAATTTTTGATACACTTTGTGTATCCAATTTAGCAATTTCGCATCTTTTCAGTTTTGGGCTCATTTTATGCCTCTTTTTCAAATTATCTGGCGCACTGTGCATCTTTTATAAGCTTTCTCCTTTTCATGATCATTAAAGAGTCTCAGCTGTGAGATTATCTTCCAGACATAGGAGATTACTCTCCTTGGTAAGGAAGAATGATCCACAAAACAAAAGCCATACACCATATGATAAATGCAATCACTTGGTTTTAGAGAATCAAACTAATGACTCAAGACTTTGAAAAACACTATTGATATGAGGCAGATTACTGTAGGAAGATAAAATAATCTCTATTTCAAAAACTAACATTTTAATTTTGAAAAGAATTTTTATTCGAAAGAACCCATACACCAGTAAAGGAGTTAGAGGAAGAGAAATAATCATCAATGTTTCTTCCCTTTAACAGGTTCAGTGGAATCAATCACTGCGTACCAGCTTCCAAACCAAAACAAGGTAAAAACTCATAGTTAGAAGTTCAGATTTTTCAGAAATAGTGAACGGTGATCAGATTTTGAACAATATAAAACCAGTAAGTGCAAGATATGAACTAGTGAATACAAGCAGGTAGAAAATCACATCAAGGTAAATACTCAAATCAAACTAACAGTAAGGCTAAAACAGAAATCAGCAGAAGAATTAAAATCAACTGAAAGTAAATAATTAAAGCCAAAAACTAACTAACAGAAATCAAAAATCAAAAAACTAAACCTAACTAACAGAAATCAGAATACCAATCAGAAAGACCATAAATCAGCAGTCATCAGAATTAAGCATTTATATCAATCACTCCTAATCTGGTTCTCAAAATGCTGAATGAGTCAAAGGCCAGTGGTTTAGTGAATATGTCAGCCAGCTAATTTTCAGTTGCTACATAATGTAGCTCAATGTCCCCTTTTGTAACATGGTCCCTAATGAAGTGATGCCTAATATCAATGTGTTTGGTCCTAGAATGTTGGATTGGATTCTTAGAGATACAGATGGCACTGGTATTATCACACAGAATAGAAATTGTGCCAACGGGTACTCCTAAATCCAAGACTTGTTGTTTCAACCAAAGAACTTGGGCCACACAACTTCCTAAGGCAATGTACTCTATTTCAGCAATGGAAAGTGCAACTGAGTTCTGTTTTCTACTGGACCAGGAGACTAACGACTGTCCTATGAATTGACAAGTCCCAGAGGTACTCTTCCTATCCACCCTACACCCCGCAAAGTCAGAGTCAGAATATCCAATGATCTCAAAAGAGGAGCTGTGCCTAGGGTACCAAATTCCTAGGTTTGGGGTCCCTAAAAGATATCTAAGAATTCTCTTAACAGCAGTCAGGTGGGACTCTTTAGGATCAGCCTGAAACCTAGCACAAAGATAGACACTAAACATGATATCAGGTCGGCTAGCAGTCAGGTAAAGCAGTGAACCAATTATCCCTCTATACTTCTTCTGATCAATAGATTTTCCATTTGAATCCTTGTCTAACTGAACTGAGGAGGGCATGGGAGTATTGATTGGCTTGGCTTTGTCCATTTCATATTTCTTCAAAATGTCCTTAGTATATTTTGATTGATTGAGAAAGGTTCCATCATCCGTTTGCCTTATGCTAAACCCCAAAAAATAGGACAATTCTCCCATCATACTCATCTCAAACTCTTTACTCATTATTTTGGAAAACTCATCACATAAATATTTATCAGAAGATCCAAAAATTATATCATCAACATAAATCTGGACAATGAGTAAGTCATCTCCTATTCTCCTCAGAAAAAGGGTGGTGTCTACGCTCCCCTTAACAAACTCTCTTTCTAACATGAATGTGCTAAGCCTCTCATACCAAGCTTTGGGTGCCTGTTTCAATCCATATAAGGCCTTTTTTAATTTATAGACATGACTTGGATATTGGGAACTCTCAAAACCTGGGGGTTGTTCTACAAAAACATCTTCTTTAATTACCCCATTTAAAAATGCACTCTTGACATCCATTTGAAACAGCTTAAATCCCTTGTAACAGACAAAGGATAGTAGCACTCTAATGGCTTCCAATCTAGCTACAGGGGCAAAAGTTTCCTCAAAATCTATCCCTTCTATCTGATTATACCCCTTAGCCACCAATCTTGCCTTATTTCTCACCACCACACCAGAATCATTCATCTTATTCTTAAAGACCCACTTGGTTCCCACAATACTTTGGTTTCTAGGTCTTTCTACTAACTCCCAAACATCATTCCTTACAAATTGATTCAATTCTTCCTGCATAGCTAAAATCCAAAACTCATCCGACAAGGCTTGATTGATGTTGGTGGGTTCAGTCATTGAGATAAAGGTAGAATGGTTTACTTCCTTCCTAAGTCCATGCCTAGTCCTAACACCTTCAGAAGGGTCTCCTAAGATCAGTTCTTTAGGATGACTCGAAGAATATCTCCAATCTCTAGGCAATTGGTTTTGAGGTTCTACCCTTTCCTCCAAATTTGTATTTCCAACTCCTTGGGTAACCTCAACAATCTCTTCATCTTCTACTTCAGATCTAGACTCCTTAGGATCAGATTCATCAAACACTACGTGGGTTGTTTCTTCCACCACCAAAGTCCTCTTATTGAATACCCTAAAGGATTTCCCCACACTTCAATATCCTAAGTACACTCCTTCATCAGATTTGGGGTCAAATTTTCCTAAGGGTGACTTCCCGTTGTTCAGAATGAAAACCTTACAGCCAAAGACATGGAGGTGGGACAGATTTGGTGTTCTACCCTTAATGATCTCATAAGGTGTCTTGTTCAGTTTGACTCTCACATTCACCCTATTCAGCACATAACAGGCAGTGTTCACCGCTTCAGCCTAAAAGTACTTTGGAAGTGAATACTCGGCAAGCATGGCTCTAGCGGCTTCCACTAAGGTCCTGTTTTTCCTTTCAGCTACCCCGTTCTGCTGAGGGGTCTTAGGAGCTGAAAAATTGTGACTAATTCCATGATTCTCACAAAAACTTCCAAATCTTTCATTTTCAAACTCCCCTCCGTGATCACTATGGATGGTAATAATCTCACATCATAACTTCTTCTGAATCCAAGTAGAGAAAGATCTAAACTCATCAAATGACTCAGATTTGTGTGACAAAAACTTAACCCAAGTGAACCTTGAATAATCATCAACAATCACAAAACCATAGACTCTCCCCCCTAAGCTGGCAGTGCTAATGGGTCCAAAGAGGTCCATATGAAGAACTTCTAAAGGTCTAGAGGTGCTAATGTCCTTAACTGAGTGAAAAGAGGACTGGACTTGCTTCCCCAACTGACAGGCATCACACAGGTGATCCTTAGTGAACTTAAGCTTGGGCACACCTCTAACTAAGTCCTTTTGGGTGACTCTCCTAAGGGTTTTCATACTGGCATGACACAATCTCCTATGCCATAACCAAGACTCATCAGCAGCAGTTTTTAAGCAAATTGAATTATCAGATTTAATGCTACTTACATCCAGCTTGTAGACATTGTTGATCCTTTGCCCATGCAAAACAACTTCATCATTTAAGCTTAAAATGCAGCCAGTGGGCAGGAATTTGATGCTGTATCCCTTGTCGCAGAGTTGACTAATGCTCAGCAAGTTGTGTTTCAGTCCATCTACAAGCAAAACATTATCAATCACAAAATTCTTTGAATCACCAATCATACCTGTGCCTACCATCTTCCTGGTGGTGTTATCTCCAAGTGTAACCTTGCCTCCAGCTCTGGCCTCCAGCAAAATGAACTGATTTGCATTTCCAGTCATATGTCTAGAACATCCGCTGTCCAGGTACCACATGCTGTCACGAGGTCTTGTGTGAGAGCACACCTATAAAATCATCAAATATCAGTCTTAGGAACCCAAACAGGTTTGGGTTCCTTCTTATGAAAAGAAGAATGCGATGCATGCGTGCTGTGCTGTGAAACAGGCAGTTTGGGTCTCCACACCCAATGTGTACTACGGTGAACAGTACAAGTGTATGATATGTGTCCTAACATGCCACATGAAAAACATCTAATACCAGGAAAAGGATTAACTAAACGTCGTGAGTGATAGTACCTCTTCCTAGTAGTGTATGAAACATGGTTTGATGAACTTGCAATAGAATTTTTAAAAGGTGGTGGTGCATAAAACTGTTCAAAGGTAGGCGGTGTTTTGTTCTTTTCAAAAGCGCTGATTTTTACTTTCAAAAACTCATTCTCTTTCTTTAAACTTACAATTTCAAATTTTAAAGCGCCACAGTTACTTTCTACTTCACATGCCATTGTATCTAACTCTTTAAAAGCTTTTTCTAAATCAACATGCGTGGTTTTCAAAGAATCATGCTCAGAAACTAAATCAGAATAATTTTTGTTCAATTCATCAAACTCATCAAGCAGAGACATGTGATTGGAATCAAGTGTGGAATGATCTTTAACTACAGAATCATGCTCTTTTTGTAAAGTCAAATAATCTAATTTCAAACTAGCATGGGTTTTCTTAAGCTTCCTATACGATGAATGAATCTTTTCAGAAACTTCAAATAACTAATCGTAAGTAAGCTCACATACCTCTTCCTGGTCCGACTGACCAGGGTGATCATCCGCCATCAGACACAAGTTTGTTTCCTCCTCTTCAGCTTCAGTCTCAGAAGAGTCGGATGCAGAGTCTGCCTAGAATGCCTTTTAAATCCGCTTCTTATCCTTTCTGAACTTTGGTTTCTCCTCACTCTTCTCCTTGCTTGGGTGAGCTTTAAGTGTTGGACAATCAGCCTTAATGTGTCCAGGCTTCCTGCATTCAAAACAAACCGATTCAGATGAACCCTTAAAGTTTTTATTGAACTTACCCTTGTTCCACTTCTGATAGTTCTTATGTTTCTTCCTTAGAAAGCTTTTGAATTGCATTGTGATTAAGGAAACATCATCGCTATCAGACCCGGAAGTGCTAGCACATGAATCTTTGGCCTTTAGTGCCACTGTCTTCTCTTTCTTGCATTCACATGCATCAAGTTGCCTTTGGTTCACCCCTTGCTCGTAAGCAATGAGTGATCCAAGTAAACTGTCAATAGAGTAAGTATTTAAATCTTTGGATTCAGTAATAGCAGTAATCTTAGCATCATAAGAAGCAGGAACACATCTAAGAATCTTGTTCACTCTTTCGTAGTTGGTAAGTTCTCTACCTAAAGCATGCAAAGAGGTAACAATCTGAGTGAACCTTGTGTACATTTCTGAAATAGTCTCACTAGATTTCATGCGAAAAAGTTTGTAATCATGTAACAAGATGTTTAACCTAGAATGTTTGACTTCAGTTGTACCTTCATATGTTATACATAACCTATCCCAGATTTCCTTTCCCGTTGTACAAGTAGAAACACGCATATAGTCTTCAGATTTCAAAGCACAAAAGAAACAGTTCAAACATTTTGCATTCAACTATGCTAAATCACGATCATCACACGTCCAATCAGCAAACGGCAATTCAGTTTTCACATGTTAACCATTCGAAAAGGTGGTTCGTATCCGTCCTTAACTAACATCCACATGCGATAATCAATAGATTGTAGAAAAGTAGACATGCGTGTTTTCCAAAAATCAAAAGGAATATTGTCAAACAACGGTGGTCTGGTAATAGAATAACCTTCAGCAGTATTATGATTATTACAGTTAGCCATGGATCAAATTCAAAAGTTTTTAAACCTAAATTTTGAATCCCGCTCTGATACCACTTGAAAGTTCGAAAGGGATGTTAAGCCCTACTGAACTAGTCCCGAGGCTAACCAAGAGGGGGGGGGGGTGAATTGGTTATTTAAAAATTTCACGATAACAACAAAAATCTTTTCGATACTTAGCAGCGGAAATAAGTAAACAATAACGAAAAGATCAACCAACGATATTCACCCAAGCAGTTTATATTGAAAAGTAAAGTGCAAAGCTGAATCAGAAAAGCAAACCAGATTTTATAGTGGTTCGGTCAACTTGACCTACGTCCACTCCCCGGAGCCTCCCCTCCGGGTATTGCACTAAACAAAAGTGACTCTCCTTTTGCTCCCACAGCAAGGCGGAGAAGCCTGTACAAAGCACCTCCTTTTCACCACACGGTGAGGCAGAGAACCTGACCTCCTTTCGTTTCCTCTTGAAGCAGGCAGAGAACCTTCGAACTCCTTTTGCTTCCACCTGAAGCGGGCAGAGAACCCCGGATCTTCTTGCGAACGATCCTCCCACGAAGAACACCGACTAGACGACAGACGACGAGCGGAGAAGATGACTCTGATCCGTGCTTGGAGCAACCTTAGTGAATCCCTCACTAACTCCCCCTCACAAGATCTCTTCTCTCTCTCCCAACTCTCTCTTCTCTCTAGGGTTTCTCAGGGAAGGAAGGTAGCAAAAGATTTTTCCAAAAATTGGAAAAAGTTCTTTTAAAGGAGGGCTTAAAAGTTGCCCTAAATCTCAACTGGTCGGCCAAGATCGTCCAGGACGATCTGAAGATCGTCCTGTACGATCAGTTCAAATTCAGCTGATTCAGTCTGGACGATTAGGCTCTTCTGGACGATCAGTAGAAAAAGCTGTTCATATCGTCCCGTACGATACTACGATCGTCCGGGACGATTAGTGCAAATTGAGGAAAATCGTCCAGAAGACAGTTCGGGTCGTCCAGAGAAATCTGTGCTGGACGATCAAAAAATGACTTGATCGTCCAGGACGATTGGGACATCGTCCTGTACGATTAGTTCAAAAAGGCCCAAAATCGTCCTGAACACAGTTCGGGTCGTACAGCTGAAATGCACAAGACGATCACGATCGTCCGGGACTATCCTGAGATCGTCCAGGACGATGTGATCGTATCAATTAAACATTAATTGCTTTCCTTAATTACCAGACTAATTTAGGCATGATTGTAGTGAATCGTCCAGGATTATACACGTATCGTCCGGGACGATCAGACCAAAATACTTAAAATAAAACTTGCCTAACTTAATCTGGCGGCTGGGAATTTCTGATTTGAGCATATCGTCCCGTACGATCCAAAGATCGTCCAGGATGATCTGCTTAATCAGACCCTCTTAACTTAGTCGCCCTAATTAGGGTTTCTGTTTTGGCTGGATCGTCGAGGACGATGTGAAAATCGTCCAGGATGATCTGAACAAAATTTTAACAGAAACTCTAATTCACTCAATCTCTCTCCCTGAGTGTGTGTGTGCAAGGTTACTTAGCTAGAGAATCAGTTACATTACAATTGACTCAATAAAAGGAAAAATCATACATTTGACACACTTGGACCCGATCTTGAGTTGGCTTGAGTGGCTCGCGGTCTTTTGTGCCTAAAACAGATTAGCCAAGCAAAACACACTGGAAACATGTTTGTCATCATCAAAACCAGATTTGCAACAATCCGCTCTAGAGGTCATGGTATATGCTCTAACCCCTAAAGTCCTAAGGTGAAGAAATTTGCCTAGATCTTCCTTTGTTATTTCAGCTCGTTGCTTAAACACATAAGAGGTCATCCTAGTCTAGTCTTGGTTCATTTTCATGTTTTCAAGAAAATTTTGAAAGGTTTCTCGATTATAGGCATATATCAAGGTTAGGATAAAAGAGAAATGAGTTGAGGGGAAAAGGGGCATAACCGAGAAGTTTATATCGCTTAGAATAAGGAGTCGAGAGGGGGTAATCTTGGCTCCAACATAACAAAAGAAAGCTTCCTCATTTTCCTTAGAAAGAAAGTTGTTATCTACTTCTCTAGTTCGAGAGGAAGATCCTATGGAAAGACGTGCCCTCTTACTACTGCTTTCCATTTGGAAAGTTTTAGACATAAGAAAGATGGAGATTGAAAGAGATTGGTGAAGAAAAACTCAGCAAATAACTTCCAATTTAAAGAAAATGACCTAATCATACAGTAAGAAAATTCAGTCGTAAGGGACAAAATTAGTTTCGTACATACGAATGAAAATGGCCAAAAAAGAAATGACTTTTTGTAAACTACCACTCCCGAGGAGTCATTTCGTACAGGATTTTTGACCAGACAATCGTACAGGTGAACACCTATTCGTACAGGATGATCAAAATATTAATGATCATTTTATGATGGTTAGGTTCGTCTACATGAAAAACTAACAACAGGATCGTACAGAAGAAGTTAAATTTTGTACATACGATCTGACATAAATAACTGAACGGTTCGAGAATCGTCCCTAGTCGTACAGATGAGAAAAGCCAATTTGTACAAACTATGTCGACATCGTACAATATGATATGCATCGAAAGATCTCAATATTGTGTGCTCAACTCAGAAAAATATCATGTACATGCTACAAGATTCGTACAGTATAAAAAAATTTCATATGGTATGAAGAAATAATTAAAATAAGACATGATAAATAAAAAACTTTTTAAAAATCAATCACTCAAGATTTGATGACATGCAACTAGAAAAAAATAAAATGAAAAACACAATACTAACAATTAAAAAAAAACTAACGAAACATCAAAACACTAATAAACAAACAAACAGTAACAAACAATCAAAAACATCAAACATTCAATTTTAAGCATTGATATCAATCACACCTAATATGGTTCTTAAGGTGCTAAACATGTCAAAAGCTAGTGGTTTTGTGAAAATGTCTGCAAGTTGATTCTTAGTGGTAACAAGATGTAATTAAATTCCTCCTTTAGCCACATGATCTCTAATGAAGTGATGTCTAATATCAATATGTTTGGTTCTAAAATCTTGAATAAAATTCTTTGAAATATATATGACACTTGTATTATCACAAAAAATTAGAATATTGCCAATAAAAAATCCTAAGACAATCAATTATTATTTTAACCAAAGAACCTGTACCACATAACTACCTATGGTAATGTATTCTGCTTCAGTAGTAGAAAGGGCTACTGAATTCTATTTTCTGTTAGAATAAGAAACTAAAAAGTTTCCTATGAATTGACAAGTTTCAAAAGTACTTTTTTGATCAATGTTACATCCTATAAAATTTGAATCAGAATATCCAATGATTTTAAAAGAAGAGCTGTGCTTAGGATATCAAATCCCTAAGTTTTGAGTTCCCCAGAGATATCTTAGAATTCTCTTAATAGTAGTTAGATGTGATTCCTTTAGATCAGCTTGAAATCTAGCACACAAATAAACACTAAATATAATATCTGGTCTGCTAGTAATCAAGTAAAGTATTGATCTAATTATTCCTCTAAATTTCTTTTGATCAACAGATTTTCCCTTAGGGTCTTTATCTAACTGCACTAAGGAACTCATTGGTGTACTCATTGGTTTAGCATTATCCATTTCATATTTCTTGAGGATGTCCTTAATATACTTCGACTGACTAATAAAGGTTCTTTTCTCATTTTGCTTTATGCTAAAACTAAGAAAATAACTCAAGTCTTCCATTAAACTCATTTCAAATTCACTACTCATTGTCTTTAAAAAATTATCACAAAGATTTTTATTGGTGGATTCAAACAAGATATCATCAATATATATTTAAACAATGAGTCTTTCTTCTTCTACTCTTTTTAAGAAAAGAGTGGTGTCTACACTTCCTTTAACAAATGATCTTTCTAATAGGAAAGTGTTTAGCCTCTCATATCAAGCCCTAGGTGCCTATTTTAGTCCATACAATACCTTTTTCAATTTAAACACATGATTAGGGAATTTTAAATTTCAAAATATGGAGGTTGCTCAACATAAACATCCTTTTATATCACCCCATTAAGAAAGGCACTTTTAACATCCATTTGAAATAATTTAAAACCTTTAAAACTGAAAGTTTGATAGGGATGTTAAGCCCTGATGAACTAGTCCCGAGGCTAACCAAGAGGGGGGGTGAATTGGTTATTTAAAAATTTGAGAGCAACAATGAAAATCTTTTCTATGATATGCAGTGGAAATAAGTAAATACTCAAACGAAAAGATTAAACACAGATTTCACCCAAGCAGATAATCACAGAAAACTAAAGTGCAGAAAGTAATTAGAAAGAACACACCAGATTTTATAGGCGTTCAGTCAACTTGACCTACGTCCAGTCCCCGGAGCCTCCCCTCCGGGTATTGCACTAACTCAAAGTGTCTCTCCTTCTGCTCCCACAGCAAGGCGGAGAAGCCTGTACAAAAACTCCTTTCCACCGACACGGTGAGGCAGAGAACCTAACCTCCTTTCGCTTCCTCCTGAGGCAGGCAGAGAACCTCAGACTCCTTTCGCTTCCTCCTGAAGCAGGCAGAGAACTTGAACTCTTTTCGCTTCCTCTTGAAGCGGGCAGAGAACCCGGATCTTCTTGCAAACGATCCTCCCACAAAGAACACCAACAGGACAAGAGACGACGAATAGAGAAGACGACTCTGATCCTTGCTTAGAGCAACCTTTGTGGATCCCTCACAAACTCCCCCTCACAAGATCCTCTCTCTCTCTCTCCCGAACTCTCTCTCTCTAGGGTTTCTCTGTAAAGGAAAGTGGCAAAAGATTTTTCTTATTAAAAGAAAAAGATCTTTTATAGGAGGGCTCAAAATTTGCCCTAAATCTCAACTAGTTGGCCTAGATCGTCCAAGACGATTTATAGATCGTCCTGTACGATCAGTTCAAAATCAACTGTTTCAACCTGGACGATCTAGCTCTTCTGGACGATCAGTGGAAAAAGTTGTTCTGATCGTCCCGTACGATTCAGCGATCGTCCGGGATGATTAGTGTAAATTTAAGAATTTCGTCTAGAAGACCGCTCGGGTCGTCTAGAGAAAATTTTACTGGACAACCTAAAAATGACTTGATCATCCAGGATGATAGGGATATCATCCTGTACGATTAGTTTAAAAAGTGCAAAAATCAATTTGATCACCGCTCTGGATGTACAGCTGAAACACACTATATGATCATGATCGTCATGTACGATCCTGTGATCGTCCCGGATGATTTGATCATATCAATCAAATATTAATTACTTTCCTTAATTACGAGACTAATTTAGGCATGATTGTACTGTATCGTCTAGGATGATACATGTATCATCCGGGATGATCAGACCAAATATCTTAAAATAAAAACTTGCCTAACTTGATCTAGCGGCTGAAAATTTCTGATTTGAGCCTATCGTCCCGTACGATATTGGGATCATCTAGGACGATCAGCTTAATCAGACAAACTTAACTTGGTCGCCCTAATTAGGGTTTCTATTTTAGCTTGATCATCTAGGATAATGTGAATATCGTCCAGGACGATATGAACAAAAGAATGAACAGAAACTCTAATTCACTCAAGCTCTCCCCCTGAGTGTGTGTGTGTAAGGTTACTTAGCTAGGGGATCAGTTACATTACAATTGACTCAAGAAAAGATCCATCTGCAAGGAAAGATCCATCTGCAAAAATTATTTTGGGAAGTGAAAGGAGAGTGATATGGAGAGTGTTTGGGAGTGAGTATTGAGAGATCTTTCAAGATAAAATTGTGAGAGGATTCACAAGGTTATCTTATTGAGAGCATTTCTTTTACTTGTTCTTCAAGCATCTTCCTAGTTCCTTGAAGACTTTTGCAAGAGCATTGTTCGAGAGGATTCTGGTTCTCTGCCGCACTTGGAGGGTGAAAAGGACGACGGTTCTCTACCGCACTTGGAGAGTGAAAACGACGACGGTTCTCTGCTGCACTTAGAGAGTGAAAAGGATGATAATTCTCTGCCACACTTGGAGGGTGAAAAGGACGACGGTTCTCTGTCGCACCGGGGTTGGTGGAATAGAGTTTGTAAAGGCTTCTCCTCCTTGCTGTGGGGGAAAAAGGAGAGACACTTGAGTTTAGTGCAATACCTAGAGAAGGAGTCTCTAGGGAGTGGATGTAGGTCGTGTTTGACCGAACCACTATAAATTCTGGTATTTTCTGTTCACTGTTTATTTTCTGCATTTTTATTTTTCCACAATTTATTTTATTTGTGGTTGAATTTTTGTGTTTAACGAAAGAGCAAAATTATCTATGTTCGTACAGTACGAAGTTAGATCGTACTGTACGATTAGCTTTAAAATTTTCCAAAATATCAAGAGTAATTTTTAAAAGGACTAATTCATCCCCCCTCTTGGTTAGCTTAGGGACGTGAGCAGTAGGTCTAACAACCTATTTGCACTTTCAAGTGGTATCAGAACCAATTTTGAAAATAACTGTTTTAAATACTTTTTGAAATTTCGATCATGACTAATTTTGGAAATAGAAATACTATGGAAGGATACTCGATCACTAGGCCACCGTTGTTTGATAATATCTCTTTCGATTTTTGGAAAACTCGCATGTCTACTTTTCTGAAATCACTTAACTATCGCATGTAGATGTTAGTTCAGGATGGTTATACTGAACCTACTAGGATTGTAGAAGGAATAAGAGTTCAAACACCTTTTGTAAACTGGACTGTAGAAGAATGTGAATTAGCTCAACTAAATGCTAAGTGTTTAAATAGTTTCTTTTATGCTTTAAAGTCAGAAGATTACATACGTGTTTCTACCTATAAATCAGGAAAGGAAATTTGGGATAGGCTTTGCATCACATATGAAGGTATGAATGAAGTGAATTAAACTAGATTGAATATTCTCTTGCACGACTATGAACTTTTTCGCATGAAACAGAATGAATCAATCTCTGACATGTACACTCGTTTTACACACATAGCCACTTCATTGCATGCTTTAGGTAGGGAGTTGACGAATGTAGAGAAAGTTAACAAAATATTACGTTATTTACCTCCTGTATATGATGCAAAGATAACTGCAATAATAGAATCTAAAGATTTGAATGTTTATTCTATTGACAATCTACTTGGATCACTAATTACTTACGAGCAATCGGTGACTCAAAGACAGATTGATGCAGGTGATAAGAGAAAGGAGAAGAATATTGCTTTAAAGGTGGACGACTCTGAAAGTGATCAGTCACTACCTGAGGATGAAGAGGATATTGCCCTGATGACGAGGCAATTTAGAAGTTTCCTAAAAAGGAAGAAGAGAAGACGCCAACAATGGAACAAAGGTAAGTTCCAGAAGAATGTTAAGGCTTCTAATGAAGTCATTTGCTATGAGTGCAGGAAGCCAGGACACATCAAGACAGAATGCCCCAATCTCAAAGGAAATCCTAGCATGGAGAAGACCGAGGAGAAACCAAAGGACAGATGGGGTTAAAAGAGAGTACAACAAGCTTTTTGGGCGGACTCAGCTTCAGATTCGTCAGAAACAGCACCAGAAGAGGAAGTTACCAATTTGTGCTTAATGGCTGATAATCTCGACCATTCAGATGAGGATGAGGTATGTGATTTAAGCTATGAAGAATTATTTGAAGTTTCTGAACGCATACACTCTACATATAGGAAACTTAAGAAACTGCATGCTAAGTTAAATTTGGATTATATAGAGCTGCAGAAAGATTATGAGATCCTTAGGAAAGATCATACATTAATTGACAGCAACGGTATGACTTTGTTGGATGAGTATGATGATTTAAACAAACAGCATAATCTTTAAAAATCATCAAATGCTGAACTTAAAAATGATTTTAAGACCTTTATGGATGAATCAGATTCTAGAGAGCATGAGTTGAAAATTGACAATTCGATTTTAGAAAGTGCTAATGTTTATCTTAAAGTTCAGATAAAAGCACTTAATGAAAATAGAAATCCATCTAAACTTGAAGAGTTTCATGAATCTTACCACAAGATCACTGAGTCAAGATCTAAAAAAATAAATTTTTAGGAAGAATAGGTTGGTGAATCCCTTTCTAGGGATAAAGTATTTTTCTTGTGGTAGTTTAGGACATATTTCCCACACCTGTACGCTTAAGTATAGAACACATTTAGTGTGGAGACCTAAGGTGCATAAATCACAGCATATCACATATGCATCTGGTTTAAAATTGTCAAGAGGTGAACCCAAACCTTTTTGGGTTCCCAAGACTAACATTTGATCATTTTGTAGGAACGCTCTCACACAAGACCTCGTGAGAGTATTTGGTACCTGGACAGCGGCTGCTCAAAGCATATGACTAGAGATATAAATCAATTTATATCGCTGGAAGCCAGGAATGGAGGCAAGGTGACACTTGGAGATAATACCACTAAGAGAGTGGTAGGTACAGGTATAATTAGAAATTTAAAAAACTTTGTGATTGAGAATATATTGTTGGTTGAAGGTTTGAAACACAATCTGTTGAGTATTAGTCAATTATGTGACAAGGGCTATCATATAAAGTTTTTACCTACAAGTTATGTTATTAGTCTAAATGGAACTGTTGTTTTGAATGGTGATAGGGTTAACAATATTTACATGCTAGATTTAAATTCTGTTAAACCATCTAATGCCTTGTGTTTGAAAACTATTTCTGATGAATCATGGTTGCGGCATAGAAGGCTTTATCATGCTAGCATGAAAAATCTTAGGAAAATCACTCAAAAGTAACTAGTTAGAGGAGTGCCCAAATTAGATTTCACTAAAGATCACTTGTGTGATGCATGACAACTAGGAAAATAAGTGAGATCCTCTTTCAATTCGATCAAGGAAATTAGGACTAGCAAGTCCTTAGAAATTCTTCATATGGATTTATTTGGACCTGTTAGTACCTTAAGTTTAGGAGAAAAAAGATTTGGGTATGTTATTGTGGATGACTATACTAGATTCACCTGGATTAGATTTTTGAATCATAAGAGTGAATCATTTGAAGAGTTTAGAGATTTTGCCACTTGGATTTAGAGGAAACCCAGTTTTGAAATAGTTAGTATCTAAAGTGATCATGGGGGAGAATTTGAAAATGAAATATTTAATATTTTTTACAAATCTCTTGGAATTGAACACAACTTCTCAGCTCCTAGGACACCTCAACAGAATGGAGTTGTAGAAAGAAAGAATAGGACATTAGTTGAAACTGCTAGGGCCATGTTGGCAGAATATTTACTTCCTAAATATTTTTGGGCTGAAGCAGTTAGTATAGCATGCTATGTGTTGAATAGGGTGTACATAAGGTCTAAATTGAATAAGACACCCTATGAACTTCTTAAAGGTAGGAGTCCTAACCTCTCGCATCTACATGTTTTTGGATGTAAAGTGTTCATTCATAACAATGACAAAACTCTTCTAGGAAAATTTGATCCGAAATTAGATGAAGGAATCTTTCTAGGATATTCAAGTGTTGGAAAATCCTATACAATTTTTAATAAGAGAATATTGGTAGTTGAAGAGACCACACATGTTGCTTTTGATGAATCTTATGATAGTAAAGGGTCTAAGTTGGATGAAGATGAGGTTGAGGTGATAACCCAAAAACTTGAAGATCAAAAAGTTGAAGAAGGGGTTGAAAAAGAAGATGAAAACCAATTGCCTAGAGAATGGAAATTTGTAAGGAGTCATCCCAAAGAGTTGATTTTAGGAGAACCAAGTGATGGAGTAAGGACTAGGCATAGTTTGAGAAAAGAAGTAAATCATTCAGCATTCATTTCAATGATTAAATTCACTAATATAGAACAAGAACTTTTAGATGAATTTTGGATTTTGGCTATGCAAGAGGAGTTGAATCAGTTCAAGATGAAGGATGTTTGGGAGTTAATTGAAAAGCCAAAAGATCAAAGTGTAGTTGGGACTAAGTGGGTGTTCAAAAATAAAATGAATGATTCAGGAGTAGTTATGAGAAATATGGCTAGATTAGTAGCTAAGGGGTATAATCAAATTGAAAGAATTGATTTTGAAGAGACTTTTGCCCCTGTAGCAAGACTTGAAGCAATAAGAATTTTGTTAGCCTTTGTCTATTTTAAAGATTTTAAATTGTATCAAATGGATGTTAAAAGTGCCTTCTTAAATGGGGTGATAGAAGAGGATGTATATGTTGAGCAACCTCCAGGCTTTAAAAATTCTAAATACCCTAATCATGTTTTCAAATAAAAAAGGCATTATATGGACTAAAATAGGCACCTAGAGCATGGTATGAGAGGTTGAGCACTTTCTTATTAAAAGGATCATTTGTTAAAGGAAGTGTGGATATTGTTGCAAATCTGGTTTTGATGATGACAAACATGTTTCCAGTGTGTTTTGCTTGGCTAATATGTTTCAGGCACAAAAGACCGCGAGCCACTCAAGCCAACTCAAGATCGGGTCCAAGTGTGTCAAATGTATGATTTTTCTTTTTATTGAGTCAATTGTAATGTAACTGATTCCCTAGCTAAGTAACCTTGCACACACACACTCAGAGGGAGAGATTGAGTGATTAGAGTTTCTGTTGCAATTTTGTTCAGATCGTCCTGGACGATATCCACATCGTCCTGGACGATCCAGTTAAAACAGAAACCCTAATTAGGGCGACTAAGTTAAGAAGGACTGATTGAGCCGATCGTCCTGGACGATCTATGGATCGTACGGGACGATATTCCCAAATCAGAAATTCTCAGCCGCCAGATTAAGTTAGGCAAGTTTTATTTTAAGTATTTTGGTCTGATCGTCCCGGACGATACGTGTATCGTCCTGGACGATTCACTACAATCATGCCTAAATTAGTCTGGTAATTAAGGAAAGTGATTAATGTTTAATTGATACGATCACATCGTCCTGGACGATCGCAGGATCGTCCCGGACGATCGTGATCGTCTTGTGCATTTCAGCTGTACGTCCAGAACTATGTACAGGACGATTTGGGGCCTTTTTGAACTAATCGTACCGGACGATTAACCTATCGTACGGGACGATCAAGTCATTTTTTGGTCGTCCAGCACAGATTTCTCTGGACGACCCGAACTGTCTTCTGGACGATTTCCTTCAATTTGAACTAATCGTCCCGGACGATCGCAGGATCTTACGGGACGATCTGAACAACTTTTTCTACTGATCGTCCAGAAGAGCCAGATCGTCCAGGCTGAAACAGCTGAATTTAAACTGATCGTACAGGACGATCTACCGATCGTCCTGGACGATCTTGGCCGACAAGTTGAGATTTAGGGCAAGTTTTAAGCCCTCCTTTAAAAGAACTTTTTCCTAGATTTGGAAAAAATCTTTTGCTTCCTTCCTTCCCTGAGAAACCCTAGAGAGAAGAGAGAGTTGGGAGAGAGAGAAGAGATCTTATGAGGGGGAGTTAGTGAGGGATTCACTAAGGTTGCTCCAAGCACGGATCAGAGTCGTCTTCTCCGCTCGTCGTCTGTCGTCTAGTCGGTGTTCTTCGTGGGAGGATCGTTCGCAAGAAGATCCGGGGTTCTCTGCCCGCTTCAGGTGGAAGCAAAAGGAGTTCGAAGGTTCTCTGCCTGCTTCAGGAGGAAGCGAAAGGAGGTCAGGTTCTCTGCCTCACCGTGTGGTGAAAAGGAGGTATTTTGTACAGGCTTCTCCGCCTTGCTGTGGGAGCAAAAGGAGAGTCACTTTCGTTTAGTGCAATACCCGGAGGGGAGGCTCCGGGGAGTGGACGTAGGTCAAGTTGACCGAACCACTATAAAATCTGGTTTGCTTTTCTGATTCAGTTTTGCACTTTACTTTTCAATATAAACTGCTTGGGTGATTATCGTTGGTTGATCTTTTCGTTATTGTTTACTTGTTTCCGCTGCTAAGTATCGAAAAGATTTTTGTTGTTATCGTGAAATTTTTAAATAACCAATTCACCCCCCCTCTTGGTTAGCCTCGGGACTAGTTCAGTAGGGCTTAACATCCCTTTCGAACTTTCAAGTGGTATCAGAGCGGGATTCAAAATTTCTGTTTAAAAACTTTTGAATTTGATCCATGGCTAACTGTAACAATCGTAATACTGCTGAAGGTTATTCTATAACGAGACCACCGTTGTTTGATAACATTCCATTTGATTTTTGGAAAACACGCATGTCTACTTTTCTTCAGTCTATTGATTATCGCATGTGGATGTTAGTTAAGGACGGATACGAACCACCTTTTCGAATGGTTAACAATGTGAAAACTGAATTGCCATTTGCTGATTGGACGTTTGATGATCGTGATTTAGCACAGTTAAATGCCAAATGTTTGAACTGTTTCTTTTGTGCTTTAAAATCTGAGGACTATATGCGTGTTTCTACTTGTACAACGGGAAAAGAGATTTGGGATAGATTATGTATAACATATGAAGGTACAACTGAAGTCAAACAATCTAGGTTAAACATCTTGTTACATGATTATGAACTTTTTCGCATGAAACCTAGTGAGACTATTTCAGAAATGTACACAAGGTTCACTCAGATTGTTACCTCTTTGCATGCTTTAGGTAGAGAACTTACCAACTACGAAAGAGTGAACAAGATTCTTAGATGTTTGCCTGCTTCTTATGATGCTAAGATTACTGCTATTACTGAATCCAAATATTTAAATACTTACTCTATTGACAGCTTACTTGGATCACTCATTGCTTACGAGCAAGGGGTGAACCAAAGGCAACTTGATGCAGGTGAACGCAAGAAAGAGAAGACAGTGGCACTAAAGGCCAAAGATTCAGATGCTAGCACTTCCGGGTCTGATAGCGATGATGTTGCCTTAATCACAAGGCAATTCAAAAGCTTTCTAAGGAAGAAACATAAGAACCATCAGAAGTGGAACAAGGGTAAGTTCAATAAAAACTTTAAGGGTTCATCTGAATCGGTTTGTTTTGAATGCAGGAAGCCCGGACACATTAAGGCTGATTGTCCAACACTTAAAGCTCACCCAAGCAAGGAGAAGGGTGAGGAGAAACCAAAGTACAGAAAGGACAAGAAGCGGATTCAGAAGGCGTTCTGGGCAGACTCTGCATCCGACTCTTCTGAGACTGAAGCTGAAGAGGAGGAAACAAACTTGTGTTTGATGGCTGATGATCACCCTGGTCAGTCCGACCAGGAAGAGGTATGTGAGCTTACTTACGATCAGTTATTTGAAGTTTCTGAAAAGATTCATACATCGTATAGGAAGCTTAAGAAAACCCATGCTAGTTTGAAACTAGATTATCTGACTTTGCAAAAAGAGCATGAAGTGTTGATTAAGGATCATTCCACCATTGATAGCAATCACATGTCTTTACTAGATGAGTTTGATGAACTGAATAAAAAACATTCTGATTTAATTGTTGAGCATAACTTGTTAAAAACAGCGCATGTTGAATTAGAACTTGCTTTTAAGAAAGTGAATGATTTGGCATCTGAGTTAGAAAGTACTGAAAGTGCAAAAACGTTTGAAATTGGAAGTTTAAACAAACACATTGAGTTTTTGAAAGTAAAAATCAGTTCTTTTGAAAATAACAAAACACCGCCTACTTTTGAATAATTTTATGCACCGCCACCTTTTAAAAATTCTGTTGCAAGTTCTTCAAAGCATGTTTCATACACTACTAGGAAGAGGCACTATCACTCACGACGTTTAGTTAATCCTTTTCCTGGTGTTAGATGTTTTTCATGTGGCATGTTAGGACACATATCACACACTTGTACTATTCACCGTAGTACACATTGGGTGTGGAGACCCAAACTGCCTGTTGCACAGCACAGCACACATGCATCGCATTCTTCTTTTCATAAGAAGGAACCCAAACCTGTTTGGGTTCCTAAGACTGACATTTGATGATTTTGTAGGTGTGCTCTCACACAAGACCTCGTGAGAGCATGTGGTACCTGGACAGCGGATGTTCTAGACATATGACTGGAGATGCAAATCAGTTCATTTCGCTGGAGGCCAGAGCTGGAGGCAAGGTTACACTTGGAGATAACACCACTAGGAAGGTGGTAGGCACAGGTATGATTGGTGATTCAAAGAATTTTGTGATTGATAATGTTTTGCTTGTAGATGGACTGAAACACAACCTGCTGAGCATCAGTCAACTCTGCGACAAGGGATACAGCATCAAATTCCTGCCCACTGGCTGCATTTTAAGCTTAAATGATGAAGTTGTTTTGCAGGGGCAAAGGATCAACAACGTCTACAAGCTGGATGTAAGTAGCATCAAATCTGATAATTCAATTTGCTTAAAAACTGCTGCTGATGAGTCTTGGTTATGGCATAGGAGATTGTGTCATGCCAGTATGAAAACCCTTAGGAGAGTCACCCAAAAGGACTTAGTTAGAGGTGTGCCCAAGCTTAAGTTCACTAAGGATCACCTGTGTGGTGCCTGTCAGTTGGGGAAGCAAGTCCAGTCCTCTTTTCACTCAGTTAAGGACATTAGCACCTCTAGACCTTTAGAAGTTCTTCACATGGACCTCTTTGGACCCATTAGCACTGCCAGCTTAGGGGGGAGAGTCTATGGTTTTGTGATTGTTGATGATTATTCAAGGTTCACTTGGGTTAAGTTTTTGTCACACAAATCTGAGTCATTTGATGAGTTTAGATCTTTCTCTACTTGGATTCAGAAGAAGTTAGGATGTGAGATTATTACCATCCATAGTGATCACGGAGGGGAGTTTGAAAATGAAAGATTTGGAAGTTTTTGTGAGAATCATGGGATTAGTCACAATTTTTCAGCTCCTAGGACCCCTCAGCAGAACGGGGTAGCTGAAAGGAAGAACAGGACCTTGGTGGAAGCCGCTAGAGCCATGCTTGCCGAGTATTCACTTCCTAAATACTTTTGGGCTGAAGCGGTGAACACTGCCTGTTATGTGCTGAATAGGGTAAATGTGAGAGTCAAGCTGAACAAGACACCTTATGAGATCATTAAGGGTAGAACTCCAAATCTGTCCCACCTCCATGTCTTTGGCTGTAAGGTTTTCATTCTAAACAACGGGAAGTCACCCTTAGGAAAATTTGACCCCAAATCTGATGAAGGAGTGTTCTTAGGATATTCAAGTGTGGGGAAATCCTTTAGGGTGTTCAATAGGAGGACTTTGGTGGTGGAAGAAACAACCCATGTAGTGTTTGATGAATCTGATCCTAAGGAGTCTAGATCTGAAGTAGAAGATGAAGAGATTGTTGAGGTTACCCAAGGAGTTGGAAATACAAATTTGGAGGAAAGGGTAGAACCTCAAACCCCATTGCCTAGAGATTGGAGATATTCTTCGAGTCATCCTAAAGAACTGATCTTAGGAGACCCTTCTGAAGGTGTTAGGACTAGGCATGGACTTAGGAAGGAAGTAAACCATTCTGCCTTTATCTCAATGACTGAACCCACCAACATCAATCAAGCCTTGTCGGATGAGTTTTGGATTTTAGCTATGCAGGAAGAATTGAATCAATTTGTAAGGAATGATGTTTGGGAGTTAGTAGAAAGACCTAGAAACCAAAGTATTGTGGAAACCAAGTGGGTCTTTAAGAATAAGATGAATGATTCTGGTGTGGTGGTGAGAAATAAGGCAAGATTGGTGGCTAAGAGGTATAATCAGATAGAAGGGATAGATTTTGAGGAAACTTTTGCCCCTGTAGCTAGATTGGAAGCCATTAGAGTGCTACTAGCCTTTGCCTGTTATAAGGGATTTAAGCTGTTTCAAATGGATGTCAAGAGTGCCTTTTTAAATGGGGTAATTAAAGAAGATGTTTTTGTAGAACAACCCCCAGGTTTTGAGAGTTCCCAATATCCAAGTCATGTCTATAAATTAAAAAAGGCCTTATATGGATTGAAACAGGCACCAAGAGCTTGGTATGAGAGGCTTAGCACATTCCTGTTAGAAAGAGAGTTTGTTAAGGGGAGCGTAGACACCACCCTTTTTCTGAGGAGAATAGGAGATGACTTACTCATTGTCCAGATTTATGTTGATGATATAATTTTTGGATCTTCTGATAAATATTTATGTGATGAGTTTTCCAAAACAATGAGTAAGGAGTTTGAGATGAGTATGATGGGAGAATTGTCCTACTTTTTGGGGTTTAGCATAAGGCAAACAGATGATGGAACTTTTCTCAATCAATCAAAATACACTAAGGACATTTTGAAGAAATATGAAATGGACAAAGCCAAGCCAATCAATACTCCCATGCCCTCCTCAGTTCAGTTAGATAAGGATTCAAATGGAAAATCTGTTGATCAGAAGAAGTATAGAGGGATAATAGGTTCACTGCTTTACCTGACTGCTAGCCGACCCGATATCATGTTTAGTGTCTGTCTTTGTGCTAGGTTTTAGGCTGATCCTAAAGAGTCCCACCTGACTGCTGTTAAGAGAATTCTTAGATATCTTTTAGGGACCCCAAACCTAGGAATTTGGTACCCTAGGCACAGCACCTCTTTTGAGATCATTGGATATTCTGACTCTGACTTTGCGGGGTGTAGGGTGGATAGGAAGAGTACCTCTGGGACTTGTCAATTCATAGGACAGTCGTTAGTCTCCTGGTCCAGTAGAAAATAGAACTCAGTTGCACTTTCCACTGCTGAAGCTGAGTACATTGCCTTAGGAAGTTGTGTGGCCCAAGTTCTTTGGTTGAAGCAGCAAGTCTTGGATTTAAGAGTACCTGTTGGCACAATTTCTGTTCTGTGTGATAATACTAGTGCCATCTGTATCTCTAAGAATCCAATCCAACATTCAAGGACCAAACACATTGACATTAGGCATCACTTCATTAGGGACCATGTTACAAAAGGGGACATTGAGCTACACCACGTAGCAACTGAAAATCAGCTGGCTGACATATTCACTAAACCACTGGCCTTTGACTCATTCAGCATTTTGAGAACCAGATTAGGAGTGATTGATATAAATGCTTGATTCTGATGACTGCTGATTTATTATCTTTCTGATTGGTATTCTGATTTCTGTTAGTTAGGTTTAGTTTTTCTTTTGATTTCTGATTTCTGTTAGTTAGTTTTTGGCTTTGATTATTTACTTTCAGTTGATTTTATGTCTTTTGCTGATTTCTGTTTTAGCCTTATTGTTAGTTTGATTTAAGTATTTACTCTGATATGATTTTATACCTGTTTTTTTTATTATTATTCACTAGCTCATATCTTGCACTTACTGTTTTATGTTTTTCAAAATCTGATCACCGCTCACTACTTCTGATAATCTGAATTTCTGACTGGGAGTTTTTACCTTGTTTTGATTTGGAAGCTGGTAAGCAGTGATTGATTCCATTGAATCTGTTAAAGGGAAGAAACATTGATGATTGTTTCTCTTCCTCTAACTCCTTTACTGGTGTATGGTTTCTTTTGGATAAAAATCTTCTTCAAAATTAAAATGTTAGTTTTTTGAAATAGAGATTATTTTATCTTCCTACAGTAATCTGCCTCATATCAATAGTGTTTTTCAAAGTCTTGAGTCATTAGTTTGATTTTCTAAAACCAAGTGATTGCATTTATCATATGATGTGTGGTTTTTTGTTTTGTGAATCATTCTTCCCTACCGTGGAGAGTCTTCTCCTATGTCTGGAAGATAGATTCACAGCTGAGACTCTTTAATGATTATGAAAAGGAGAAAGCTTACAAAAGATGCGCAGTGCGCCAACCAAATTGAAAAAGAGGCATAAAATGAGCCCAAAACTGAAAAGATGCGAAAATGCCAAATACACAAAGTGTATCAAAAAATCAAAAGATGCGCAGTGCACCAAATAAGTTGAAAAAAAAGAGGCACAAAATGAGCCCAACCTAAGCTTTCTTCTCTTTCAGATCTTTAAATGTCTTAGAAAAAAACTCGTGTGTCACTTAATACGTTCAAAAAGCTTGAGTTTGAAAATCTTGATTTCTGATTTTTTACTTTGTAACACTATTATATCAGATATTTTTCTGGAACGAGGCTTGAAAGGATCTCTTTTCAAATCTAATGTCTTTTCTTCTGAATCGGATTTTTATTTTGAAAGAGGTTTACATCGATAAGGTGCCCGGGGTCGGAGTTACGAAAGTCGATTTTTTCAACCTTTTCTGGATTTCAGCGTTGTCAATCGTTCTCTTATTGGTTTTTGAATATAAAATCAAAGAAAAATTCTAATTTACTCGAGCAGATTGATCAAAAAAAAAAAAAAAAAAACCTTGCTTTTTCATGTTTTTTTTTCCCTCTGTGAGTTTCTTTTTTTTTTTTTGTGTGGCATTTTGATTTACATAATTGTGTTTTTGGAATCCTGATTGGTCATCTTCATCATCCATCTTGTTCTGTTTTCTTCACATCGTCCTGGACGATCCACATATCGTCCTGGACGATCCACTCCGTCCTGGACGATCTAAACATCGTCCTGGACGATTCGTTCAGAATCGCCCCTTCACTGCTCCAGCTGCTGAAGAATTCCAATTATTGGTGATCGTCCCGGACGATACTCACATTGTCCTGGACGATATGATCCATATCCTCCTGATCTGATCAAACGGCTGAGATTGCGCCAATTATTGCCCATCGTCCCGGACGATCCCCTTATCGTCCCGGACGATCCACCTGTCAAGCCGCTGGACGATTTAAATTCGGCCCATCCGACATATTTATTGTAAATCGTCCTGGATGATCCACCTAATCGTCCGGGATGATACCTTTTCGTCAACGGTCGTCCAGCTGACTCCTCGGGACGATCGCCTGTGTCTAATCGTCCCGGACGATATCTGATCGTCCTGGACGATCGGACCGCCTTTTTGACCAATCGCACAGGACGACATAAATGTCCCGATCGTCCCGGACGATGTCTCGATCGTACGGGACGATCAGTCCGTTTTCTTTATAAACAGCAGATTTCTTGAGTTTTTTTCACACCGGTTTTCTCCACTCCACCTCTCCTCCTTACTCTCTCAAATCCTCATGGCTGGTGGCAAGCGTTCCCGTCAGAAGGGTGCCAGTTCGTCCCGGGGACATGTAGATCCTCGCTTCCCGAATGCCGCCGATCAGGCGGCTTTCGAATGCTATCATAATGTAGGTATCACGCCCTCCAAGATTGTCTATCCACGCACTCTCACGTATCCCGTTTTAGACTTGTTCGCACACACCTCGCTCACCTTCATTCTGACCTTAGCCTTTCCCTTCAATCTGGAACTCCTTCGCATCTTCTTTGCCAACTTGCGCATTTCCGCGGACTATTCCACTCTTCGCTCCTACGTAAATCAACGCCCCGTGGAACTCACGACCCATGATTTTCACAATATCCTCAACTTGTCTATCACTGGCGACAAGATCCACACGATCATCACCGATCCTGACTATGATTAGAGTGTTGCCAATCACTTCCTTCGCAATACCAACGCACCCTATCACGACAATGCTTGCACTTCCCTTCTCAAGGACGCCCGGACCATTCAGCACGTCCTTCGTTCCTCCGTCATTCCAAAGGCGGGGGATCGGATTCACATTACCCCGCTTCTGTCCTTGACCACCTACTACATCATGGCTTGTCGAGAATTTAATGCCTCTGATTTGATCATCCGATACATAGAACATCTCACCACCATTAGAGATCCGGGCCACAGGCGTCGCCCAAATCTAGCTTTAGGTCATCTCATTCACTATGCCTTAGAGACAAAATATGACCTTCAGAATCCTGTCCCTCCTGATGTCCCTCCTTCCTTCTTCACAAACAACTCATTCCACGTCCTACACAGCACCCGCCTACATCCGGAACCTGCCCCGGATGTTGAGGAAGAAGATGAAGAGGCTGCTCCAGTTCCTGCTGCACCAGAGGCACCTGCACCCCTTCGCATTGCCTCTCCCCTTGACCACCTGGTGCAGCGCTTCGACCAGTGGGAGGCCCGTTTTGACTCCTACGTGGTTGCCCAGGAGCAGCAGCACAACGAGGACCTCCAACGCTTCGCGGACTATGCTGCGCAGCAGCAGCAGCAGCACGACCAGGACATGGCCTGGTTTGGAGCTCACTTTCAGGCCATTCACCATTACCTCAATCCTCCACCACCGCCTCCTCCTTCCGATCAGGATCCACCTCTGTTTTAGTTTCCTGCTTTTGTAGTTGTTCCATGTTATGTTTTATTTCAGTGTTCTGTTTTTCCCTCCTCCTTTTTGTGATGTCAAAAGGGGGAGTCAGTTGTAGTCGTGTCGTGTCTGTTTCTATTTTCTATTTCATGTTTTCTGTATTGTTTGAGCTGTTAAATGAAAATTAAAAAAAAAATGTTTGTTTTGTTTGATCTGTTAGTTTACCTTTGTTTTCAGACTAATTTACAAATGTTTGCCATCATCAAAAAGGGGGAGATTGTTGCAAATCTGGTTTTGATGATGACAAACATGTTTCCAGTGTGTTTTGCTTGGCTAATATGTTTCAGGCACAAAAGACCGCGAGCCACTCAAGCCAACTCAAGATCGGGTCCAAGTGTGTCAAATGTATGATTTTTCTTTTTATTGAGTCAATTGTAATGTAACTGATTCCCTAGCTAAGTAACCTTGCACACACACACTCAGAGGGAGAGATTGAGTGATTAGAGTTTCTGTTGCAATTTTGTTCAGATCGTCCTGGACGATATCCACATCGTCCTGGACGATCCAGTTAAAACAGAAACCCTAATTAGGGCGACTAAGTTAAGAAGGACTGATTGAGCCGATCGTCCTGGACGATCTATGGATCGTACGGGACGATATTCCCAAATCAGAAATTCTCAGCCGCCAGATTAAGTTAGGCAAGTTTTATTTTAAGTATTTTGGTCTGATCGTCCCGGACGATACGTGTATCGTCCTGGACGATTCACTACAATCATGCCTAAATTAGTCTGGTAATTAAGGAAAGTGATTAATGTTTAATTGATACGATCACATCGTCCTGGACGATCGCAGGATCGTCCCGGACGATCGTGATCGTCTTGTGCATTTCAGCTGTACGTCCAGAACTATGTACAGGACGATTTGGGGCCTTTTTGAACTAATCGTACCGGACGATTAACCTATCGTACGGGACGATCAAGTCATTTTTTGGTCGTCCAGCACAGATTTCTCTGGACGACCCGAACTGTCTTCTGGACGATTTCCTTCAATTTGAACTAATCGTCCCGGACGATCGCAGGATCGTACGGGACGATCTGAACAACTTTTTCTACTGATCGTCCAGAAGAGCCAGATCGTCCAGGCTGAAACAGCTGAATTTAAACTGATCGTACAGGACGATCTACCGATCGTCCTGGACGATCTTGGCCGACAAGTTGAGATTTAGGGCAAGTTTTAAGCCCTCCTTTAAAAGAACTTTTTCCTAGATTTGGAAAAAATCTTTTGCTGCCTTCCTTCCCTGAGAAACCCTAGAGAGAAGAGAGAGTTGGGAGAGAGAGAAGAGATCTTGTGAGGGGGAGTTAGTGAGGGATTCCCTAAGGTTGCTCCAAGCACGGATCAGAGTCGTCTTCTCCGCTCGTCGTCTGTCGTCTAGTCTGTGTTCTTCGTGGGAGGATCGTTCGCAAGAAGATCCGGGGTTCTCTGCCCGCTTCAGGTGGAAGCAAAAGGAGTTCGAAGGTTCTCTGCCTGCTTCAGGAGGAAGCGAAAGGAGGTCAGGTTCTCTGCCTCACCGTGTGGTGAAAAGGAGGTATTTTGTACAGGCTTCTCCGCCTTGCTGTGGGAGCAAAAGGAGAGTCACTTTCGTTTAGTGCAATACCCGGAGGGGAGGCTCCGGGGAGTGGACGTAGGTCAAGTTGACCGAACCACTATAAAATCTGGTTTGCTTTTCTGATTCAGTTTTGCACTTTACTTTTCAATATAAACTGCTTGGGTGATTATCGTTGGTTGATCTTTTCGTTATTGTTTACTTGTTTCCGCTGCTAAGTATCGAAAAGATTTTTGTTGTTATCGTGAAATTTTTAAATAACCAATTCACCCCCCCTCTTGGTTAGCCTCGGGACTAGTTCAGTAGGGCTTAACATCCCTTTCGAACTTTCAGATATCACTCTATTTTTGAAAAGAATTGGAAAAGATATACTCATTGTTCAAATATATGTGGATGACATCATTTTTGGATCAACTGATAAAGCTTTATGTGATGAATTTTCAAAGACAATGAGTAGTAAATTTGAGTTGAGTTTAATCGGTGATTTGAGTTATTTTCTTGTCTTTAGCATAAAGCAAAATGAGGAAGGAACTATTCTTTGTCAATCTAAATATGTTAAGGAAATCCTTAAAAAGTATGAAATGGATAATGCTAAACCAGTAACTACACCCATGAGTTCCTCAGTCCTATTAGATAAGGATCCTAAGGGAAAATCTGTTAATCAAAAGAAGTTTAGAGGAATAATTGGATCTTTGCTTTATTTGACTGCTAGCAGATCTGACATCATGTTTAGTGTTTGCTTATGTTTTAGATTTCAAGCTGATCCAAAAGAATCACATTTGACAACAGTAAAAAGGATCTTAAGATATCTTTTGGGAACTCCAAATTTAGGAATTTGGTATCCTAAGAATAATTCTTCTTTTAAAATTATTAGATACTCAGATTCAAATTTTGCAGGCTGTAGGGTGGATAGGAAAAGTACTTATGAGACATGTCAATTCATTGGAAATTCATTAGTATCTTAGTCCAGTAGAAAATAAAATTTAGTAGCACTTTCTACAGCTGAAGCAGAATACATTACCTTAGGGAGTTGTGTAGCACAGGTGGTTTGGTTGAAATAATAATTGAGTGACTTAGGATTTGTAGTTGGCACCATTCCAATATTTTGTGATAACACTAGTGCCATTTGTATTTCAAAGAAACCTATTCAACATTTTAGAACTAAGAATATTGACATAAGGCATCATTTTATAAGAGATCATGTAGCGAAAGGGGAAATTGAACTATATCATGTCGCTACTAAAGATCAGCTTGCAGATATTTTCATAAAACCCTTAGCCTTTGACATATTTAGCATGTTAAGGACAAGGCTAGGTGTGATAGATCTTAATGCTTAATTGAAAATTCTACAAATGTACTTTTATCTGCATTTGTTAGTTTGTTCATTGGATGTGTTTTTATTTTCTAGTGTTTTATATTTAAAAAAAAAAGAAAGGAAAAATAAAAAATTTCTGTTGTGTTTTTGGTTCCTTGATTGAATATTGAAAACATATAAGTTTTGAAGTGATAGGAGTTTATTGTGTCTATTTGAACTGTACGATATCGTATCGTACTGTACGATTACATCATTGTACATATACTTCATCTGTATGAATTGGGAGGAAGCACGATTAGTATCAGTTATTATTGGTGTTCGTACGTACGAATACGTCATTCGTCTGTACGATCCACATGTCATTTTGCATGAGGGACGAACCTAACCGTCGCCTGAACGACCTTTAATTTTATGATCGTCCCGGATGAACACGTCATTGTCTGTATGATCAGGAAGTTAAAAAACCTGTACGAAAGGATGCCTCGGGACGAGTAGTTTACGAAAAACTATTTCATTTTGTCTGCTTTCGTTCGTCCCGGATGTATTGTACGAAACCAATTCGTACTATACGATTTCAAACTTTTTCTATATAAAGGTGGGTCATTTTCTTTCATTTCACTTTCTATCTAGAACCTTTTAGATCCTTGAGAGAAGATGTCGGGCAATGGAAAGAGAGCTCCTGTTGCTAGGGGTCCTGCTTCTAGAAGGAATGGTGATGAGAACTTCTTAAGTGAGGAGAATGAGGAAGCATACCTTGGGTATGTTGCGTCTAATGTTACTCCTTCCCGTATACTATTGCAGGAAAACATTCACTTTTCTGTTATGCCCCTTTTTGACTCCACCTAACTATCTTTTCTGCTGACTTTAATCTATGCTTATAATAAGGATCTGTTTCATGTCTTCCTCGCCAATATGACCTTTAATGAAAATCACTCTATCATTTCCTCATTTGTCCTTAAGCAAAAAGTAATAATAACCAAGGAGGATCTAGGGGAATATATTCATCTGAGAACCTATGGGACTAGGGCTCACTCTTTCTCCACTAGACCAGAAAATGGTTGGTCTGAAGTAAACCAACTTCTTAGAAGTTTAACCACACCCAACCATGTCTCCCGGGTAGATTCCTTGAACCAAAATGCACGAATCATTCAGCATGTGCTTAGGACATCTATCATTCCTAAAGCAGGAGATTGGATTAATATGACCCCACTTCTTTCTTCAACTACCTTTCTTATTATGACTGGCCAACCTATAGATGAAGCCCAATTAATCTTAGACTATATCTACTATCTTTCTGATATTGGTATGGCTAGTGTGAAAAGGAAGAAAAACATTGCTTTAGGACATATTGTGTGCTACATCCTAGAGAAGAAATACAACCTAATTCATCCATCTGGTCTTTCTGAACTCCCACTGTACTTCACTGATGCTTCCTTTTGAGCGTTATTTGGGAAAGAAGGTTTTACTGATAGCTCAGATGATGAGCCTCCTTCTACTTCTGCTCCTTCAGCTGCACCCCCAACTGCATCTGGACCATCTCAGGATTTCTATCAAAACATGGTCCAACATTTTGAGAGGATGAATCAAAGGTTTAATGACATGGAGGCGCATCTGAAGAGACAAGATGATCAGTACAATGTGGATAAAGTCTGTGTTAGGGATCAGTTTGATGCTGTAAATACTAATATTGCTATGCTAAATAGCTACTTTGTGCTGTTTGGCCATCAGCCACCTCCTCCAGATCAAGGTCCCTCTGATTTTTAGTATTTCTTTTGTTTGGCTTGGATGGATGTATTTGTAGTTTGTCTTTGCTGTTCTTTGTTATGTGTTTTGTTCGTTGATGAGATGTATGAGGGTATTAGCAAGTTTATTTTTTTTCTATGTGCTGCTCTAGAAAACTTGCTATTGTGATTGTTGTATCAGTTATTCTATGATGTATCTTGAATCTTTATGAATGAGCAATGTTGTAGTGCTTTGGTGTATATCTTTTATGTATTTTAACTGAAAATTTTTCCTACACTAACTCACCTGATCGTAGTTGATCAGCTTTCTAAAATGTGAATAGAAAATTTATTACAATAAAAACTTTGTGCATAAAATTAAATTCTCAAAATATTTAGATTTCATTATGATTTGGTGTTAGATTAGAAAATCTTACTTTATCCTAATTTAGACTTGCATTACTTAGCCTAAATCATTGTATAATTGATGTCTTAATATTACTTAAAATTTCTATATCATGGTGTTCATTATTATAAAAGTGATCAAGAGATAGTGTTGTTGGAAAGAATCTTACATTCAAAGCAAAGCTTGAAAAGATGCACAAAATGTGCCATACAGTAAAAGATGCGCAATGTCGCCAAATGAAACACACAATGTGTGTTATCCCATAAAAGATACGCAATATCGCCAAATTTGACAAGAGACACAAAATTAGCCCAAATTATAAAAAAGATGCGCAATGTCCCCAATTGTTCTTTCCTTTAACATCTTCTCCAAATTTACCAATCAATCATTGTCACTTTTGATTTAGAATTTTTTTTAATCTTATTTCATCTTCTGTGCAATTGTTGTGGTTACTTAATCTGTCTTATACTTTAATATCATAGATCAACTTTTCTTCTCCTCATTATTGTATGCAATCTAAATCTTTTTAAGTTTTTACTTGCTACATGTGATTTTTAAATTGTAGTCAATAATTCTTTCACATTTTTCAAATCCTCAACTCTTTTGAGTATCTTCCCTTTTTGTTGTTGTCAAAAGGGGGAGTGTTGTATTATTTTTGTTGTGTATTTTTTTTATGTATGTGTACTTGTACATTTGCTTCTTGTGTATGTGTGCATGTACATGCTTCTTGTCTTGTGTATTTGCTTGTGTGTGTGTATTTGCTTTTACATTTTATACTCTTCCCTTGTGTATTTCATGTTAGATCCTCTAACCTCTTATTCCCTTGTGTCATTTAGGGTTTAGGGGGAGCTTAGGAGATCAATTTTTTTTGGGGGAGCGTATATTTGTGGACGAAAGTGAGAGCTGAGAGCTTAGGAGATCTTTTTTTTTCCAAATAATAATTATTTTGCCATCATCAAAAAGAGGGAGATTATTATGATTTGGGTACATTTGTTTGTTCAAGAAAATTCTAATCCAAGTTTTATTTTTGATGATTTACAAAAGTTTATTATTTGTTTTATTCTTCTCCTAACAATTATTTGAGTTTTGTTGTGTGTACTAAAGTATTTTTCAGTAAATTCACACTTTAGATTACTGAAGACCTCAAGTTCACTTGTCTATTATAAATAAAGTCTGTAAATTTTCTTTTTCTTGAGTATGAGAGAGTGTGATTGTAAGTTGGATAACTGTGCACACACAGACAATGGGGGAGTAAAAAGTTTAAATTTTTTAAATTGATACAGTACGATTTGATATCGTACGGAATGATCTGTAGAATATGTCCTCCAGAAAAGAACCCATCTGCTAAGAAATTTTTTTAAGGCATGTTCGTACAGTACGAATACTATTCGTACATGAGTTTTTGCTGTACGAACTGCTCAAAATTGGGTTCGTCCAATGGTTCGTACGGAACGAACAGTTCGGATGAAGCGCTCTGTTCGATTCGTCCAAGGGTTCATACGGCACGAACTGATCCGAGAAAGCGCTCTGTTCGATTCATCCAAGAGTTCGTACGGGACGAACTAATCAGATGAAGCGCTCTGTTCGATTCGTCCAATGGTTCGTACGGGATGAACAGTTCGGACGAAGCACTCTGTGATTCGTCTAGGAGTTCGTACAGGACGATATGTTCGTACGAAGCTCTCTATTTGAATCGTCTCATTTTTTGTACGGGACAGATTGTTCAATATTTTTGAACTATTGGTATAGTACGATCGTTGATCGTACGGGACGATCGGCACAGACTAAACTTGAAATTTCAATTTTTGGACGATTTTTCCAGTCCTAAGTATATAAATGACTCAAAACTGACTGAAGGAAAGATCCTTCTGTGAAAATTCTTTTGAGAAGTGAAAGGAGAGTGATAGGGAGAGTGTTTGGGAGTGAGTATTTAGAGATCTTTCAAGAGAGAATTGTGAGGGGATTCACAAGGTTATCTATTTGAGAGGATTTCTTTTACTTGTTTTTCAAACATCTTCCTAGTTCCTTGAAGACTTTTACAAGAGCATTGTTCGAGAGGATTCCGGTTCTCTGCCGCACTTGGAGGGTGAAAAGGAAGACGGTTCTCTGCCGCATTTGGAGAGTGAAAAGGATGACGGTTCTCTGCCGCACTTGGAGAGTGAAAAGGATGACGGTTCTCTACCGCACTTGGAGGGTGAAAAGGATGACGGTTCTCTGCCATATCGGGGTTGTTGGAAGAGAGTTTGTAAAGGCTTCTCCGCCTTACTGTGGGGGCAAAAGGAGAAACACTTGAGTTTAGTGTAATACCTAGAGAAGGACTCTCTAGGGAGTGGATGTAGGTCGTGTTTGACCGACCACTATAAATTCTGGTGTTTTCTGTTCACTATTTATTTTCTGCATTTTTATTTTTCTGTAGTTTATTTTCTTTGTGGTTGAATGTCTGTGTTTAACGAAAGAGCAAAATTATCTCTGTTTGTACAGTACGAAGTTAGATCGTACTGTACGATTAGCTTTAAAATTTTCCAAAATATCAAGAGTAATTTTTAAATGGACCAATTCACCCCCCTCTTGGTTAGCCTAGGGACGTGAGCAATAGGTCTAACAACCTATTCGCACTTTCATAGGAGACGACAAAACTCACTCTCCATAATAAGGAAGAATAATTCACAAAACAAAAACCATACATCGTATGATAAGTGCAATCACTTAGTTTAGAAAATCATAATAATGACTCAAGAATTTAAAAATACTATTCATATGAGGTAGATTACTGTAGGAAGATAAAATAAATCTCTATTTCAAAAACTAATATTTTAATTTTGAAGAAGAATTTTATCCAAAAGAAATAATACACCAGTAAATGAGTTAGAGGAAGAGAAATAATCATCAATATTTCTTCCCTTTAATAGATCCAGTGGAATCAATCACTGCTTACCAGCTTCCAAAAAAAATAGGGCAAAACTCTCAGTCAGAAATTCAGTTTATCAGCAGTAGTGAGCAGTGATTTGATTTTGAAAGAGATAAAACAGTAAACAAAAGAGGTGAACCAGTAAATAAAAATAGGTAAAAATCACATCAAAATAAATACTCATGTCAAACCGACACCTAGGCTAAAACAGACATCAGCAGAAAAACAAAAAAAATAACAGAAAATAGAAAATCAAATCAAACAGCTAACTAACAAAAATAAAATAAAAAAATAGACAAATCAGAAATCAGTATTCATCAGAATCAAGCATTTATACCAATCACTCCTAATCTGGTCCTCAAAATGCTGAATGAGTCAAAGGCCAGTGGTTTAGTAAATATGTCAGCCAGCTGATTTTCAATTGCTACATGATGTAGCTCAATGTCCCCTTTCGTAACATGGTCCCTAATGAAGTGATGCCTTATATCAATGTGTTTGGTTCTAGAATGTTGGATTGAATTCTTAGAAATGTAAATGGCACTAGTATTATCACACAGAACAGAAATTGTGCCCACAGATAATCCTAAATCCAAGACTTGTTGTTTCAACCAAAGAACTTGGGCCACACAACTTCCTAAGGTAATGTACTCAGCTTCAGCAGTGGAAAGTGCAACTGAGTTCTTTTTTCTACTGAACCAGGAGACTAAAGACTGTCCTATGAATTAACAAGTGCTAGAAGTGCTCTTTCTATCCACCCTACACCCTGCAAAGTCAGAATCAGAATATCCAATAATTTTAAAGAGGTGCTATGCCTAGGATACCAGATTAATAGGTTTGGGGTCCCTAAAAGATATCTAAAATTTCTCTTAACAACAGTCAGGTAGGACTCTTTAGTATCAGCCTGAAACATAGCACAAAGATAAACACTAAACACGATATCAGGTCGACTAGCAGTCAGGTAAAGCAGTAATCTAATTATTCCTGTATACTTCTTCTGATCAACAGATTTTTTACTTGAATCCTTATCTAACTGAATAGAGGAGCTCATGGGAGTGTTGATTGGCTTAGCTTTGTCCATTTCATATTTCTTCAAAATGTTCTTAGTGTATTTAGATTGATTTAGAAAGGTTCCATCATCCATTTGCCTTATGCTAAATCCCAAAAAGTAGGACAATTCTTCCATCATACTCATCTCAAACTCCTTACTCATTATTTTAAAAAACTCATTACATAAATATTTATCAAAAGATCCAAAAATTATATCATCAACATAGATCTAGATAATGAGTAATTCATCCTCTATTCTCCTCAGAAAAAGGGTGGTATCTACGCTCCCCTTAAAACTCTCTTTCTAACAGGAATGTGCTAAGCCTCTCATACCAAGCTCTGGGTGCCAGTTTCAATCCATGTAAAGCCTTTTTTAATTTGTAAACATGATTTGGATATTGGGAACTCTCAAAACCTGAGGGTTGTTCTATAAAAACATCCTCTTTTATTACCCCATTTAAAAAGGCACTCTTGACATCCATTTGAAACAGCTTAAATCCCTTATAACAGGTAAAGGTTAGTAGCACTCTAATGTCTTCCAATCTAGCTACAGGGGAAAGGTCTCCTCAAAATCAATCCCTTCAATCTGATTATACCCCTTAGCCACCAATCTTGCCTTATTCCTAACCACCACACCAGAATCATTCATCTTATTCTTAAAGACCCACTTGGTTCCCACTATACTTTGACTCTTAGGTCTTTCTACTAGCTCCCAAACATCGTTCCTTACAAATTGATTCAATTCCTCTTGCATAGCTAAGATCCAAAACTCATCAGACAGGGCTTGATTGATGTTGGTGGGTTTAGTCATTGAGATAAAGGCATAGTGGTTTACTTCCTTCCTGAGTCTATGCCTAGTCCTAACACCTTCAGAAGGGTCTCCTAAGATCAGTTCTTTAGGATGAATCGAAGAATATCTCCAATCTCTAGGCAATGTGGTTTGAGGTTCTACCGTTTCCTCTAAATTTGTATTTTCAACCCCTTGGGTAATCTCCTCTACCTCTTCTTCTTTCTTAACTCTAGTCACCTTAGGGTCAAATTCATCAAACACCACATGAGTTGTCTCTTCCACCACCAAAGTCCTCTTATTGAACACCCTAAACGATTTTCCCACACTAGAATAGCCTAAGAGCACTCCTTCATCAGTTTTCGGGTCAAACTTTCCTAAGGATGATTTCCCGTTGTTCAGAATGAAAACCTTACAGCCAAAGACATGGAGGTGGGACAGGTTTAAAGTTCTACTCTTGATGATCTCATAAGGTGTTTTGTTCAGATTTGATCTAACATTCACCCTATTCAGCACATAACAGGCAGTGTTCACTACTTCAGCCCAAAAGTATTTTGGAAGTGAATACTCAGCAAGCATGGCTCTAGCGGCTTCCACTAAGGTCCTGTTCTTCCTTTCAACTACCCCGTTCTTCTGAGGGGTCCTAGGAGTTAAAAAATTGTGACTAATCCCTTTCTCCTCACAGAAACTTTCAAACTTTACATTTTCAAACTCTCCACCATGATCACTATGAATAGTCAAGATCTCATAACCTAACTTCCTCTGAATCCAAGTGGATAAGGATTTAAATTCATCAAATGACTCAGATTTATGTGACAAAAATTTAATCCAAATGAACCTCGAGTAGTCATCAATAATCACGAAGCCATAGACTTTCCCCCTAATCTTGCAGTGCTAATGGGTCCAAAGAGATCCATGTGAAGAACTTCTAAAGGTCTAGAGGTGCTAATATCCTTAACAGAGTGAAAGGAGGACTGGACTTGCTTCCCTAATTGACAGGCATCACACAGGTGATCCATAGTGAACTTAAGCTTTGGGACACCTCTAACTAAGTCCTTTTGGGTGACTCTCCTAAGGTTTTTCTTACTAGCATGACACAATCTCTTATGCCACAACCAAGACTCATTACCAGCAGTTTTTAAGCAAATTAAATTTTCAGCTTTAATGCAACTTACATTCAGCTTGTAGACATTGTTGATCCTTTGTCCCTGCAAAATAACTTTGTCATTTAAGCTTAAAATGCAGCAAGTGGGTAGGAATTTGATGTTGTATCCTTTGTCACAGAGTTGACTGATGCTCAACAGGTTGTGTTTCAGTCCATCTACAAGCAAAACATTGTCAATCATAAAATTCCTTGAATCACTAATTATACTTGAACCTACAACCTTCCTGGTGGTGTTATCTCCAAGTGTAACCTTGCCTCCAACCCTGGCCTCCAGTAAAATAAACTGATTTGCATCTCCAGTCATGTGCCTTGAACATCTGTTGTCCAGGTACCACATGCTCTCATGAGGACTTGTGTGAGAGTACACCTAGAAAATTATCAAACGTCAGATTAAGGAACCCAAACAAGTTTTGGTTCCTTCTTATGAAAAGAAGAATGCAATGCATGTGTGATGTGCTGTGGAACAGGTAGTTTGGGCCTCCACACCCAATGTGTACTACGGTGAACAGTGCAGGTGTGAGAAATGTGTCCTAACATGCCACATGAAAAATATTTAACACCAGGAAAAGGGTTAACTAATCTACGTGGGTGATAGTGCCTCTTCCTAGGTTTGTGTGAAACATGCTTTGATGATTTTGAACCAGATTCTACAAAAGGTGGAGGTGCATAAAATTATCTAAAGTAGGAGGTGTTTCATTTTTCTCAAAAGCACTAATTTTAACTTTCAGAAATTCATTCTCCTTGTTAAGACTTGCAATTTCAAATTTCAATGCACCATTGCTACTCTCCACTTCACATGCCATGTTGTCTAATTCTTTAAAAGCTCTTTCTAAATCAACATGCGTGGTTTTTAATGAAACATGCTCAGTAACTAAATCATAATATTTTTTGTTCAATTTATCAAACTCATCAAGTAAAGACATGTGATTGCAATCAATAGTAGAATGATCTTTGATTAAAATTTCATACTCTTTTTGTAACTTTAGAAGTTCTAGTTTCAGGCTAGCATGAGTTTTCTTGAGCTTCCTATACGATGCATGAATTCTTTCAGATATTTTAAATAGTTGATCGTAAGTAAACTCACATACCTCTTCCTGGTCAGACTGACTAGGATAATCATGCGCCATCAGACACAAGTTTATTTCCTCCTCTTCAGCTTCAGCCTCAAAGGAGTCGGATGCAGAATCTGCCCAGAACACCTTCTGAATCTGTTTCTTATCCTTTCTAAACTTGTGATTCTCCTCACCCTTCTCCTTACTTAGGTGAGCTTTAAGTGTAGGACAATCAGCCTTAATGTGTCCAGGCTTCCTGCATTCAAAACAAACAGTATTAGATGAACGCTTAAAATTTTTTTTGGACTTACCCTTGTTCCACTTCTGAAAGTTCTTATGTTTTTTCTTAGAAAGCTTTTGAATTGCCCAGTGATCAAGTCAACGTCATCGCTATCAAACTCGGAAGAACTAGTATCACTCTCGTTGGCCTTCAGTGCCACTATTTTCTCCTTCTTCTTCTCACCTGCATCAAGCTGTCTTTGGTTCACCCCTTGCTCGTAAGCAATGAGTGATCCAAGTAAGCTATCAATAGAGTAAGTATTCAAATCTTTAGACTCAGTGATTGCAGTTATCTTAGCATCATCTGAAGAAGGTAAGCATCTAAGAATTTTGTTCACTCTTTCATAGTTTGTAAGTTCTCTTCCTAAGGCATACAAAGAAGTGACGATTTGAGTGAACCTCGTATACATTTCAGAAATAGATTCAGTAGGTTTCATGCAAAAAAGTTTGTAGTCATGAAGCAAAATGTTTAACCTAGACTATTTGACTTCAGTTGTACCTTCATAAGTGATGCACAATCTATCCCAAATTTCTTTGCCAGTTGTACAGGTAGAAACACGCATGTAATCATCAGATTTTAAAGCACAGAAAAAATAATTCAAACATTTTGCATTCAGTTGGGCTAAGTCATAATCATCAAATGTCCAATCAGTGAAAGGCATTTCAGTTTTAACATTGTTAATCATTCTAAAAGGTGGTTCGTATCCATCCTTAACAAGCATCCACATACGATAATCAATTAATTGAAGAAAAGTGGACATGCGAGTATTCCAAAAATCAAAAGAAATGTTATCAAACAATGGCGGTCGTGTGATTGAATAACCTTCAGCAGTATTGTAATTACCAAAGTTAGCCATGGATCAAATTCTAAAGTTTTTCAAAACTAGATTTTATGAATCCCGCTCTGATACCACTTGAAAGTTCGATAGGGATGTTAAGCCCTAATGAACTAGTCCCGAGGCTAACTAAGAGGGGGGGTGAATTGGTTATTTAAAAATTTGATAATAATAATGACAATCTTTTCTATGATATGTAGTGAAATAAGTAAATACTCAAATGAAAAGATTAAACACAGATTTCACCCAAGCAGATAATCACAGAAAACTAAAGTGCAAAAAATAATTAGAAAGAACACACCAAATTTATAGTGGTTCGGTCAACTTGACCTACGTCCACTCCACAGAGCCTCCCCTCCGGGTATTGCACTAACTCAAAGTGTCTCTGCTTCTGCTCCCACAGCAAGGCGGAGAAGCCTGTACAAAAAACTCCTTTCCACCGACACGGTGAGGCAGAGAACCTAACCTCCTTTCGCTTCCTCCTGAAGAAGATAGAGAACCTTGGACTCCTTTCACTTCCTCCTGAAGCAGGCAGAGAACCTGAACTCCTTTCGCTTCCTCCTGAAGCGGGCAGAGAACCCGGATCTTCTTGCAAATGATCCTCCCACAAAGAACACTGACAGGACGAGAGACGATGAACGGAGAAGATGACTCTGATCCTTTCTTGGTGCAACCTTTGTGAATCCCTCACAAACTCCCCCTCATAAGATCCTCTCTCTCTCTCTCCTGAACTCTCTCTCTCTCTAGGGTTTCTCTGTAAAGGAAAGTGGCAAAAGATTTTTCTTGTTGAAAGAAAAAGATCTTTTATAGGAGGACTCAAAATTTGCTGTAAATCTCAACTGGTCGGCCTAGATTGTCCAGGATGATCAATAGATCATCCTATATAATCAGTTCAAAATTAGCTGTTTCAGCCTGGATGATCTAGCTCTTCTGGACGATCAGTGGAAAAAGTTATTCTGATTGTCCCGTATGATTCGTCGATCATCTGGGATGATTAGTGTAAATTCAGAAATTTCATCCAGAAGACCTCTCGGATCGTCTAGAGAAAATTGTGCTGGACGACCTAAAAATGACTTGATCGTCCAGGATGATAGGGATATCGTCCTGTACGATTAGTTTAAAAAGTGCACAAATCGTCCTGATCACCGCTCTGGACGTACAACTGAAACACACTAGACGATCATGATCGTCCTGTATGATCCTACGATCGTCCCAGACGATTGATCGTATCAATTAAATATTAATTACTTTCCTTAGTTACTAGACTAATTTAGGCATGATTATACTGTATCGTCTAGGACGATACAAGTATTGTCCGGGATGATCAGACTAAATATCTTAAAATAAAAACTTGCCTAACTTGATCTAGCGGCTAAGAATTTCTGATTTTAACCTATCGTCCCATACGATCTTAGGATCATCCAGGACGATCGGCTTAATCAGACAAACTTAACTTGGTCGCCCTAATTAGGGTTTCTATTTTAGCTTGATCATCTAGGACGATGTGAATATCGTCCAGGATGATATGAACAAAAGAATGAACAGAAACTCTAATTCACTCAAGCTCTCCCCTTGAGTGTGTGTGTGCAAAGTTACTTAGCTAGGGGATCAGTTACATTACAATTGACTCAAGAAAAGAAAAATAGTCCACGTAGACACACTTGGACCCGATCTTGAGTTAGCTTGAGTTGCTTTTGATCTTTTGTACCTGAAATGAGTTAGCCAAGCAAAACATAATACAAACATGTTTGTTATCATCAAAACTTGTACTTTTTGAAACAAGATTTGCAACAAAAATAGGCATAGGCTAGTAATACCCTTATCGCTTCAAGTCTGACTACAGGGCCAAAAGTTTCTTCAAAATCAATTCCTTCTATTTGATTATATCCCTTGGCCACCAATCTTGTCTTGTTTCTAATCACAACACCTGAATCATTCATTTTATTTTTGAACACCCACTTAGTTCCAATAATACTTTGATCCTTTGGCCTTTCAATTAATTCCCAAACATCATTTCTAACAAACTGATTCAATTCTTCTTGCATGGCATAAATCTAAAATTTATCCTAAAGTGCTTAATTTATATTAGTGGGTTCAATCATTGATATAAAGGCAGAATGATTCACTTCTTTGCTAAGTCCATGCCTAGTTCTAACACCCTCACTTGGTTCACCTAAAATTATTTCTTTAGGGAAACTCTTAGAAAATTTCCATTCTTTAAGCAAAGGGTTTTTTGTTCCAATATTCTCTTCCAAAGTTGTCTTTTTAATTCCTTGGAGATATCTTTAATATGATCTTCTTCCAATCTTGGCTCTTTTGAAATACCAGATTCATCAAAAACTACATGTGTGGTCTCCTCAATTACCAAAGTTCTTTTGTTAAAAACCTTATAGGATTTGGCAATACTAGAATATCCCAGAAAAATTCTTTCATTAGATTTAGGATCAAATTTTCCTAAAGGAGTTTTACCATTATTGTGAATGATCACCTTATATCCAAAAACATGCAGATATGAAAGATAACATGGCTCATATCATCTTTAATATGATCTTCTTCCAATTTTCCTATAGGTGTTCTTCCCTTAAAACTCATAGGGTGTCTTGTTTAATTTGGATCTAATGTTCACCCTATTAAGAACATAACAAGTTATACTAACCGCTTAAGCCTAAAAATATTTTGGAAGTGAATATTCAGTAAATACGGCTCTAGCAGCTTTTATTAATGTTCTGTTCTTTCTTTCGACAACCCCATTCTATTGAGGGATCCTAGGTGCTAAAAAGTTATGATCAACTCCTAATTCTTTAAAAAAATCTTCAAATTTTTCATTTTCAAACTCTCCTCCATGATCACTTTGAATTGATAAAATTTTACGCCCTAGCTTTCTCTGGATCCAAGTATAAAAATTTCTAAATTTATCAAATGATTCACTATTATGAGATAAGAATTTGACCCAAGTGAATCTTGAAAAATCATTAATAATTACAAATTTAAAAGCTTTACCTCCTAGACTTATAGTGCTAACCAGTCCAAAAAGATCCATCTATATTAGTTCTAGTGGTTTGCTAGTTCTAAGATCTTTAATTGAATGAAAGGATGACTTCACCTGTTTTCCTAATTAACATGCATTATACAGGTGATCCTTAGTGAAGTCTAGTTTAGGTATTCCTCTAACTAACTCTTTTGGATAATTTTCCTAAAATGTTTTATGCTTGCATGACAAAGTCTTCTATGCCATAACCAAGATTCATCATTGATAGTTTTAAGACAAAAGCATTTGAAGACTTAACAAAATTTAAATCAAGCATGTACATATTTTTTACCCTATTTTCATGCAACATATCAATTCCATTTAGGCTTATAATGCAACTTGTAGGTAAAAATTTAATGTTAAAGCCTTTATCACACAGCTGACTAATACTTAACAAGTTGTATTTCAAGCCATCAACCAATAAAATATTCTTAATAAAAAAATTGTTCTTGATGCCAATCATACTTGTACCTACCACTCTCATAGTGGTATTATCTCCAAGTGTTATCTTGCCTCCATTCCTGGCTTCCCACATTATAAATTGATTTACATCTCTAGTCATATGCTTTGAACATCCACTATCCAGGTACTAAATGCTCTCACGAGGTCTTATATGAGAGCATTTCTATAAAATGATTAAACGTTAGACTTGGAAACCCAAATAAATTTGGGTTCACCTCTTGGCAAAGATAAACCAGATGTATGCTTGATATGCTGTGAGTTATGCATCTTAGGTCTCCACTCTAAATGTGTTTTACTATGAATTATGCAAGTGTGGGATATGTGTCCTAACATTCCATATGAAAAATATTTCGCACGAGGAAAAGAATTTTTTAATCTATATGAGTTATAATATATCTTCCTAGGTTTTGAACTTGTATGCTTTATTTAGACTCGTAGAACTATTTAAGTGTGGGTGTAGGTCTATTTTCCATAATAACCTTTATTTTTGTTTCTAGATATGAGTTTCTATTTTCCAATAATGAAATTTCCATTCTCAAATCAATTTTCTTATGTTCAGCTTCTTCCATAAAAACTTTACATTCATTTTTAAATTTAGAATTTGATGATTTTAATTGTTTATACATTTTGTTCAAATCATCAAATTCATCCAATAAGCTCATATGATTGCTATCTATATTTATGTGATCATTCCTAAGGATTTTATACTCTTTTTGTAAATTCAAATAACCAATATTAAGTTTAGCGTACAGCCTTTTGAGTTTCATATATGCATTAGGTATTTTCTCAAAAACTTTAAATAATTCATCTTAAGATAAGTCACATACCTCTTCTTGATTCGAAAGATCAATATTGTCTGCCATTAAGCACAAGTTTGTGACTTCTTCTTGTGCTTCTATTTCTTAGGTGTCAGAAGCTGAGTCAGTCCAGAAAGCTTTCTACATTCTTTTCTTGCCCTTCCCATATTAGTTTCCTCCTTAACTTTCTCCTTACTAGGATTAGCTTTGAGATTCGGGCAATTGATCTTAATATATTCAGGATTCCTGCATTCATAACAAATGACATCATTTGAAACTTTTACATTCCTATTGAATTTACCTTTATTCAAATGCTGACGTTTTCGTTGCTTCCTTCTAAGGAAATTTTTGAATTGCCTCGTTATGACGGCAATATCTTTTTCATCCTTAGGCTATGATTGATCACTTTTAGAATCATCCACTTTCAAAGCAATATTCTTCTCTTTTCGCTTATCACCTGCATCAATTTATCTTTGAGTCATTCCTTACTCGTAAGCAATCAGTGATCCAAGCAGATTGTCAATAGAATAAATATTTAAGTCCTTTGACTCAGTTATAGTAGTTATCTTTGCATACAGTAGGTAAACAACATAGGATTTTATTATTTTTTTTAGAATTTGTTAGTTTCCTACCTAAAGTATGCAATGAGGTAACTATCTGTGTAAAATGTATATATATCTCAGAGATTGATTCATTTGGTTTCATGCAAAAAAGTTCATAGTCATGTAATAGAATATTCAACCTAGATTATTTGACCTCATTAGCTCCTTCATATGTTATGTAAAGTCTATCATAAATTTTTTTTCTAGTTTTATAAGTTGAAACATGCATATAGTCTTCAGATTTAAGAACACAGAAAAAGCTATTTAAACATTTTGCATTTAGCTGAGCTAAGTCTTTTTCCTCTAATGTCCAATTAGCAAATGGTGTTCAATCCTAATGCCATCAATGAGTCCAGTAGGTACAGTGTAGCCATCCTGTACTAACATCCACATGCGATAGTCAAGTGATTGCAGAAAAGTAGACATATAAGTTTTTCAAAAGTCAAACAGAAAGTTATCAAACAAAGGCGGTATAGTGATCGAATATCCTTCAGAAGTATTATAGTTTCCAAAATTAGCCATAATCATTTTTCAAAAAGTAATCTAAACTTTAATTTTTGAAATAAGCTTTGATACCACTAGAAAGTTCGAGTAGGTTGCTAAACCTAATGCAATTATCCCAAGGCTAACCAGTAGAGGGGTGAATTGGTAATTTTAAAATTCTCTTGGATTTTAGAAAATTGATTTAAGATTTTTATTATAATGATAAATTTTATTAAAATAATTTTTAAATCAAAATAAATTAAAGTGCAGAAAATAAAAATACAGTAAAAGTAAAAGCACAGAAGAACACTAAATTTTATAGTGGTTCGGTCCAACAAGACCTATATCCACTCCCTAGAGACTCCTCCAGGTATTGCACTAAACACTAGTGACTCTCCTTTTGCCCCCACAGCAAGGCAAAGAAGCCCTTACAAAATCTCTCTTCCACCAACCCGGTGCGGCATAGTACCGACATCCTTTCTCACCCTTTTAGTGACGGTAGAGTACGAACATCCTTTCTCACCCTCTTGGTGAAGGTAGAGTACTAGCATCCTTTCTCACCCTCCTGGTGATGACAGAGTACCGTGATCTCCTTTGAAAATCTTATTTTAAGAGGCTTCATAAAAGTAGGGAAGAACTTTAAAGAACAAGTAAGAGATCCTCACCGTTGGGCAACCTTATGAATTCCCTCACAAATCCCTCTCACAAGATCTCACTCTATAATTCCAAAATACTCTCCCTAACACTCTCCAAGTCCACTCTCAAAAGAAATTCATAAATAAGTAAGAGGAGTGTCATTTTTTAGGACCGTTATATATAAAGGATAAGAAAAACTATCCGAAAGCTAAAAATTTCAAGTTGAACGGATTTGGATCGTACAGTATGATTAAACTTCATACGTATAAAAAGTTTAAAAATTGGTGTACGATGCTATACAAACCTAATTTTGTACTTTGTGGATCATCAATATGAACCCACATCATATTGTATGAACAGTTCAAACCTGAACTCATTCATCTGGTATGATCATGTATGAACCCCATTTCATACTCTGTCAATTGTCTGCATGAACAGACATCATATAGTATGAATTGTTAAAGTAAATCATATTTTTCTTGTTATGAAAGTGGACAACACTATTTTGTACTCTGCGAATAATTTGTACAAACATATATCGTACAATATAAAAATAAATCGTACAATAAGAATATATCAAAAAATTGCAAGTTTGTTTGGGACGATCTAGTACCACCCATTTTGTACTTTGTGAGTCATTTGTACGAACAAAAGATCATACATTATGAATAGTGAAAATTTTTTTTTGGCATGATTTGACTAACTTCGATTTGGGAGGAACTACCATGACAAACCATCCAGTATGATTAATTTTAAAAAATTAAGTTTTTTTAATCACTCCCCTAGTGTGTGTATGCATGGTTACCTAATTACAATCACACCCTCTTAAACTCAAGAAAAATAAAAAAAATATAGACTTCATAACATGAACTCCTAGTCTAATCTATCTTGAACTCTTTGGCAGTTTGGAGTATGATTTCCCTGAAACATTAGTACACATAAATAACATAAACAAAATGTATCCAATATATGTTAGGAGAAATAGTAATCAACATACTAATATTTTGGTATCATCAAAAACTCATATGATATAAAATATAATTTAGAAAACTAAGTTGCAACAAGTCACTTGTTTAATTTTAGTCTTTATAGTTCTTCTCTAATTTTTTCTTGGGAGTATTAACTAAGGGAATTAAGAGAAGTACTAGATACATTCCATTAGAGTGTTGGTCCTGTGTTTATGGAAGCAATTCTATAAGTTTAAGGAGGAGTGTAGAGGAGATTATTGAACCATCTGGTGATATCTTTTCTTCTGTACTTTTTTTTATTTGTGTAATTAATGAAAATGAATATGCTTCACTTGTTCTTCATGTTTGGCTAAATTATCTAGTTTTGGATTGATGGTGTAAATAAAATATAGAGTACTAATAAATTCTCTTCATAAAAAAATTTATGATATTTTCAATATACCATGTCTATATTTAATGTATATAGTGGCCATATGTATAGTTAATATCAGGTGTAATGTAGAGCTTAGGAATAGGAAAGCAGTCACAATAAGATATATTGAAATTGTATGATGCAAGCATAGGCATAGTACTTATCATGTATTAAATTTATAGACATGAATTATCATAAAATTTTATAGGGTGATAGACTATGAGAGTTTAGAATGGCATTGAGGTTTGAAGAGTTTAATTTATCCTTTGTCTCTTCATGATTGACTAAGCAGTCGGTGATGCATATGCTCTGGATAGCATCAATATAAAAGAGAATCATTAGAAAATATATTATATATACTTTTAATCAATCCAAAATAATTTATCAAAATAGTATTTCATTTAATTATTTTTTTTTAATTTAAGTGATTGAATCTCCATCAAAACTTATTCTAATTAAGTAAGATAATTATTGTAGCTGAAGTAGATAGCACTAGTATTTGCATGTAAAGATTCTTTCTCATGGGATCGATATTCTACTCTATCACAATATTACTTGATTTGGCATGTATACTTGTGCATATTAAGTGGAGTTTTTTATAATTTTTATATCAAAGAAAACCTAAGCATTGTTTAAAGATTGATAGAGCCCTAAATTATTTTCATAATTCTTTAGGTTACTCTATAGCACCCATCAAGTTTTGGCACCGTTATTGGGGAGGATTTGATAAGTATAAATAATATTATATTTTATGTGTTAATTTTTTAGTGAAAATATATTATTTTAGTTGTGTTCGTGCAAGAAAATACAAGAAAATGAGAAAATTTTCAAGTATGGATAGCACCACGGTGTTGGACACAATACCACTACGATGCCATTATTGACATCATCGGAGTGCCCAAATATAGACATCATAGTGTCCAGTCTCTATTTGACAGCACAGCAAGATCAAAGGAGTCAGCATCTTAAAGCCCAGACTCTATCTACACAAAGCCATGGTGCCAGATTCTAGCACAACTAAGTCAAAGAGTTGGATGTGGACGTCGTAGAGCTCAATCATAAATAGCTCTGCTGTGTTATAATTATAACTATTTAGGCCACAATCTACCAATGAAGCAATGTGTTGATTCATTAAAATGTGGGTCCATGTCAATAAGCACCGCAGCGATGGAAACCCTTCAGCGTTGCGGTGTTATATTATTTTATGGGCTCCGTGACACAAATGTCTTGAGTGATGTGGCGATAGAATTCATTTTCTTTGTTTTGATATCAACAGTTTATTTTTAATGTTCGTAGAGGAGTTCAGTCACTTATTTAATTTTAGGCTTTATAGTTCTTCTTTGACTTTTTTCTTGGGAGTAACAACTAAGGGAATTCAGAGAAGTACTAGATACATTTCATTAGAGTATTTGGCTTGTATTTGTGAAAGTAATTCTATAAGTTTAAGGAGTGTAGAGGAGATTAATGAACTATCTGGTGATATCTTTTCTTCTATACTTTCTTTTATTTGTGCAATTAACTAAAATAAATATGCTTTACTTGTTTTTCATATCTGGCTAAATTCTATAGTTTTGGATTGATAGTGTAAATGAAATATGAAGTACTAATGAATTCACTTCATCAATAATTTCATGATGTTTTTAATATACCAGGTCTTCAATTAATTTATATAGTGGCCATATATGTAGTTAATATAAGGTGAAATATGAAGCCTATGAATAGGAAAGCAGACACAAAAAGATCTATTGGATTGGTATAATGCAAGAATATGTATAGTGCTTATCATGTATCAAATTTATAGAGTTGAATTGTCATGAGGGGTTTTAATAGTATACACTTTACTTACTCTTCTAAGATTTTCATAAGGTGACAAACTGTGAGAGTTTAGAATGCATGAGAACCTCAATGAACCCAAGCTTCTTAAAATCAATTATCTTTCCACGTTGGCCTAAATATTTTATTTAATTATGAGTAGAAATAGTTTATCCTTAAAGAGCCTAAATGCTTCCATAAAAAATCAAAAGTGGCATGTAAGAGTAAGAAACCTGAAAAGATTATGAAACTCTTACTGTTCAAAATTAAATAAATTAATTAAATCATGTAATTAAAAAAAATTCCATATGGAAAGTGTCACTTAATTACAACATAGGGTTTGTATAAATTAAAACTTGCCGGGTATCACTAATAATAGCCTCGATTTTAGTCCTAAAAATTATGTAACTAATTTTAATAATGGGATATTCTTAGTATCTTTAAAAGTTTGTGAAGGTTGTTAAACCTAAGGAACTAGCCCGAGGCTCACCAAGAGGGGGGGTGAATTAATAATTTTAAAAAAATTTCTTAACTCCAAAATAAAAAAATATATTTTTTTTGAAAAAGTTTTCATAAATTAAAAATACCAAATTTTAATTGATTGTGAAAGCAAATGAGTTTATCAAAAATATTGATTTAACTATGATGATATTTTGGTTTAAGAAATGAAGCAATAATACAAGAAAGATAAAAGTGCAAAAAGAAAAAGCACACCAGAGATTTTTATAGTGGTTTGATCAACCTTGACCTATGTCCACTCCCCAGAGTCCTCCACTCCAAGAATTACACCAATACTAAGTGACCCTCCTTTTACTCCCATAGTAAGGCAGAGAAATCCCTTACAGACTCACTTTCACCAAACCTAATGCGGTAGAGTACCAGATGCTATGCCACCCTCTCGATGACGGTAGCGGACCTTAACTCATTTTTCTCCCACATGGAGAAGCCAGAGAACCTCAGCTCCTTTTTCTCCCTCCTCGAGAAGGCAAAGAACCTCATCTCCTTTTTCTCCCTAAAAAATGGCAAACTTCCTCGAGGACTTGACCTAAAAGCCTCTCTCCCTAGAGAGCTTCCAAATACTCATCAAGGCCACAAGAGGAGCAAGGGTGTAGATAGTCCAGAGTAACCGTGTGATCCCTTCACACTCCTTCTCCCTCACGCTCAACCTCACCTTCTCCTTCCTCTCAAACCCTAGATTTCTCAAAAGCTTCTCTCTCAGAGTACCTTCAGCAGTTAAACAATCCTCTCATACTTTTAAAGAGAATCTCCAAAACTTGCTTTTGTATTCGGCTTCAAAAAACCCTAAAAAAATAAGTTAGCCATCACTATTTGTATAATACAATTTGAGTTTATACAATATGATCAATTCAAAACTAGTCCCGTCTAGTATGATGTAAACATTCATTCAAATGAAATGTTCATCTTTTTTAAATACATAGTATAGTATGATCCAAAGATCATCTAGTACTGTCTGTTTGATTTCATCTATTCATATAAGATGATTCCTTGGATTAATGGAAATCACCTCTATTAATCATCCCTTACTGCTCTCATGGTATAGTATAATTAATTGATTTCAAGTAGGTCATCCAGTACGATATGAATATCATACTGTATAATAGTTTAAAAATCAGGGTTTCATTTGGTACGATCTTTTGGATGACCAAATTTTGTCTCTATTAGTCATTTGGTACAATCAATATCATATAGTACGATCAACTTTTATTAATTAAACCATGATTTGATTGACCAATTATGGGGGTTAATTTAAGCAAGATTTCAAATATTCATATAATATAATTAGCAAGTATAGTATGATTAGTTCAAAAATCAAATTTCAAAATCTTAAATTAATCTGGCGGCTATGGTTTTTTAGATGGTAACGAATCATACAGTATGATCAAGATTGTACAATATAATTAGTTCATAGAAACTAATTTTTTAATTAGTTATTAAGCTCATTCTTTCTATACAGATCATATAATATGATTGTAAGTCATATAGTATGATTAGTATAAAAAATTTTAACTTTTAAAATTTATCTCACTCCCCTTTTTTGTGTGGGCACGGTTCCAATTGCTTACACTCTTATGTCGCCATACTCAATAAATAGAAAATAAATAAAAATAAAATTACATACTATTTGCTTACTTGACATTCCTATTCTACCCATTCTTGAGCTTTCAATGGCCTTGAGCAGTATATGTCTTACTTGCAATGTTAATGCTCACAGATAGAAGAAATATCTAAAATATTTAGTGAGAAAATTAATAATTCAATCAATAATATTTGTCATCATCAAAATCACAGACTAGGGATCCTAAATTGTAATAATCTCCCTCTTTTTTATAATGCCAAATAATGTTCAATGATAGTCAAGATAAAGAATGATTTTCTCCTAAGCTCTCCCTCACTAGGTGATAGTTTTACAAATTGGGGGTTACAAAAATTTTATTTTTTTATTAATTTTTTTGTTGTTTTTTTTAATGAAAGATAATAAAAAATAATAGAAAATAAAGTAACACAAACACAGGATTCTATTAAGATAAAATATACAACCAAAATATACATTTTCTCCCCCTTTTGACATCACCAAAAAGATGAATAACAAACAAAGTGAACATTTCAAGAAATAAAGCAGTAAAAATATAACAAAAAAAACACTAAAGGTAAGGCAGATCCTAATCAGGTGGTGATGGTGGTGGTTGAAAGTATTGATGGACGGAGGTAAATTGATTGTCAATCATGGAAACCTTTCTCCAAGCGATCTCATATCATCCTTGTGTTGCTGTTGTTGTTATTGAATGTGATAATCAAGCTTGGTTTTAATCGCTTGAGCCACTAAATTATGTCATCATGAGGGTATGCAGGATGGGTAAGTGCAGGTGGTAGTACTGGTGGCAGTGGAGGTCCACCTGGAGGAGCGGCTTCCCCTGCTTCATCAAATTTTGGCTTGGCATGCTCATGCCCTTGATGAAAAAGGATACGGAAGGAGGCATTTGTATAGAAAATAGGAACATTATTGGGTTGAGCAGAAAAGTTGATTTGGTATTTTTTGTCTATGATATATCCTATGATGTATCATAAGGTGACATTTTGTTTTCTTTAGGTACTGGGATGTTGAATATGAGTAATTTTTTGGATATAATCTAGAATCATTTGGGATTCATCAAATTGGATATTCAACATGATTAGGTAGGGGACTACAGAAAGAAGTGGGGTTATGTTAACCCGATCCCCAACTTAGGGTATAATTGAGGTTCTAAGGATATGCTGGATGACCAAACCATTCTAATTTAAGGTGTGGACTAGTGGTTGATGTTGGTTTACTATGGGCACATTCCTAATGATCAAGTTGACAAAAGTCTAGTTAAAATCTATTTTAGAGATAAGGGATTATGGAAGAGGTCCTTCGGTAGAATGACCAATATGTTTTACTAAATCTTTCGTGGTGATTTCTACGTGTGTCAGCAAAAATATGAAGTCATAGAAGAGGTTTCTAAATTTAGCCTAAGGTTGGCTAAGAAGTGATAAAGTAGTTCAGAATTGAAGGGAAAAGCTAGTGTGAGGAGAAATTGAAGAGTAGTGGAGGAAAAGAGGTTCATCACCTTGAAATTAAGGACTGGTTAATCTAAATTCTAAAAGGGGTGATTTTTGCCTCCTTGTACTTGTAATAGGCATCTTCATCTATTATAAATAGGAAATGGTCATCAAAGCAATGAGAGGAGGAGGAGCTCCCCTGAGTCATTCTATCGCATTTGCTTTCACTGGCCATTGGATAGGAAGGTTAAGAGGGTATGAGTTTGAGGGAGTAGCGAGTTAAGTGAATTGAAATGTTCAAATCCTTCTACTTCATAAATTTTAGGTAGATTGTACAGTACGATCGAGGTTCATATAATATGATCAAAAAGTTAATTCGTTTAGATGACTTGTCAGAAAAAGTGGTCAAATCGTATGTATGATCTGATATCATACTAAACAGTCTTAAGGAATTGTGTTCATCCAGAGTAGTCATCATTACAGCATTTGACAGAAAGTATCATATAGTACGAACATATGTTCATATAGTATAAAACATAATTATTATCATATCGGCTGAATTGAATTCATCCAAATCTAGTTTGACACATGTATTGTACAGTATAAAGAGTACTATCATATCGTATGATCAACAATAATTTCATACCAAATAAGTTGAATTCCTCAACAGTTAGTTACAAGTAGATTGTATAATATAAGTAGAGGTTCGTACAATATGATGTACATATTATGGATCTAATATGGGATGTTGATTAAACTAAGGGTTGTGATCTTTACATCTATGCATATTGTACAGTACGGATATGGATCATACAGTACAATATGAATAAAATTTGAAAGATTTTATGAGTTAGCGAGGTGTGTGTGTGATGATCAGGAAACATCTTAAACAATAATTTTTTTTAAATCATAAACAATAAATAACAACGCATAAGCATGCACCAGAGAAAACATGTACAATTTAACACATGTGACTAAATGATTTCAAATGAAAATAATTTTTTTAATTTATCTTGAATTAAGCATGAATGTCTACAATACCTATGAAAGTTCGGTAGGATGTTATGCCTTTATGAACTAGCTTGAGGCTAACCAAGAGGGGGGGGGGGGGGGTGAATTGGTAGTATTAAAAATTCTTAAGCACAAACTGATTTTGAAAAGCTTTTCGAATATTTTAAAATAATTATAATTTCACGATGATATGAAGATGTTTCAACGTAACAAAATAATAACCTAAATCACACGATCATCAACAGAAATATAAAGTGCAAAAAATAATCAGAAAGAACACACCACATTTTATAGTGGTTCGATCAACTTGACATATGTCCACTCCCCGGAGCCTCTCCTCAGGTATTGCACTAATCAAATCAGTGACTCTCCTTTCCTCCCACAGCAAGGCGGAGAAGCCTTTACAAAACTCCTTGCACCAACCCGATGAGGCAGAGAACCCAGACTCATTTTTCTTCCTCCTGAAGCCGGCAGAGAACCCAGACTCCTTTTGCTTCCTCCTGAAGCAGGCAGAGAATCTTGACTCCTTACTAATGATCCTTCCCACAGAGACACCATGGGATAAGAGATGATGACTGGAGAAGATGACTCGAATCCTTACTTTGAGTAACCTTTATAAACACCTCACAAACTCCTCCTCATAAGATTCTCTCTCTCTCCCAAGCTCTCCCTCTCCCTCTCAAAGCTCTCTCAGGAAAGGACTATGGTAAAAAGTCTTTCCAATAGCAAACAAAAAAGCTTAAATAGAAAGGCATAAAAATTACCCTAAAATTCAACTTGCTGTCAAAGATTATCCAGAACGATCGAAGGATCATCCTGTACGATCAGTGTAAAACTTCACTAAATGGTCTGGATGATCTAGCTTCTCTGGATAATTAGAAAATAAATTTTTTTTAGATCATTTGGGATGATCCTGCGATCGTCCAGGACGATTTGTTCAATTCAGGAGAATCGTCCTGAGTACTATTCAGGTCATCCAGGAGAAACAGCTGGATGATCTGAAGAAAATGACTTGATCATTCAGGATATCATCCTGTACGATTAGTTCAAAACCAGCCAAAATCATCCTGCACATTGTATAGGTCGTCCTGTATAAATATGCTGTACGATTGAAAAATAACTTGATCATCCAGGATGATATTTCTATCGTACATGATGATTAGTATAAATAAGCTTGTATCATCCAGCACATTATTTGGATTGTTCTGGTGAAGTCATTTGGATGATGAGGATTTTAACATATTGTCCGGGATGATCTTGCGATTGTCAAGGATGATGTAATCAATCAAATTAATCCTCAATTACTTTCCTTAATGACCTAGCTAATTTAGGCATGATTTTTATGAATCATCCAAGATGATATACGTATCGTCCGGGATGATTAGATAGAAAAATTAAGAAATCAAAACATGCCTAACTTAGTATGGTGGTTGAAAATTTTTGATTTGAGCCTATCATCCTGTACGATGTGAGTATCGTCCAAGATGATCAGCTTAATCAGACTAACTTAACATGATAGCCCTATTTATGATTTCTATTTTTAATGAATCAACTAGGATGATATATCGATCATTTAGGATAATGTGATCAAAATAGAACAGACACTCTAACTCATAAAAAATATCCCCCTGAGTGTGTGTGTGTAAGGTTATTTAGCTAGGGGATCACTTTGCATTACATTTGACTTAAGAAAGAGAAAAAATATATTGAACCTTTACCACATACAAACTGACTCAATCTTGAGCTGGCTTGGATTTCACTTGATCTTGTGGACCTAAAAAGTTAGGCAATCAAACAAAAACAAAAATGTTTGTTATCATCAAAAGCATAATCCTTGAATCCAGATTTGCAACAATCTCCCCCTTTTTGATGATGACAAACATTTATTAGGAATTTTAAGTTTAGTAAATAAACATTGAGCATTAATAATTTAAAAACATACAATGACCCAGAACACACATCTACTCCCCCTTTTGACATCTCAAAAAAAGGGGAAAACAGCACATAGAGACACAAGAGAAATGAAATGAAAAGTAGTACAAAACTACCACAAGAAAAAAAACAACACAAGCAAACAAACTAGTAAAGAGGCGGAGCCTGATCAGATGGAGGAGGAGGTGGTGGCTGAAAATAGCTATGGATCGTGGCAAACTGTTCTCCAAACTAAGCCATATCTTGGTCGAGCTGCTGCTGCTGTTGGGCAACATAGTCATTACATCGTCTCACATCCTCAATGTGCTACTACTCCTTGGCAACCACGTAGGAGTCAAAGCGGACCTCCCACTGGTCAAACCTGTGCACCAAGTGATCTAATAGAGATTCTATACGGAGAGGAGCAGGTGCAGCATGCACAGGAGCAACCTCTTTCTCTTCTTCTTCAACATCCGTGGCGGGCTCCGGATGAAGTCTAGTACTGTGAAGAGTATGAAAAGAGCTGTTGGAGAAAAAGATAGGTGGGATTCTATCTAGATCTGGATATTAGAGATCATACTTTGTTTCAAAAATATAGTGAATGAGTTTTCCTAAAGCTAGGTTAGGGCGTCTCCTGTGGATCGGATCCCTAATGGTAGTTAGTTGTTCAATGCAGTGAAAGGGTAAATCAGTTGCATTAAAATTATGATGGGCCATGATGTAATAAGTAGTTATGGAGAGTAAAGGAGTGATGTGGATGTGGTCCCCAGCCTTAGGAATGATGGAGGAGCGAAGGACATGTTGGATTATCCTAGCATCCTTGACTAGGGAGGAACAGGCCTTGTCGTGGTATTAGACATTTGTGTTTCTAAGGAACTGGTTGGCGACACTCCAATCATAATCAGGGTCAGAGGCCAAAATATGAAGTTTATCGCCAGTAGTGGAAAAATGAAGAATATTATGAAAGTCCTGGAGGGTTAGTTCTATAGGTCGCCTATTGATAAAAGAGTGAAGGGCGGTGTAATCATAGGTAATGAGAAGATTTGCAAAGAAAACCTTAAGAAGTTCAGTGCTGAAAGGAAAGGCCAGGATAAGAATAAAGGTGAGGGATAAGGATGTGTGAGTAAAAAGATCCAGTACCAGATAGGTGAGAGTGCGGGGATTTACTATTTTGGAGATAGTGATCCCTACATCTTGATAGTGCTGAAAGGCAGCTTGGTCGGCTGCCTCAGGGAAGCGGGGATCAACATTCCCCCTTGAAGGACTAGCACCCTAATGCCTGGATCACCTACCACAAGCCATAAGAAAGAAATGAGTAGGAATAGAGAGAAGTTGTGGTGAAAAAATGGATAAAAATCAGCTGTTTATATAAAAAATAGACCTATCATCCGGGACGATCGCAGGATCATCCAGGATGATAGGGGCAATAATGACATCTAGGAAGATTGGTCAAAAGGCAGTCTGATCATCCAGGATGATCAGATATCATCCAGGATGATTAGACACAGGAGATCATCCCGAGGAGGCCAGCTAGATGATCTTTGATAAAAAGTATCATCCCGGATGATTAGGTGGATCGTCTAGGATTATATACAATAAAAGCATCAGATGGGCTGAAGTTGAATCATCCAGTTACAGACATGTCGATCATCCAGGATAATGAGGTACATCGTACAGGATGATCACCATTAATTGGTGCATCTCAACCATTGGATCAGGATAGGGATGATTTGATCAGATCATCCAGGATGATGTTCGGATCATCTAGGATGATGTGACCAAAAAAAATTTTAAAATGATGAAGGATGGAGAGGAATGATCAGGGATCCCAAAAACACAAAAAAAGAAAAATTAAAATCAAATCAAATTAAAGAAAAATAGAAACGAGAAGACGACAGTAAAAATAACAAATTTTTTTTTGAATCGATCAGCTTGAGTAAATCAGAATTTTCTTTGATTTTCAATTCAAAAGTCAATAAGAAGAAAATTGACAATGCTGAAATCCAGAAAAGTTAGAAAATCAATTTTCGTAACTCAATCCTCGGACACCTTACAGGTTCAAATTTCTTTCAATCAAAAGTCTAGTTTAGAAGAAAAAAGATTAGATTCGAAAAGAGATCCTTTCAAACCTTGTTCCAGAAAAATAACTGATAAAATAGTTTTACAAAGTAAGGAATAAGAAATCATAATTTTTCATCTCAAGCTTTTGAAAATATTAAGTGGCACATGAATTTTTCTAAAACATTTAAAGAGCGGAAAGGAAAGCAAGCTTATTTCTTTGTGGGCTCATTTTGTGCCTCTTTTTTAATTTATTTGGCACACTTTGTGCATCTTTTGATTTTTGTGATACACTTTGTGTATCTTTCAATTTGGTGACATTGCACATCTTTTCATCTTTGGGCACATTTTGTGCCTCTTTTCATTTTGGCGCTCTTTGCGCATCATTTACAAGCTTGTTTCCTTTCATAATCATTAAAAATGAAAGTTCGTGAGGGATGTTAAGCCCTTATGAACTAGTCCCAAGGAAAATAAAGAGGGGGTGAATTGGATATTTAAAAACTTCTTTAAACGAAAAGAAAAATCTTTTTATATCTTGCAGCAGAAATAAATTAAATCAATAATAAAAAGATCAATCACAGATTTCACCCAAGAAGTTAATCGTAGTAAAATAAAATGCGAAAAATAATCAGAAAGAACACACCAGATTTATAGTGATTCGGTCCAACTTGACCTACGTCCACTCGTCGGAGGCACCCTTCGAGTATTGCACTACTCCTTTAAGGACTCTCCTTTAGCCCCACAGCTAGGCGGAGAAGCCCTTACAAAATCACTTCCACCTTCCCCGGTGGAGTGGAGTAGCCGGGTCCTTCGACACCAAAGAGATCTTCTTCTTCCTAAAACTTCCCTCGAGATGACCCTTGAATCCAATGGTACTTAGGTGCAAGCTTGCCAGAGCAACCGTGTGAACCCACTCACACTCCCTCAAAAATCCCCCTTCTCAAAACTCCACCCTTTCCTCTCTCCCTTTCAAGCTCTCTCTTCAAGTTTTCTTCAGAACAAATAAAGCCTCAATGGCTGCCAAAGATACCTATCAAGTGCCTTGAGAAATATTAAAAAGAGAGCCCCAAAAACCCTTCGAAATCAATTCTGGCGGCAAAGATCATCCATGACGATCACAGAATCGTCCAGGATAATGTGATCCAAAAGACAGCTTCAGAAAACCCTAAAAACTCAATTCTATCACCAAAGATCATCCAGGACGATCTCAGGATCGTCCAGGATAATGTGCAGAATTTGACCTGATAGTCCTGGACGATCCCAGGATAGACCAGGACGATCAGTACAAATTTTGCACAAATCATCCAGTATGATATACAGACCGTCTAGGATGATCAGAATATCAAATTATACATATTTGATTGAAAAATTAAAAAATTAATTTAGGCAACATTATCATAGATCATCTAGTATGATATGGATCGTCTTGGATGATTAGACCAAAAATTGAATCTTAAATCCTTACCTAAATTATCATGGCAGCTAGGGTGTGGAGATCATATTGGATCATCCATGATGATATAAATATCATCCAGGATAATTAGTTTAATGAACAGATCATCCGGGATGATCTAAATAATCTAGTATGATTTATTCAAAAGTTAAACTTCTGGTTTTGACTGGATCTCATTCCCCCTGAGTGTGTGTACATGGTAACAAGCAAGCATACACCCTTACAGGACTTGACTCATAAAATCAAAAAGTACATCAATGAAAATTATAAATATCATCACATCATAGCATATTCTACCCATTCTTGAGCATTGAATCTTTGCTGGAAGGTACATGCTATTCCTGAATTATTAGTATACACATAAATAAATATACATTCCAAATATTAGGAGATGTGAGCCATAATGTTTGTTATCATCAAAACAAGAATTCATGAGCCTGAGTCGTAACAAAATAATCTCAGTTGTGAAATTATCTTCCAGATATAAGGAGGACAAACCTTACTCTCTACAATAAGGAGGAGTAATTCATAGAATAAAAACTATACATTATATGATAAGTGCAATAACCTAACTAAGAAAAATATAATAATGATTCAAAGCTTTGAAAATATTATTCATATGAGGTAGATTACTGTAGGAGGATAAAATAGATCTCTATTTCAAAAATCAACTTTTTAATTTTGAAGAAGATTTTTATCCAAAAGAAACACTACACCATTAAAGGAGTTAGAAGAAGAGAAATAATCATCAACGTTTCTTCCCTTTAACAGATTAAGAGGAGTCAATCACTACTTACAAGCTTCAAAATAAAAATAAGGCAAAACTCTCAGTCAAAAATCTAGTTTATCAGCAGTAGTGAGCAGTGATCTGATTTAGAAGAAAAATTAGTAAATCAAGAACAAGTAGTAAATCGCATCAAAATAAATACTCAAATCAGGAAAATAATAGTAATAAAAAGAAAAACAACAGATAAAAAAATAAACAAGAAACAAATAATCAAATAAAAAAAACTAACATAAACAAAATGAAAAATAGGAAATTTAGAAATCAGCAGTCATCAGATTCATGCATTTATGTCAATCACACCCAATCTTATCCTTAAAATGCTGAATGAGTCAAAAGCTAGTGGTTTAGTAAAGATGTCAGCCAGTTGATTATCAGTTGCTACATGGTGTAGCTCAATGTCCCTTTTTGTAACATCGTCCCTAATGAAGTGATGCCTTATGTCAATGTGTTTGGTTCTTGAATGTTGGATTGGATTCTTAAAAATGTAAATAGCACTGGTGTTATCACATAGAACTGAAATTGTGCCAACAGGTAATCTTAAATCTAGAATTTGTTGCTTTGACCAAAGGACTTGGGCTATATAACTCCCTATGGTAATATACTCAGCTTCAACAGTGGAAAGTACAATAGAGTTTTATTTTCTACTAGACCAGGAGACTAAAGACTGTCCTGTGAATTGGTAAGTACCAAAAGTGCTCTTTCTATCCACCCTACATCCTGTAAAATCAGAATAATAATATCCAATAATCTCAAAAAAAGTACTATACCTAGGATACCAGATTCCTAAGTTTGGGGTCCCTAAGAGATATCTAAGAATTCTCTTAACAGCAGTCAGATGGGACTCTTTAGGATCAGCTTGAAACCTAGCACAAAGACAAACACTAAACATGATCAGGTCGCCTAGCAGTTAGAAAAAGTAGTGATCCTATAATTTCTCTATACTTCTTCTAATCAGTAGATTTTTCATTTGAATCCTTTTTTTAACTAAATAGATGAACTCATGGGAGTGTTGAATGGCTTGGATTTATCTATTTCATATTTCTTCAAGATGTCCATAGTGTATTTTGATTGATTAAGAAAGGTTTTGTCATCCATTTTCCTTATGCTAAATCCCAAAAAATATGACAATTCTCCCATCATACTCATTTCAAACTCTTTACTCATTATTTTAGAAAAATTATCACATAAATTTTTATCAGAAGATCCAAAAAGTATATCATCAATATAGATCTAGACAATGAGTAAATCATCTCCTATTTTCTTTAGAAAAAGGGTGGTGTCTATGCTCCCCTTAACAAACTCTCTTTCTAGTAGGAATGTGCAAAGCCTCTTATACCAAGCTCTAGGTGCCTGTTTCAATCCATATAAAGCCTTTTTTAATTTATAAATATGATTTGGAAATTGGGAACTCTCAAAACCAGGGGGTTGCTCTACAAAGACATCTTACTTTATTACCCTATTTAAAAAGGCACTCTTGACATCCATTTGGAAAAGCTTAAATCCCTTATAATAGGCAAAGGCTAATAGCACTCTAATTGCTTCTAATCTAGCTACAGGGGTAAAGGTCTCCTCAAAATCAATCCCTTATATTTGATTGTACCCCTTAGCCACCAATCTTGCCTTATTCCTAACCACAACATTAGAATCATTCATCTTATTCTTAAAGACCCACTTGGTTCCCACCATACTTTGATTTTTAGGTCTTTCTACTAACTCCTAAACATCGTTCCTTATAAACTGGTTCAATCCCTCTTGCATAGCAAAGATCCAGATTTCATCAGAAAAAGCTTGATTGATGTTGGTGGGTTTTGTCATTGAGATAAAGCCAGAATGGTTTACTTCCTTCCTAAGTCCATGCCTAGTTCTAACACCTTCAGAAGGGTCTCCTAAGATCAGTTCTTTAGGATGACTCGAATAATATCTCCAATCTCGAGGCAAAGTGTTGTGAGGTTGTACCCTTTCCTCCATACTTATATTTTCAACTCCTTGGGTAGTCTCCCCTACTTCCTCTTCTTCCTCAACTCTAAACTCCTTAAGATCAGATTCATCAAACACCACATGAGTAGTCTCCTCCACCACCAAAATTATCTTATTAAACACCCTAAAGGATTTCCCCACACTAGAATAGTCTAAGAACACTCCTTTATCAGATTTGGGGTAAAATTTTCCTAAGGATGATTTTTCATTATTCAGAATGAAAATCTTATAGTTAAAGACATGGAGGTGGGACAGGTTTGGAGTTCTACCCTTAATGATCTCATAAGATATCTTATTCAGTTTGGACCTAACATTCATCCTATTCAACATATAACAGGCTGTGTTTACCGCTTCTGCCAAAAATATTTTGGAAGTTAATACTCAGCAAGCATGGCTCTAGCGGCTTCTACCAAGGTCCTGTTCTTTCTTTCAGCTACCCATTCTACTGAGGGGTCCTAGGAGCTGAAAAATTATGGCTAATCCCTTGCTCCTTATAGAATATTCCAAATCTTACATTTTCAAACTCTCCCCTATGATCAAAATGAATATTCAAGATCTCACAACCTAACTTCTTCTGAATCCAAGTGGAGAAGAATTTATATTCATCAAATGACTCAGTTTTATGTGACAGAAATCTAATCCAAGTGAACCTCGAGTAATCATCAACAATCACAAATCCATAGACTTTTCCCCCTAAGCTGGCAGTGCTAATGTGTCCAAATAAATCCATGTGAAGGACTTCTAAAGGTCTAGAGGTGATGATGTTCTTAATAGAGTGGAAAGAGGATTTGACTTATTTCCCTAATTGACAGGCATCATATAGATGGTCCTTAGTGAACTTAAGCTTGGGGACACCTCTAACTAAGTCCTTTTGGGTGACTCTCCTAAGGATTTTCTTACTGGCATGAAATAATCTTCTATGCCACAACCAAGACTCATCAGTAGCAGTTTTTAAGCAAAATAAAGTAGCACATTCAATGTTATTTAAATCAAGCATGTAGACGTTGTTGATCCTCTTTCCCTGTAAAATAGTGTTAATATTTAAGCTTAAAATACAAGTATTTTCCAGGAACTTGATGCTGAACCCTTTATCACAGAGTTGACTGATGCTGAGCAGGTTGTGTTTCAGTCTATCTATAAGTAAAATATTTTTAAACAAAAGGTTCTTGGAGTTTCTGATTATACCTGCGCCCACCACTTTCCTGGTGGTGTTATCTCCAAGAGTGACCTTGCCTCCACCCTTGGCCTCTAGTGAAATGAATTAATTTGCATCTCCAGTCATATGTCTTGAACATTTACTGTCCAGGTACCACATGCTCTCAAGAGGTCTTGTATGAGAGCAACCCTATAAAATTATCAAACGTCAGATTTAGGAACCCAAACAAGTTTGGGTTCCTTCTTATGGAAAGAAGAATACAATGTATATATGCTATAAAGTGAATCATACAGTTTGGGCCTTCACACCCAATATGTACTGCAGTGAATAGTACAGGTGTGGGATATATATCCTAGTATACCAAAAGAAAAACATCTAATGTGAGGAAAAGGGTTAACTAATCTACATGGGTGATAGTGCCTCTTTCTACGTTTGAATAAAACATGCTTTGATGATTTTGAATTAAATTCTTCAAGTGATGGAGGTGCATAAAATTGTGTAAATATAAGAGGTGTTTCATTATTCTCATATGCACTAATTTTTATACTTAGAAATTCATTTTCTTTCTTGAGACTTGTAATTTCAAATTTCAAATGATGCTCACTTCTATCTAGATCAGATGCATGAGTTTCTAATCCCTTAAATGTAGTTTTTAATTCAACATATGATGCTTTTAATGAATCATACTCAATAATCAAATCAGAAAACTTTTTATTTAACTCATCAAATTTATCAAGTAGTGACATGTGATTGCAATTAAGAGTAGAATGATCCTTTATCAACACTTCATGCTCTTTTTCTAAATTTATGAATTCCAATTTTAAGATAGTATATGTTTTCTTAAGTTTCCTATATAATGAATGAATTCCTTCAGAAACATTAAGTAATTAATCATAGGTCAGTTCATATATCTCTTCTTGATCAGACTAACCACGATGTTCGTTCGCCATCAAACACAAGTTTGTAATATCCTCCTCATCTTCAGTCTCTGAGGAGTCAGATATTGAGTCCACCCAAAAAGCCTTTTGGATCTTCTTCTTGTCCTTCCTGAACTTAGGTTTCTCCTCACCCTTCTCCTTGCTTGGGTGAGCCTTAAGTATAGCATAATCAGCCTTTATATGTCCAGGTTTCCTGCATTCAAAATAAACTGTATCAGAAGAACCTTTAAAATTTTTTCTACTCTTACCTTTTTTCAACTTCTGAAAGTTATTATGTTTCTTCCTTAGAAATATTTTAAATTTCCTAGTGATCAAGGCAACATCATCGCTATCAAACCCGAAAGTATCAGTATCTATATTGTTGGCCTTCAGCGCCACAATTTTCTCCTTCTTCTTCTCACCTGCATCAATTTGTCTTTGGTTCACTCCTTGCTCGTAAGCAATGAGTGACCCAAGTAAGTTATCAATAGAATAAGTATTTTAATCTTTGCATTCAATAATTGTAGTTATCTTGGCATCATAGGACGAAGGCAAACATCTCAGAATTTTGTTCACTTTTTCATAGTTAGTGAGTTCTCTTCCTAAAGCCTGCAGAGAGGTGACAATTTAAGTGAACCTAGTAAATATTTACAAAATTGATTCACTAGGTTTCATGCGAAAGAGTTCGTAGTCATGAAGCAATATATTTAACCTAGACTATTTAACTTCAGATATACCTTCATAGGTAATGCATAATCTATCCCAAATTTCTTTACCAGTTATGCATGTAGAAACACGCATGTAATCCTCAAATTTTAATACACAGAAAAAATAGTTCAAGCATTTGGCATTCAGTTGGGCTAAGTCTCGATCATCAAAAGTCCATTCGATAAAGGTAGTTTAGTTTTAATATTATTAACAAGTTTAAATGGTGCTTCATAGCCATCTTTAATAAGCATCCACATGTGATAATCTATAGATTGAAGAAAAGTGGACATGCGAGTTTTTCGAAAATCAAATGGTATGTTATCAAATAATGGTGGTCGTGTAATTGAATAACCTTCAGCAGTATTACGAATACCAAAGTTAGCCATGGATCAAAATTCAAATATTTTTAAACTTAATTTTTGAATCCCTTTCTTATACCACTTGAAAGTTTGATAGGGATGTTAAACTCTTATGAACTAGCCCAAGGCTAACCAAGAGGGGGGTGAATTGGTAGTTTTAAAAATTCTTAAGCACAAATTGATTTTGAAAACCTTTTTGAATATTTTAAAATAATTACAATTTCATGATGATGTGAAGATGTTTCAACATAACAAAATAATAACTTAAATTACATGATTATCAAAAGAAATATAAAGTGCAGAAAATAATCAGAAACAACACACCAGATTTTATAGTGGTTTGGTCAACTTGACCTACGTCTACTCACCGGAGCCTCTCCTCCAGGTATTGCACTAATCAAATCAGTGACTCTCTTTTGCTCCCACAGTATGGCGGAGAAGCCTTTACAAAACTCCTTTTCACCAACCTGGTGAGGCAGAGAACCCAAACTCCTTTTGCTTCCTCCTGAAGCCCGTAAAGAACCTAGACTCCTTTTACTTCCTCCTGAAGCAGGCAGAGAACCTTGACTCCTTGCTGACGATCCTTCCCACAGAGACACCACGGGACAAGAGACGATGACTCAAGAAGATGACTTAAATCCTTGCTTGAAGTAACCTTTGTGAACACCTCACAAACTCCCCCTCACAAGATTCTCTCTCTCTCCCAAGCTCTCCCTCTCCCTCTCCCTCTCAAAGCTCTCTCAGGAAAGGACTACGCCAAAAAGCCTTTCCAATAGCAAACAAAAAGGCTTAAATAGAAAGGCACAAAACTTTCCCTAAAATTTAACTTGCAGTCAAAGATCATCCAGGACGATCGAAGGATCGTCCTGTACGATTAGTGTAAACTTCACCAATTGGTCTGGACGATCTGGCTTCATTGGACTATTAGAAGACAAATTTTTTTAGATCATTCGGGACGATCCTACGATCATCCAATATGATTAGTTTAATTCGGGAGAATCATCCTGAGTACTGTTTGGGTCATCCAAGAGAAACGGCTGGATGTTCTGAAGAAAAAGACTTGATCATCTGGGGCAATATGCATATCATCCTGTACGATTAGTTCAAAATCGGCCAAAATTGTCCTACACATTGTACGGGTCATCCTGCACAAATATGTTGTACTATTGAAAAATGACTTAATCGTCTGGGATGATATTTCTATCATTCAGGATGATAAGTATAAATAAGCTTGTATCATCCAGCACATTGTTCAGATCATCCAGGTGAAGTCATTTGGATGATAAGGATTTTAACATATCATCCGGGATGATCTTGTGATTAGCCAAGATGGTGTGATAAATCAAATTAGTCCTTGATTGCTTTTTCTTAATGACCTGGCTAATTTAGGCATGATTGTTGTGAATCGTCCATGATGATTCACGTATTATGCTGGATGATCAGATAGAAAAACTAAGAAATTAAAACATGCCTAACTTAGTCTGGAGGCTGAGAATTTCTAATTTGAGCCTATCATCTTATACGATGTGAGTATCATCCAGGATGATCTGCTTAATCAGACCAACTTAATATGATAGCCCTAATTATGATTTCTGTTTTCAATGGATCGTCCAGGACGATGTGATCAAAATAGAACAGACACTCTAACTCATAAAAAATCTCCCCCTAAGTGTGTGTGTGCAAGGTTACTTAGCTAGGGGATCACTTTGCATTATATTTAACTCAAGAAAGAGAAAAAATACATTGAACCTGAACCACATACAGACTGACTCAATCTTGAGCTGGCTTGGATTTCACTTGATTTTGCGGACCTAAAAAGTTAGGCAATCAAATAGAAATAGAAATGTTTATTATCATCAAAAGCATAATCCTTGAATCCAGATTTACAACAGCCTAGTTTTATCCTCAAGGTGCTAAAGGTATTATAGGCTAGGAATTTTGTGAAGATGTGTGCTAAATGATGAAGATGTGTGCTAAATGATCTCTTGTAGCTATATGATCCAATTCTATATCTCATTTGGCTACATGATCTCTTATAAAGTGATGCTTAATATCTATATGCTTTGTACGAGAGTGCTAAATTAGATTTTTGGATATGCAAATAGCACTAGCATCATCACATATATTTAGAATGGTTCCTACAGGTAGTCCAATATCTAAGAGTTGTTACTTTTATCATAAAACTTGAGCAACACAGCTCCCTACTACTATATACTCTGCCCAGTTATGGAAAGGGCAACTGAGTTTTATTTTCTACTGAACCATGTCACTAAAGATTGTTCTATGAATTGGCAAGTTCTATAAGTATTTTTTCTATCCACCTTATATCCTGTAAAATCAAAACTTGAATATCCTATTATTTAATAAGAAGTGCTATATCTAGGATACCAGATTTCTAGGTTTGGAGTGTCTAACAGGTATCTAAGGATTCTCTTAACAGCTTTTATGTGGGATTCTTTTGGATCAGCCTGAAATCTAGCACAAAGATAAAAACTAAATATAATATTTGGTGTACTAGTAGTTAAGTAAACAAGTGATCTAATTATTCCCCTATACTTTTCTGATCTACTTATTTTCCATTTGGGTCCTTTTCTAATTGAACAGTAGAGCTCATGGGCTTTGCATTATCCATTTCATATTTTTTTAAGGATGTCCTGGATGTATTTATGTTGGCTAAGGAAGGTTCCATCATCCATCAGCTTTACACTAAATCCAAGTAAGTTTCTTAGCTCTCCCATCATACTCATCTTAAATTCTCTACTTATTATTTTTGAAAATTCATCACATAGGTTTTTATTTGAGGATCCAAATAAGATGTCATCAACATAAATTTGAACAATGAGTAAGTCTTCTCCTTCTTTCTTTAGGAAGAGGGTGGTGTCTACACTACCCTTAAAAAAGCCTCTATCTAGACAGAATGCACTCAACCTTTCATATCATGCTCTAGGTGAGTAAGTCTTCTCCTTCTTTCTTTAGTTTGAATACATGATTTGGGAATTATGAATTTTTAAAACTTGGGGGTTGCTCAATATAAACATGATCTTGAATCACCCCTTTTAGGAAGGTACTCTTAACATCCATTTGATACATTTTAAAACCCTTAAAGTAAGCAAAGGCTAATATCACCCTAATGGCTTCTAGTCTAGCTATAGGGGCAAAGGTTTCCCCAAAAAGTATTCCTTCGATATGGTTATACGCCTTAGCTACTAATCTTGATTTATTCCTCATTACTATTTTAGAGTTATTCATCTTATTTTTGAAAACCCACTTTATTCCACCACACTCTGGTCCTTCGGTCTCTTGACTAGTTCCCATATATTATTTCTAATAAATTAGTTTAGCTCTTCATGCATTATTAGGATCCAAAATTTAACAGCAAAGGCTTAATCTATATTGGTGGGTTCTATCATAGAGATAAAAATTGAATGACTAACTTCCTTCCTAAGTCCATGCTTAGTTCTAACACCTTTAGATGGGTCTCCTAAAATAAGTTATTTAGGATGACTAAAAGAATATCTCCATTCTCTAGGAAATTTTTCTTTAGCTTCTACTTTATCTCCTATAACAATGGCTTCTACCCCTTAAATGACCTCCACTTCTTCTTCTTCTTCTTCAGGTTTAGATTCAGAGGTCCTATTTAATTTATCAAATATCACATAGGTAAACTCTTGTACTGTTAGGGTCCTCTTGTTGAAGATTCTATAAGCCTTACCTAAAAATGAGTAACCTAAGAAGACACCTTCATCAAACTTGGGATCAAATTTTCCTAAGTGTGATTTTCTATTGATCAAGATGAAACATCTATAGCTAAAGACATGCAAGTGAGAAAGGTTGGGTGTCCTACCCTTGAGGAGATCATAGGGTGTATTATTAAGCTTGGATCTAACATTCACCCTATTTAAAATATAATAAGTGGTATTTACTGCTTCTGCCCAAAATTACCTAGGGAGTGAATACTTAGCTAACATTTCCCTAGTAGCTTCTACCAAGGTTCAATTTTTCCTTTCAGTTATTTCATTCTACTGGGGGGTCCTAGGGGCAGAGAAGTTATATTCTATTCCTATCTCTCTCCAAAAGGATTCAAACTTATTATTTTCAAACTCTCCACTATAATCACTATGAATTGTTGAGATTTCACATCCTAATTTCCTTTGAATCTAGATGGAGAATATTCTAAAATTCTCAAATGACTCACTCCTATGTGCTAGGAATTTAATCCAAGTAAATTTAGAGAAGTCATTAACTATTACAATCCCGAATACCTTTTCTCCTAGGCTGGCTGTACTAACTGGTCCAAATAGGCCCATATGAAGGATTTCTAGTGGCCTAGAGGTGTTAATGTCATTGATTGAATGAAATGAAGATCTAACTTATTTTCCTAGTTGGCAAGCATCACATAGGTGGTCCTTATTGAAGTCTAGCTTAGGTATGCCTCTAACTAGATTTTTCTAGGTGATATTCCTATGAGTCTTCATTCTTGCATGGTATACTCTCTTATGTCATAGCCAAGATTTATCAATTATAGTTTTTAAGAATAAGGAATTTGAATATTCAATGCAGTCAAGTCTAACAGATAAATATTGTTCATTCATTTTTCTTCTAACACAAGTTTTCCATCTAAACTACTCATATATTTGTTAGAAAAAAAATTTATATCAAAGCCTTTATCACACAGTTGACTAATACTTAATAAATTATGCTTTAAACCATCAACTAATAAAATATTTTCAATCATAAAGATTTTAGAGTTTCTAATTATACCTGAGCCCACCCTTCCTAGTGATGCTGTCCCCTAATGTCACTTGCCTCCTGACCTGGCCTCCAATGTGATGAACTGCTTTATATCACTAAACATGTGCCTCGAGCATCCACTGTCTAGGTACCACATACTCTCACTAGGTCCTTTGTGAGAGTAGCCCTACATAATCATTCAAAGGTTAGATTTAGGAGCCCAAGTGAGTCTAGGTTTTGCCTTATGCTTGAATGAATAAGATGAATGCATGTTATGCTATGATGAATATAATTTAGGCCTCTACACTAGATATGTCCTATAATGAATTGTGTAAATATGGGCTATGTGACCTAACATGCCATAAGAGTAACACTTAACACTTGAAAATGGATTTATTAACCTATGTGGGTTATGGTGCCTTCTGCTAGGTTTATGAGATACAGACTGTGTTGAGGGCCTATGAAATTTCTCTAAGGTAGGTGGTGGTATGTTATTCTCAAGTGCAGATAATTTTATTTCTAAAAACTTGTTTGAGCTTTTAAGAATGGATATTTTAATTTTTAATGCATGCTCCCTACCTTCTAGTTTAGTTACGCATGCATCTAATACCTTGTATGCTATTTCTAGTTTAATATGTGATATTTTCAAGGAATCTTGTGCATTAGAGGGGTCAGTATACTTCTTATTTAATGCATCAAATTTATCCCATAAATTCATATGCTTGATGTCTAAAGTAGAGTGCTCTGTAATTAAACTAGCATGCTCCTTTATATAAATTAAAGAATTCATTATTAAAACTATCATGCATCTCTTTCAATTTCCTATATGAATCATAAATATTTTCTAAAATAATGAGTAATTCATCATAAAAAATTTGACATACCACATCTTGATCTGAATGATCAAGATTATCGTTATCCATAAGACATAGGTTTGTTACCTCCTCCTTTGCTTTTAGTTTTGATGATTCTGAAGCAAAGTCAGCCCAAAAAACTTTCTGCATCTTTTGCTTGCCCCTCTTGAACTTTACCTTCTTTTCACCCTTCTCCTTGATCGGGTGAGTCTTCAGGTTGGGGCATTCAGCTAGGAAATTGCCTGGTTTCCTACACTTGAAGCAAATTATGTTAGAAGAAGCTTTAATATTTTTGTTTCTTTTACCTTTCCTCCAATTATGCTGATGATGTCTCTATTTTTTTTAGGAAACTCTTAAATGTTGCAAATCTAAACTCAAGTACTATGATTTTGGTGATAACAAACATTATTGTTTCCTTTCTGCTATCTCCTGAAAATTGGTTATTATATAGTTATTTTTCCCTATTCACTAACTTTTTAGGGCCACCATTCACTTGCAATTTTGATCAGCTCAAGACTGGGTAGACTAGGATTACAATCTGAACTTTTAATTTTTTTTATGTAATTTTTTTTCATTCTTGAGTCGTATCATATAACTTGGTGGATATCACTGCTAAGTAACCTTGCACACATATAGGGGGAGAGAGAAAAATATTTTTTATAATTTTTTTGGAAAATCATACTGTATAACTTCTAATCATACTATATAACTTTGGTTCGTACTGTATGACCTTAATTCATACTATACGATATATTATGCTCTGTCAAAACCCTAGCCTCTAGAGGTTAAGAAAGATACTAAGTTGTTTTGATTGTACTGTATAATTTTATTCATATTGTATGCCTTAATTAAAATCTTTCTTAATTAATCTCTCGATATCATGCAATCAAATCATAGATAGTTATTATCGTTAATCAACTTTGGTTCGTACTGTATGATACATGTATTATACTGTACGAACAGAAGATGGATTTCTTAAAAATTAGGGCTTTTATAAAGTCCACTATTTAAGCCTATCATATCTTTCTTTAGAATGATCTTTTGCTATTGACTTGGTCTGAGAGAGAGCTTAGAGAAGGAAGAGAGAGAAATATTTGGGAGAGAAGAAAAGGAGAGATTCTTGTGAGGGGGAGTTATAAGGGATTCATAAAGGTTACTGCAAGCAAGGTTTTAACTGTCTTCTTCAAAGTACTTTCATGATTCCTTGGTGGCTCTTGGGAGATATTCTTTAGCATCAAATCAAGGTTCTCTACCTACTCCAGGAGGGAGTAAAAGGATTCAAGTTCTTTCCCTACTCCAGGAAAGAGTAAAAGGATTCAGGTTCTCTGCCTACACCAGGTGGGTGTAAAAGATTCAAGGTTCGCTGCCATCCTTGGAGGGTGTAAAAGCTTTTGGTTCTCCACCACACTGGCAAGGTGAAATTGATTCTATAAGGGCTTTTCCTCCTAACTATGGGGACTAAAGGAGAGACACTAAAAGGTTTAGTGCAATACTCAGAGGAGGCCTTCGGGGAGTGGACATAGGTCAGATTTGACCGAACCACTATAAAATTTTGTGTTCATTCTTTTACTTTTCTTCATTTTAATTTTTGCAATTTTGTATGATTTGTTGTATGGTTGGAAAAACTTTGATCTTATTATTATAAAATTGATCTGCATCTACATCAAGGATTTTTCTTTTTATTAAGTTCTTGAGCAAGAAGTATATTATTAGAAATAGCACTACCTTTAACAAAACTAGTTTGATTTTGAAAGATTAATCTCAAAAGCAAAGGAGCCAAATGATTCATCAAGAGTTTAGATATAAGCTTACTGAAAAAAGAGCATAAACTAATAGGACAAAAATTATCCCAAGAATTAGCAGTAACCTTTTTAGGAATAAGCACAATCGAGGTACTCGAGAAAAATATAGGAATAGTGTTGTAAGCAAAAAAATCCATAACAGCAGCATTTTAATCATCAGAAATAATATCCCAAGCCTTATTGAAGAATTTGGTGGGATAACCATCAGGGCACGCAATAGACTCAACATTCATAGTGAAAATAGTTTGTTTAACCTCTTGCTTGGAAGGAGGAATACATAAAGCAATATTGCCCTTTGGATTAATAATCTAAGGAATGATGTCAGAATGCTCAATGGCACGAGGCTCAAAGCTTTTAATAAAAACATTGGTGAAATAATCTACAGCAAACTTAGCAATCTCCCCAGTCTCCTCTATAAAATTGCCCTCAGAAGTACAGATTTCATGAATGAAGTTCTTGGCTCTATTTTCCTTAACCAAAGCATGATAATATTTAGCATTCTTTTCACCATCAATTAGATGCTTAGAGGCCGCTTTTTTGCTTCCAATAGATTTCCTCTTGTTCTTGAAGCATAAAAAGGGAACTTTTAGCCTCATGGAGACTTCTAAGATTTATATCAGAAGGGTCAAGTTGACAGCTTTGCTCCAAGAAAATCACTTTATCTTCACCAGCTATAATATTGGAAAATAAATTTTTGAAAACATTTCTATTCCACCAATTGATTTTATACTTGAGTCTTTTAAGCTTAAGCCATTGTCTATTCATGCCCATAATATCATTGTTAGGGTGTAAAGGAGCCTGCTATTTTTCCTTAACCAAATTAAGAAATGAGTTATCATGCAACCACATATTTTGAAATCTAAAATTAGAAAAATTCCCCTCCTACCTCACCATAATACTAATAAGAAGAGGGGAGTGATCAGAAAAGGTTTTACTCAGGTTCTCCACAAAGGTATTATTGTTAGAAGTCAACCAAACATCATTAAAGAGCACCCGATCTAATCACTGCCACATATTACTATGATTCCAAGTAAAGGCATTATCAGTAAAGCCAATATCCATAAGGTTATAGTCCAAAATCATACTAGTAAAATCCTCCATAGCTTGGTAAATAGGGTTAGAACCACCAATTCTTTTGGAAGGGTTAGTGATTGTATTAAAATCACCACCCACAAACCAAGGAAAGTTAATTAAATCACAAAAAAAATAAGTTGGTTCTATAACACCTTTCTAATAAAACGGGAAGTAGATGCATACACTAATGAAGCACAATAATTGAACTGCAAACTTGAACATTACAATGAAACACTTGACGAAAATCCGCAATAATATCAATAATAGCAGGATCTTTCCAAAGAACCCAGATTTTGTTGGAAATATTGGGAAAACTATTCTTAAAACCTAAATAATAAGAAGTCTCAGCTAACTTGTTAGCAGAAATAAGGGGCTCAATTAAAACTAAAAGCAACACATTGTGGATTCGACATAAAATTTTAACTCTAGTCCTAGAAGAAGGGCAACCAATACCCCAAACATTCCAAATGATCGACTAAATCATTTAAAAGCAATTTGTTAAAAGTTTGAGACTAGGTAGATCTAGTAGATTGCACATTGACATTTTTCTGCTTCTTATTTTTCTTATTTCTCGCATGAGTATACTCAAGTTCATTATGCACCATATTATTCACATTTGTTAAATCATTGCAACTATTATCACCATGAGTAGAAGTTGCAGAAATCTTATTACCATTACAATTTTCACTATACAGTACATCTTGGTGGTAGGCATCACCTTCCCCCTTCTCTTACTTACCCAATTCCTCATCTTGATTTCTCCCTCTTCCATCATAACCTACTCATTTAAAGAGATTCCATTATTAGGTGCCACCACATCTAGTTCAATATCAACATTAGAATTGAATTCAACTAGATTTTTATTAGAAACACTAGGAAATTGTAAAGCATTTAAACTATTATTATGCTCAAAGTAAATCATAGCCAATTACTCAACAGTAATATCCTCCCCATTAGAACCATTAGAAGCATTGCCTTGCACTAAGGCATTATTAACTTTCTTAGCCATTACCCTCCCATGAGTATCTTTCAAAGTTCCAGCCTGAGCCAAATTCTCAGAACCTCCAATTTCATTTTCATTGTTCAACAAAGGATGGAGAACATGTACTAAATCTTAGCTATATTATTATCCTCCATAGTACCTATTTCCTACAAAATAATATTATCAGTAACACATAAATCTTTATCTTTCAAATTTTTAGAAGATTCTTTTGCTTGTGAAGATAAGGATGTAGAATAAAACATTCCGTAATGCTATGACCATGCAAACGATAATGATTGCAAAAAATAGGGAAGTTCTCAAATTCCACTTTTTGAAGATAGCCACCATTCTCTAGACCAATTCATATCTCCTTAGGATGCTTCTTGGACACATCCATTTCAACCAAAATCCTAGCAACAGAAGGTCGAGAAATAAAATATAAGCCAGTTTGAAGTGGCCTGCCAAAGATCGAAGCCAGGGCAAACAAAATATAAGCATTAAACATATGTAATCTTAGATTTAGAAAATAGACCCACACAGGGGCAATTGGTAACTCCTCTTTAATGTCAAAAAAGGGTGTCCACTTTAAAACACACATTTGACAAGAATTGATATAGTAAACTCTACGAGCAAATATCCTACTATAATCTAAGTCATGGGTGAGTTGAGTCACTATATGCCGCTGATCCATAAAGCCAATCAAAGATTTCCCAGAAATCTTCATGTTAGAAAAGAAAGCACGAATGGCAACTAGGTTAGGTCAATGCAACACGAACTTCCCAACCAGAGTAAATTTGAAAGGAGCATCCAACTGTTTAATAACATTCTCATCAAACATTAGCATCAGAATTCCTTTTAAAGAAGTATTCACAACCTCAAACTTCGGAGGAGAGGCAGACGATGACCCAACAACCACATCCTTAAAGGAATGAGAGTTACCATTACCAGATGATCCTGATAAGCCATTAGGCTTACTAGGATCCACTGGTTTACAAGTGACCCAAGGGTTTGATGATGACTTCGTCGAATAAGAAAACAAAGAAAAAAAAAATCACAAAGTGAAATGAAAGCTAGAAACCAAAAGCAACAGATAGAAAATCAAAAACACAAAACTGAATGAGTGAAACCAGCCATCATCTGAGAACAAAACAATCACACACCAAAACCCTAGATGAATTGCCTGAAAAATTGGCAGAGCAAAACATAGAGAGAAAAGGATACTGTGTGACCTAAAACTAAGGATTTTAATTTGATAGCTACTAATAAAGTAGGGTTTTAGACATATTAACATTATTTTTGTTATCTTTGAACCAAATTCATATTTTAAGCTTGTTTTTTTAATCTAATATCTTTGCTAAGAGATGATGGCTAAGGAGGCAATTTATGGCCAATATTAAAAAATATAAATAAATGAAAAAAATAAAAATATGATACTAATTTCCTTTATATATTTATTGAGTATTTTTATCTTTGTGCTCTTTCCTTCTTTCTAAAACTTGAATGAATGATGTAATTCTAAAAATATTTTTATTTTATCATGATTATTGTCCTTTGACAAGGCCAATCATCATTCTCTCTTCTCACAAGGTCAATCTCTCACAGACTTAGAAAAGAAGTTTTTAACCCTAGCTTTTCATTCTTCATGGTCACTTTTAATGTTGATTCAAAAGTATTTTATGCTAAGGTATTTAGTTTAAATATGAATTTTATATGTGAAGTATTAAATTCAAATTTATTTGGAGAGAATTGATTGAATAGTGCTTTGTACTACATGGAAAACAAAGATAGAGAAGAAAGAAAAAAACAATATATATATATATATATATATAAAATGATGAAACAAATTTCTATATTTTCAAGTGAGTCATTATAATAGCTTGATTAGGCTACTCATTATCTTGTGTATCCTCTTTATATATCTATGAGATGAGGATTTGTTCATATTTTTATATGATCAAATATCATTGTGATAGGAGTTTTTATGAGATAAATAATGTTAGAAGTTTAATTATTTTGAGCAGTCAATTTAAACATTATTTTATTAGGATGGTTAAATGAGTGACTGAGAAGATGAATTTTTTAATGTGATTGCATGCTTGTTATTATATGCAACATTATACAAGCTACTGCCAAATTTCTAATGAGATCGAACATTTTCCAACATTTCAAATTCATTGATGATTTACACTTCCACTCATCTAGGAATGTCTCATGCTTATCTATATATTGATTATATATTACATGTAGAGAGAAAGAAATGGAATGAGATTTTAGTTTAAATATGAATTTTATATGTGATTTATTAGATTCAAATTTATTTGGTGAGAACTGATTGAATCTTCCTTTAAACTACATTCTAAAGAAAGATAGAGAAGCAAACAAATTAAAATAAAAAAGATCGATCAAATTTCTATATTTTAAAGTGAGTCATTATAAGAGCTCAATTGAGCTATTAATTGTATTTTGTGTATCCTCTTTAGATTTATATGAGATACTGATTAGTTCAGATTTTTATATGATCAAATATCATCAAGATAGGATTTTTTTTATGAGATAAAGAATGTTAGAAGTTGAATATTTCTTGTAGAAAGTTTAGTCATTTTTTTATTAGGATGGGTGAATGAGTGACTAAGAAGATAAAGTTATAGGCTATGCTAAGGTGTTGGACCCCATGAACATAATAAGGTTATAAGTATTTTGATGATTACAAATATTACTGATTGTTATTGAGCTGATAAATTTTTAAGCAAGCCTTTTTGTTTTAACCTAACATTTCAGGTAAATCTAAAAGAGATGAAGGCCAAACAATATTAGACACACAGGTTGGATGATATATATATATATATATATATATATATACATTTATTTATTTATCTCTTTTGTAGGTGTTATATTGTATGTGTTTGAGATTAGAATTGATAGACGAAAAAGTCTCTTAGAGCAAAACTAGCTCTACTAGGGCTTGGTTTCCTGCCTCCTCCAACCCATCCATCCCTATTCAATCATCAATCTTCATCTTTGAAATTTAGAGCAAGGAAGGGACTCAAAGATCTTTCTCTAGCCGTATTGTCTCTTTGCTGAGGGGAGTTTTCTATTACTTTTTACTCTTTTTTGTTTTTTTTTGTTTTTGGTGTTTTCGCCTTAGGGCTAATTTCTTATTTGATTGGTTTTCTCACTTTTCTAGTTTTTCATCCTTATTTGGATGGTTCTTCATGATCCATCTTCCTCCAGGATGTTCAAGCTTCCACCTTGCAGATCTGACCCTTACTTCTTATCTTCTATGAACCAGTCCAAATCCTTCAAAGAAGCCCTGGCTGGATCTTATTCTGCCAATTATTTTTCTCCTTTAAAGCATATTACTCATCATGTTCTTCTTAATCTCTTGAATTCTGAAGATGAAATCTAAGCACTGTCATCCCCCTTCAAATTTTCTCTCATTAGTAAATTTACCTCTAGACGCCCTACTCTCGACTCCATTCAAAAAAAATTTCCTTCTCACTTAAGCTTTCAGGTGATTTTTTTGTAACTCTTTTGGATCCATATCATGTCCTCATTAAACTCTCAAATGATATGTACTACAGTCAAATTTTTGCTCGTAGGGCTTACTATGTCTATAATTATTATATGAAACTAGTTAAATGGACCCCTATGCTCGACATTTCTACTAAATCTCACATTGTTTCTATTTGGATTTCTTTTCCAGACCTCAGACATAACTTATTCTCTCATTATATTTTTCATTAATTGGGCTCTATGTTTGGCCGACCTTTACAAACTGATGGGGCAATTTATTCAGGTCCTCATCCTTCTACTGTCAATATTTTTGTTGAATTTGGCGATGTCACTAAATCTTATCCAGACTCAGTTTGGATTAGGTCAAAAAATTTTGGATATATTCAAAAGGTCAACTTAAATGACATCCTTGATTTTTGTTCTCACTACAAAGATTTAGGGAATAAAATATTGGAATGCTCTCACCTTCACCCTCATCTAAGAAAGCATAATCCTTCAAACATATCTCAATTGTGAATGATATTATGGCTCCTACCATGGCAGATACTCCTCTCATGAATATTAATGTTGAGAACCCATCCCCTACTATGGTAGCTGATACTATTATGGAGGCTAATACTCTAAAGGTATCAACCTTATGATATTCATTCCTATAATTGATGCTAAATTGAATGATGATCAGGCTAATCAAAGTAATATTATTCCCATTGAGGCGGCAGCCATGTCCCTATTTCATCTATGAATTGACACGTTGAGGGTGATATGAATGGTTCTAATGATGAGCCTAATCATTTTGAAGTTCTTTCCAAAGTTTCTCTTGAATCAACCAAGGAATAATGCCCCTCTGAAAACTTTAACTTTATGTGGGAAGAAGGGGAAATTCAATCTGATGTTGAGTCGATTTCTTCTTTCAAAAAAGTTCACAACCTCGATTCTATAGATGGTTCTTTAAAAGACTCCAAGATTTCTTCAAATAAAAATAAAAAAAGGATTTATAAGAAAAAAAATCAAAATTGATTAGCTATGGCTTCTAGATTTACTAGATTTAAAGTTGCCTCAAATTCTAATTTTTTATGATCAATTTTCTTATTTGGAATGTTAGGGGTTTGGGCAATTTGGCTACTCTCTCTCACCTTCATAATCTTTGCTCTATTAATAAAATTGTTTTCTTAGTTATTCTTAAGCCTCTAGTTGATGTAGCTAATATATCTCTTTGTCAACATTAATTGGGGTTGTCTCATTCTAGTGCTAATTCTAATGGTAAGATTTGTCTATTTTGAAAAGAAAAAGATATCCAACTTGCTATTATTGCTGAATTTCAACAGGTTATGCATTTTTCTTTTTTTATTTATAATAGGGTTTTAATGGGTTCTATTTGTTATGCTAATTATACTAGAACTAGTAGGCTTACTTTATGGCCACAATTATTAAATTTTCCTTCGTTAACTTTTCTTTCATTTATTCCCCCTCTTTCTCTACATAGTTTTCATCACTTCCACTTAGCCTCAAGTCTAGCAATCCTCAACCCCAAAATAGATCCAATCTCTCTAAAACTCTCCTAAATATCCTCACAAATTTGTCCCAATCTTCTAAGTCTTAAACTCTTCAATTTCCCCAAGACACCATAGCCAAAATCTTAATATAGAGAGAGAAATTTTCTTTTGTGAGCAACTGACTTAAGAACATCATAAATCCTTAACCACTACTCCAAATCCCATAAAAACACCACCATTAGTTTCCTAGCATCACAAAAATTCAATATGAAGTTCTTTCTTTTTTTTTTTTTCTCTATGAAAAAGTTATTATTTGAAAGCCTAGAAGTTCCAGCTCCAAATTTGTTAAAATCCTAAATTCCCATTTGATCGCCACTCAAATAACCTTTCCATTACCACCCGAAGGGGAAATCAATTCAATTTTTTCCTTCGTCATAAAGATCCAATAAACCTTACAACATTATAGCTATTGGGTTTGATTGCACTCCATTGTATTTGTTATCTCATACTTATTGTGATTAAACCTTGCTATATCAACCTTATAATCTATTTTGTTATAGATGTTGGAATGTACATTTTTTTATTTACTATTAAAACCTCATTTGAATTTTCAAACCATATTTAATCCCTATCTGAACATTTCAATAGGGTTCAAATAAGTTTCCAACCTTGTTTGAACATTATTTTGACCTTATTTGAACTAATGCTACTCGTGATGGACTTGAAATAAGTAGTATGTGGTCAAAAGTGGGGGCATTTTAGTCTGAAGTAAAGTTTCATGTATTTTTATCCATAAAAATAGATAGTATACATATTTCTCAAATAATAGTTACTATGAGTCATATAAAGTCAAATTTCCTTTCTTAATTAAGAGTAAAAATATTAGGGAAATTTGAATTTAAAATCATTATAGTAATCATAATAAGAGAAATATGCCTACTATTTGTTATATACATAAATACACCTACTAGTTTCTTTTAGATGAAACTACATTTCCTGTATTTGAGGACTACTAATCAAAGTATGTCGGAAGCAAAAATTAGTTAGAATTTTTTTGATTTTGAACCTTATTTTAAACATGATTCTAATCTTAGTTTGAACATTGTTCCAACCTGGTTCAAACTAGTTCATACATGTTTAGAACTTTATTTGAATTAAATTTGAGCCATGTTTGAACCACATTGTAGGTCCTATGATGTCTTCATCATGACTTCACATGCTATGCAAATAATATTGTGATGCCTTCCTAGTGAGGTTCCAACTTTTCATGCCCCAACATCTAAGGGAAGAATTTAATTTCTAATCCTAGGTTTCAAAACCTCAATATAACAAACCAGAGGCTATAATGATATCTAAAATAATAAATAAAAGATAGCCATCTAAATTCTCATTTCCAAAAGAATTCATGCACAAATAATCAAGTAAAATGTCACTCTATGCATCAAAGCATAAAAGTTGGATTACAAAAATACTTCGATAGAAAACCCCTACTAACTAGCTTCCTACGAGCACACTCTACCAAACCCTTTCCCTTCTTTGAAATGTTAAACATCACAAAATGAGTATTTTAACTCAGTAGATATTCCCATGTCTTATTCAAGAATATAATAACCATATTTTGAAATTTATAAATAAAAACTTTAAATGTCAAATTTAAGAAAACATAAAATAACTATTACTTTCTTACAAGCATGTCCGAGTTTACTTATCTCAAACATTCATCTTTCTTGCTATTTCACATGAATGATAGGAAGTACTGGTTATCAGAACAAAACATAATATGCACTTCCATTTCATACTTTTCACAAAAGCATTAGAGTGTGCTTGTACAAAAATAATAGAGTATATTTATTTTCAAAACACTCTTTCTAAATTAAACTTATTCTAATTATCATAATATCTTTTTATTTTTAACTTATTTTATTTAACAAAATATGTAATTATATATAGAGTGATATACATGTCTCAATGTTTGCTTATAACTCCACTTCCACTTATGCCTCCCATAGTCAACCTTCATTAGGTGAAGCAGACCATCTAAATTTCACTTATAACTCCACTTCCACTTATGCATCCCTTGAGCCTCCCACACCTACATAAAGCAAATGAGACCAAACATAACATCCCCCATCTATCTATAGATGCGGCTAGAATAAGAACAAAAACCTAATAGAAATTTGAGCTCACAAAATAAAATTTATAATGCACTTACTCAGTCTCCCACATCAGAACATCCTCCATATGATTATAAATGCATATGAAAAATTTTATAGAATTAATATGTATACAAAGTGAAGAGCATGATCATGAACACATTTATATTGCAATATAGAGAAATATGCATGTGTATCTCATTCACATTTTTAAAATTTCACTTTTGGGGAAACATTCATAAACAAAATTTAAAATATTATTTTAAGAATTTTAAAGAATCACAGCTAACCTCATATTTTTTAATTTGAACATAAAATACTCAAAAATTAATATAGGTGAAACCAACCAGCAAAAACTTTATTTCTTACAATCAAAAAATTTAGAAAAAAGCATTCTACAGCATACCGAAAATTACACGGTAAAATATTAATTATACTCATTAAAAAGCATTTTTTTACTCTTTATCCTTTCACAAAAATATCAAAATTGAAATAAAAAATAAAGTAATGGGAGCTTACCTCGAGCATGATGATTCCCATAATTAGCCCTGATGAATGAATCCTAAGCTGTAGCATTCAAAACTCTCTCTTATCTTTCTCACTCCTCATCTTCCCCTTTCCTTTTCTTCTTCAGCAAGGTGATGGTGAAATGGATATATATATATATATATATATATATATATATATATATATATATATATATATATATATATATATATATATATATATATATATATATATATATGTAAGCATGTTTTAGTGCTCCCTCAATTCTCAATTCTCACCATAATATAGAGAGGACAGTGCTATAATGCCTCCACCATCTATTCCATAGCACCCCTCAAAGAACTTGACCTCCTATTTTCCTTCTCCTCAATTTCATTTCTAAATTCATTTAGGTTTAAGTTTGACCCTTAATAACCCTAAATTTCAAGAATGAAGTCAAGATAAGTTAGGGATTACACCAGATTAAGCTTACAACAACAACAACATGATGCCTTTATCCCACTACATGGGATCGGCTACATGAATCCTTTTTCTCCATTGTGTCATGTTAAGAGTCCAATTCTCTTTTAAATCTAATAAGAAAAGGTCATTTCTAATATTTTCTAACAAAGAATTTTTAAGTTAAAATTTACCTTTCCTAACATAGGATAAATCTAATACATCTGCTCTCCTAACTGGGTCATCGAAAGGCTTACATTTTATGTGTCCAAATCATCTATGGAGACTCTCTAATCTTATCTGCCACTAGAGCTATTCTAACCTTTTCATGTTCAACTCATTTCACATTCTATCCCTAAGAGCGAAGCCATTCATCTACCTGAGCATCCTCATCTTTGTAACACTTAACTTACTTTTATGCTTCTCTTCCAATGGCCAACATTTTGTGCCATAAAGTATTTTAGGTCTCACCACCATCTCATAGAATTTTCCCTTATATTTGAGGGGTATTTTTTTATAACACAATAGGCCCAATGCATTCCTCCACTTCAACCATCCAACATGAATTCTACTAATAATATCACTATCTATTTCACCATCACTTTAAACAATAGATTCGAGATATCTAAACTATGTACTGATGTTAATAACTTGATGGCCCAAACTCATAATCCCCCCACTAGATCTAATACTATTTAAATTACACTCCATGTATTTAATTTAGGTCTACTCAAATGAAAACTTTTAGACTCAAAGGTTGACCTCCATAATTCAAGTTTTCCTTCAAACTCTGTCTCTAATCAGCTCACTCTCTAGATTAAGCTTAATCAACCAAATTCCATAACTGCAGGTATTACACAACTCCTCTTCTACTTGTACATCACAAGTTCTATCATGCATTCCTAATGATGATTAAGTTAGCCAGTGATCTCGTTATGCCTTCTCAAGCAAGTTTGGAACTCTTCTTTTTCTTTCATGCAACCACTCCTACATTACCATCACAAACTCCTCTTCTCATTCACAAACATCAAATCACTTTGACTACATTTTCATCACAAACTCCTCTTTTCATTCAGACATCATCGGATCTCATTAATGCCTACTTCACAAACCATTGAATCCTATCAATACCACTCTCCTTTATGTTCCACCAAATCTCATCGATGCCCTTATACTTCACATGCTACTTGAACGATCAAGTTTAAACTCATATTCTAACCTACTTAAAATAAGGTTTGAACCTAGTTAGATCTAGAGGTTTCAGAAAATGATTTCACCCACCAAATTGACTAAGACTAAAATTGGAAAGTCTAGGTTTGGGTTAACCCATTCAATAAAGGGGTCAAGTGTGCAACCCCTTAAGTAGAAAGAAGCTAAACATTTAACCATTGAGGTGACTTTTGGTGTAATGGTTAAAATTTTATTAAGAAACACCATGATTCAGCATGTTAATGCTTGAGCAATATTAGGATGAATGATCTCCTAGGAATTTACACCAATGAGATATTAATACCTCAATAATTAAGAGCTTGGTCTATTATAGAGTGGTATCATAATAATGCATAAATTAGAATATCGGAAGTGCCATACATGACAAAATGTTACACCACGGGGGCCACCACTTGAACCCTATATAGGTTAAAGTGCTGCATGGAGGGAGCCATTATAGGGTCACACACTACATGTTCTATTAACTATTATTTGATATGCTAAGGTGTAACTCTGGTTCTATGCAAGTGCACCTATCATGTTAAGTAATAAAGTGACGAGATGAGTATCATTCTCATGAGGAACTAGAATTATCCTAAGCTTACTATGGCAATGCTTAATAAAATCACTATATTTATCTTGTCAGATGATTAACAAGGCTGATGAAATGAAAAGTAAAAAACTACAATTGCAAATGAAAAATATAATAATTTTTAAAATTTTAAACCTATAATATTTAAAAACACATGCTTGCAATAGAAAGATTTCTTCAAAATGTGGTTGTGAATCAGAGCATAAGTAATCCTCATCTCTATCGAGCTTGTTGAGGTATTAGTAAGGATTCCTCCCAACTACAATTTAACTATCTCCTTAAGATCCCATACCCTTACCACCTTATGTCTATGTATAACAAGATTATGTTTTAATGCTCTATTTATTTTTCAACTCCTCCATCAATATTATAAATTGCACTAGGATTTAGGTTTTTGTACAACCTATATACAAACTAAATGAGGCTTGGAGGAATTAAAAATAACATTAAACAATTTATGAAATTAGAAATATACTCTATGCAATACATGGTTCAAATATTATCATAAGCTCAAAATATAATTTAGCCACTCATGGAGATAAAATTTAACTAACATTTTTATTTCACTGAATAGAACAAAAGTAAAAGATAGAAAATAAGGATAAAAATGACCCGATTAGGCAGTATAGAATCCTTTGCACTCCTTCCTTCTCTCCACACTAGCACAGTACACACACAGTAGGTATAAAAGAGCTAACCTCCACCAGAAGTAGCCTCACACACTCACTCACACACACACACACACACACTCTCTCTCTCTCTCTCTCTCTCTCTCTCTCTCTTTCTCTCTCTCTCATATTTCCTAATTACCAATCTTATAATATGAACATTAGTCCTCCTATTTATAGAATTTCAAAATAAATGAACTAACACTATGGGGTTATCTTGTTGGTGATGTGGCTCTATCGAATCTTCATGCTAGCTTAACAGGCTTACTACTCATCCCATCGATTCACCAATCAACCATACCTAACTATCTTTCACTATGGCGCTAGAATGATTTGGCATTGTGGTGTTATATCTAGCATTACGATGCTCCTTGGGTGGTGCCTTAATATTAAGCGCTCCATCACTCATCTAAGACTTTGATCTCTATGGTGTCAGTCTAGTGGTGCTGCATTGCTGGGGAAAATTATAGCACTATGGTACTGATTATGTAGTGCTATGGTGCTTGCTTAATTTTGTTATTTTTTACTTATTTCTTGCATCTAAAGTTAAATTTAGCTAGTACTTTATAATAAATATATGCAATTTGGAGTATCCAATTTTTCTACTTATCAAATTTCCCCAAACTTTAAGATACAACTTATCCTTAAGTAATTTATACTACATTGGGATTAAATTTCTTTTGCTTGAATATAATTTTTTGAAAACTATTAAATTAATAATCTAAGTATTCATGTAGTACATAAGTTGTAATTTTTTTTTAATAAAATAATTTGTAATAGCACATTCTTTATTAATATTCCTTCTATACTAAACTTCTAAGGGTATGAGTGAGTAATTTTGACAAACTTACTTAGGGTTATTGATTTTATTTTGGAATCAATGGAACTACACATTTAGTTAATCCTCAAATCAACCTATAAGCTTTATTTAAGTATTATTATTCCAATAATATTCTTTAGGAGTATAAAAGAGAGGCTAGACATTACACTTACTAATTTTAATATTATCGTATTTAGCTTTTCATATTTTACTTTTTAATTTTCTTTTTATTTTTCTTGATTTCTTTTTTTATTTGGCCAAGTACCTTATAATGATTTTGAATGCCTATCTATTGCCTTCATTTATTATTTTTCATTGGGGCTAGACATTGCAGGTACCAATTTTAAATACTCTAGTACTTAACTTTTTTAAATCTTTTCACTTAAACCATTTTTATTTATTAAATACCTTATATTGATTTTTAATACTCGATTATTTCCTCCACTTTATAAACTTATCTAAAGTTTATTAAAGGGTTCATAATTCTCTAATTACTTACTTATTTGGTGATTTAAAACTAATTTAGTTGTTTTATTCATATTAATACTTAAACCTAATAGTTGTTTATAAGTAGTCAAGTACTTAAGTGATTTTTAAGAATTTAACTTATTTAGAATTACAAATTTTAAATTAAAAGAATAGTTGTTAATTGAACAATTTTATTAGAGAAATTTTACAAATTATGTACTATTAAATACTTAAGGATCTTAATTTTGAATTTTTTCAAATTTTATAATTTAAGTAAAAAGTTTAATGTAGTAAGATAAATAAACTTTACAAAAACTACGGGAAATTGATTGTATTTATCAGATATTCCAAACTATAATTTTATAGAAGAAAAATAAAATAAAATGCAAGAAATAAAATAAAATAGAATAAAATAAAACTAAAAACTCAAAATTTAATAATATAAATAACAACATTAATAGGGAACTTTCTACTTATCATCATCATCTTCTTCTTCCTATCCTGCTACCTCTACTGCTACTACTACATGTGTTGATGATGATCCCAAAAACAACTCAAAGGTGGGTTGGGCTAAAAACATATTCCTCTAACCTTAGGAGTCTATCTCTTAACTCTTCAACATATTGACCATGCTTGCGTTGTAGTCAGCTTGGTATTGAAACTGGCATTGGTATTGGAGCATCATATGGTCATATTGAGAATATATCCCTTATTTGAATCCTATCAATTACTGTATTAAGTGATCTATAGATCCCTCGATCTAGTCAACTCTATCCCCAAGGTCCCCCACCTAACTCTTAGCATCCTAGGACCTCTACCCCACTATTGGCTGGGTTAGTTCAACTAGCTAAATCCCTCTCCTAATAATTTTGAAGGACTGGATCTTAGATTTCATTAGGGAAGAAGTAGGTAAAATCTTCTCCTCCCTTAAGTTTCCTAATACCCAATAAATTCACACAACTCATAAATTAAAATAGGATGTCTTAAACCTACAGAATTGACCCCTAAGCATGTACTAGATGACTAAAATATAATTTTCAAAATTAATAATAAAATTTTTTGGATATAATAATTAAGTACCACTCTATCCTTTATCACCTCACTTATGTTTAAGCTCGACATAAGCTTCACAATAATACAATAATGCCAAGCCTTAGACTACTAGGTGAGGGAAAACATAAGAAAGTTAATAATTTTCTCATCTCTCTCTTTCCACTAGACATTCAAGTCTCTCAAGGTAAAGAACCTAATAATATCTCCATAGTCTATAGTAGATGTACAAAACTTAAGGTACTCATCACCTTTAAATTCATAGTTGAGGGCTTGGAAGATTTAGTTTATTACTATGGTAGTTAAACCGACTGACTTAGCATAGACATAGAAACATTCATTTTAGGGCTCCTTTGTATTTGCAAAGAATTCCCAAATAATATAGAATTAGCAGAATGGGGTTGCATTATAAGAAAATCCTAGATTTTCTCTATAATTTATTAACTTGAATAATCCCCCCAGAATTATCAAATCCATGCTCAAGGATAATGGATTTACTCACCAAATTATTATACTACTCCTCTATCATGACATTGACAAACTTTCTAGCATCATAAGATATAAATACAGACCTCTTCCTACCAAGTAAAATCTTAGGGTGTATTTTAATGGGTTGGGATGAAATAACAAACACAGATCACAAGAACTAAAAGTTCAGAGAGCATAAGTGTAATGGAAAGAAATATCCTATCCCTACTTATACTTTGGCTAGTGTTGTGGCGCTGGCCTTTATAGTGCTATGGTACTTAGTTATGAATGTCAAAATGGGTAATATCACTATGGAACTGTGGATAGGTAGCACTATGGCATTGGCATTAGAAATTAAATTTATAGGGTTTTTAAGTGTGAGACTATCATGGCACTTGACATATGGCAGCCTTGTGACACTCTGTTGATCAAAATTTTTCCTGAGATCAATCAAACACTCAAACCCAAACTCAAAACCAATTGGATCAATGCACTGCTACATGTAGTACATTGACTCCTTAACTTCAACCATTACTCAAACATCACCATTTCAAGCTTCATACATTAAACTCATAAATACTGGTTCCCTAACCTAGTGCCTGACCCATTTAACCCAATTGAGCTAGCTTAACCTAGCCCAATTAAACCCTCTGATTGACTTATTTAAAACTCCAATTTACTTTTGAACTTCACCAAATAATTTAAATATAGCTGCTCATGGATTGAACATATTTGGTCAACCAAGCATAGTTAAAAGTTGACTTGATTAACACTACCTAAAATTTGTCAAACCTGACAAGTTTAGGTCAAACATCTAAATTCTAATAAATTAAATCAGTCAAACCCTCAAGTCCAAATAACCTCATACTTTTAATGAGTCAAGACTATGGGAGACCTTTTTTGACCAACTTGACTTGATCAACTTAGTCAAAATGGTCAAAACCTATTCAAAATCAATTCCCAAATTTAAACTCCAAACCCAATGTAATAAATCTCATGCATCACCCCAAACATCCCCTAGAGACTCCTAACGGTCTATCCAAGGTGGCTTGACTAAGTTTGACTAGTCAAACTAGTCAAATCAATTAAAAATGCCTAAATGGTCAAATATGGTCAAACTCATGTAAACCCATTCATCCAACCCACACCAACCTATTTGGCTTGCCAAAACCTAGTCTAGAACCTTTCTAACCATGCTCTTACAAGCCCCAAGCCCTTAGTTTAGCCCATGTTAACTCAAGTAGTCCCCCTATACACAAAATGGCAAAATTCACTTTCCACCTTGGATTGTACTTTGTTGGCCATGGCCTGCTTTCTTAACCACCTGGGACACTTGGGAATCATCTAATGAAACCTTCTAATCCATCTTATCCATTGTATGAGCCTTAATGGTTTGGAATAGGGAAGACCACCAAAAAACCTCATTCAAGCAATACTCGTTATCTAAAGCACCCCAAAGCTCCCATTGCTTTCATTGCACTCCTGGAGAATCCCTCTAACTCCCCCAATCATTCCAAGTCTTAAAAAGCTTATAGGTGAGGAGATCTAAGGGTAACATATCACTTCATCCGTCAAGGTTTTCAATCTTCCAATCCAAACATCCTCGAGCTTTGGACTCTTCTTAAAAGTTCTTTCCATGAAGCTAAGGATGTAAACATTAAACCCTAATCCTAAATCTTGGGTTTCAAATAACTTTCAAAATTTATCATATGAAGCCCTCATATTTTATATATAAGAACTTCATATGATTAGAAATAATCCCTAAAAATTTTAGGATGTTTGGTTCATGAAATAATCCATAATAAGCAAAAGAAATTTCCATAATAAAATATATTTTAAGGAAGAAGAAATCTACAACAATCCATTTCATGTCAGATAACCCAAATTTTATCAGAAGGATCATTCGAACTAATTGATTCAAGCCACAGGATGGACCATACTCCATTTGACAAGATCCTGGATGCCCATTCCAAACCTTAGGGATCAGACGGAAGTGATCAAATCTAACTTTTATAAACCTCCAATCGACCTGCACCACGTGTGACAATTTCCAAATAATGAGGGCCAATATATGCACACTACATGTGACCACCGCAGCCACTGCCAATGATTAATAAAATATATTTAAAAATTAGAGCTTTTTATGCATGTTTAGAGAGTAACTTGCTCTTGAACTCCACTATTTTTTATTAATTACTCTCCTACCTTGTGTTTTTGTGATCAAATTTGGATAAATTAGAGGATGTTCCCTACATTCCCTAATTTTTCTTTGGCTTGGTGAAACTACTGAGTTCATTCATTTATTTTTTAAAGTCATCGTTCATTATTTGACCTAAAACTTTGGAAAATTAATTCTCTCAATGCATGTAGAATCAAGTCATCAAAATTATGAGGTTTGTTTACATTCATGCAATGGTTTCACACAATTAATTGCAAGTCTATTTGAACACTAGAGACTCCTAGGGAAAAAAACATAAGGCATGGTTTAGTGAATTTAGAAAATTTCTAGAAAATTCTCTTGGCATTCAACAGGAATGAAACTCAAGCTTAGTAAACTTAGTGACATGATGAACTCTAGGAATAAATTTCACCTTAAATAGAGTTCATTAGATCTATTAAATAATAAAGCTCAAACTAGCCGATATTTTGGGGAAACAATTTTAAAAATTCATAATTAATTAAAGAAAAATTATAAAAATAAAAAATAAATTTCAAAAAACCCTAAATCAATTATACAATCAAGAAAAATTATAATCAGTCTTTAATTTTAATTAAAATTAAATTAATTCAAAACTAAACTTTAATTAATAATTAATTAAATATATTAACATAAAATTAAATATTAATCCAAAATTTTAGGGATTTATCTGAAAGTACGAGATGCGCCAAGAGGGGGGGTGAATTGGTATTTTAAAAAATTCAACCCTACACAAGAGTTCTAATTTTTTATTTTTAAAAGATAACTCAACAAATAACGTGCGGAAGCAAGTATAACGTTCACAATGATGATATTGATAATTCAATTTTAAATTTCATAACACAAGATTTAAATCATGATTTTTCACCAAGCAATTTAATGTAGTAATTAAGAGCATGAAAAGTAAAGTACGGTAAACAGGAAAAAATACACGAGAGATTTTTATAGTGGTTCGGTCACTTGACCTACGTCCACTCCCCGGAGTCCTCTACTCTGGGATTTGCACTAGTAAAAGTTGACTCTCCTTTTGCCCCCACAGCAAGGCGGAGAAGCCTTTACAATACTCACTTTCACCTCCCTCGGTGCGGCGGAATACCAAACGCTATGTCACCCTCCTGGTGACGGCAGCGGACCTTCTCCTTTTTCTCCCTCCTGGAGATGGCAGAGTACCTTGACAATGTTCATCTTGAAGTGACTCTTCCCTCGAGAACTTTCCTGAAGCTTCCCAAAGCCACAAGAGGAGCAAAGCATGCAGCTAGCTTGGAGCCACCGTGTGATCCCCTCACACTACTTCTCCCTCACGCTCAAGCTCACCTTCACCTTCCTCTCTCAAGCTCTGGATCTCTCCAAAAACTTCTCTCTAACGAATCCCCTTCTTTCCTCAAAGCCACTCACAGCAAAAGGATAGATCAACAACGCTCTAAAGAAAAATATAAGTTGTTTTTATATCAGGCTTCAGAAAACCCTAAAAGTTTCAACTTTTGCATTTCTGTTCGTACAGTATGATCTATAATCGTACAGTATGATCAGTTCAATTACAGCTCTGTCTAGTACGAGTACAGACGAACAGTTATTGAATTTTATACGTATCGTACTGCACGATATGCATATCGTACATGACGATACTATTGATTCATACTGTTTGTACAAGATGAACTGTGGGACGATCCTCAGGATGAAAGAATTCATCTCTGTTAGTCGTCCAGCACTCTTTTAGTCGTACAGTACGATTAGTGTTTTTAGGATATCGTCCTGTACGATACGAATATCATCCAGGATGAATAGAACAAAAATTTCTTCGTTTCGTCTGGTACGATTGATGGGACGAATAAAATCATCTCTATCGATCGTCCAGCACTCCACGCATCGTACAGTACGATTAGTTCATTTCTTGATATCGTCCGGTACGATATGAATATCGTCCAAGACGAACAGAATAAAAAACCTTGGTTTCGTCTGGTACGATCACTGGGATGAATGAAATCATCTCTGTCAGTCATACGGTAGGATATATGATTGTACAGTACGATCGACTTTTAAATTAGAAACCAATATTTATTTCCTGATTAGAGAGATAATTTTGGTAAGTATTAATTAATCGTACCGTACGATAAGAATCGTACAGTATGATCAGTTCAGGAAATCAAAATTAAGAACTTACCAAACTTATTCTGGCGGCTAGGGTTTCTCAATTATATTTGATCGTACAGTACGATCTGTATCGTACAGTACGATTAGATAATAAATTTAATCATCTAAAAATTAGCCGTTAGCCTGAGTATTTTTAATTAATCGTACAGTATGATATTCTTAAAAAAAAATTTTAAACATTTAAAATAATTCTCCCCCTGTGTGTGTGCATGGTTTCTCCTTTCACATGCATGCTTCTGTGGCAGACTCAAGAAAATAAAAATAAAGAAATAAAAATTACAGACTTTTCAACATCCTATTCTACCCGGTTTGATTCTCCAATAACCTTTAGCAGTGTGCATCTGACCTAAAATGTTAGTGCTCATATAAAAGGATTAAGCATCTGTAATCTAAAGAAAGTCTATATGGATTCAGTAAGTATTAGTTGTAACCATCAAAATTAAGTGCTCGGGATCCTGAATTTTAACAATCTCCCCCTTTTTGATGGTGTCAAATAATATTTTCTGATGGACAGTTGTTTTGACTTCCTTAGCTCCCCCTCAGAAGAATAGTTTATTAATATTTAAATTGGAGGAGAAGAACCAATTTTTTTTTTATTATTACATATAGAAAAAAAATATAACAAGATAGAAAAAAAAATATGTAGTGAAAATATAAACAACCAATAACATTAATAGTAAGCAAAAGCAGAACAACACAGAACACAGAAATGTCTCCCCCTTTTGACAGCACCAAAAAGGAAATAACAAGGAAACAACTATAATGACAAGAAACATTAAACATAAATAACTACAATAACTCAAAAATTTGGATCCTGATCCGGAGGTGGTGGTGGAGGTTGTGGAAACAGTTGGTGGTACTGATGGAGGGATGCAAACTGGTGATCATTCGATGTGAAGCGCTCCCTAAACTATTTCATATCAGTTTCATGCTCCTTATGTTGCTGAGCAATATGGGCATCCAACCTAGTCTCCAGGCGATCAAGGCGTTGAATAATATCATCGTGAGGGTAGTCGGGAGGAGCAAGACCAGGTGGGTGGATTGGTGGTGGTGGAGGGGCGTCAGCAGGAGAAGCAGCCTCTTCATCATCAAACTCGGGATCGGCATGAGCGGCCCCCCGATGGAACAAGATACGAAAAGATGCATTCGAGTAGAAGATAGGAAGATTATCTGGAGGTAGCAGATAATGAAGTTGGTACTTGGCATCTAACATGTATCCTATGACATGCCCTAAAGCAAGGTTTAGTTTGTGGCGGGCACCGGAGAGAAAACGATCATCGGAGCACCGAGAGAATGAGGAGCTCCCGATGACCATTCGGCCGTGCTTATTGGAACCAGACATGGTGGAAGAAAGGATTTGAGAAAAGGGAGAAAACTTGGAGTGAATGAGAGTGAGTGAATGTGGCAAAGAATCCCTCCCTTTTATAGAATTTGTGAACTATCGTACAGTACGATTTAGGATCGTACAGTACGATAGGTGCAATAATGTCATCTGGACGACCGTTCAAAAAAGCAAGTCAAATCATACAGTACGATCAGAATCGTACTATACGAACATGAGTGTGAGGCGTTCGTCCCAAGGAGTTGTCTGAACGACCTTTGACAAAAATAATCGTACAGTACGAACAGCTGTTCGTATAGTACTATCGGCAATAATGTTCGTACCGGCCGAGTTTAAATTTGTCCTAATCCATTTGACACGTGGATCGTACAGTACGAAGGGTAATTCGTACAGTACGATGACCAATAATGTGTATCATATGGTACGAGTGGTGAATCGTACATTACGATAGGTATAAGACACGAAAGATCTGGACGTGAATGGGAGTGGACGGCTGAGATTGGAGTGATTTGAACATTATCGTACAGTACGATATTGTATCGTACAGTACAATTGTCAGATAAATTCAAGGTTTGTGAGCAGCAAGGGAAGAGGATCAGGAAACCATTTTTTTTTGTTTTTTTTTATTTTTTTTAACAAACTAATCATAACAAACACAAATTTTTTTTTTTTGATTTTTTTTTTATTTTAGGCTTGAATGTCTATGACACCTAATTTTGTTCTTAAAGTGCTAAATGTGTCATAATCTAATGGTTTTGTCAAAATGTCAGCCAATTGATCTTCAATAGCAACGTGGTGCAGTTCAATATCTCCTTTGGCTATGTAATCTCTAATGAAATGATGTCTAATGTCTATATGTTTTGTTCGTGAATGTTGAATTGGATTTTTGGATATGCAAATAGTACTAGTGTTGTCACACATGATTGGAATGGTTCCTACAGGCAGTCCTAGATCTAACAGTTATTATTTTAACCACAAGACTTGAGCAACACAGCTACCTACCGCTATATATTCTGCTTCGGCTGTTGATAGGGCTATCGAATTCTATTTTTTACTGGACCATGAAACTAACGAATGTCCAATGAATTGACAAGTACCAGAAGTGCTTTTTCTATCTACCCTATATCCTGTAAAGTCTGAATCTGAGTATCCTAAGATTTCAAAAGTAGTGCTGTGTCTATGATAGCAAATTCCTAAGTTCGGGGTGCCTAGTAGATATCTAAGAATTCTTTTGACAGCAGTCATGTGAGATTCTTTTGGGTCAGCTTGAAAGCAGGCACAGAGACACACTAAATATTATGTCTGGTCTACTAGCAGTCAGATAGAGAAGCGATCCAATTATTCCCTTATACCTCTTTTGATCTACAGACTTCCCATTGGGATCTTTATCCAATTGAATGTTAGAGCTCATGGGTGTATTCATAACCTTAGCATTATCCATTTCATATTTTTTCAAAATATCATTTATGTACTTAGACTGGCTAAGAAACGTTCCACCTTCCATTTGTTTTACACTAAATCTAAGGACGTAACTAAGTTCTCTCATCACACTCATTTCAAACTCGTCACTCATTATTTTTGAAAATTCATTACATAAGCTTTTTTCTGTCGATCCAAACAAGATGTCATATACATAAATTTGAACAATGAGTACCTCAACTCCTACCTTCTTCAAGAATAAGATGGTGTCCACACTACCCTTAACAAAGCATCTATCTAGTAAGAACGTACTAAGTCTTTCATACCAGGCCCTAGGAGCTTGTTTTAACCCGTATAGTGCCTTTTTCAGTTTGAACACGTGGTTTGGAAATTGTGAGTTTTCAAACCCCGGAGGTTGCTCCACATAAACATCTTCCTTGATTACCCCGTTTAGGAAGGCACTCTTGACATCCATTTGATATAGCTTAAAATCCCTAAAACAAGCAAAGGCTAACAGTACCCTTATGGCTTCTAGTCTAGCTACCGGAGCAAAGGTTTCTTCAAAATCTATTCCTTCAATTTGGTTATACCCCTTTGCTACTAACCTAGCCTTGTTTCTCACTACTATTCCAGAGTCATTCATCTTATTTTTAAAGACCCATTTAGTTCCAACCACACTTTGTTCTTTAGGTCTTTTAACTAATTCCCATACATCATTCCTAACGAATTGGTTCAACTCTTCTTGCATTGCTAGGATCCAAAATTCATCTCCTAAGGATTAATCTATACTCGTGGGTTCAATCATAGATATGAATGCAGAATGACTAACCTCTTTTCTAAGTCCATGCTTAGTTTTTACCCCTTCTGATGGGTCTCCTAAGATCAGCTCTCTAGGATGACTAGAAGAAAATTTTCAATCTCTAGGCACATATTCCTGAGGTTCCGCTCTAGTCTCTATGGTAATGGTTTCTACTCCCCTTATAACCTCAACTTCTTCTTCTTCTTGATTAGATTCAGAGGTCTTATTGGATTCATCAAATACCACATGGGTGGACTCTTCTACTACTAGGGTTCTCTTATTGAATATTCTATAGGCTTTACCTACAGATGAGTACCCTAGGAAAATCCCTTCATCAGATTTAGGATCGACTTTCCTAAGGGTGACTTGCCATTGATTAGGATGAAGCATTTGCAACCAAAAATGTGTAAGTGGGAAAGATTGGGTGTCCTACCCTTAAGCAACTCATAGGGTGTCTTATTAAGTTTGGATCTAACATTTACCCTATTTAACACATAGCACGCGGTATTTACTGCTTCTGCCCAAAAATATCTAGGGAGAGTGTATTCAGCTAACATAGTCCTAGCAGCTTCAACTAAAGTTCTATTTTTTCTTTCTGCTATTCCATTTTGCTGAGGAGTTCTAGGAGCAAAGAAATTATGTTCTATTCCAACATCTTTACAAAATGATTCAAATTTATCATTCTCAAATTCCCCACCGTGATCACTATGAATTGTTGAAATTACACATCCTAATTTCCTTTGAATCCAAGTGGAGAAAATTTTAAACTCTTCAAATGACTCACTCTTATGAGCTAGAAATTTCACCCAAGTAAACCTTGAGTAGTCATCTACTATTACAAACCCATACAACTTCCCTCCTAGGCTGGCTGTACTAACAGGTCCGAACAGGTCCATGTGGAGAGTTTCTAGTGGCCTAGTGGTGTTGGTATCCTTGATTGCATGAAATGAAGATTTAACTTGTTTTCCTAATTGGCAAGCATCACAGAGATGATCCTTAGTAAAGTCTAACTTTGGTATGCCTCTAACTAAGTCTTTCTAAGTGATGTTCCTAAGTGTTTTCATACTAGCATGGCATAGTCTCCTATGCCATAGCCAAGAGTCATCCGCTATTATTTTCAGACACAAAGAGTTTGAGGTTTCAATGCAGTTCAAATCTATCATGTAAAAATTGTTTATGCGTTTTCCTTCTAACAAAAGTGTATCATTTAAGCTAATCATGCATTTATTAGAAAGAAATTTTATGTCAAAGCCCTTGTCACATAGTTGACTTATACTTAAGAGATTATGCTTTAAACCGTCAACTAAAAGTACATTCTCAATAATCAAATTCTTAGTGTTTCCAATGATACCTGAGCCCACCACTTTCCTGGTGGTGTTGTCTCCCAAAGTTACCTTGTCTCCTGACCTGGCCTCTAGTGTCACGAACTGCTTCGTGTCTCCAGTCATGTATCTCGAGCAGCCACTGTCCAGGTACCACATGCTCTCACTAGGTCTTTTGTGAGAGCATCCCTATAATATCAATCACATATTAGCTTTGGGAACCCAAGTGAGTTTGGGTTCCACCCTATGCTTATATGAATGAAATGTATGCATGTTATGCTGTGATGAATACGATTTAGGTCTCCACACTAGATGTGTCCTATAGTGAATTATGCACATGCGGGCTATGTGACCTAGCATGCCACAAGAGTAACATCTAACACCGGGAAATGGGTTCGCTAATCTACGGGGGTGGTAGTGCTTATTTCTGGGTTTGGATGATGCATGCCGTGCAGGTTTTGGATGAGATGGTTCACATGGTGGAGGTTGAAAAAACTCAGCAAATGTGGGAGGTTTTTTATTATTTTCTAATGCATGAAGTTTTTCATTTAAAAATTTATTCTCTTAGTTAAGACTTGCATATTTGAATCTCAATGCATGCTCACTACTACTAAGTTCCCCTGCTAGTTCTTCTAGTTCCTTAAATGCATTTTCTAATTCAACATGTGATGATTTCAAGGTATCGTGTGTAGTGGTTAACTCAATATGCTTCTTTTTTAATGCATCGTATTCATCAAGCAAAGATATATGATCTTTATCCAAGTCAGAAAAATTCTTTACTACACTAGCATGCTCCTTTTATAAAGTAGTAAACTCAGTATTAAGACTAACATGCTTTTTCTTCAACTTTCTATACGAGTCATGGATTTTTTTAGAAATAACAAGCAGTTCATCGTAAGATAGTTGACATACCTCATCTTGATTTGATTGATCAAGATTATCATTAGTCATAAGACACAGATTCGTTACCTCCTCCTCTGCTTCTTCTTCCGATGATTCTGAGGCAGAGTCGGCCCAAAACGCTTTTTGTGTCTTAAATTTTCCCTTCTTAAACTTTGATCTTTCCTCACCCTTTTCCTTGGTTTGATGAGTCTTGATGTTGGGGGAATCAGCTCGGAGATGACCGGGTTTCCTGCACTCAAAGCAAATTGTCTCAGATGCAACTTTAGTATGCTTTGAGCTTTTACCTTTGTTCCAATTGCTTTGATGACGACGCTGCTTTCTTTTCAGAAAATTTTTGAACTGACGAGTCATCAAGGCGATGTCGTCATCTTCCTTCGCTGCTGAGCTGTCACTTTCAAAATTGTTTGCTTTTAAAGCCATCGCTCGCTCCTTCTTCTTTTCACCTACATCACTTTGTCGTTGACTCACTCCTTGCTCGTAGGCAATGAGTGACCCGAGCAAATTGTCAATAGAATAAACATTCAGGTCTTTTGACTCAGTTATTGCAGTGATTTTAGCATCATATGAGCTAGGCAAACATCGCAGTATTTTGTTTACTTTTTCTGAGTTAGACAACTCTCTCCCTAAAGCATGCAGAGATGTTACAATCTGGGTGAATCGTGTGTACATGTCAGATATAATTTTACTAGGTTTCATGCAGAATAATTCGTAATCATGTAGCAGTATGTTCAACCTAGATTGTTTGACCTCACTAGTTCCTTCGTACGTGATACACAGTTTATCCCAAATTTGCCTACCAGTAGTACAAGTTGATACTCGCATATAGTCTTCTGATTTTAATGCGCAAAAGAAACAATTTAGACATTTAGCATTTAGCTGTGCAAGTTCTCTATCCTCAATGCTCCATTCATTAAATGATAGTTCAGTTTTAATTCCATTCAACATACGAAAAGGTGCAGAATAACCTTCTTGGACCAGCATCCACATGCGATAGTCTAAAGACTGTAAAAATGTAGACATGCATACTTTCCAGAAATCAAACGGTATGTTGTCAAATAAAGGTGGACGAGTTATAGAATAACCCTCCGCAGTGTTACGGTTACCAAATTGAGCCATGGATCTTACCTTTCTAGGTTTTCTAAAACACTATTTTGAAACCCCACTCTGATACCACTTGAAAGTACGAGATGCGCCAAGAGGGGGAGTGAATTGGTATTTTAAAAAATTCAACCCTACACAAGAATTCTAATTTTTTATTTTTAAAAGATAACTCAATAAATAACGTGCGAAAGCAAGTACAACGTTCACAATGACGATATTGATAATTCAATTTTAAATTTCACAACACAAGATTTAAATCATGATTTTTCACCAAGCAATTTAATGTAGTAATTAAGAGCATGAAAAGTAAAGTACGATAAACAGGAAAAAACACACCAGAGATTTTTATAGTGGTTCGGTCACTTGACCTACATCCACTCCCCGCAATCCTCTACTCCGGGATTTGCACTAGTAAAAGTTGACTCTCCTTTTGCCCCCACAGCAAGGAGGAGAAGCCTTACAATACTCACTTTCACCTCCCTCGGTGCGGCGGAATACCAAACGCTATGTCACCCTCCTGGTGACGGCAGCGGACCTTCTCCTTTTTCTCCCTTCTGGAGATGGCAGAGTACCTTGACGATGTTGATCTTGAAGTGACTCTTCCCTCGAGAACTTTCCTCAAGCTTCCCAAAGCCACAAGAGGAGCAAAACATGCAGCTAGCTTGGAGCCACCGTGTGATCCCCTCACACTACTTCTCCCTCACGCTCAAGCTCACCTTCACCTTCCTCTCTCAAGCCTTGGATCTCTCCAAAAACTTCTCTCTAACGAATCCCCTTCTTTCCTCAAAGCCTCTCACAGCAAAAGGATAGATCAACAACGCTCTAAAGAAAAATATAAGTTGTTTTTATATCAGGCTTCAGAAAACCCTAAAAGTTTCAAATTTTACGTTTCTGTTCGTACAGTACGATCTATAATCGTACAGTATGATCAGTTCAATTACAGCTCTGTCCAGTACGAGTACAGACGAACTGTTATCGAATTTTATACATATCATACTGTATGATATGTATATCGTACAGGACGATACTATTGATTCGTACTGTTCGTACAAGACGAAATATGGGACGATCCTCGAGATGAAAGAATTCATCTCTGTTAGTCGTCTAGCACTCCTTTAGTCGCACAGTTCGATTAGTGTTTTTAGGATATCGTCCTGTACGATACGAATATCATCCAGGATGAATAGAACAAAAATTTATTCATTTCGTTTGGTACGATCAATGGGACGAATAAAATCGTCTTTGTCGGTCATCCAGCACTCCACTCGTCGTACAGTATGATTAGTTCATTTCTTGATATCGTCCGGTACGATATGAATATTGTCCAAGACGAACAGAACAAAAAACCTTGGTTTCGTCTGGTACGATTGCTGGGACGAATGAAATCATCTCTGTCAGTCGTACGGTATGATATATGATAGTACAGTACGATCGAATTTTAAATTAGAAACTAACATTTATTTCCTGATTAGAGAGATAATTTTGGTAAGTATTAATTAATCGTACCGTATGATAAGAATCGTACAGTATGATCAGTTCAGGAAATCAAAATTAAGAACTTACCAAACTTATTCTGGCGGCTAGGGTTTCTCAATTGTATCTGATCGTACAGTACGATCTGTATCGTATCATTTGATTAGATAATAAATTTAGTCATCTGAAAATTAGTTGTTAGCCTGAGTATTTTTAATTAATTGTACAGTACGATACTAAATCATACAGTCTGATATTCTTAAAAAAAAAATTTTAAACATTTAAAACAATTCTCCCCCTGTGTGTGTGCATGGTTGCTCCTTTCACATGCATGCTTCTGTGGCAGACTCAAGAAAATAAAAATAAAGAAATAAAAATTACAGACTTTTCAACATCCTATTCTACCCGATTTAATTCTCTAGTAACCTTGAGCAGTGTGCATCTGACCTAAAATGTTAGTGCTCATATAAAAGGATTAAGCATCTGTAATCTAAAGGAAGTCTATATGGATTCAGTAAGTATTAGTTGTCACCATCAAAATTAAGTGCTCGGGATCCTAGATTTCAACATTATCCATGAGTTATTCCTAACCAATGGTATAAATCTCCTAAATATTTGAGATTGATTTGATTAATCAAAATTCCAAACCAAGTTCCTTCTATAAGGAAGGAATTAAATAAATAATTAAAAAATATAATAAATCATAAATAAATAAAATAAAATAAAATAAATTCAGAGAACTTTAATTCAAATTTAAAATATTAAATTCAAACTAAATTACCCCAATTACCTCAGTTAAAATCATGTCAACTAAACTAAAAAGCCTCAACTTAAAGCTAACACATCAACTCACTTAATAAATACTTAAACTAAATTAAGAAGACCTCTATGCATTGTGTTTGATTCCCTTGGAGGACACAAATGCATTAAACCTATAGGTTTTTAATAGATCTTTAATGAATGCAAACCTTTTATGTATATACTTGATTCCTTTGGAGGGTTGTTCATAAACTTTGGGAGGGATGCAATCAATTGTAATTGCATTTTTAGGAAAATTTAATGCAGACTTTAAGATTTTTTAATTTTGAAATTGAACACATCATTATGAATGATATATTATCTCGAGAGGTGAGAATATTATTTTTTAATGGGATCAAATTACAAAATTATAAATTTTACCCCGACTATCATAGTAAAATTTTAGGAGAAACTACATATAACCCTGAAGGGTTAAAATAATGTTTGATCATATTTTTAACTATGATAATTAAGATGTTTCATCATTGATTATCTTAGTCAAATTTAAGAAGGAACTATATATGACCCCAAAAGGTAAAAATGATGTTTGATCATGTATTTAGCTATGATAATCTAGATGTATTATTATTAACTCCATAATCAAGGTTGTAACAATAAATGTTAGATCTTTCTAAAGAAAGAAAATATTATTTATTATTAATCATTTAAATATGTTGATAATGATTATCTTCGATTTAAATATTTCCAAAATAATAATTTTCCCCCATTCTATTTAGGAGCTAAATAGAATGGGGTTTATTTTATATGGGGTCTTAAATCTACTACGAAAGCAAGCCTTTATAGTTAATTACAACATAGGAAGATTGGGCTTCCTATGAATACTCCCAATTAGAATAATGGTAGAAATTTTATAGGAATTTTTCAAGGAGTGATATGAAAGGAGGGATATTCAAATTTTCAAGAGGGATTAGATCAATTTTGGGCATTTATTTTAGAGGTCAAATGATGATAAGTAGGAGGCATTTTGGGATTCTGAAATAATTTAGAAATGCATCAATATATTATATATTAGGATTTAAATTATGGAGGAGAGAAAACTTAATTTAAGCTAATATTTTATTAAAAATTTGGGATTATATTCCCAATATTAGGGACTTAAGATTTTAGATCTGCCCCAAAACAAAAATCTAAGTTGGGCACTATATAATAGTAACCCTAACCTAACTAATCTTTATAGACTAATATTGGCTGAGATTCAAAAGAGTAAATCACACATTGGCACATTCTGCTCTGGCAATTTTGAGGCGATTCTAGGGCTTGCTTGCCGTGATCAATTCCTCTTCACTGTGCATCCCTTTTCTCTGCCTCCTTTGATTTTGATTTCGGTTTACTACTTTCTCATTTTGTTTTATGTTTTTGGGTTGTCCTTTACTTAATTTATTTTGGGTTTTGGGCGATGATGATGTTGTCATCATCATACCCTGGACTCACCATGAATGTGGTTAGTTCCTCCTGATGCTTTAAGGATGTTCTTGTTGGTAGTTCCTCATCAGTTTCTAAGGTGGATTTCATTCACTCAACTTTCAAGGGGTTGTCGGCTTTGTTGATTGATGACTAGGTTATTTCCAACCTTGCTTCCCCCTTAGCACTTACTCTGGTCAGTAAATTCATTCTGTGTAGGCCTAATCTCATATTATCTAGAAGTTTTTTCTGAACCTCAAACTTTTGGGCCCATTTATTATGGGATTGATGGATCAATGTCATGTTGGGATTAAGCTTTCAAATGACCTTGATTATAGTAGAATTTTTACTAGAAGAACTTACTACATTCATGGCTGTCAAATGCGGTTATTGAAATGGGCTCCTAATTTTGATGTGCATGAGGAATCCCCAATTGACCCAATTTGTATTTCATTTCCTAATCTAAGGCTTCACTTCTATAATCAATAAATTTTGTTTCCTTTAGCTTCAATTTTTGGCAAACCTTTACAAATGGATCAGGTGACGGCATCTGTTACAGGTCCGTTTGTAGCGAGAGTTTTGGTTGAATTGGACATTTCAAAGAACATCCAAAAGAAATTTGGATTTGGTTGTGATCTTAATAGCTACCAAAAAAGTTGATTTTTGAGAATCTGTCGTTATTTTATACTTACTATAAAATGCATGGTCACTGTAATGCTGAATGCTTCATTCTACATCCTCATCTACAGAAAAATAAAGAGACCCAAAAAGATTAAGAAGGAAAAAATTTGACTAATATTGTGTAGGAAAGCCCTCCAGAACAAATTTCTCTACAGTCGCTCATTTCCAAGGTTCCTATACCCGAAAATGTTATTTATGAATCACTGGTGCCTATAGAGGATGGCTTTGAAGGAGATGATGCTGTGTAATCCCCTGTTGCTCTCATTGTATCCTGTAATCTCATTCATATTGGCTCTGATAATTTGGATCATGAAATGGTGGCTATCAATAATGTAGATCAATTGGATGTTATGGTTATTGAGCATAACAATACTTCTATTTGCTTGAAATCTCATCATTCTATTTTGTTAAAATCTTCTAAAATTGATCATGTTGTGGCTAGTGCTAATATTATTTCTCATGTGACTCCTAATAATATAGATAATGTGAAGGATACTAGGGAATAAAATCTTGAGGATGGTGAATTTGTTCAAGGTGTTTTGGGAAATTGCTTGATGAACCAAGGTAGTCATGGGGAAAAGGATTGTAAGTACTTCCATACTATATCTCATAACAGTGAATCAAATAATGAACTTGACCATTCCGAGAATGGAAATGAAGAAAGGTATGATGATTTCGGTGATTTCACTACTACCCCATTAAATAAAACTAAGAAAAATAAAATTATTGTGTTGCAATCACCTAGAATGACATGATCAAAAACTTCCCTTTTACATTCTAATGTTTAAGTTGATTATTTGGAATGTGAGAGGCTTTGTTTGTCTTTCTACTAGAATTAGAGTTAAAAATTTATGCTGTATTCATAGTATTTCTTTGCTTATTTTGATTGAACCTCTTATTTCTCATACTAAGTTGGATAATACGGTTCGGTACTTGGGATTTAATCATGGTGTAACCAATGTTTCCAATAAAATTTGGGTTCTTTGGAAGGATCCTTTAGTGATTAGTATTGTTGGTGTTTTCCCCAAGTGATTCATTATAGTATTGATAATTTGCATTAAAACTATTTTGCTTCTTTTGTCTATATTGCTTCTTCCCGTATTAATAGAAGGATTTTATGGGAACAACTTAACCATTTTCATGCCTCTATTAATTCCCCCTGGTTGGTGGGAGGAGATTTTAATACCATTTCTACCCCATCAGAAAGACTTGAGGGCTCTAGGCCTCTTTTTCATTCTATGGATGATTTCAATGACATGATCATGGGTTGCAATCTCATGATATTGGGTATACTAGTTGTAATTTCACTTGGAATCATGCTAATCTTTGGCAAAGGTTGGATCGTGTGATTTTTAATGATGTTGGATAAATTCCTTCCCCTTCACACATGTTGAGCACCTTAGTAGAACCTTACCTGACCATTCTCTGTTACTTATTTCCTTATAATTGAATTCCCCTTCGCCTGCTATTAACTACCATTTTCAAAACATGTGGCTTCTTGATTCTTCCTTTATTGATGTTGATAAATATAACTGGCAAGCTCCTCTTCACCCGAATAATTCAATTTTCGGCATGAATAATCTTTGGCTTAAGTTGAAAAGGTTAAAATATAAAATCAATTGGTGGAATAGGATTATTTTTAAATATGTTTTTACTAATATCACCGAGGATGAGGAGAAGGTTAATTCCTTGTATCTTCTATGTTAACAATCTCCTTCTGGTGATAATTTTTCCCAGTTGCAACAAGCCAAAAACTCTCTTTTTAACTTACAATCCTAGGAAGAAACTTTTTGGAAATAGAAAGCTACCTCAAAGCATCTTATTGATGGTGATAATAATACCAAGTACTTTCATGCTCTTATTAAGAGGAATAGGGCCAGAAATTGGATCCATAAAATAAACTTTGCTGATGATTCCTCCTCCATAGAGGATGTTGAGGAGATTGTGTTATCTGGTGTAGATTTTTTTAAGGGGTTGTTTAATAAATCTTTTAATCCTTCTCCTATTAACAAACACAACATTATTCCTCACCTCATTAACCAGGATGACAATCTAGCTCTTACTGCCTTTCCTACTTTGGAGGAAGTTAAGAATACGATCTTTGATTTGAATACTGAGTCTGTTGCTAGTTCAGATGGCTTTATCACTAAACTTCTTCAAAAAAACTTGGGATATTATTCACACTGATATTTTTAATGCTATTTTTGATTTCTTTGTGGGTAATACTATTTCTAAATTCTTTTCTTCCACATCTTTTGTGCTTATTCCTAAAATTACTGGAGCTTGTAATTGGAATGATTTTAGACCTATCAGTCTTTCTAACTTTTTTAGTAAGATGATCTCCAAGTTAATTCTAAATAGACTTTCTCCTTTACTTCCTAAAATTATTGCTCTGAACCAAACTATCTTAACCCTTGGTAGATCCATTTCGAATAACATTTTACTTGCTTAGGAGCTTGTGCATGACTTGGATGTTAGGGTGCCTGGGGGTAACATTATTTTTAAGTTAGACATTACCAAAGATTATGATAACATCAACTAGAATTTCCTTTACCATGTTTTGAGTTTATTTGGCTTTAACAATGATTTTGTGAACCTCATTAAAAATTCTGTTGAAAATTATTTTTTCTTTGTTATTATTAATGGCAAAAGCAGTGGTTTCTTTAAGTCTTCCCATGGGTTCAAACAAGGTGATCCTATCTCTCCTACTATTTTTATTATTACTTTGGAATTTTTATCTTGAGGTATTTCAAATCTTTTTGAGAATTATCCCAGGAACTATTATAGAACTTTGGGGGGTTTCCCTATTTCTCACCTATATTATTCTAATGATGTTATCATTTTTCGAATGCTTCACTTAATAGGGTTAAGAGACCCATGAGTTTGTTGAATAAATTTGAAACTTTTAGTGGCCTTTCTATTAATAAAAACAAGAGTTGTTTTATTATCTCTAACAAGGTTTCTCATAATAGGCTTCTTGCAAGAATAGTACTAGTTTTACCAAAGCTTCTTTGCCCATTAAGTACCTCGGGGTTCCTCTTTACAAGGGTAGGAAAATAACTTTTCTTTTTGATGATCTTATTTCTAATGTTCATAACAAGCTCTATATGTGGAATTCTAATTTCCTTAGCTTTGGAGGTAGACTTACCCTTATTAAAAGTGTTTTGTGCTCTTTACCTATGTATATTTTTCAGACTTTGCAACCTACCCGTGCTGTGTGTAAAAAGATTGAGAAACTTATTAATAAGTTCTTTTGGCGTGGTTCTAATGTGCATGGTAAAGTGATTTGGTCCTCTTGGCACAACTATTGTGGTGTGTTAAAAGAAGGGGCTTTGTGTTGTAAGACTATGTGGGATTTATCTCATGCTTTCTCTTATAAATTGTGGTTTAATTTTCATTCCAAACTTTCTCTATGGGCTAATTTTATGACTGATAAATATTATGCTGGTAAGCATCCCACTATGTGTTCTTATAAGAAGGGTGATTCTAATGTTTGGAAAAGGTTGTGTAATATCAAGTGGAGTGTTAAACCCCATGTCAAATGTGGTTTAGGAAAAGCTAACCTTTTATTCTGGCAAGATCAGTGGCTAGATGGCCGGTCCATAGAATCCTTGATTTACTCTTCCTCTACATCTGCCACTAAAGTTGATGCTTTTATTTCTAATAATATGAGGGATTACAATAAACTGGCTGAAATTATTCCAAACATTATAATTTTTAGAATTTTAAATCTGCCTATTAATACTGATGCTGAGGACTTATTATTATGTGATTTATCTTATAATGGTAGTTTCTCCTTAAAAAAAGCCTGGCATGATTTTAGGGAGAAGCTTGGTGTTAAGAAAATTTACTCGATGATTTGGCATAAGAGTATACCTAAGATTATCTATGTTTTTGTTTGGAGAATCATGCATATTTATATTCCTTCTGATGACAATTTGAGAAAGAGAGCTTTTACTATTACTTCCAAGTGCCAATGTTGCTTTCACGAAGAGAATTTGCATCATATCTTCATCTCCGGGCCAATTTCTATTAAAACTTGGTCTTTTTTTGATGATATTTTCAAGTTAAACAAGTTTAGCACTCATATTTCTGTTAACACTTTACCTGATTATTGGTTCATTAACTCTAAAGGGCATATTATAAATGTTATTCCTTCTCTTATATTGTGGTCTTTGTGGCTTCCTAGAAATAATTCTATTTTCAATAACTATAAGATGGACTCTCACCACATTATCAGGAGTATTAAAGATAAGGAGTGCAAGATCTTTACTGTCAACCTTTTGTCTTCAAAAAATTTAAAGAATTATTTTTTTGTGGCTCATAGTTTTGGTATATCTTTGCAATATCAAAGTACTTTAGAGGATCGTAAGTTGGTGCAGTGGATCAAACCCCCTCAGAATATTTATAAGTTAAACATTGATGGGGAGGTGAAGAATAGCTCTTATGGATGTGGTAGGATTATTACGGATGTGCAAGGTATCTTGGTTTTGTCCTTTGCTTCCCCTTTGGAGAAGTGCTCGGTGGTGGTGGTGGCCGAACTCGCTACTATTCTAAATGGTCTTAATGCTTGTATTTCTCTTGGTATTACCAATATTTAGATTGAGGTGGATGGTGTGTCTAGTATCCATTGCTTGATGAAACAAATTGAGAGTATTTGCAATCTAGATCTTTTCTACCTTATTCGTAAGATTAATCAAATTTTAATTTTTGTTAACTTTACTATTACTCATGTCTTTAGGGAAGGGAACTCGTGTGCTGATTTTCTTACTAACTTGGGGTACAATTTGGATGTTATCACTAATTTCTTTGTTACTAATTTACCTAGTCATCTTAAAGGAATGATTAGGTTGGATAAAATGGGATTATCGTATGTTAGAGTTTAGGTGCTTTTTGCTCTTTTTTCCCTGTATTTCTCTCTATTATTTTGCCCAAGGTAAATTTGGTTGTTTTTGAGGCCTTTGGATTTGTCTTTTATCTGATATAGTGGCTTTTAGATTGGGGCTTGAGTAATGATTACAATTTTTCTTACCCTAAATTTTACCCCAATTGTTGCTCTTCTATTCCTGGGAGCCTTATGTCGGGTTGGCTGTGCTGGTTGATGTTGAAGGGGTGCTGGACGGATTGGCCTAGCTGGTTGTAGTTTTGGGGGTTTCAGATTTCTGCTGCTTGCTGTTGAGGGGGTGCTGGATGGGTTGTCCCAACTTGTTATATTTTTGGGGTATATTCTTAGCTAGTTTATGGGGTTCCCCCGCTACTTGGTTTTCTTTCTTGTTGGTCTCAGTTGTTATTTTCTTTCATCCTATATCTGTTTGCTGTCTTTTGGTTTTTGGAAGGTTTTATCTACTGCCAACTCAGTTGTGATGGCCTATTGTCTACTAGTGCTTTCCTTTACTCAATTATACTACATCTTCTTATGCTTGAGCGAGTTTGGGTTTAGAATAGAGTGGCATTGGGGTTATAATCATGATGGTTGTGGCAGGACTATCTTCTTGAGCTCTTTTGGCCCTGAATTCATTACTGGCTTTATCACCCCTTTTTTGGATTGTTTTGGTTTTGTTGCTAGTTTCTAGATCTGGATTTGTTTTTGTATTGGCTTCTCCGTTGATTATGGGCTCTACCATTTGTATTGTTGCCTTACTAGTTCTGTCTGGTCTGGCTGGGTGGCTTTGAATTCAGATTGTAGGGGGTTAATTGATGCTTTATATGTTATTATAGTTGGGTACTATGGTACCATGATCACTTATGCTGATGAGAGTATCTTTAGTTCCTTTTTTTATTAAGTATCTTGGGTACCTTATCATAACTAATAATTTTCCTTTATATTGCATCCGTTATTTGCCTTATTTGGTTTTTCTTTGTTCTTGGTTGTTCTTGTAAGTTAAAGGGAAGGTGATCCTGGTGGAGAATTTGTTTAACTTTTGGAGAAAGATGGCGCTCAGTGATTACTTATTTTTCTTTCCTTTTTGGGTGCTATCCTCTAGCAGCCCTAGAATGTTACTAGGTATTTTTGTTAATTATACCATTGGGGACCATCGGCTCTTAGGTTTTTTTTGGATTTTTTGTAGCTTTTTCGAGCATTAGTGAGCTGAAGGTCCCCATTAAGGACCTTATAATCCTTTATTTTAATTAACGTGTAGGCCCCTCCGTGGGTTTCCCCAAAAAAAAATTTTGGTTGAGATTTGAAATTAAGCCAGCTAAACCACCTAAGAGCTTTCAAATCATAATTCTAATCTAATGAAAGATAAGCAAAGCCCATTGTTTAAGTTTTTGAGAAAATGTGGCTGACATCTAGAGAAATTCATAAGTGGCCCCTTTACTTATGTGTAGTGTGATTATGCTCAATGCGATTAAATCATAATTAACTTTTATTTATTTCTAATGTAATACAATGCATGCAAATTTACCTCTTATGCAAAATCATATGCTTTGAACTTTAAAAATAGGCATAAAAAATATGTTTCTCCCTAGAAATGCATAACATCACCTTGACAGAGCTACACCTTAATAGGTTAGCTGGTCTGCCACAACCCGCATGAGGTGAGGAGCCTAGCAAGGAGAGAAGATATATATCTATGCATAAAAAACCCTTATGAGTCTGAGCTTACTTTTCAGAAATATTTATCTTCTTATGTGAGACTAAATTTTTTTTATTTAGTTACAAGTAGAAATAATTATTGTCCTTAAGAGACTAATCACATCCCGCGCTAAAAAAAATATCGCATGCAGATAATAAACCTTAAAAAAGGAAATTTTTGAAGCATATAATTTTAATAGAATCACAAAGCACCAAACCATATTAATCAAATATAAAAGGCCATGTTGCAAATGCCATTTAATTATAAACTAGGGCCTACAGAAATTAAAATGGTCGGGCTCTACTGATAACATCTTGGAATTTTAAATTAATGACATAAGTTTTAAAGTGGAATATTTCCTTTATCTTCATCTCTTCAGCTCCATTCTTTGAGCTCCCTACACCTATCAGGTTTGAACATCTAAATGAAAAGAACTCCTCCCCAAAGGGGTGTCACATCTCAATAAAAAGAACTCCTATCAAGATTTGAATCTCTAAATGGAAGGAACTCTCCCTTAAGGGATGTTTCCTTCCTCTTTAGATTATAAATTGGATCCAAATATTCCATTTTAATTAACTTTCACAACTCCTTTTAAGTTTACATTTAGGAAAAAATTAAAAGAATCCATACAACTTACATGTTATCCTAAGCAGTTTACATAAAATAATCAAAAATCCCAAAAATTTATATATAATCAATTGCTCATTTTTGATCTAACACACTCATTTGGCCTTGCTTTTAATTTTAGGGGGCTTAGCAATTAGAGATCCTATAAGAAACTTGTTAATCACATTTTAATTAGCCCCCTTTTATAACCCTACATAAGCATGGCCACCTACAAAAGATATGTTGACATCCAGATCGTTCCTATCCAAGGAAAATCTAGTGCCCATCACATATCTTATCATAAACATAATGGCAAAATCATCATATCATAAATACCACAAATCACATCAAAACCATAATAATCAACATGCACAAAAATCCACCTCACAAAGAAAAGCTTTTGAAACAGAATAACAGCCTAGCTTAGAATTAGAGCTGGTTATCCTAATGAGCCATATATAGTGTATGTATGAGGCTATATGGTTTGGATATACCCTAAGTTGGTTGTTGTTTGAAGCTTTCTAATGCCTACTTTAATTTTTATTTTTTTGCCTAAAGGTGATTTAATTTTACTTTAAGTCTGAATGTTTTAATATTTATTTTAACATAAATTTTAACAAAACTTATTATTAATTATTTAAGCTGAATAATAATGGCCTTTGTTTATATCAGGGCAATGAGGTTTATTTCACTCTCCTTTGAGATAACTTAATCACCTTATAGACTCAGGTTACCAAGCAATTATCTTTGAATTTAGGCTTGGTTTAGTTTGTTGATTAAATTATCATTATTAGTTTGTTAAATAATTTATGGGTTATTATTTAGATTAAATGGAAATTACCTTTATATACACTAGAGCGTAAGCTTTATTTCACCCTCTTTGGACTTAGTAGCCTCATAAGCATAAATTACCCAGCACATACCCCCAGATTACCCAGCAATTACCCTTCGGTGTTATTATATTAATATTTTGATCATTTGTTTAAGTTCATAAAGTTGGCTAATTTTTTAAATTTTGAGATCTAGTTGAATTTATTGAATTTTTAATTAATGGCTTTAAGTAAGTTTAGCTTTTAATTTATTACAAATTCTAGAATTTTTATTTTTTTATAAAATATTCTATTTTATTTCTTATTTAATGCCATTTTGTTTTTGTGAATTTAATTTTTCTATAATTAATTATAAACAAGTTTACGTATTTTTATGAACAAGGTTTGACCAAAAATTGAATTTTTTATTTTCAATAAATTTTAAAGGTTTGAAATTTTTTATAAATACTAAACCCAGGGATGAGTCCAATTCTTTTAAGTTTGCTCAATTTAGAGTTTTCTATAATTAGTTAGAAATTTTAGAAGTTTGTGCATTTAATTGAATTATTTAATTGCTTAATTGGAGAGACTTTCTTTTTTTTGTACCAAATCTACTTCAAACCTCCTGAAATCTTTTTAAATGTCAAGAATAACTTATAGGGATAATTTCAAGTATTTAAAATATATTTGGTGGTTTTTAATATTTTTTAATTATTTATTTTATTTTATGAATGATTTTACTTGATTATTAAATATTTTTAACCTTGGGGGTTTGTGATGGGCTTTTAATTTTTATTGGTTGGGAATTTAATTATGCGCATTTTTAACCCTAGTTTGTTTCTTTTGAATTTATTATGATTTTTTAAAGTTTCAGCCCCAAAATAAGGGCTAATTTTAGTTCTATTTAGTTTTAAGGTCAAATGATATCAAATTAATGTCAAATGTATTCCTAGGATGTATAATATCACTAAGTCTAGTAGTTTTGAGTTTTATCCCTATTGGATGCTTGTGTAATCTTCTAAGACTTCTCTAAGTTGACTAGACTCATTCCTTAATTATTTTTCCTAGGTGATTCTAGTATTCAAATGGGATTGCAAATCATTGTATCTATTACAACAACACAAACAAGCCACTAAAAATTGACAGAAACCTCTTCATATTTGGAGAGTTATGAATTTCAAAATTAGGGGTCCAAAATGGACACATCATCATGAAAATTCAATTTACAAAAATCCAAAGAACGTGAGGGCTCAAAAAAATGAGGGTAGGTTAATAACACACCCTAATATGTACCATCCAAATTTGAGATTAATTTGATAACTTAATCTTAAGAAATTCAAGAACATAGGAATTTATTTAAGTGTAATTTTCTCAAAATCCAATTATCAAAATTTGTTGAAATTGTTTTTAGAAAATAATAGAGTTCAATACCTTTCCAATAAGCCAAGAACACTAAATTTGGAGGAGATTTGGATTTTTTATGAGTTTTAAAAGTTATGAGCTTTAAAATAATTTTTTTTTAATTTAATTTAAATAAAAAAATTGGTTGTGGAGCAATCATTGCTGCTACCACATGGTAAGACATGTGGTGGGATACAAATCATGCCCTCTAGTGTAACTTAACCACATCAGCTGCTTCAGATCAGCTATCAAACCTGACTACAAAGGATCCAATGCTCTAGGATCAACCACATCGCTCGAGACAGAACAAGCATGATGAGGGTTCAAAACCTGTTGGACACGTGATTTGATTTTATTTGACTGACGTGGCTACTTTTCGGCCATCCAATCATGCTAAATAAGCGATCTGATAGCTCTGGTTAATCCAAGACAATTTTAGTTTAAATTAAACTAAAAAATTCCATTACTCATACCATTAAATCTAATCATCCAAATTTAATGAAATTTAAAACATAAACTCTAGATTGTACTGGATGTGGGTGCATGCTTTAAAGTGACTTGGGTTTACTCTCACATGAGGCCGCTTTTGGCTAGATCAAAATTTGGGCTTAATTTAAGAGCTGCTTAAAATGATTTTGAATTAATTTGAGTGGATTTAGTTGGATGATTTGGAGGGAAATGGGAAATTTAGTAAGATTTAACCATATGGACTTATTTGAACCCATTATTGACTGTTTGACAAGTCAACCAATCAAAGCTAACTGATATAAGTCTTGAGGAGGTCTTGCATGTTGTTGGATGAATGCCAAAGGGGTTTGACATAATGATTTGGATGTTTGGATGGAAGGTTGGCCAAATATATGGGTTTGACCACTCTTAATGAGTTGACCAAGTCAAACTAATGGATGTCTAACTCATGAAGGTGTTGGGTATATTTAACACATGCAATGAAATGATTTTATGTGTTTAATGATGTTTGGGTTAAGATTTGGCTCAAAATAGACCCCTCTTGACCACCTGGGTTGAGCCATATGGCTAGCCTAAGTGGGCCAAAGGGTTGGGTCTCTTATGGGTGATTCTTAGGGACCTAATGGGCCACCATATGAGTTTAATCTGATTAAGTGAAGGGTTATTTGATCAAACTAGGTTGACTTTGTCAACTAGATTTGACCAGGAGTCAAAGTTTTGTTCAATGCATTCTAAATTTGATTTTGAGTTTATTGGAGGTGATCATAGGGTTTGGTGGGGTCTCCATGCATGAAATATAGTTTAAAAGCCTGTGGTAATTTGGTAAACCAGGGTTGACCATTAGGACTTGATTCAATATACTCCAAAACATATTTAGGATATATTATATGAGGTTTTAGGGTTTGGTTTTGATTTTGGATTAGGATGATTAAATTTCATTTACTCCTATCATTGGCAATCACTTAGGTGATTGTTAATGATAAAGTATAAGCGTTCAAATCGTAACCATTAGGTGTCTACCAATTGAAGGGATTTAGGGTTTGATTTGAATTGGATTTGATTTTTATTTGAGTTTGGAATGAATTTGAATTTTGTTTCATTAACCTCATACAAAAATGAGGTCAATAAGGGTATACATGCATTTCATTCGTAAGGGTTAGGATGTGATGTAAAGTGCTTTAAAATAATTTGGAGTATTTCAACTAATATATTCTATATAATAACTATCTTCTAAATCATTAATCAAAAAATTAAGATAAAACTTCAAGGACTCTATGAAATCACTCTATCCTATATGGGGGAATAAATGCATTACACTTATGAGCCTTAAAACTTGTAGGTTAGTGGTTTATGCACTTTGGAGTCATTAACTTATATGGTTCTTTAAAATTACATAATTAAACTCAAACATTTTAAAACTTAAATAATAAAACACTAAATCATTAAAACATAAACTCAAAATAAAAACACTCTTTGGCCTCAAATATACAAATAATTTCAAAGTAAAATAAGTCAAATAATAAAACCTCTTAGGACATATCAAAGTCAAACAACCTTCTTCACACAATGTAGATGGTCTACTAGGATAATTGACTTTAGCTTGGGCCAGGTTGGTGTTTATTTTGGCGTTCTTGTAGATGACTTGCTTGGAGGACATCTTATGCCTTTTTACTTACTTTCGGTATTCTATATAATCATACATGTTTACACACTTTTACCTGCACAGTACACTATGTTTAATAGTAACATTTAGGATTGCATTACACTTTTATTTCTTGATTATATTTTCTGTTTATAGTACAAAATATTTAGAATGTACTTAGGCTTTCAATGCAAATATAAAAGTCAAATGTTAATGTAAAGTGTCTAGAAAAAATCTTGATCGAATTGTATATAGAGTTGTAAAAGGTTAAAGGTATTTGTTTACACATATAGGGCTCCAAAAGGAAATGCTTTCTCTTCCTTTGAGAAGCATTATCTTTTGAAATCCTATAGCAGATATGGAACTAGAAGATATATAATAAGTAAATGCATTTAAACCTTCATTCATAGGAGTAAAAATCCAAGCATGTTATTGTGAAACTTGGCTATCTTACTTTTTAGCAGACACTACGTTGTATTTATATTTCAAATAAATAAATAAATATTTTATTTATATACTTCTTTTTCATACATTGCTTCATATTACATTCATAACATTTATATTAGTGGCAGATTTACATTAGAGGGTAGCCTTTTAATAGATTTACATGGCATATTTATGCTAGTTCTAGAATGATACGATAGTGGTACCATATACACGGGCACCTTTAAGCAGTCCTTCTTATGTACATGCATTTTATTTTGTTCAACGTAAGCTAAACTAAAGCACACAATCTAACAATATGGTATAAGGGGCCTAAGCCCCCTACTATAGTTTTCCTTATGGTATAGGACCATTATGTTGTTGGATTGTTTTTAAAATATAAACATAAAATATTTTAAAATTTTAGTGTTAACTAAAAATGAAACTTGGGTGTCTTTGCTTCAAAATTGCATTAGTTAGGTGCATCTAACTCTGCTCATCTTCAAAATTTTGATTATAAATCTAAATCAAAATCCTTGATTTCGATGTTAAAAATAGCTATCTTATAGGTATACATCGTACCTATAATTCATGATTTTAAAATTATGTGCTTAGGTGGTTAGCTGGTAATCCACTCTTAGCGAGTATAAGCCCATATGCATTTGCACCCATTAAACTTTCTTTCAGGAGAATTATCTTGACCTTCAAATAAGATTAATAAATTCTTAAATCTTTCCAAAATGATTGAAATCTTTAAATCATTAAACCAAGATTATTAATTTTTAAATCTAAAATAAGTCTAATCTCCACTTCAATCAAAAGTTTTCTCTTCAAAGATGTAATTAGCAATAGAGGCTTGCCTCTATAGGAACCCAAGAACCTAGATTAAAAAAACTCTATTTTAGTTCACTATAATAGTGAAAAATTCTCTTGACACACACTAATCCCTAGTTAGTTTTATTTTCAAAATGATAGGTAAATGTGAACTTTATCTTTCGAGATAAATTTTACATTCTCTATGCTGAGTTTGATTATAAGAATAAATTTGTATCTCTTTTCAAGTAGATACTGAGGCATTACTCTATCTCTCAAGATGGTATAATGTTTAATTCATTAGATTTGGCTAATGAAACATAAAGTGAATCAATGGTACACATTTATTTTATCCACACACTCTAAGTGACAACCACCACCACAGTTCATTTACCTTATTCATGATTTGCACAAGCTCTATGATGTTGGATGTGTGGTGTTTTGTGCTAAATGGGATGAAAATGAGTGGAGAGCTCAATACTATGGTACTATATAGATGATGTTGCAGTGTACCATTAGGCAATTTGGCATTAAAGCATTATATTCCTTCAGAACTAAAGTGTGATTGAGTTTAATTATTTTATATTTTCTAATTATTGACACAGTGCTGTGGTGATTCTGGGTATAACACTCTGATGCTGGGCTTAAAAATTCCAAATATGATCCTAACACACACACAATTTTGATAACTACAAATCAAGCCTCCCAAATGGGTTTCTAGCCACCAATAAAATAAGATCCATACATAATCTTTTAATCAGCCAATAATGATTTCAAATTGGGTTGCCTCCTAAGCAATGCTAAGTTTATAGTTAAGCCAAACTATGCCAAAATTTTATCCAAGATGAACCAGCTTTACCAAACTTTTAAGATAATTAACATCTCCTCCTAAATAAGGTTTCATTCTTTGACCATTACCTAAAAATCTGGGTGGTTTTATTATCTCTGATATCTACAACTTTATAAGGATACACTTTGATGATAGTAAAAGGGCCTAACCACCAGGACTTAAGCTTTCCATGAAACTTTTTTAATCTTGAATTATATAATAGTATTTCATGTCTAGGCTCAAATTATTTCTTAATGAGCTTACAATCATGTCACTTTCTCATTTACTCTTTACATAATTTGGCATTCTTGTAGGAATAATTTTAAAATTTTCCAATTAATTCAACTATATAGGCCTTTATTCTTCAACATCCTTAGGTTGTAATTTAATTCCTTTACCACCTAGCATGCTTTGTATTCTAACTCTCAAGGCAAGTGTAAATCTTTTCCAAAAAATAGCTTATGTGGATACATTTCAATTGGAGTTTTTTAAATAGTCTTGTAAGCCCATAATATATAATCCAATCTTAGTGACCAATCCTTCCTATATGAACTTACAATTTTCTATAAAATTCTCTTAATCTCCTGATTACTTATCTTAGGTTGATCACTAGTTTGAAATGATAAGTATATTGAATCCCTTTTTTTGTGGATGATGTCAGGCCAGTTATGCTACCTGTAGGCTGAAAGCCTATGCGGAGAATGTAATGAGATCTAAATATAGGGAAAGGAGAGAGAGGGGAGAGGTAAATTTAGATAAACTCTTTATTATCCAAGCCATAAATATAAGAATGGTAAAAGTTGTATCTCTCCACTATGGATCCTAAGCTATATAAGAAAAGTAATACAATTCTTTGAGGATTATAAACCTTTTACTTTCTTTTCCCTCTTCACCATATTTTTGACATATGCTCTTCTGTGGAGAAAGAAGAGTTCAAGCAATTTTTGGAACAGAAAATGGATCTCTCCTCTTCCCTTTTGCTTTCACGTACCTGGGTGATGATGTTGGTTAGTCACTATGTACTAACCTTATACCATAGAGCCTTTGGAGGATTCATCCCATTTGTGAATGAGATCATTATTGGTCTTGTCGAGTCACTGACGAGGAGCATATGTCTAGTGCTAGTTTCTAACTCTTCTAAGAAAGTGACCCTTAGGTCCCACCGACTAGAGGAATCCATTCTACCTTCATTACAATGCTTGCCATTTTAAAGGAGAGGTAATTATCGGCCAGGGGCATTAGGTGCCATCATTTGAGGCATTGAGCCTATAGGGAGGAGTCATGCACTACTTTTGCTGAGCTTACTACAAAAGTGGAGACATGTCCCTTAGTGGTGTGGTGATTGTAGTCGCCTATGGTGCCAGATTACACAAGACTTATCATCTATTTGGGACTCACATGCTACTCAATGTGAAGCTTATCACAAAAGGGAAGAGTCATAAAATAATTGTTAAAGCATTTATTATGGATGATGGTGATTGTGCCTATAGTCACATATAGTGTTAGAGCACATAAGACTTATCACTTGTTAGGGACTCGCTCGCTACTAAATGTAGAGGTCATCGTAAAGGGCTGAGTTGATGAATAGTGAAAGAGGTATTTATTTATTGAAGCTCTATGGCGAATATGGCCAGGATCCTCAAGTGGAGCATGGTGCATTTATGTGATTGCATCTTTTTTAGACTTTCTAGAGTTGATGAATCACTATTTCCATTTACGGCTATTAGGCATGACGCTTCATGTCTTCCCACTTATAAATAAGAGAGTGAGATTTTAGAATGTATGAACCTATTAATGCATTTCATCAAGATAATGTTTCCAATTTTTTTAGGGCGAACTTATTTTTTTATGGTTGGTGTGATGAAGAGTCACCATCAGCTTAGTGGTGTTTCTTCATGTGACATTGGATATGAAGAAGAAGAGATAAGAAATGTACCTTCCTTTCTAATGTTGGTCTTTATGTGTGAATGAATTTTTTATATGAGGTAGGACTCAGTATCTAGTTCTATCTTAGACAGGGAAGAGAAAAACTGGAATAAAAGTGGATGCAATAAAACATCACACTACTTCCATCTTTTCTTTTCTCTTGGGGTCTATATTGGTAACTAGGATCAGTAGTTTTGAAATATGCTCCAGATAGATTCTAATGTCGAGGAGATGGAGGAGGTCGAGTCCTCTCTTTGGGTAAGCAGGGCAAGAGTTACCTTATCTAATTCATCTAGGGTTGTTTGGTTGCTCTCAATTATGATAGTGTAGAAACACTTACTTTCTAGTGGAGTGGTGTGATCTGAAGGAGTTCCCATGGATATAATAAAATTGTGGTGTATATCCCTTGCTCTTTTTACTATTCATGTTGAGACTACTACTCGATCACCATGAATTGCACTAGAAAATAGATTGGATTTGTTATGTGACTATGTGTAAATGTTTGTAATATGAACCATATAATAGAGGTTTGATGTAAAACCTTTGAGATATAAAATAAAGATGACATCTTTTGTCCTCAATTTCTTTCTCAGTTTCTCACTATGAGAATATTGTGTGAGCATGAATATTCCTTAGCCTTTACTTAGCCATGTCTGTGATTTGTGTTGAGAGTGAGGGCAAGTTTGATGAAACTTTATTACTCTGTGTGATCGGCCATAAATAAAGGAATGGGTCTCGCTAGAAAGATGACTTACCTTCATGCTAGGGGTTCTGGCACTCATGAAGGTTTTGAGTGCCTCTGGAGCTAGGCTCACCATAGGGAGTAGTCTAATCTTTTCTTTCATCTTAGACCCAAAGGGTTATTTGATGATACCACACTGCTCAAGTCATTGTGCTTGTTCCTATAGTTTGGCTGTGAGTATGTCGAAAGACTCATTTTAGTAATTACTTATGCTAGCCCTTATTATTACAAGTGAGTTTATGTGGAACTTGACTCTTTGTGGGCCTTATTATGAGTGAGTCCTTATTCCTGCAAAAGAAACAAATATGTTCATATATGTTTAAGTGATCTAGTTCTTCCTATGCCCTAATTCCCCAATCATATAATGAATGGCTTATAAATAGATAGAGGATTTATGCTCAAATATTTAGCTGAGAGTAGGCAAATTTGTATGGAACTATTTTCAATATTCAGATTAAATTCCCTTAGCCACTTAATAGTGGATAAAGAGGGGTCTTTCCAGAAAGATGACCTCTTTTCGTGTTGTGGGCTATAGTCCTTATGTAGGTCTTAAGTTCTTAGGGGCCTCACATCACCTCAATTAGTATTCCAATCTTTTCTTTTAGCATAGACCCGAAATGGTCTTAGATAATCCTATGCTACTTGGGCGATCAGCTGGTTATCACAAAGTTAAGAGGGCTAACATAAAATAAGTGTTGAGTGAGAGAGCGGGTTTGGTAGTCCCGAAGTTAAAGGACTATAATTTAATAAGTCTCGTATAAGGAGCAAACTCAATTATTTTAATGGTTTTAGTGACTAAAATCTAGAGAGTTCAAAATAAGGGGTGAACTCTATTATTTTAATAATCAAAAGATTAAAATATGATGAATTTAGAATAAGGATCAAACTTAATTATTTTAATTAGTTAAGAGACTAGAATCTGGTGAGTTAAAAAAAGGGCAAACTCAATTAGAGGCATCCTTCCCTAGTATTTGAAGACATGGTATATCACTAGTCACTTGATAAAGGATAAATATAGGATCTTTCTATAAAGATGACTTTCCTTCATCCTTAAGGCTCGTGTTCTCATTCATATCTTGAGTGTGTGGGGGAGTCATCTTGCCATAGGGCATAGTCTAATCTTTTCTTTTAGCTCAAACCTAGAAGAGGATTGGATGATCCTACATTGCTTCAGCATTCGATAAGTTATCACAATATAAAATGACTGGGCTAGGAAAATTTTTACCCAGAAAGAACTTCCTTAGGAGTAGTCATGGCAAGGATTGAGGGTTTGAAGTTAGCATTCCATGTTCCCTAAGAATTTTATTCAGATAGGTGCCTTTTATCGTGTTATGCTTTAGTGCAAAATATTTTTATTTTGAAAAAAGAAATGACTTTCATTTAGGAGTAAAATATATATGTAAGCATAATCATCCATTATGGATAAAATAACTTATGGTCGTCAGCACTCCATATCCTCGGTATTACAATTTTATTGCGAGTCTATATTTCATGAGCTTCTAGACCAACTTATCATTTGATGAGATAGGGACCTTCCCAAGTACATGACATTTTCTTAAGTGTCCAATGATGAGCAACTACATCTTCTTTCTTTAGGACTAGATCTCTAAGTTGGAAGGTTGTCTATTTAACATGGAGAATGTAATACTTTATGGTTCTTCGCTTGATTCCTCTTGTCAGAGGGCAGCTTATGCCCAAAGTTCTCTAGTAGGTTGGTGAAGGTATGCAGGCCTTCCTGATTGGTTGTCTCCCATTTAGTGGTTATTGTCTGGGTTGTGGTCAGTACCCTTTAACTTGGTACCATGTGAGAGTAAGAAGGTGTGTGACCTGTGAAAATTGATGGAGTCATTCTGAGAGCCCATAACACTGAAGGAAGCATTTTTATCCACTTCCCATTAGTGCCTTTGATATATTTTTTAATAGGTATAGTATGAACTTATTCGCAGCCTCAACCTATTCGTTAGTATAAGGATGATAAACATACACAAACTTTAGATAAGATGATAAACATACACAAACTTTAAATAGATGCCTTGGACCTTATAAAATTCTTTGATATTTTTATCAATGAATTTTGGTATATTATATGTAAGGATGGTGAATGGAACTCCATATCCAGGGATGATATTTGTCAAGATGAAATTTTAGATCACGATAAAAGTGATGCGAGCAAATGCCTTGGCTTTGATCCACTCGGTGAAGTAGTCAATCATGACTAGGATGAAACATTTTTGTCCCATTAATGGTGAGAATGTGGCTAACAAGTCCATCCCCCACATGGCAAATGGCCAGGGACTTTTTACTGAATTTAGATTGTGAGAAGGTTGTATTTATGTCCAAGCAAATTTCTAACATCATTTACATCACTTTTAGAATTCTTCGCATCATTTTTGAAAGTAGGCTAGAAGTACCCCTGCCTAAGAATTTGATGGGCGAGAGTGTATCCGTCGAAAGGGCTTCCACATTCACCATAAAAGAATTTTGATTAGTAAGGACACCTTTTGGTCCTCACATACACATTTAAGGTTCAGTAAAGAGGCAGACCTTATGAATAAGTGGTCTCCTATCAGCAAGTAGTTAGCTACCTTGGCCTTGAATCATCATGGATTATTAACACTGGGATTAATTGATATAATTTTGAGATAGTTGACGTAGGGGTCCACCCAACTTACAGAGCAAGTAGCTAGCAGGATAGCTTCTTCTTGTGCTGCTCCTTCTATGATCGTGAGCGAGAAGACCCATATGGCTTATTATTTGCTAATGCTCCCTGGCTTAAAAAGGAGGTTGGAGAGTTAATTTTGATCCCAGGGGATTTAAATGATTTCAAAATTATTCATTTTATGAAATATGGCCTTGACTTTAAGTAGATATTTAAAGAGAATCTTGCCTCTAACTTTATATTCATCATTAATTTGGTTCACCATAAGCTGGGAGTCTGAGTTAACTGTGTTGAAACTTAAAAATGAAGTTTGAATTATATGTTATGTGATTTTTGATGATAACAAAATATTATTGTTTTGATATTATTATTGTTTCTCTTAACATACATTGGATAGATTTTTGTTTGTTTTTGTGTGTACTAACATTTCAGGAAAATCTTACTTTAGACTGGTGAAGACTTCAAGACATAGTAGATTAGGATTTCATGTAATGAAGTTAGTATTTTTTATTTTATTGAGTTTGAGAGAGTATGATTATAATTGGGTAATCGTGCACACACACAGGGGGAGAGAGTTAAAATTAAAATTAAAAAAAAAATTACCCTATTCGTACTGTATGATGCCAGTTCGTATAGACAACTGACAGAGTATGAAATGAGGTTCGTCCAGTTCATCAAGTTGAATTTAAACTGTTCGAACAGATGATTTTAAAAATCATACAAACGAATGACATTGAACAAAATAATATTCATACCAGTTCATCCATATGAATTTGAACTGCTCGTACAGAAGATTTTAAACATTGTACAAACAACTGACAGTGTATCAAATAAGATTCATCAAGTTCATCCAGACAAAATTCAATATTCGTACAAATAATATAGAAATCATACAGACGACCAATAGTGTACGAAATGAGATTCATACCATATCATCCAGAAAAACTTTAACAGTTCATACAAATGATCTTAAAATCATATAGATAATTAATAGTATATGAAATAAGGTTCATACCAGATCATCCCATGAACTTTGAACTATTCGTACAGATAATTTATGATTGCACTATACGATTTGAGGTCGTTTCTCTTGTAATTTTTAGTTTTTTGACAATTTTTTTTTGTCTTTTCTATTTAAGGAGTCCAAAAGATTGTTACTTTTTACCTTTGCTTCAAAATTTCTCTTGAGTGTGGCTTTTGAGAGTGTGATTGAGAGAGATCTTGTGAAAGGGAATTGTGAGGGATTCACAAGGTTGTCCAAAGTGAAGATCTCTATATTCTTTTCTAATTTCTTCACAACTTCTTTGGAGTCACTCAAGTGAAGATATTCAAAACTGGATCAAGGTTCTCTACCTTCACCAGGGGGTGAAAAAGGACATTGGGTTTTCTTCCTTCACGAGGAGGGTGAAAAAGGACATTGGGTTCTCTACCTTCACCAGGAGGGTGAAAAAAGACATTGGGTTCTCTGTCTTCACCAGGAGGGTGAAAATGGACATTGGGTTCTCTACCTTCACCAGGAGGGTGAAAAAGGATGTTGGGTTCTCTGCCTTCACTGGGAGGGTGAAAAAGGACGTCGGGTTCTCTGCCTTCACCAGGAGGGTGAAAAAGGATGATGGTTCTATGCCTTCACCAGGTTTGTGGAAGAGAGGTTTTATAAGGGCTTCTCCACCTTACTGTGGGGCTAAAAGGAGAGTCGCTAGTGTTTAGTGTAATACCTGGAGAAGGAGTCTCCAGGGAGTGGACGTATGTCTAGTTGGACCAAACCACTATAAAATTTGGTGTTCTTCTATTCCTTTACTTTTTACTGCATTTTATTTTTCCACATTTTAAATTTCTATGGTTGAAAAATATTTTGTGAAAATCTAATCAATAATATATTGAGAGAATCATTGATTAAATTTTTTGATAACAGTTTTTGATAATCCAAGAGATTTTTTTTTTAAAATTACCAATTCACCCCCGTCTTGGTTAGCATTGGGAAAGTTTTATTAGGTCTAACAACCTACACGAACTTTCAAGTGGTATCAGAGCCTATTTTAAAATTAAATTTTAAACTACTTTTTGAAAATTAATCATGACTAATTTTGGAAACCGAAATACTGTAGAAGGATATTCGATCACTAGACCACCTTTTTTCGATAACATTCCATTTGATTTTTGGAAAATTAACATGTCTACTTTTTTGTAATCACTTGACTATCGCATGTGGATGTTAGTACAGGATGGTTACACTGCACCTACTAGACTTATAAATGACATTAGAATTGAAACACCATTTACTGATTGGACTGTAAAAAAAGGGAATTAGCACAGCTGAATGCTAAATGTCTAAATAGTTTTTTTTTGTGCATTGAAATTAGAAGACTATATGTGTGTTTCAACTTATTAAACTAGAAAAAAAAATTGGGATAGACTTTGCATAACTTATGAAGGAACTAATGAGGTGAAATAAACTAGATTGAACATTCTATTGCACGACTATGAACTATTTCGCATGAAATCGAATGAGTCAATTTCTGGCATGTATACACGTTTTACTCAGATTGTTACCTTATTGCATGCTTTAGGTAGAAAACTCACTAATTTAGAAAAAATTTAATAAAATCTTACGTTGTCTACCTACTTCTTATGATGCAAAGATAATTGTCATAATCGAGTCTAAAGATTTGAACGTATATTCTATTGATAATCTACTTGGATTACTGATTGCTTACGAGTAAGGAGTGACTCAAAGACAGATTGATGTAGGTGATAAGCGAAAAGAAAAGAACATTGCATTGAAAGTGGATGATTTAGGAAGTGATCAATCACTACCTGAGGATGAAGAAGACATTATACATATGATGAGGCAACTCAAAAGTTTCCTTAGAAGGAAGCAACGAAGACGTCAGCATTGGAACAAAGGTAAATTCAATAGGAAAGCAAAAGTTTCAAATGATGTCATTTGTTATGAATGCAGGAAGCCTAGATATATTAAGACTGACTGCACAAATCTCAAAACTAATCCTAGCAAGGAGAAATTTGAGGAGAAAACCACTATTAGGAAGGGCAAGAGAAGACTGCAGAGAGCTTTCTAGGCTGACTCAGCTTCAGAATCATCAAAAATAGCAGCATAGGAGGAAGTCACAAATTTTTACGTGATGGTTGATAATCTTGATCATTCAGATCAAGATGAGGTATGTAACTTATCCTATGAAGAACTATTTAAAGTTTGTGAGAGAATCCATATTGCATATAAGAAACTCAAAAAATTGCATGCTAATCTTAACCTTAAGCATTTGAATTTACAAAAAAAATTTGAAAGATCATGCAGACATAGATAGTAACCACATGGTTTTATTGGATGAATTTGATGTTTGAATAAGAAGCATGAACAATTAAAAACATTGTATAGTGAGCTTGAAAATGATTTGAAAGTTTTTATGGGTGAAGTTGAGCATAAGGAAATTGATTTGAAAATTGAAAATTCAATTTTGAAAAATGTGAACTCATATCTAGAAATAAAAATGAAGGCTATAATGGAAAATAGATCGTCTCCCATACTTGAATAATTTTACGAGTCTAAGAAAAAGCATACAAGTTCAAAAATTAGGAAGAGATATTATAATTCGTATAGATTAATAAATCCCTTTTCTTGATGTTAGATGTTTTTCATGTGGCATGTTAGGGCATATTTCCCACACTTGCACTATTCAGAGTATAACACACTTAGTGTAGAGACCTATGATGCATCAAACATACCATATCAAGTATGCATCTGGTTTATCATTGCCAAGAGGTGAACCTAAATTTATTTGGGTTCTCAAGACTAACGTTTGATATTTTTGGTGAAACGCTCTCATACAAGACCTCATGAGAGCATTTGGTATCTTGACAGTGGATGTTTGAAACATATGACTGGAGATACAACTCAATTCATATCGCTGGAAGCCAGGAATGGAGGCAAGGTAACACTTGGAGATAATACCACTAGGAGAGTGGCAAGTACATATATGATTGGCAACACAAAGAATTTCTTTATTGAAAATATTTTATTAGTTGAGGGCTTGAAACATAACTTTCTCAGTATTAAACCGCTTTTTAATAAGGGATTTAATATAAAATTTTTACCTACAAGCTGCATAATAAGTCAAAATGGAAGTGAGTTGTTGCACGGAAATAGGGTAAATAATATATACATGCTTGATTTAAATAGTGTTCGATCTTCTAATGCTTTTTGCTTGAAAACTATTCCTGATGAATCTTGGATATGGCATAGAAGACTCTGTCATGCAAGTATAAAAAATCTTAGAAAACTTACTCAAAAAGAATTGGTTAGAGGCATACCCAAATTAGACTTCACTAAGGATCACCTGTGTGAAGCATGTCAATCAGGAAAATAAGTCAAATCCTCCTTTCATTCAATTAAGGACCTTAAAACTAGTAAACCATTAGAAGTCCTTCACATGGATCTTTTTGGGCTAGTTAGCACTATAAGTCTAGGCGGGAAAGAATATGGGTATGTAATTATTGATGATTATTTAAGATTCACTTGGATTAGATTCTTATCACATAAGAGTGAATCATTTGATGAGTTTAAAAATTTTTCTACTTGGATTCAGAGGAAGCTAGGCTGTGAAATTCTTACAATACAAAGTGATTATGGAGGAGAATTTGAAAATGAAAAATTTAAAGTTTTTTATAAAGGGCAAGGAATATATCACAACTTTCTAGCTCCTAGGACCCCCAACAGAATGGGGTTATTGAAAGAAAGAACAGAACATTGATAGAAGCCACTAGAGCCATATTGGCTGAATATTCCCTTCCTAAATATTTTTGGGCTAAAGCATTTAGTACAATATGTTATGTTCTGAATAGGGTGAACATTAGATCTAAGTTAAACAAGACACCCTATAAACTTCTTAAGGGGAGAACACCTAACTTGTCACATTTACATGTCTTTGGATGTATGGTGTTCATTCATTATAATGGTAAAACTTCTTTAAAAAAATTTGATCATAAACCTGATGACGAAATTTTTTTCAAATATTCTAGTGTTGGCAAATCCTATAGAGTTTTTAACAAAAGGACTTTGGTAGTTGACGAGACCACTCATGTAGTTTTTGATGAATCTGAATTTTTTGGAGGGTCTAAGTTAGAAGAATAAGATGTTGAATAGATCTCCCAAGGAATTAAAATGCAAATCTTGAAGAAAGGGTGGAAACAGAAAAAGAATTGCCTAGAGAATAGAAATATTCTAAAAGTCATCCTAAAGAATTGATTTTAGGTGAACCAAGTGAAGGTGTTAGAACTAGGCATGGACTTAGCAAAGAAGTAAACCACTCAACTTTTATCTCAATTATTAAACCCACTAATATAAATCAAGCACTATTGAATGAATTTTGGATTTTGGCCATGCCGGAAGAATTGAATCAATTTATCAGAAATGATGTTTGGAAATTAATCAAAATGCCTAAAAATCAAAGTGTTATGGGAACTAAGTGGGTGTTAAAAAATAAAATGAATGATTCAGGTGTAGTGGTTAGAAATAAGGCAAGATTAGTGGCCAAGGGGTATAATTAAATAGAAGTTGATTTTGAAGAAACTTTTGCCCTAGTAGTCAGACTTGAAGTGATAAGAGTGCTACTAGCCTTTGCCTATTTTAAAGGTTTAAATTGTTCCAAATAGATGTTAAGAGTGTCTTTCTTAATGGGGTGATATAAGAGGATATTTATTTTAAGCAACCTCCAGGTTTTAAAAATTTAAAATTCTCTAATCACGTGTTTAAATTAAAAAAGATATTGTATTGACTAAAATAGGCACCTATGGCTTAGCATGAGAGGCTAAGCACATTCCTACTAGGAAGATCATTTGTTAAAGGAAATATAGACACCACTCTCTTCTTAAAGAAGGTAGGAGATGATATACTCATTGTTCAAATATATATTGATGATATCTTGTTTGGATCCACTAATAAAAATCTTTGTGATGATTTTTTAAAAATAATAAGTGTGAATTTGAAATGAGTTTGATGGGAGACTTGAGTTACTTTCTTGGTTTTAGTATAAAGCAGAAAGACTATGGCATATTTCTGAGTTAGTCAAAATATATTAAGGACATTCTTAAGAAATATGAAATGAATAAAGCTAAACCAATAAGTACACCGATGAGTTCTTTAGTGTAGTTAGATAAGGACTCTAAAGGCAAATCTATTAATCAAAAGAAATTTAGATGGAGGATTGGATCATTACTTTACTTAACTGTAAGCAGACCTGATATCATATTTAGTGTTCATTTGTGTGCTAAATTTCAAGTTGATCTCAATTAATCTCATCTGACTTCTGTTGAAAGAATTATGAGATATCTTTTAGGAACTCAAAATTTAGGAATTTGGTATCCTAGGCATAGCTCCTCTTTTTAAATCATTGGATATTCTTATTCAAATTTTGCAGGGTGTAGGGTTGATAGAAAGAGTACTTCTGGGACTTATCAATTCATAAGAAACTCCTTAGTCTCTTGGTTTAGAAAAAAGTAAAATTTAGTAACTCTTCCTAGTGTTGAAGTAGAATACATAGCATTAGGGAGTTGTGTGGCACAAGTTCTATGGTTAAAATAATAACTAGTGAACTTAGGTTTTTTAATTGGCACTATTCCAATTTTCTGTGATAATACAAGTGCCATTTTCATTTCAAAGAATCCTATCCAACACTCCAAGACTAAGTATATAGACATTATGCATTACTTTATTAGGGATCATGTCACCAAAGGATAAATTCAGCTACATCATGTAGCAATTGAAAATCAACTTGCAGACATTTTCACCAAATTATTGGCTTTTGAAACATTTATCTCCTTAAGAACCAGATTAGGTGTGATTGATATTCATGCTTGATAATTATAATTCTGCAAATTTCATTTGTGTTGTGTCTTTTTGTTAATGTCTATGTTTTGTTCTATGTTAGTAATTTATTTTATTTTATTTGTAATAGATTTTTGATTTTGATGTCTTATTTGTCTTTTTTTCTATTTTTGATTTTGATGTCTTTGTTTTCATTTTTGAGTCTCGTGGATCTTAGCTAATTTGTTTTTGGAAACGTGTTGTATTTATCAAATCTTAAGTTACTTTAGCATTCCTACTGTATGAAACACTTTCATACTGTACGAACTCTATAGATGTTACATGCTATTTTTTTCTTTTCTTCTGAGTTGGCAAGATGAAAAATGTGATTTTTCTTGAACATATCATACTGTATGATGATGTCATCATCTATACAAACAGTGTATTTTTCATCTGTATGAAAATGGATTTTCAAAGATCGTATGTACGAAAGTTAGATAGCCTATATGATAGTGCTGTCAGTTTGCATGTGGACGATCTGAACTGTTAGGTACGAAATTATTGCCTGTTCATCCCAGACCAATAGGTGTTCATCTATATGATTATTTTGGTCAAAGGTTCATACGATATGACTCCTCATAAATTGTGTTTACAAAAAGTCATTTCATCAACATAACTATTTTTAACCATTTTCATTCATCTGTACAAATTTTTTTTGTAGTTGACAAAGTAAATATTATACATATGAACCTCATATCGTACTATATGATCAAGCCCAATTTCTTTAAATTGAAATCCATTCTTTGAATATTTCACCATTCCATCACTTTCAAACCTTCTTGTGTTCAAATGGCAAGTACCAGCGGCAAACGGGCTCAACTCTCGAAAGGGTCTTCTTCTCAATCAAGTCAAGTAGATGAAAATTTTCTGTCAAAAGAAAATGAGGCTACATATGATTGCTTCATCGAAGAAAAAATAACTCCTTCATGCCTTCTGATTCAAGAAGACATCAACTTCTCTATAATGGCCCTCTTTGAATCTACCCAATTTGCTTTCATTCTCATACTAATACACGCCTTTTATTCTGAAACTTTTTACCTTTTCTAGCCAATTTGAAAAATGAGGGAGAACCACGTGTCATGTCATCTTTTGTTCTTAAATAGAGGGTAGAGATAACTAAGGAAGATTTAGGCACCTACTTACACCTTAGAACTGAAGGTGTAAGGGCACACACAATGGCATCTAGAGAGGATTTTAACTGGTCAACTGTAAATCAAACCCTTAAAGGTACACCTTCAGTCTACCATCAACCTCATATGCACACCTTAAACCAAAACGTCAGGATCATACAACATGTTTTGAGAACATCAATTATCCCTAAAGCTGGTGATCGTATTAACCTTACTCCTTTGTTATCTATTGTCACACATCTTATAATGACAAACACTCCTATTGATCAAGCCCAGCTGATTCTGGACTACATCAATAATCTGACTGATATTAGACTTCCTACCACCAGAAGGAGGAAAAATGTGGCTATAGGATATTTAATTGCCTATGTCATCGAAAAGAAATACAATTTGGTTCATCCTGATCCTCCAAATCAACTTCCATGTTATTTCATCAATGCCTTATTTTGTTCACTTTTTCATCGGGACCAAGGGGAAGAGGGAGATGATGTTGGAGAAGAAGAGGCTCCAACACCTGCACCTGCACCTACTCCTGGACCTGAGCAGCATTTATATCAAGAAATGGTCCAGCATTTTGATCGACTTGAATCTCACTTTGATCAAAGATTTGATTATATTGAGACTCTCCTAGACTAGTAGGATGCGAGATATCATGAAGACATGGGCTGGGTAAGAGGACAGTATGACTCCCTAAATACTCAAGTAGCTATAATCAATAGCTACTTTTAGTGTTCAACCCTCCTTAGCCACCTCCAGATCAGGATCATCCACCTTATTAGTGTTATTTTTCTGTTGTACTTGATGTAAGCTTTATTTTATTTTCATGTGATGTATGCCTTGTTTCAAATGTACTTTTATTTTTTAATTATATATGCATTTACTTTTGTTGATGTATGCATTATTTTAGTCTATTTTCTTAAAAAATTATGAAATGATATTTCTCTTGTTTTTGGTGTTAATGCTCTTAAATTATTCTAAGTTCTTATAGACTAATCAAATATAGTTGATCTATGGAATGAAATTTTAAAATATTTTGCACTATAACTTAATCTCCTAGCAAAATTTGAAATTCTCAAAATTTAAATCAAATTGTGATTAGATATAGATAAGGAGATCATTTTGTTGTTCCTATAGATTTTTTTTCTAAAAATTATTGCAAAAAGATGAATTAGTTTTCTTTTATTTTCTTAACCAATTTGATGATTTATTTGTTAATTATTGGGTTTTGTTTTAAGAGTTGTTGGTATCGGGAAAAACAAAATGAAAAGAGGCACAAAATTAGCCCAAATTCAAAAAGATGCACAAAATGTGCCCTAATCCTAAAAGATGTGCAATGCTCGCCAAAAATAAAAAAGAGGTACAAAATTAGCCCAAACTGAAAGGATGCATAAAGCATGCCAAAAGTTGAAAAGATGTGCAATGGTCACCAATCGAAAGTCTTTCCTTTATCTCTCTGATTATTACAAAAATCCATACAATCGACATTGATCTCAACTATTGAATTTAAAACTAATTGATCTTTAATTAAATCCTTTTTGCAATGTTTATTTTATTTAATAGATCTAGAATGAATAGTGAATCTGGTTGACTTTTCTTATCTTAATTGTTCTTTGATCTGAAATATGAGATTATCTTTTTAATATCTGACTGTTAATATTGTTTTTGCAAAAAGGTTAAATTTCTCTTCTTCATCATCTATGAGATTAGTCAATACTAACTTACTCTCTCAATGGCATCTCTTATTTTTTGCTATTATCAAAAGAGGGAGTCATCATTATTATTTGTTTCATCATTATTGTTTGTTTGTATCGGTTTGTTATTGTATTTTGTGATTCGTGATCATCCGGTTATTGAGTTATTATATATTTTTCATCGGGGGAGTCATTACTTTATTATATGTTTGTTTGTTTTATTATCGTGATCATCGTATGATTGTGTGTTTGTTGTGTGTGTATTTTGTTTTTGAATTTGTTTTGTTTTGATTTTGAATTTATTTTTTGGTCTTGTGTTTTTTAGACCAAGTTTAATCCCTTGTTGTTAATTGAGCATTCATTGAGGGGGAGCTTAGGCGAAAAAGAACTTTTAATGTTAATTTAAATAATAATTTTTTTTCCATTATCAAAAGGGGGAGATTGTTGAAACTTAGAAATGAAGTTTGAATTATATGTTATGTGATTTCTCTAACATAAATTGGATAAATTTTTATTTATTTTTTGTGCGCTAACATTTTAGAGAAATCTTACTCTAAACTACTGAAGAATTCAAGACAATAGATTAGGATTTCATATAATTAAGTCAGTATTTTTTATTTTATTGAGTCTGAGAGATTGTGATTGTAATTGGGTAACTGTGCACACACACACACAGGGGGAGAGAGTTAAAATTTAAATTGAAATTTTTTTTACCTTGTTTGTATTGTACGATGTTAGTTCATACAGATGACTAACAGAGTATGAAATGACATTCGTCCAGTTCATCCAGACAAATTTAAACTGTTCGTACAGATGATTTTAAAAATTGTATAAATAAATGACAGTGTATGAAATAATGTTTGTACTAGTTCATCCATATGAATTTGAACCGTTTGAATAGATGATTTTAAATATCATGTAGATGACTGAAAGTATACGAAATAAGGCTCGTCAAGTTTGTCCAGATGAATTCTTATATTCATACAAAAGATATATAAATTGTATGGATGACCAATAGTGTACAAAATGAGCTTCATACCATATCATCCAGACAAACTTTAATAGTTTGTATAGATGATCTAAAATCATACAGATGATAAACAGTATACGAAATAAGGTTTATACCAGATCGTCCCATGAACTTTGAACTATTTGTACAGATGATTTCGATCATACTGTACGATCAGAGGCTGTTTCTCTTATAATTTTTAGTTTTTGGATGATTTTTTTTTATCTTTTCTATTTAAGGAGTCTAAAAGACTGTTACTTTTTACCTTTGCTTCAAAATATCTCTTGAGTGTGGCTTTTAAGAGTGTGATTGAGAGAGATCTTATAATTGGAGAGTGAGAGATCAAGTGAAAGCGAATTGTGAGGGATTCACAAGGTTGCCCAAAGTGAAGATCTCTATATTCTTCTTCTAATTTCTTCACAACTTCTTTGGAGCCACCCAAGTGAAGATATTCAAGACTGGAACAAGGTTCTCTGCCTTCACTAGGAAGGTGAAAAAGGACATTGGTTTCTCTTCCTTCACCGGGGGGAAAAGGATGTTGGGTTCTCTACCTTCACCAGGAGGGTGAAAAAGGACACTGGGTTCTCTACCTTCACCAGGAGGGTGAAAAAGGACATTGGGTTCTCTTCCTTCACCAGGAGGGTTAAAAATGACATTATGTTCTCAGCCTTCACTAGGAGGGTAAAAAAGGGTGTTGGGTTCTCTTCCTTTACCAGGAGGGTGAAAAAGGATGTCGGGTTCTCTGCCTTCACCAGGAGGGTAAAAAAGGACGATAATTTTCTACCACACTAGGTTGGTAGAAGAGAGGTTTTGTAAGGACTTCTTCGCCTTGCTGTGTGGGCAAAAGGAGAGTCATTAGCGTTTGGTGCAATACCTGGAGAAGGAGACTCCAGGTAGTGGACATAGGTCTAGTTGGACTGAACCACTATAAAATTTAGTGTTCTTTTATTCCTTTACTTTTTACTACATTTTACTTTTTTGTATTTTAAATTTCTATAGTTGAAAATTATTTTAGGAAAATCTAATCAACAACATATTGAGAGAATCATTGATTAACTTTTCTAATAACGGTTTTCGATAATCCAAGAGATTTTTTTTAAATTACTAATTCACCCCCCTCTTGGTTAGCATTGGGGCAGTTCTATTAGGTCTAATAACCTACATGAACTTTCAAACTGTAAGGTGAGTGACACCTAACTTTTTAGCAAATTATATTTCCATAAATATGGGTTTATACTCAGCTTGGTTGTTAGTAACTGTGAATTCAAATTTAATGTCTTGCATGATGATTATCCTAATGAGACTTTTAGGACAATACCTACATCAACGCCCTGCTCCTGATGTATCATCAATGTATTATATCTAATGAGGTAAGGTCTCTTCTAGATTTGTGCCTTGGTAGGTACAATTGATGTGAAATTCAGCAAGTGCTTATGTTTTATGGTTGTCCTCAGTGTATACATAATTGTAAACTCACTGAGATAGACCGACCATTTTAGTAATTTTCCCAAATGATCAAGATTTATGAGAATGTCTTTGAGAGGGTGGTCTGTCACCACTTGGATGGGATGGGTTTAGAAGTAGGGATGTAGCTTTGTAGCTGAGTTGGCGAGTGACCATGGGAGCTTTTCCATGATTGGATATCTTTATTCTATGCCTCAAAGTGTACAATTGACATAATAAACTAGACATTACTTTTTCCATTCTTGTCAAATGAGTATGAAACTAATGATGTATTCTCCTACTCTGAGGTATAGTAGTAGGTTTTCTCTTGACCAGAGGCTCTGGAGGATTGGTGGTGAAGTAAGGATATTTTTGAGTTATTAAAAGGTGACTTCACATTCATCTCCCTAATAGAATTTCTTTGCACTCCTGAGAGTTTTGAAGAAGGGAGTGCATCTTTCTTCAAGTTGAGAGATGAATCTTTTGAGCCCGCTAATCCAGCCAGTAAGTCGTTGGACTTCTTTGGTGGTTCTCGATGTTTTCATATCGAGTATGCCCTACACTTTGTTGGGATTTACATTAATTCCATCGGGCATGATGAGGAACCCTAGAAAATTTCTTGTACCCTCTTCAAAGGTACACTTTAGAGGGTTCAATCTCATATTATACTTTTTGAGAGAGAGAAAGGCCTCTCATAAATCTTTAATGTGCTGATCAAGTAGCTTACTTTTGATAAAGAGTAAATCTACATAAGCCACAATATGTCTTCCTCTTTATTTTTTGAAAACTTTATCCTGTTGCAACTTGAGCACATGACTTCATATTTTTAATGATTATAAACATTATGGCTCACATATTTATGTCTCATACTATTTGCATTTTATGTTTGCGTGTATACTAAAAATTCAGGAACACCATGCACCATCCAACGAAGATTCAGAGCTCAAGATTGGGTAGAATAGGTTATGCTGTAAATAATTTGTAATATTCATTAATGTATTTTTGATTTCTTGAGTCAAGTCCTATAAGGGTGATTATTAGCTTGGTGACTATGCGTACACATACTCAAGGGAGTGAGTTCGTGAGTTAGAGAAATTTTTTTATTTTTAAACTAATCGTACTATATGATGTATATCATACTGGATGATCAGTTAAAATAGAAAAACCTAATTAGGTCACCTTTGATTAATTAAAAGTGATTAAACTAATCATATTATATGATCCATATCATAGAGGATGATCAATTATGATTATGAAAAATAGATGCCAATCATAATTTAGGCAATATTTTAATATTCATTTTTGTTGTAAATCTGGTTTTGATGATGACAAACATGTTTCTATTATGTTTTGCTTGGCTAACCCGTTCCAGGCACAAAAGATCACGAACAACTCAAGCCAACTCAAGATCAGATCCAAGTGTGTCCAATGTAATATTTTTTCTTTTTCTTGATTCAATTGTAATGTAACTGATCCCCTAGCTAAGTAACCTTGCACACACACACTCAAGGGGAGAGCTTGAGTGAATTAGAGTTTCTGTTCATTTTTTATTCAGATCGTCCTAGACGATATTCACATCATCCTGGACGATCCAGTAAAAATAGAAACCCTAATTAGGGTGACCAAGTTAACTGTGTCTGATTAAGTTGATCATCTTGGACGATCCTTGGATCGTACGGGATGATAGGCTCAAATCAAAAATTCTCAGCCGCCAGATCAAGTTAGGCAAGTTCTTATTTTTAGATACTTGGTCTGATCGTCCCGGACGATACGTGTATCGTCCTAGACGATCCAGTACAATCATGCCTAAATTACTCTGGTAATTAAGGAAAGCAATTAATACTTGATTGATACGATCATATCATCCTGGACGATCGCAGGATCGTCCTGGACGATCAGGATCGTTTAGTGCATTTCAGTTATACGACCCGAACTATGTTCAGGATGATTTTGGCACTTTTTGAACTAATCGTACAGGATGATATACCTATCGTCCTAGATGATCAAGTCATTTTTGAGTCGTCCAGCACAAGTTTCTCTGGACGACCCGAACTGTCCTCTGGATGAAATTCCTCAATTTACACTAATCGTCCTGGACGATCGCAGGATCGTACAGGACGATATGAACAACTTTTTGAATTGATCATCCAGAAGAGCCAAATCGTCTAGGCTGAATCAGCTGATTTTGAACTTATCATATAAGACGATCTATCGATCGTCCTGGACGATCTTGGCCGACCGGTTAATATTTAAGGCTATTTTTGAGCCCTCATATAAAAGATCTTTTTCTTTATTTAGAAAAAATCTTTTGCCACTTTCCTGTCTAGAGAAACCCTAGAGAGAGAGAGTTTGGGAGAGAGAGAGGATCTTGTGAGGGGGAGTTAGTGAGGGATTCACTAAGGTTGCTCCAAGCACGGATTAGAGTCGTCTTCTCCGCTCGTCGTCTTTCGTCTAGTTGGTGTTCTTCTTGGAAGGATCGTCGCAAGAAGATCCGGGTTCTCTATCCGCTTCAGGTGGGAGCAAAAGGAGTCCGGGTTCTCTGACCGCTTCAGGAGGAAGCAAAAGGAGGTCAGGTTCTCTGCCTCACCGGGTGGTGGAAAGGAGGATCTTGTATAGGCTTCTTCGCCTTGCCGTGGGAGCAAAAGGAGAGTCACTTTTTATTTAGTGCAATACCCGGAGGGGAGGCTCCGGGGAGTGGACGTAGGTCAAGTTGATCGAACCACTATAAAATCTGGTTTGCTTTTCTGATTCTGTTTTGCACTTTACTTTTCTGATATAAACTGCTTGGGTGAATATCTGTGATTGATCTTTTCGTTCTTGTTTACTTGTTTCCGCTGCTAAGTATCAAAAAGATTTTTCTATTGCTCGTGAAATTTTTAAATAACCAATTCACCCCCCCTCTTGGTTAGCCTCGGGACTAGTTCACTCAGGCTTAACATCCCAATCAAACTTTCAAGTGGTATGAGAGCTTGATTCAAAATTTTAGTTTAAAAACTTTTGAATTTGATCCATGGCTAACTGTAATAATCGTAATACTGCTGAAGGTTATTCTATTGCAAGACCATCGTTGTTTGATAATATTCTTTTTTATTTTTAGAAAACACGCATGTCTACTTTTCTTCAGTCTATTGATTATCGTATATGGATGTTAGTTAAGGATGGCTATGAAGCACCACATAGAATTGTTAATGGTATTAAAATTGAACTGCCCTTTGCAGATTGGACTTTTGATGATCGTGATTTAGCACAGTTAAATGCAAAATGTTTGAACTATTTCTTTTGTGCTTTAAAATCTGAAGACTATATGTGTGTTTCTACTTGTTCAATGGGTAAAGAAATCTGGGATAGATTGTACATAACATATGAAGGTACAACTGAAGTCAAACAGTCTAGGTTAAATATCTTGTTACATGATTACAAACTTTTTCACATGAAATCTAGTGAGATGATTTCAGAAATATACACAAGGTTCACTCAGATTGTTACCTCTTTGCATGCTTTAGGTAGAGAACTTACTAACTACGAAAGAGTGAACAAAATTCTTAGATGTTTGCCTTCTTCATACGATGCTAAGATTACTGTGATCACTGAATCTAAAGATTTAAATACTTACTCCATTGACAACTTACTTGGATCACTCATTGCTTACGAGCAAGGGGTGAACCAAAGACAACTTGATGCAGGTGAACGAAAGAAGGAGAAGATAGTGGCGCTAAAGGCCAATGATTCAGATGCTAGCACTTCCGGGTCTGATAGCGATGATGTTGCCTTAATCACAAGGCAATTCAAGAGCTTTCTAAGGAAGAAGAATAAGAATTTTCAAAAGTGGAACAAAGGTAAGACCAGTAAAAACTTTAAAGGTTCATCTGAATCTATTTGTTTTGAATGCAGGAAGCCCGGACACATTAAGGCCGATTGTCCTACACTTAAAGCTCATCCAAGCAAGGAGAAGGGTGAGGAGAAACACAAGTTCAGAAAGGATAAGAAGCGGATTCAGAAGGCGTTCTAGGCAAACTCTGCATCTGACTCCTCTGAGACTAAGCTGAAGAGGAGGAAACAAATTTGTGTCTGATGGCTGATGATCACCCTGGTCAGTCGGACCAGGAAGAGGTATGTGAGCTTACTTACGATCAGTTATTTGAAGTTTCTGAAAAAATTTATACATCGTATAGGAAGCTTAAGAAAACTCATGCTAGTTTGAAATTAGATTATTTGACTTTGCAAAAAGAGCATGATTCTGTAGTTAAAGATCATTCCTCACTTGATTCCAATCACATGTCTTTGCTTGATGAATTTGATGAGTTGAACAAAAAATATTCTAATTTAACTGTTGAGCATGATTTGTTAAAAACATCGCATGTTGAATTAGAAATTGCTTTTAAGAAACTGAACGATATGGCATGTGATTTAGAAAGTAATGAAAGTGCAAGAACTTTTGAAATTGCAAGTTTAAATAAACATATTGAATTTTTGAAAGTTAAAATCAGTACTTTTGAGAAAAACCAAACACCACCTACTTTTGAACAGTTTTATGCACCGCCACCTTTTGAAAAATCTATTGGAAATTCATCAAAGCATGTTTCATACACATCTAGGAATAGGCACTATCACTCACGACGTTTAGTTAATCCTTTTCCTGGTGTTAGATGTTTTTCATGTGGCATGTTAGGACACATTTCCCACACCTTCACTCTTCACCATAGTACACATTGGGTGTGGAGACCCAAATTGCCTGTTTCACAGCATAGCACGTATGCATTGCATTCTTCTTTTCATAAGAAGGAACCCAAACCTGTTTGGGTTCCTAAGACTGACGTTTGATGATTTTGTAGGTGTGCTCTCACACAATACCTCGTGAGAGCATATGGTACCTGGACAGCGGATGTTCTAGACACATGACTGGAGATGGAAATCAGTTCATTTCGCTGGAGGCCAGAGCTGGAGGCAAGGTTACACTTGGAGATAACACCACCAGGAAGGTGGTAGGCTCAGGTATAATTGGTGATTCAAAGAATTTTATGATTAATAATGTTTTCCTTGTAGATGGACTGAAACACAACTTACTGAGCATCAGTCAACTTTGTGACAAAGGATACAGCATCAAATTCTTGCCCACTGGCTGCATTTTGCTAGGGCAAAGGATCAATAACATCTACAAGCTGGATGTAAGTTGCATTAAATCTGAGAATTCAATTTGCTTAAAAATTACTGCTCATGAGTCTTGGTTATGGCATAGGAGATTGTGTCATGCCAGTATGAAAACCCTTAGATGAGTCACCCAAAAGGACTTAGTTAGAGGTATGCCCAAGCTTAAGTTCACTAAGGATCACCTGTGTGATGCCTGTCAATTAGGGAAGCAAGTCCAGTCCTCCTTTCACTCTGTTAAGGACATTAGCACCTCTAGACCTTTAGAAGTTCTTCATATGGACCTCTTTGGACCCATTAACACTGCCAGCTTAAGGGGGAGAGTCTATAGGTTTGTGATTGTAGATGATTATTCGAGGTTCACTTGGGTTAAATTTTTGTCACATAAATCTGAGTCATTTGATGAGTTTAGATCTTTCTCTACTTGGATTCAAAAGAAGTTAGGATGTGAGATTATTACCATCCATAGTGATCATGGAGGAGAGTTTGAAAATGAAAGATTTCGAAGTTTTTGTGAGGAGCAAGGGATTAGTCACAACTTTTCAGCTCCTAGAACCCCTCAGCAGAACAGGGTAGCTGAAAGGAAGAACAGGACCTTAGTGGAAGCTGCTAGAGCCATACTTGCCGAGTATTCACTTCCAAAATATTTTTGGGCTGAAGCGGTGAACACTGCCTGTTATGTGATGAATAGGGTGAATATGAGAGTCAAACTGAACAAGACACCATATGAGATCATTAAGGGTAAAACTCCAAATCTATCCCACCTCTATGTCTTTGGCTGTAAGGTTTTCATTCTAAACAACGGGAAGTCACCCTTAGGGAAGTTTGACCCCAAATCTGATGAAGGAGTGTTCTTAGGATATTCTAGTGTGGGGAAATCTTTTAGGGTGTTCAATAAGAGGAATTTGGTGGTGGAGGAGACAACCCATGTTGTGTTTGATGAATCTGATCCAAAGGAGTCTAGATCTGAAATAGAAGATGAAGAGATTGTTGAGGTTACCCAAGGGATTGGAAATGAAAATTTGGAGGAGAGGGTAGAACCTCAAACCACACTACCTAGAGATTGGAGATATTCTTTGAGTCATCCTAAAGAACGGATCTTAGGAGACCCTTCTGAAGGTGTTAGGACTAAGCATGCACGTAGGAAGGAAGTGAACCATTCTACCTTTATTTCAATGACTGAACCCACCAACATCAATCAAGCCTAATCGAATGAGTTTTGGATCTTAGCTATGCAGGAAGAATTGAATCAATTTGTAAGAAATGATGTTTGGGAGTTAGTGGAAAGACCTAGAAATGAAAGTATTGTGGGAACCAAGTGGGAATGATTCTGGTGTGGTGGTTAGGAATAAGGCAAGATTGGTGGCTAAGGGGTATAATCAGATAGAAGGGATTGATTTTGAGGAGACTTTTGCCCCTGTAGCTAGATTGGAAGCCATTAGGGTGCTACTAGCCTTTGCCTGTTATAAGGGATTTAAGCTGTTTCAAATGGATGTCAAGACTGCCTTTTTGAATGGGGTGATAAAAGAGGATATTTTTGTAGAATAACCCCCAGGTTTTGAGAGTTCCTAATATCCAAATCATGTTTATAAATTAAAAAAAGGCCTTATATGGATTGAAACAGGCACCCAGAGCTTGGTATGAGAGGCTTAGCACATTCCTGTTAGAAAGAGAGTTTGTTAAGGGGAGCGTAGACACCACCCTTTTTCTGAGGAGATTAGGGGATGACTTACTCATTGTCCAGATTTATGTTGATGATATAATTTTTGGATCTTCTGATAAATACTTAAGTGATGAGTTTTCTAAAATAATGAGTAAGGAGTTTGAGATGAGTATGATGGGAGAATTGTCCTACTTTTTGGGGTTTAGCATAAGGTAGATGGATGATGGAGCCTTTCTCAATCAATCTAAATACACTAAGGACATTTTGAAGAAATATGAAATGAAAAAAGCCAAGCCAATCAATACTCCCATGAGCTCCTCTGCTCAGTTAGATAAGGATTCAAGTAGAAAATTTGTTGATCAGAAGAAGTATAGAGGAATAATAGGATCACTGCTTTACCTGACTGCTAGCCGACCTGATATCATATTTAGTATCTGTCTTTGTGCTACGTTTCAGGCTGATCCTAAAGAGTCCCACCTGACTGCTGTTAAGAGAATTCTTAGATATCTTTTAGGGACCCCAAACCTAGGAATCTAGTACCCTAGGCACAGCACCACTTTTGAGATCATTAGATATTCTGATTCTGACTTTGCGAGATGTAGGGTGGATAGAAAGAGCACCTCTGGAACTTGTCAATTCATAAAAAAGTCTTTAGTCTCCTGGTCCAGTAGAAAACAGAACTCAGTTGAACTTTCCACTGTTGAAGCTGAGTACATTGCCTTAGGGAGTTGTGTGGCCCAAGTTCTTTGGTTAAAGCAACAAGTCTTGGATTTAGGATTACCTGTGGGCACAATTTTTGTTCTGTGTGATAATACTAGTGCCATCTGCATCTCTAAGAATCCAATCCAATATTCTAGGACCAAACACATTGATATAAGGCATCACTTCATTAGGGACCATGTTACAAAAGGGAACATTGAGCTACATCAAGTAGCAACTGAAAATCAGTTGGCTGACATATTCACTAAACCACTGGCCTTTGACTCATTCAACATTTTGAGAACCATATTAGGAGTGATTGATATAAATGCTTAATTCTGATGACTGCTGATTTCTGATTGTTCTGATTGTTATTCTATTTCTGTTAGTTAGCTTTTTGATTTAATTATTTGCTTTCAATTATTTTTATTTTTCTTTTTCTCTTCTGCTGATTTATGTGTTAGCTTTGCTGTTGGTTTGATTTGAGTATTTACTTTGATGTGATTTTCTACCTTTTTTATTCGCTGGTTCATCTCTTTTATTTATTGTCTTATGCTTTTCAAAATCAGATCACTGCTCACTACTTCTGATAAACGAAATTTCTGACTAAGAGTTTTACCTTGTTTTTATTTGGAAGCCAATAAGCAGTGATTGATTCCACTGGATCCGTTAAAGGGAAGAAACATTGATGATTGTTTCTCTTCCTCTAACTCCTTTACTGGTGTATTGTCTCTTTTGGATAAAAATCTTTTTTTAAAATTAAAAAGTTGGTTTTTGAAATAGAGATTTATTTTATCCTCCTATAGTAATCTACCTCATATGAGTAGTGTTTTCAAAGTTTGAATCAGTGTTAGGTTTTCTTAATCAAGTGATTGCACTTATCATATGACTTATGGTTTTTGTTTTATGAATTATCTTCCCTACTGTAGAGAATGTGTTTCCTTTCCTTCTCTTAAGTTTGGACGATATTTTCACAGCTGAGATTCTTTAACGATTATAAAAGGAAGCAAGCTTACAAAAGATGTGCAGTGCGCCAACCAAATTGAAAAAGAGGCATAAAATGACCCCAAAACTGAAAAGATGCAAAAATGCCAAATAACAAAGTGTATCAAAAGTCAAAAGATGCGCAGTGCACCAAACAAATTGAAAAAGAGGCACAAAATGAGCTCAACCTAAGCTTTCTTCTCTTTCAGATCTTTAAATGTCTTAGAAAAAATTCGTGTGCCACTTAATATGTTCAGAAGCTTGAAATTGAAAATCATGATTTCTAATTCCTTACTTCGTAATACTATTTTATCAGTTATTTTTCTGGAACGAGGCTTGAAAGGATCTCTTTTCGAATCTAATTTCTTTTCTTCTGAATTGGATTTTTTTAAAAGAGATTTGCATCGATGAGGTGCCCGAGGTGGGAGTTACGAAAGTTGATATTTCCAACTTTTTCTTGTTTTCGGCGCTGTCAATCTTCTCTTTCAGGTTTTTGAATCTGAAATCAAGGAAAAATTTTGATTTACTGGAGCAGTTTGATGAAAAAAAAAATCATCATTTTTTCTGTGTTCTTGTTCCAAGTTTTCTTCATTTTTTGTTTTATTCTTTCATTTTACTGGTTGTGTTTTTGGGATCCTGGTCTGTCATCTCCATCCTCCATCCTTTTTTGTTTTCTTCACATCGTCCTGGACGATACCCCGATCATCTTGGACGATCCTCTTCGTCCTGGACGATCCAAACATCATCCTGGACGATCCATTCAAAACCGTCTCCACTCTGCTCCTGCTACTAAGAAACTCCAATTATTGGTGATCATCCTGGACGATCCTTACATCATCCTGGACTATATGATCCATATCTTCTTGATCTAATCAAACGACTGACATTGCACCAATTATTGTCCATCATCCTGGATGATCCACCTCATTGTCCTGGATGATCCACGTGTCAGCCGCTGGATGATTGGAATTCAGCCCGTCCGACACACTTATTGCACATCATCTGGGACGATCCACCTAATCATCTTGGATGATACCTTTTCGTCAACGGTCGTCCAGCCTGACTCCTCAGGATGATCGTCTGTGTCTAATCATCCTGGATGATCTCTGATCGTCCTGGATGATCGGACAGCCTTTTTGACCAATCATCCAGGCCGTAATAACTGCACCTATCATCCTGGATGATGTCGCGATCGTACGGGATGATCAGGCCAAGATCTATTTAAACAGCCATTTTCTCAAGGATTTTCCACACTCTTTCTTTCAATCTCCCTCTACTTCCCTTCACTCTTGATTTCAAATGGCTGGTGGCAAATGTTCACGGCAAAAGGGTGCAAGTTCCTCCCGTGGCCATGTTGATCCTCGCTTCCCAAATGCAGTCAATCAGGCTGCTTTCGAGTGCTATCGGGACGTGGGGATTACGCACTCTAAATAGTAAATCCTCACACCCTCACCTATCCCATTCTTGATCTATTTGCACACACCTCTCTCACCTTCATCCTGACCTTAGCCTTTCCCTTTAATCTTGAACTTCTTCAAGTTTGCTTTACAAATTTGCGCATTTCCGCAAACTATTCCACTTTTCGTTCATACGTCAATCAACGCCCCGTGGAACTCACTACCCAAGACTTTCACAACATTCTCCAACTCTCTGTCACTGGCGATAAACTCCACACTATTATCACTGACCCAGACTATGATTGGAGTGTCGCCAATCATTTCCTTCGCCATACAAATGCCCCCTATCATGATAATGCCTGCACTTCACTTCTTAAGGACGCATGGACCATTCAGCATGTCCTTCATTCCTCCGTCATTCCAAAGGCGGGGGATCGAATTCACATCACCCCGTTGCTGTCCTTGACCACGTACTACATCTTGGACCGCAGGGAGTTTAATGCCTCTGACCTTATTATCCGATACATAGAGCACCTCACCACTATCAGGGATCTGGGTCATAGGCGTCGCCCAAATCTAGCTTTAGGTCATCTCATTCATTATGCCTTAGAAACCAAATATGACCTTCAGTATCCTATCCCTCCTGATATTCCTCCTTCCTTCTTCACAAATAATTCATTCCACGTCCTACATAGCACCCGACTACATCCAGAGCCTGCCCTGGATGTTGAGGAAGAGGAGGAAGAGGCCATTCCAGTTCTTGCTGCACCAGAAGCACATGCTCCCCTGCGCATCACTTCTCACTTTGATCACCTGGTGCAGCGCTTCGATCAGTGGGAGGCCAGATTCGACTCCTATGTGGTTGCCCAGGAGTAGCGGCACGCCGAGGACCTCCATCGCTTCACTGACTATGCTGCGCAGTAGCAACAGCAGCATGACCAGGACATCTCCTAGATTGGAGCCCACTTTCAGGCCATTCACCATTACTTCAACCCACCATCGCCACCTCCTTCTTTCGATCAGGATCTGCCTCAGTTTTAGTTTTATGTTGTGTAGCTGCTATTTTTATGTTTTGTTTGCACTGCTTTGTTTTATACTGCTTGGTTCTGTTGGTTTTGTTTACCCTCCTTTTTTGTGATGTCAAAAGGGGGAGTCAGTTGTAGTCATTTTTGTTCTTGTTAAATGAAAATTTGGAAAAAAAATTTATTTTATTTTTCGATCTTCTAGTTATTTTTCAAACTACTGTACATATGTTTGTCATCATCAAAAAGGGAGAGATTATTGCAAATCTGGTTTTGATGATGACAAACATGTTTTTATTGTATTTTGCTTGGCTAACCCGTTTCAGGCACAAAAGATCACGAACAACTCAAGCCAACTCAAGATCGGGTCCAAGTATGTCCAATGAAAATATTTTTTCTTTTTCTTGAGTCAATTGTAATGTAACTGATCCCCTAGCTAAGTAACCTTGCACACACACACTCAGGGGTAAAGCTTGAATGAATTAGAGTTTCTGTTCATTTTTTGTTCAGATCATCCTGGACGATATTCACATCATCCTGAATGATCCAGTAAAAACAGAAACCCTAATTAGGGCGACCAAGTTAACTGTGTCAGATTAAGCTGATCATCCTAGATGATCCTTGGATCATACGGGACGATAGGCTAAAATCAGAAATTCTCAGCCGCTAGATCAAGTTAGGCAAGTTCTTATTTTTAGATACTTGGTCTGATCATCCCGGACGATACGTGTATCGTCCTGGACGATCCAGTATAATCATGCCTAAATTAGTTTGATAATTAAGGAAAGTAATTAATACTTGATTGATACGATCATATCATCCTGGACGATCGCAGGATCGTCCCAGACGATCAGGATCGTCTAGTGCATTTCAGCTGTACGACCCGAACTATGTTCAGGACAATTTTGGCACTTTTTGAACTAATCGTGCAGGACGATATACCTATCATCCTGGATGATCAAGTCATTTTTGAGTCGTCCAGCACAAGTTTCTCTGCATGACCCGAACTGTCCTCTGGACGAAATTCCTCAATTTCCACTAATCGTCCCGGACAATCGCAGGATCGTACGGGACAATATGAACAACTTTTTGAACTGATCGTCCCGAAGAGCCAAATCGTCCAGGCTGAATCAGCTGATTTTCAACTGATTGTACAGGACGATCTTGGCCGACCAGTTGAGATTTAGGGCTGTTTTGAGCCCTCATATTAAAGATCTTTTTCTTTGTTTAGAAAAAATCTTTTGCCACTTTCCTGTCTAGAGAAACCCTAGAGAGAGAGAGAGAGAGGATCTTATGAGGGGGAGTTAGTGAGGGATTCACTAAGGTTGCTCCAAGCACGGATCAGAGTTATCTTCTTCGCTCGTCTTTCGTCTAGTTGGTGTTCATCTTGGAAGGATCATCGCAAGAAGATCCGGGTTCTCTGGCCATTTCAGGTGGAAGCAAAAGGAGTCCGGGTTCTCTGCCCGCTTCAGGAGGAAGCAAAAGGAGGTCAGGTTCTCTGCCTCATCTGGTGGTGGAAAGGAGGTTCTTGTACAGGCTTCTCCGCCTTGCTGTGGGAGCAAATATGGTTAAATTGATCCTATGATTAGGGGAACAAATATGGTTAATTTGTTTAATCAGATCATACAGGATGACCGTAGACGATCGTACTGTATGACCAAATTCTTACAAGGGACTATAATTAATCATTGCATATCATACAAGAAGAAATACCATAATTATTCATCTAATCGTCAAGGACAATCCATAATATCATATTGGATGATCAGTATAAATTTGAACTGATCATATTGTACTATATGGTAATCATACAGTACTAATAGGTCAAATTCTACACATTATACAAGACGATCCTACGATCATACTGTATGATCTTTGATGGCTGAATTGAATTTTTAGGGTTTTTTGAAGCCCTCTATTTAAGCATTCTTATAAGACTTTGTAAGAATGTTTGTCAAGAATTAAGTCTTAGTTCTTCTGTAGAAAACTTGAAGAGAGAGCCTTGAAAGGGAGAGAGGAAAGGGTGGAGTTTGAGAGGGAGAAGATCCTTGTGGGTTTCAAGGGAGTGTGGAGGGAACTTCACATGGTTACTCTGGCAAGCTTGCACCTTAGTACCATCATAGTCAAAGTTTATCTTGAAAAAAGTTTTGGGAAGAAGAAGATCTCTTCGGTATCATAAGACCCGACTACTCCACCGCACCGAAGAAGGTGAAAGTAATTCAAGGTTATGTACCTTCACCAAGAGGGTCAAAAAGGATTCCGGGTTCTCTGTCTTCACTAAGAGGGTGAAAAAGGATTCCAGGTCCTCTGTCGCAATGGGTTGGTGGAAGAGATTTTGTAAAGGCTTCTCCACCTAGCTGTGGGAGCTAAAGGAGAGTCACTAAAGGTTTAGTGCAATACCTAGAATGGAGGTTTTTGGGGAGTGGATGTAGGTCAGGTTGGACCGAACCACTATAAATTTTGGTATGTTTGTTCTTATTATTTTTTTGTACTTTTATTTTTTTGTGATTTATAGTGTGATTGGAAAAACTTTGATTTTGTTATTATGAAATTAATCCACTTCCGCATCAAGAGATAAAATTGATATTTTTTAGATATTTTAAAAAGCTTTAAAAAAGGTACTTTTCTTCTTTTATTTTAAAGAAGCTTTTAAATTGCCAATTCACCCCCCCCCCCCCCCCCCCCCCCTCTCGGTTAGTCTAAGGCTAATTCTTAGAGGTTTAATAACCTTCACCAACTTTCAAGTGGTATCAGAGTGGGATTAAAAAACTAAGTTTTAAAAAGCTTTTAAAAAATGATCAATTGCTAACTTTAGAAATCGTAACATTGTGGAAGGCTATTCAATCACCCGACCACCTTTATTTGAAAATATTTCTTTTGATTTTTAGAAAATTCACATGTCTACTTTCTTGAAATCAATTAATTATCGAATGTGCCATATGATTCAAACTGGTTATTCTGTACCGTCACGTATTATAGATGGAGTTAAAACTGATATTCCTTTTATTAAATGGAGTAGAATAGAATAAATCAATGCTTAATTGAATGCTAAATGCTTGAATTATTATTTTTTTGTTTTTTAAATTCTGAAGATTATATGAGAATCTCTAGATGTACTACTAGCAAGAAAATTTGGGATAAACTATACATTACATATGAAAGTACTAGTGAAGTCAAGCAATCTAAGTTGAATATTTTAATACATGATTATAAACTATTTTTCTTGAAATCTTATGAGACTATCCTAGACATGTATACTAGGTTTACTCAAATAGTAACATCATTACATGCTTTAGGTAGAGAACTTTCAAACTTTGAAAAGGTTAATAAAATTTTGAGTTGTCTACCTAATAAATTTAATGCTAAAGTCACTGCTATATGTGAATAAAAAGATTTGAATAGTTATTCTATTGATAATCTGATTGGCTCACTCATTATCTATGAGCAAAGTATAAGTTAAAGACTTTTGGATGTAGGTAAAACTACAGTGCTAAAAGCCAAAGATATGGATAAAAATAACTTAGTAGATGATGTGAGTAAGGAGATGACTTCAATAACAAGTAAGTTGAAAAATCTTCTGAAGCACAAGCATCAACATCAACAAAAGTGGACCAAAGGTAAAAATGGCAAGAATGTTAAGATTTCCTTTGATGTTATCTGCTTTGGGTGTAGGAAATACGGACAAATAAAAAATAATTGCCCTAATTTAAAATCTCTTCCTATAAAGGAAAAAGGTAAAAATATGTCAATTGTAATAAGGGCAAATGATAAAAAGCAAAAAATCTTCTGGGGAGATCCAGCTTCTGAATCATCAAACCAAGAACAAGATGATGATGTGTAAAGTTTAGTTTGTGTGTTTATCTATTTTATAGTTAATGCATATGTGTATGTTTTAGTTCATTATGAATGTGTTTATTTTCTGTATTTTTCTTTGTGTTTTTGTTTTGTAGAAAGTTATTTATGTTTGTGATCTTTTATTTCATTTTCAATATTTTTTGTTTAGTCTCTCTGATTAACACACACAAATTACATTTATATGCATAAGAGAATCAAATCACTTCTCTCTAATTACATTTTTTCTTAAAATAAAAAATTTACCTCCTTTTAATTTAAAATTTTTGGTAAGTGATGATAGACTTCTCTAAATAGTTAAAGCAAGAAAATTCATGATTATGTCTCTCCATCTCACTTCTTTAATGGGACTACTTTTCTTTTTGAATTAAAAAGTATTTCAAATTAAAAATTAGACCAAGAAATAGAGATATGTTTCATCTTCCTATAGTTTCCTATCTCATTTGAATATTTTTTACAAATTAAAGAATCTATTTCAAATTTTCTTAATCAAGCTGCTTGTCTATATCAGATGGATTAGGTTTTAGTTTGTGATTTACTCTTCCTTATATTAGAGAGTGAGTTCTTCCTCTCTTATATTTAGAAGACAATCTCACAACTAAGAGTCTTTAAAGACTTAAAAAGGAAGCAAGTTATTAAAAGTGAAAAAGAGGCATAAAATGAGCCCAAAAGTTGAAAAAATATGCAATGAATGCCAAAATTTGAAAGACGCACAAAGTGTATCAAAATTAAAAGATGCGCAAAATGCACCAAACACTGACAAAAGAGGCACAAAATGAGCCTAAAATGATTTAGCTTCCCTTCCTTTCAAATTAAAACTTAGACAAATCCATGCGCTAATTGATATGGTCTACACCTGAATTTAAAAATCATAATTTCTGATTCATCACTTTGCAATGCTATTCTCTTTGATACTTTTCTGAAAAGAAGTTTGAAAAGATAACATTTCCTTTCTAATTTATTTTCTAAACTAGATTTTTGTTTAAAAAGGACTTTAGCCTATAGGAAGCTTGAGCTGGATTAATAAAGGTGAATCAATACATTTCTTTCTAAACTTTTGAATTAAATTAAGGGGTAACTTTCTCATTCCGAGAAATTTTGTTGAAATTAATTAATTCTTCTTAAGCATCACCACCACCTCCACCTCATTAGGGTCCATATGATCTTTAGTTTGTTATGATTATTCTATTCTTATTTTTTTTACGTTTCTCTTCTTTTTGATAATGTCAAAGGGAGAGAATATATTTGGCTAGTTGTATTTGTATTTAAGTTACATATATTTATCTTATATTTACATTAATTTATATATTATTTAGTTTCTAAATGATTTTTGTTTTTAATTTAAAAAAACTTTTTATTTTCCCCTATTTTTAAAATAATTATCTTAGTGAGGGGGGAGATTAGAAGAAAATATTTTTAGCTTGCAAATTCAACCAATAATGTTTGACATCATCAAAAAGGATGAGATTGTTGCAACTCAAGCAAATAAGTTTATATTTTTATGATAACAAATATTATGGCTCACATATTTATATCTCGTAGTATTTATATTCTATATTTGTTTCTGTGTGTATAAATATTTCAGGAACAACATACACCATCAACCAACGATTCAGAGCTCAAGATTAGATAGAATAGGTTATGCTGTAAAGAATATGTAATATTCATTGATGTATTTCTATTTTCTTGAGTCAAGTCCTACAAAGGGTGTTTGTTAGCTTGGTGACCATATACACACACACTCAAGGGAGTGAGTTGGTGAGTTAGAGAAATTTTTAATTTTTGAACTAATTATACAGTATGATGTATATCATACTAGATAATCAGTTAAAATAAAAAAACCCTAATTAGGGCACCTTTAATTAATTAAGAGTGATTAAACTAATTATACTATATGATCCATATCATACAGGATGATTAGTTATGATTATAAAAATAATCGCCAATCACAATTTAGGCAATATTTTAATATTTAATTTTTGTTCTAATCATACAGGATGATGTGAATCGTATTGTATAATATATAACAATCATGCCTAAATTGATCCTATGATTAAGGGAACAAATATGGTTAATTTATTCAATCAGATCATACAGGATGATTGTAGATGATCATACTATACGACTTGATTCTTACATGGGATGATAATTAATCATTGCATAACGTATAAGATGAAATACCATAATTATTCATCTAATCATCCAAGTCGATCCTCAATATCATACTGGACGATCAGAACAAATTTGAATTGATCGTACTATACTATCTGGTAATCACACAGTACTAATAGGTCATTTTCTGCACATCATATTAGACGATCTTATGATCTTACTATACGATCTTTGATGGCTGAATTGAATTTTTAGGGTTTTTGAAGCCCTTTATTTAAGCATTCTCGTAAGACTTTGTAAGAGTCTTTGGCATGCATTGAATCTTAGTTCTTCTAGAGAAAACTTGAAGAGAGAGCCTTGAAAGGGTGAGAGAAAAGGGTGGAGTTTGAGAGGGAGAAGATCCTTGTGGGTTTCAAGGGAGTGTGAAGGGGATTTCATACGATTGCTCTGGCAAGCTTGCACCTTAGTACCATCATAGTTAAGGTTTGTCTTAAGGGAAGTTTTGGGAAGAAGAATATCTCTTTGGTTTCAAAGGACCTGGTTACTCCCTTGCACTAGGGAAGGTGAAAGTGATTCAAGGTTCTCTGCCTTCACTAAGAGGGTGATAAAAGATTTCAAGTTCTCTACCTTCAGCAGGAGGGTGAAAAAGAATTTTAGGTCCTCTGCAGTTGGTGGAAGAGATTTTGTAAGGGATTCTCCGCCTAGCTGTGGGGGCTAAAGGAGAGTCACTAAAGGTTTAGTGTAATACCTAGAACGAAACTTTATGGGGAGTGGATGTAGGTCAGGTTAGACCGAACTACTATAAACTCTAGTGTGTTTTTTCTTATTATTTCTTTTGCACTTTTATTTTTCTATGATTTATAGTGTGGTTAGAAAAATTCTAATTATGTTATTATGAAATTAATTCACTTCCACATCAAGAGATAAAATAATATCGTTAGATATTTTAAAAAGCTTTAAAAAGGGGTTTTTTACCTTTTATTTTAAAGAAGTTTTTAAATTACCAATTCACCCCCTCCCCTCTTGGTTAGCCTCGGGCTAGTTCTTAGATTTTTAACAACCTTCACAAACTTTCATGTCCATCATTATTTGATGGGTTGCCCTAACATTTATGAGTCTAAAGGTAAAGACTTTATAGCAATATAGACCTTCTATGCTGATGAATGCGGCCTTCTCACAATCTTCAGGATGCATGTTGATTTGGTGGTGCCTAAAAAGAGGTCTAGGAAACTCATGATGGGATAAAAAACCATGGAGTTGACTATGGTGTCGATCCTTAGGACTGCATAACCATCCTTTAGACATTTCAAGTTCAAATTAATGAAATCTTCACCCATTCTCCACTTACCTGTTAATTTTTTAACCATCAATGCATTCAAGATCCAACATGGATATTAGACTTTCTTAGTGAAATAAGTGACAAGTAGCTTTTCTACTTCCTCTTGGATGAGTCCATCGAGTAAGGCGGTATTTTTCACAATCTTTTATTTGATGGGGTGACCACCATTTTGGACCGTTTAGTTGGTGGCACGTGACTTCTTTCTTGATGCCTGGCATTTTTATGGTTGTCCATGAAAATACTTTAAGCTTGTCATGAAAAGCATGAATTAGCATGTCATGATGCTTTTTTTAGAAGAGGTGCAAATCTTGAAGCATCTTCCAAATTAATCTCCTATTACATGTACTTCTTAAATAGCTTCGATCGCATCAAGACTCTAGCCTCATTTTATGTCTAGTTATAGAATTTCTTCAAAAGCATCAGCCAAACCTACTACCTGTTGCAAATCTGGTTTTGATGACGACAAATATGTGTCTATTGTGTTTTGCTTGGCTAACCCATTTCAGGCACAAAAGATCACAAGCAACTCAAGCCAACTCAAGATCGGGTCCAAGTGTGTCCAATGTAATATTTTCTTTTTCTTGAGTCAATTGTAATGTAACTGATCCCCTAGCTAAGTAACCTTGCACACACACATTCAGGGGGAGAGCTTGAGTAAATTAGAGTTTCTATTTCATTTTTTGTTCAGATCATCCTGGATAATAGTCACATCGTCCTGGACGATCCTTGGATCGTACAGGATGATATGCTCAAATCAGAAATTCTCAGCCGCCAGATCAAGTTTGGCAAGTTCTTATTTTTAGATACTTGGTCTGATCATCCCGGACGATACGTGTATCATCCTGGACGATCCAGTACAATCATGCCTAAATTAGTCTGGTAATTAAGGAAAGTAATTAATACTTGATTGATATGATCATATCGTCCTGGATGATCGCAGGATCATCCTGGACGATCATGATTGTCTAGTGCATTTCAGCTGTACGACCCGAACTGTGTTCAATATGATTTGGGACTTTTTGAACTAATCATTCAGGATGATATACCTATCGTCCTGGACGATCAAGTCATTTTTTAGTCGTCCAGCACAAGTTTCTCTGGACGACCCGAACTGTCTCCTAGACAATATTCCTCAATTTACACTAATCGTCCCGGATGATCGCAGGATCGTATGAAACGATATGAACAACTTTTTGAACTTATCATCCAGATTGAATCAGCTGATTTTGAACTGATTGTACAGGACGATCTATCGATCGTCCTGGACGATCTAGGCCGACCAGTTGAGATTTAGGGCTGGTTTTGAGCCCTCATATAAAAGATATTTTTCTTTGTTTAAAAAAAATCTTTTTACCACTTTCCTATCTAGAGAAACCCTAGAGAGAGAGAGAGTTTGAGAGAGAGAGAGAGAGAGGATCTTGTGAGGGGGAGTTAGTGAGGGATTCACTAAAGTTGCTCCAAGCACGGATCAGAGTCGTCTTCTCCGCTCATCATCTTTCGTCTAGTTGGTGTTCATCTTGGAAGGATCGTCGCAAGAAGATTTGGGTTCTCTGCCCGTTTCAGGTGGAAGCAAAAGGAGGTCGAAGGTTCTCTGCCTGCTTCAGGAGGAAGCAAAAGGACGTCGGGTTCTCTGCCTCACCCTGTGGTGAAAAGGAGATTTTATACAGGCTTCTCCGCCTTGCTGTGTGAGCAAAAGGAGAGACACTTTTGTTTAGTGCAATACCCAGAGGGGAGGCTCCGGGGAGTGGACGTAGGTCAAGTTGACCGAACCACTATAAAATATGGTTTGCTTTTCTGATTCAGTTTTGCACTTTACTTTTCTGATATTAACTGCTTAGGGGAATATCTATGATTGATCTTTTCGTTCTTGTTACTTATTTCTGCTGCTCAGTATCGAAAAGATTTTCATTATTGTCATGAAATTTTTAAATAACCAAGTCACCCCCCCCCCCTCTTGGTTAGCCTCGGGACTAGTTCACTAGGGCTTAACATCCCTATCAAACTTTCAAGTGGTATTTGAGCAGGATTCAAAATTTCTGTTTAAAAACTTTTGAATATGATCCATTGCTAACTGTAACAATCGTAATACTGCTGAAGGTTACTCAATCACTAGACCACCATTGTTTGATAATATTCCTTTTGATTTTTGGAAAACACGCATGTCTACTTTTCTGTAATCTATTGATTATCGTATGTGGATGTTAGTTAAGGATGGTTATGAAGCACCACATAGATTTGTTAATGGCATTAAAACTGAACTCCCATTTGTAGATTGGACTTTTGATGATCGTGACTTAGCACAGTTAAATGCAAAATGTTTGAACTGTTTCTTTTGTGCTTTAAAATCTGAAGACTATATGCGTGTTTCTACTTGTACAATGGGAAAAGAAATTTGGGATAGATTGTGTATAACATATGAAGGTACAACTGAAGTCAAACAGTCTAGGTTAAACATCTTGTTACATGATTACGAACTTTTTTGCATGAAACTTAGTGAGACTATTTCAGAAATGTACACAAGGTTCACTCAAATCGTCACCTCTTTGCATGCTTTAGGTAGAGAACTTACTAACTATGAAAGAGTGAACAAAATTCTTAGATGCTTCCCTTCTTCATACGATGTTAAGATTACTGCTATCACTGAATCTAAATATTTAAATACTTACTCTATTGACAGCTTACTTGGATCACTCATTGCTTCCGAGCAAGGGGTGAACCAAAGATAACTTGATGCAGGTGAATGAAAGAAGGAGAAAATAGTGGCACTGAAAGCCAACGAGAGTGATTCTAGTTCTTCCGGGTCTGATAGCGATGATGTTGCCTTAATCACTAGGCAATTCAAAAGCTTTCTATGGAAGAAAAATAAGAACTATCAGAAGTGGAACAAGGGTAAGTCCAATAAAAATTTTAAGGGTTCATCTTATACTGTTTGTTTTGAATGCAGGAAGCCTGGACACATTAAGGCTGATTGTCCTACACTTAAAGCTCATCCAAGCAAGGAGAAGGGTGAGGAGAAACCAAAGTTCAGAAAGGATAAGAAGTGGATTCAGAAGGCGTTCTGGGCAGACTCTGCATCCGACTCTTCTGAGACTGAAGCTGAAGAGGAGGAAACAAACTTGTGTTTTATGGCTGATGATCGTCCTGGTCAGTCCGACCAGGAAGAGGTATGTGATTTTACTTACGATCAGTTATTTGAAGTTTCTGAAAAGATTCATACATTGTATAGGAAGCTTAAGAAAACCCATGTTAGTTTGAAATTGGATTACTTGACTTTGCAAAAAGAGCATGATGTTCTGATTAAAGATCATTCCACTGTTGATAGCAATCACATGTCTTTGCTTGATGAGTTTGATGAATTGAACAAAAAGTATTCTGATTTAACTGTTGAGCATGATTTGTTAAAAACATCGCATGTTGAATTTGAAATTGCTTTTAAGAAATTGAATGATATGGCATGTGAGTTAGAAAGTAATGAAAGTGCAAGAACTTTTGAAATTGCAAGTTTGAATAAACATGTTGAGTTTTTGAAAGTGAAAATTAGTGCTTTTGAAAAGAACAAAACATCGCCATCTTTTGAACAGTTTTATGCACCGCCACCTTTTGAAAAATCTGTTGCAAGTTCATCAAAGCATGTTTCATACACTTTTAGGAAGAGGCACTATCACTCACGATGTTTAGTTAATCCTTTTCCTAGTGTTAGATATTTTTCATGTGGCATGTTAGGACACATCTCACACACTTACACTGTTCATCGTAGTATACATTGGGTGTGGAGAACCAAACTGCCTATTTCACAGTACAGCACGCATGCATCCCATTCTTCTTTTCATAAGAAGGAACCCAAACCTGTTTGGGTTCCTAAGACAGACATTTGATGATTTTGTAGGTGTGCTCTTACACAAGACCTCGTGAGAGCATGTGATACCTGAACAGCGGATGTTCTAGACATATGACTGGAGATGCAAATTAGTTCATTTCACTGGAGGCCAGAGCTGGAGGCAAGGTTACACTTGGAGATAACACCACAAGGAAGGTCGTAGGCTCAGGTATAATTGGTGATTCAAAGAATTTTATGATTGATAATATTTTTCTTGTAGATGGACTGAAACACAACTTGCTGAGCATAAGTCAACTCTGTGACAAAGGATATAGCATCAAATTCCTATCCACTGGCTGTATTTTAAGCTTAAATGATAAAGTTGTTTTGCAAGGGTAAAGGATCAACAACGTCTACAAGCTGGATGTAAGTAGCATTAAATCTGAGAATTCAATTTGCTTAAAAACTGCTGCTGATGAGTCTTAGTTGTAGCATAGGAGATTGTGTCATGCCAGTATGAAAACCCTTAGGAGAGTTACCCAAAAGGACTTAGTAAGAGGTGTGCCCAAGCTTAAGTTCACTAAGTATCACCTGTGTGATGCCTGTTAGTTAGGGAAGCAAGTCCAGTCCTCTTTTCACTCTGTTAGGGACATTAGCACCTCTAGACCTTTAGAAGTTCTTCACATGGACCTCTTTGGACCCATTAGCACTGCCAGCTTAGGGGGGAGAGTCTATGGTTTTGTGATTGTAGATGATTATTTGAGGTTCACTTGGGTTAAATTTTTGTCACATAAATCTGAGTCATTTGATGAGTTTAGATCTTTCTCTACTTAGATTCAGAAGAAGTTAGGATGTGAGATTATTACAATCCGTAGTTATCACGGAGGGGAGTTTGAAAATGAAAGATTTGGAAGTTTTTGTGAGGAGCAAGGGATTAGTCACAATTTTTCAGCTCCTAGGACCCCTCAGCAGAACGGGGTAGCTGAAAGGAAGAACAGGACCTTAGTGGAAGCCGCTAGAGCCATGCTTGCTGAGTATTCACTTCCTAAATACTTTTGGGCTGAAGCAGTAAATACTGCCTGTTATGTGCTGAATAGGGTGAATGTGAGATCAAAACTGAACAAGACACCTTATGTGATCATTAAGGGTAGAACTCCAAATTTGTCCCACCTCCATGTCTTTGGCTGTAAGGTTTTCATTCTGAACAACGGGAAGTCACCCTTAGGAAAGTTTGACCCCAAATCTGATGAAGGAGTGTTCTTAGGATATTCTAGTGTGGGGAAATCTTTTAGGGTGTTCAATAAGAGGACTTTGGTGGTGGAGGAGACAACCCATGTTGTGTTAGATGAATCTGATCCTAAGGAGTCTAGATCTGAAGTAGAAGATGAAGAGATTGTTGAGGTTACCCAAGGGATTGGAATATAAATCTGGAGGAGAGGGTAGAACCTCAAACCACACTGCCTAGAGATTGGAGATATTCTTTGAGTCATCCTAAAGAACTGATCTTAGGAGACCCTTTTGAAGGTGTTAGGACTAGGCACGGACTTAGGAAGGAAGTGAACCATGCTGCCTTTATTTCAATGACTGAACCCACCAACATCTATCAAGCCCTTTCGAATGAGTTTTGGATCTTAGCGATGCAAGAAGAATTGAATCAGTTTGTAAGGAATGATGTTTGGGAGTTAGTAGAAAGACCTAGAAATCAAAGCATTGTAGGAACCAAGTGGGTCTTTAAGAATAAGTTGAATGATTCTGGTGTGGTGGTTAGGGATAAGGCAAGATTGGTGGCTAAGGGGTATAATCAGATAGAAGGGATTGATTTTGAGGAGTCTTTTGCCCCTGTAGCTAGATTGGAAGCCATTAGGGTGCTACTAGCCTTTGCCTATTATAAGGGATTTAAGCTGTTTCAAATAGATGTCAAGAGTACCTTTTTGAATGGGGTGATAAAAGAGGATATTTTTGTAGAACAATCCCCAGGTTTTGAGAGCTCCCAATATCCAAATCATGTTTATAAATTAAAAAAGGCCTTATATGGATTGAAACAGGCACCCAGAGCTTGGTATGAGAGGCTTAGCACATTCTTGTTAGAAAGAGAGTTTGTTAAGGGGAGCGTAGACACCACCCTTTTTCTGAGGAGATTAGGGGATGACTTACTCATTGTCCAGATTTATGTTGATGATATAATTTTTGAATCTTCTGATAAGTATTTATGTGATGAGTTTTCTAAAATAATGAGTAAGTAGTTTGAGATGAGTATGATGGAAGAATTATCTTACTTTTTGGGGTTTAGCATAAGGCAAATGAATGATGGAATCTTTCTCAATCAATCTAAATAAACTAAGGACATTTTGAAGAAATATGAAATAGATAAAGCCAAGCCAATCAATACTCCCATGAGCTCCTCTGGTCAATTAGATAAGGATTCAAGTGGAAAATCTGTTGATCAGAAGAAGTATAGAGGAATAATAGGATCACTACTTTACCTGACTGCTAGCCGACCTGATATTATGTTTAGTGTCTGTCTTTGTGCTAGGTTTCAGGCTAATCCTAAAGAGTCCCACCTGACTGCTGTTAAGAGAATTCTTAGATATCTTTTAGGGACCCCAAACCTAGGAATCTGGTACCCTAGGCATAGCACCTCTTTTGAAATTATTGGATATTCTGATTCTGACTTTGCGGGGTGTAGGGTGGATAGAAAGAGCACTTCTGATACATGTCAATTTATAGGAAAGTCTTTAGTCTCCTGGTCCAGTAAAAAATAAAACTCAGTTGCACTTTCCACTGCTGAAGCTGAGTACATTGCCTTAGAGAGTTATGTGGCACAAGTTCTTTGGTTGAAGCAACAAGTCTTGGATTTAGGATTTTCTGTGGGCATAATTTCTGTTCTGTGTGATAATACTAGTGCCATCTACATCTCTAAGAATCCAATCCAACATTCTAGGACCAAACACATTGATATAAGGCATCACTTCATTAAGGACCATGTTACAAAAGGGGACATTGAGCTACATCACATAGCAACTGAAAATTAGCTGGCTGACATATTCACTAACCCACTGTCCTTTGACTCATTCAGCATTTTGAGAACCAAATTAGGAGTGATTGATATAAATGCCTGATTCTGATGACTGCTGAGTTCTGATTGTTCTGATTGGTATTCAGTTTTCTGTTAGTTAGTTTTTGGTTTGATTATTTGCTTTCAGTTGATTTTATTTCCTCTGCTGATTTCTGTTTTTAGCCTTACTATTAGTTTGATTTGAGTATTACCTTGATGTGATTTTCTACCTATTTTTTATTCACTGGTTCATCTCTTTTATTTACTGTTTTATACTTTTTAAAATCAGATCACTGCTCACTACTTCTGCTAAACTGAACGTCTGACTAAGAGTTTTACCTTGTTTTTATTTGGAAGCTGGTAAGCAGTGATTGATTCCACTGAATCTGTTAAAAGGGAAGAAACATTGATGGTTGTTTCTCTTTCTCTAACTCCTTTATTGGTGTAGTGTTTCTTTTGGATAAAAATCTTCTTCACAATTAAAATATTAGTTTTTGAAATAGAGATTTGTTTTATCTTCCTACAGTAATCTACCTCATATGGATAGTGTTTTCAAAGTCTTGATTCATTGTTATGATTTTCTAAACCAAGTGATTGCACTTATCATACAACATATGGCTTTTGTTTTGTGAATTACTCTTCCTTATTGTGGAGAGCGTCTCCTATATCTGGAAGATAATCTTACAGCTGAGACTCTTTAACGATTATGAATAGAAGAAAGCTTACAAAAGATGCGCAGTGCGCCAACCAAATTGAAAAAAGAGGCATAAAATGAGCCCAACACTAAAAAGATGTGAAAATGCCAAATACACAAAGTGTATCAAAAAATCAAAAGATGCACAGTGCGCCAAATAAATTGAAAAAGAGGCATAAAATGAGCCCAACCTAAGCTTTTTTCTCTTTCAGATCTTTAAATATCTTAGAAAAATCTGTGTGCCACTTAATACGTTCAAAAGCTTGTGTTTGAAAATCCTGATTTCTGATTTTTTACTTTGTGACACTATTATATAAGATATTTTTCTGGAATGAGACTTGAAAGGATCTCTTTTTGAATCTAATTTCTTTTCTTCTGAATTGGATGTTTGTTTTGAAAGAGATTTGCATCGATAAGGTGCCTGAGGTGGGAGTTATGAAAGTTAATTTTTTCCAACTTTTTTTGGATTTCAGCGCTGTCAATCATCTTCTTATTGGTTTTTGGATCTAAAATCAAGGAAAAATTCTGATTTCCTCGAGCAGCTTGATTTTAAAAAAAAATCTATTTTGGATTTATGTGCTTTTGCTATGAGTTTTATTTGTTTTTATTTTGTTTTAATTTTGTGATTGTATTTTTGGGATCCTGATCTGTCACCTCCATCCTCTTTCTTCCGATCAGGATCCGCCTCAGTTCTAGTTTTCTATTTTGTACTTATTTTCTTTTCTATTTTTGTACTGATGTTTCAGTGTTTCTATTTTTCCTCCTCCTTTTTGTGATGTCAAAAGGGGGAGTCAGACGTAGTCGTTTCTGTGTTTGTTATGTGTTATATTTCCTGTATTAGTTTGATTGTTAAATGAAAATCTAGAAAAAATATATGTTTTTCAATTTTTGAGTTATTTTTATTTTCAAACTACTGTACAAATATTTGCCATCATCAAAAAGGGGGAGATTGTTATAAATCTGGTTTTGATGATGACAAATATGTGTCTATTGCGTTTTGCTTGGCTAACCCGTTTCAGGCACAAAAGATCACAAGCAACTCAAGCCAACTCAAGATCGGGTCCAAGTGTGTCCAATATAATATTTTCTTTTTCTTGAGTCAATTATAATGTAACTGATCCCCTAGCTAAGTAACCTTGCACACACACATTCAGGGGGAGAGCTTGAGTAAATTAGAGTTTCTGTTTTATTTTTTGATCAGATCATCCTAGACGATAGTCACATCATCCTGAACGATCAGGTAAAAATAAAAACCCTAATTAGGGCGACCAAGTTAAGAGGGTCTGATTAAGCAGATCGTCCTGGATGATCCTTGGATCGTACGGGATGATATGCTCAAATCAGAAATTCTCAGTTGCCAGATCAAGTTTGGCAAGTTCTTATTTTTAGATACTTGGTCTGATCATCCCGGACGATACGTGTATCTTCCTGGACGATCCAGTACAATCATGCCTAAATTAGTCTGGTAATTAAGGAAAGCAATTAATACTTGATTGATACGATCATTTCATCGTGGATGATCGCTGGATCATCCCGGACGATCATGATCGTCTAGTGCATTTCAGCTGTACGACCCGAACTGTGTTCAGGATGATTTGGGGACTTTTTGAACTAATCATACAGGACGATATACCTATCGTCCTGGACGATCAAGTCATTTTTAAGTCGTCCAGCACAAGTTTCTCTGGACGACCCGAACAATCTCCTGGATGATATTCCTCAATTTACACTAATCGTCCCGGACGATCGCAGGATCGTACGGGATGATATGAATAACTTTTTGAACTAATCATCCAGAAGAGCCAAATCGTCCAGACTGGATCAGCTGATTTTGAATTAATCGTACAGGATGATCTATCGATCGTCCTAGACGATCTAGGCTTACTAGTTGAGATTTAGGGCTGGTTTTGAGCCCTCATATAAAAGATCTTTTTCTTTGTTTAGAAAAAATCTTTTTGCCACTTTCCTGTCTAGAGAAACCCTAGAGAGAGACAGAGTTTGAGAGAGAGAGAGAGGATCTTGTGAGGGGGAGTTAGTGAGGGATTCACTAAGGTTGCTCCAAGCACATATCAGAGTCGTCTTCTCCGCTCGTCGTCTTTCGTCCAGGTTGTGTTCATCTTGGAAGGATCGTCGCAAGAAGATCCGGGTTCTCTGCCCGCTTCAGGTGGAAGCAAAAGGAGGTTGAAGGTTCTCTGCCTGCTTCAAGAGGAAGCAAAAGGACATCGGATTCTCTGCCTCACCGTGTGGTGAAAAGGAGGTTTTGTACAGGCTTCTCCGCCTTGCTGTGGGAGCAAAAGGAGAGACACTTTTGTTTAGTGCAATACCCAGAGGGGAGGCTCCGGGGAGTGGACGTAGGTCAAGTTGACCGAACCACTATAAAATCTGGTTTGCTTTTCTGATTCAGTTTTGCACTTTACTTTTCTGATATTAACTGCTTGGGTGAATATCTGTGATTGATCTTTTCTTTCTTGTTACTTGTTTCCGCTGCTCAGTATCGAAAAGATTTTTATTGTTGTCATGAAATTTTTAAATAACCAATTCACCCCCCCCCCCCCTCTTGGTTAGCCTCGGGACTAGTTCACTAGGGCTTAACATCCCTATCGAACTTTCACTACCCATAGGTATCAACTGTACAACTAAGTTAGGTTACCCTTATAGTAATCTTATTTCTTTCAATAGGAAAATTGATGGTGATATGGTATGAGGATACCATATCCTGGAAAGTGATCAGCAAAGGTCTATCGAACATGTCATTATAAGTGGTTGTAGCATCGACTATTTTGAAGTCTATCATGGTGGTGTATTAGCAATCTCTCACACCCTAGGTGATTGGTAGGGCGATTATGTCTTCGATCTCCTTGTTTTCCCCAAAGAATCTATAGAGGGGTGCTGCAATCATGGGAAGTCGAGAAGAAAGTATGCCCATGTTATTAAATATAGCTTTGAAGATTTTGTTCACTAAACTTTCTGTATGTATTAGGATACTAATAATCTGATAGTTTTTAATTAGGGTGTTGATGATGATGATGGTTTCTTTGAAAGGAATACCCTTGGTCATCTTATCTCTACTACTAAATGTAACTAGCATGTTGTCGTTAGAATGTGCACATGAGGCTGTGTTAACTTCAGTGATTCATAGCTTCTTTCAAGGCGTAGTGTTATTTCTTCTATATCCTCCCATGATTGTAGGAAGTACCCCTACGATATGAATAGATCGAGTTGGTCTTGGCACATTGACATCTTCTTAAAGTGGAGAATTTTTTAGTTGTTGCTCTGGGTTAGCAGGCATAAATTTGTTGAGCTTTCCTTTTTAATGAGTTTTTTTACTAGGTTTTTCAGGTATCGACACTCCTAGGTGTAACCATGATCTTTATGGAATGTATAGTATCAAGAAATATCTTAGGTGTTACCGATTTTCATAGGCATCAGATGCCTGAAGAATTTTTTTTATTTTGGATGGCCTCGATGAGTTCGACCATGGTACCCTTAGTGGAGTATAGGTCAGATATTCTAGAGCTCGATGAGCTACCTCTCTGTATACTACTTTTTCTCTTGGTATGAATGGTGTTCTAGTTGTTTGAAATGTTGGGTTAGGCTATGCATTTAGATTTATCTAACACAATATAAAAGCCCAACCCTAAATGCTCTATGGATTCTATATTATGGATTTTATAATTCATAGGTTAAAATGTAGCCTAGAAATTTAAATTCATAATTAAGCCTTGAATTAGATTCAAATTGACTCAAATATTTTTGGACATGTGTTAAACTGTCCAAGAATAATTCTGTCAATTTTAGCCCAATTGTATTTACTTATGTAAAGTAATTAAAGAAATATAAAAAAAATTATTTCTTAAATTACTTCTAATCTAATAAAAATTATACTTCAAGACCATACGGCTTTTATAGTACTCCTCAAGACAAATCCATAGAGCCCTTAAAGCACCTTCTATCATTCTTAGGACATGGCCCTTGGTTCAATTTTAGAGGATGAATTCTTCTTATAATGAGACCATGCACAAAGCGGTAGTGATGGGTTTGGTCACCTAGTTATATTCCTTAACATTGACATGATTGTTGGCGAGTTCTAATAATTTTACCAGCATTTTAATTATTATAGACCCAATGTGTATCAAAAGGGACCATCTCTCAGCCCCTGGGCTAAGGCTGCTTGAGAACCTGCTAGCTCAAGGTCTTTAACATCGAGCATTTCTTTATAGAATCATAGTATGAAGCTTCTTAGTGAGTCGTTTGGATCATTTCTCATCTTTAGCAAGACTTGTGAGCTTTTGGGAGACCTTTAGGCATTGGCAAATTGTGCAACAAACATTCACTTGAATTCAGAGATGGAGGTAATCACCCCAATAGGTAGGCAAGTGTACCACCTTAGCACTGAATCCTTCAGAGTAGTGAAGAAAAAGGCAGCACTGAACGGCATTGTTGAAATTGATGAGGGAGGTCATAACTCGAAAGTCACCACATGATATGTAAGATTAGTTTTTCCTTAGTATGCTTCAAGGTGAGGTACCTTGAACTTGTGAGGCACTCTTGCTTTGAAGACCGATCTGAAGAAGGGGTGGGTCAACCCTAGTTTAGTTTCCTTGGTTTGCCTAGTTGTCGAACAAGAGTTCTCATGTCTCATCTAAGGGTGAGTGTGATTGGCAACTAGATCTGAGGCATAAGCTTACTCCTACCACTCTTGGCGAGCACCGGGATTGGATGGACCTTCGGGAGCATTAACCATTCACGTTGGATGGTTAGTAGTGATGATAATGTCTTGAATAGACTTCAAGAGGTACTCCTCCATAGCTTATAATTCACGGTGAGTAGTGTATTCAGGATTTATGATATTCTCTATGGCTTTATGATGCCTAGTAGGTAGTAGCTTTCTTGCCTTCAACAATGATCCATGCTTACCACACCAAAGAAGATGTTGGATCCCATTTTATTTAATGGATGAAGTCAGTCCATACTTTATGTTTCCTATAGGTTGAGAGCCTATGTGAATAAAGTAATGAGATTCAAATATAGAGAAAGGAGGGAAGGTAGAGATGAATTTAAATAAAAACTTTACTATCCAAGAAAGAAATACAAAATTGATGAAAGTATGAGCTCTACACTATAGAGCCTATGCTATATAAGAAAAGTAGTACAATGCTTTGAGGATTACATATCTTTTAATTTCTTTTCTCACAACTGTAATTTATACATATGTTCTTTTGTGGAGAAAGAAGAGTTCAAGAAGTTTTTTAGAAGAGGAGAAGGATCTCTTCTCCACCCCCACCCCCTTTTCCTACCCCTTTTAAATAGTTCAAAAGAATGTAGGAGTAATATCCTAGTATGTAGCTATCCCATCAATCCATAGTAATAACTTATATGGTTTGGAATTAGTCGACGATTGGAGGGGGTGACTCAGATAGGGTTAGATAATTATCAGTAGTCTCACTGTCGAGATGGAAGAGGGAAAGTGTTGTCTAACTACTATCGATGAGATATGATGGAGCAATATGGATTACCCTATTATGGTAAAAGGGTGAGTAGCATCTGAGTGTGATCTGTAGGTATATGTAAAAGAGAAATCTTTGAGAGGGATAATGCATATTGGTAGTTCCTTATGGTATTGAGTATGAAAGTCTTGGCTCTAGCTTAGATGGATAAAGATTATTCTAATTAAAAGAAAAACTATTAAGGTTGCCTTCCCCTAGGGGATATGACTAGCTGAAGGATGTGATCGGTCCTGCTCCATCATGCTCCAATGTAAAGTTCCTTCTAGCTCCTGAGTGAGTCCTCGAGAGTGGAGAATGTCCTCCTATCACTCAACCTGAGTATAACCCACAAGACACCTACAAATGGCCGCCTACATAGGTATTAATGGGGGTATAAAGTAGTAGCTATCTATGCTTAATACAATATTTTAAAATTAAATTCTCTACTCTCTTGTTATACAAATGACTACCCCCATCACTTATAATGGCTGTGGGCACTCCCAATCTAAAAATTATAATTTCTTAAGAAATTTAATTACTACATGAGAATCAATTTTGAGAGTTAATATACCTTCTATCCACTCGGAGACATAGTCAACTGTGATCAAAATATATTGACTTTCAAAAGATTAAATAAAAGGACCCATGATGTATAATCCCCAAATATAAAAAATTTTAACTTCAAGCATGTAATTAAGGGGCATCTCATATCTTTTAGAAATGTTTCCTACCCTCTGGCATCTATCACATCTTTTGATATAATTGTTTATATCTTTAAATAGGGTAGGCCAATAAAATCTAGATTGAAGGATCTTAAAAGCAATTCAAAACCATCCAAAATGCCCTTCTATACTCAAAATCATAACACTGACTAATAATGGGTTCTATTTCTTCTTCAGGGACACATAACACAATAATTTTATCTTTACACTTTATAAACAGGTAAGGCTCATCCCAAAAATAGAATTTGATATCATGCATAAATTTACACATGTGAGTGTAAGACATGTCAAATAGAATTACCCACACTCACAATGACATTTATCATGACAGCATACCAATGTGCACATAATGAACGTAATGCAAATAACTTCTGATCAGGAAAAATTCATTAATATAATTATCATCATTTTCAAAATCATCCCTCTCTAATCTTCACATATGATTAGTCACCTAATTTTAGAACATTTCTTATCAATTATCTCTACATCAAATTCCTATAACAAGAAAATCCACCAAATTAATCTATGTTTTGTATCTTTCTTAGTTAATAAGAATTTGATGGCAGAGTTATCAATAAAAATAGTAACTTTGGTGCCGATTTAATAAGATCTAAAATTTTTAAAGATAAAGACTATCACTAGTAGCTCTTTTTTAGTAGTTGTGTACTTAATTTGTGCATCATTTAGTGTCCTATGCATAGTAAATGGCATGAAATATTTTATCAACTCTTTGCCTAAAATAGCTCTAATATCATAGTCACTAGAATCACACATCAATTTTAAATTTAGAGACCATTGAGGTAAAATGATGATATGTGTATTAACTAAGCACTTCTTGGCTTTCTCAAACACAACTAAGTAATCAAAATTAAAATCTAAAGGTATATCTTTTTCTAACAAATGATAAAGTAGTTTAGTAATGTTAGAATATTCTTTAATGAAATGCCAATAAAATCTGACAAGATCTAGAAAACTACAGACTCTCTTCATAGAAGTAAGAGGAGGTGACAAGATCTCAATCACTTGGATCTTTGTCTAGTTGACCTCCACACCCCTCCCAAAGATTTTATGTTCAAGGATAATGCCTTCCTTCACCATAAACTAGCATTTCTCCCAATAAAGCACAAGATTGATTTCTTCACATCTTTTTAATTCTAACTATAAGTGATCTAGACAAACATCAAAAATCATTCCAAACACTAAAAAATCATCCATTAAAATTTCATTATATTGATCTATTAAATCAAAAAAGGTAGCCATCATACATCGTTGTAATGTTAGGGGAACTGTACAAACCAAAGGGCATCCACCTAAATGAAAAGGTTCCATAAGAACTTGTGAATGTCGTTTTATCCTAATATTCTATGGAAATCAAAATATGTTGGTTTCTAGAGTAGCCATCCAAGAAATAATAGACAAGATGTCTAGCTAATCTATCTAGAATTTGATCAATAAAGGAAAAGGGAAATAATCCTTCCTAATGGCTTTATTAAGCTTACTATAATCGATATAGTCAAAGTCCAAGTAGGTATAAGTGCATTCTTCTAAATTGAAATGATGGATAACTCTCCTTTCTTTGAAATATAGTGAATTGGGCTAACCTAATCATTATCAGAAATAGGATAAATGATACACACATCAAACTGTTTGATTAAAAAGTGTTATTTTGAACATGATTTAATTATCTTTGGGAGAATTAAAATTTCTAGAATTTTTAATTTTGAAATTGAACACTCATTATGAATGATATATTACCTCAAAAGATGAACATATCGTTCCCTAATAGGTTCAAATTACAAAATTTAAATTCATCCTAACTATTGTAGTCAAATTTGAGAAAGAACTACATATAACCCCCTGAGGGTCAAAATGATTATTCTATCAGGTATTTAACTACAATAATTTGGATAAAAGAATCATTAATTTCATAATCAAAATCATGATGATATAACGATATATCTTCCCAGAGAAAGAAGATATTATCTACTATCAATCATTTAGATATGATGATAATGATCGTTAAATTTTGAATTTCCTAAAAGTAATTAATTAAGGGTTTTAAAAACCTGATTTTGAAAATTACATCTGAGTTTCTAAATCTCCCATGAGCGCAAGCCCTCATAATTAATTACATCATAGGGAAACTGGAGTTTCTTACAAATACTCTCGATTAAAATAGCGATAGAAATTTTATTTAAGAATTCAAAGCTTAATGTCAAAGGAGGTAAGGGTTGGAAATTCAAGAAGGATTGGGTCAAATTTAAACACTTATTTTTGGAGTCAAAGGAGGAAGGGTAGGAGGTGATTTGGGATTCTAAAACATTTCAGAAGTACCCTAACATGTCCTAAGTGTTGGGCTTGAATTTGATTAAAATACATTTAAGTTTGAGTTCTCAATTTTATTAGAATGTTGGGATTAAATTCCCGAAGGTTGAGGACTTAAGATTGAAAATCAGCCTCAAAACCTAAGTCTAAACTGGGTACTAAAAATTAGTGACCCGAAACCTAGCTAATACAATGCAAAATCTGGACTTACCCTGGCCTAGATTGGAAAGCCAGCTAAATCACCTAGGCATTTTAAAACCATGTATCTGGTTATTTAATGTAGAGTGGTATGGTTGTTATTTAAGATAAGTTTTTGAGAATAGGACTGACATCTATAGCAAATTCTTAATTTGGCCCCTTAACATATGTTAGGTGATATGAAACTTGAAATAAATGCATTTAAATTTTAGACTCGATTTAATTTATTACTAATGCAATGCATGCTAGTTGACTCGATTAAATGCTTGAATCAAAATGAAGTTTTAAAATCAAGCTTAAAAATAGATTTTATCCTAAAGTACACAGACTTCCCTTAACAGATCTGCACCCTTATAGGCCAGGTGGTCTACTAGAACCTGTAGGCAGGGAGGTGCTTAACAAATAGAAAGAAAATGTAGCAAATATGTTATGAAAAACTCTCGACGGTCGCGAGCTTACTTCTTAAAATGTTAAATTTCTATGTGAGCTTAAATATTTTAAATTTAATCAAAGTAGAAATAGTTTATTCATACCTTCACGGGCCACAAGTGATTTTGAGAATTAGGATTCTTCTCATTCTCCACTTCTTGGTCCTTCTACAAGCTCCTTGGATCGTTTGGTCTGGATATCTAAGTGAAAAGAAACTCCCCCTTGAAAGGGGTGTTATCTTTTCTCCTTAGATACTCAAAGTATCCTACTTTAGGCTTCCAAAAAGAGGAGGACTCTCCCCTGAGGGATGTCCTCTCCTCTTTGGAATCTAAGTAGGATAGGTGTGAATCCCATCTCAAATCCCTTTATAATTACAACTCAAATTCATATCAAATTATATTTGAATTCAAAAGAAAAATCTAGACTCAACAACCTGCAGGGTTATCTTAATAATCAGCAGTTATATGAACATCCCAAGTAGTTAATATTTATTAAAACTTAAATGCTTAAATCACTTCAATGCTTGGCCATACTCTTTTAATTTAAAGGGGGACTTATGCATTCTGAAGTGCTTGTAGAAAATATTATTAATTTTAAAGCTTAATTATGTTGCCCCCTTTAATTTTAATGCCCTATATGAGCATGTCCACCTACATAAGATTGAATTAGTATAAATCATCCCTAACCTAGAAGTTGATCTAACACATGATCAATCATGTCACAGAGTGCAGAAATTAAATAAATAAATACATCAATCTAAGCTAGCAAACAGTATATAGTCAAAATTACAGAAAATCTTATACATAACTGTAGTAAAGTAAAGCACCAGCTTAGCCTAAGACTAGAGTTGGTTATCTTAGCAATTCATCTAAAGTGTGTGAGGTAGGCTGTATGGCTTTCATGTATCCTATGTGGGATATTTAGTTCAAGTTGTTTGAAGGTTTGATTAGTTGAATGGCTTAAGGGAGGATTTTAGTTAAAGTTTAAATCTTAATGATTTCAAATTAATTTTAAGATTGATTTTAATTATTTGTTGGATATCACCTTTGTTGCTTACCAAGGTCGTGAAGTTTATTTCACCTTTCTTGGGGCTAATTTAATAGCCTCGTAGGCCTGTGTTAACTAGTGGTATCCGATATGGTTAAGTGATTTGATTTAATTAATGTTTAAAAGTTAATTAGTTTTTTTAATTAAGGTTGATTGGTTTCTAATTTTTAAGATTTAATTTTTTTAAGTTTTCCATTAACCGGTTCGTCGCATTATGCCACCAGGGTCAAGGAATAAAGCGTTCTTAGAACATATAGCCCCGCAGTCGAGAGTAGTCCAGCCTAAAAACTAGGTTAATGTATTTGAATAAAGGATTTTTAATTTAGTTAAATAATTATTAATTAATTAGAATTAAAGTTTTACACTCCATTGAATTCGTTCATGGTATTATGCCACCATGCTCGAGGAACCAGGCCTCCTTAGGACATATAGCCCCGCAGCCCGGAGTAGTCCATCCTAAAAACTTCATCTTTAGAGTGTTTGTTGTATATTAAAGGGTTAGTTGAATGATTTTAATGTTGATTTAATATTTTCTGGAATTTAAAATTGATTATCAAGTTTTAGAATTTTTTATTATTATTTTAATCATTTAATTAAGGGGTCAAAAAATTGATTTTTTAATTAAGAGTGATTTTTGAAAAGTTAGTATTTTTATAAAATATTAAACCTTAAGAAGATCTGTTAGACTATAAGTATGTTGTATTTGAATTTTTCTACATTTAGTTATGAAGGTTTGAAGATTTAATTTGAAAATTGACTTAGATTTGATCAAAAATTGACTTTTTCAAATTTAAATAATTTCTGGAAGTTTAAGATTTTTGATAAATATTAGATTTCTATAAGAGTTGAATGCCTTTGAGTTTGTTATATTTCAAATTTTCTTGAATTAGTTATAATTTTTAAGACTTTAATGAATTAATTGAATTAATTAATTAACTTAATTAAGGGGCTTTTGATGATTGGAATCCAAACTGATTCCAAACTACTTAAAATTACCCCCAAAGATCAGAAATGATCTATGGAGGGATTATCAAGTGTTTAAGAATTTTTTTGAAATTTTTAATTTTTTTAATTAAATAAATTAATTAAATATTAATTTTTTATTAAAATTAAATTAATCTTAAATTTGATGTGAAATTAAAGTGGTTTTAATTTTCTTAAGTTGGAAATTGAATTCTGGTCAGTTTGATGTATTATTTATATTTTTTGGATTTAAATTTGATTTATTAAAATTTTTAGAAGTTTAAAAGCTTAATTTAAACATTAATTTTGACTTCATTAATTTTCTGACCTAATGGGCTCCAAATTTGGAGAAATTTGATGAATTTGAGAGTCTTTGAATTTTGAGTAGATCATACAGGACGATCCAAAATCATCCTGGATGATTAGTTCAAATTAGAAACCCTAATTAGGGCATATACGTTAAGTAAATTTGATTAGGCAAATCAACCTGGATGATCCGCCCATCGTCCTAGACAATATGTTTAAATTCAGAAATCAACAACCAATCACATTTAGGAAATATTTTATTTTTTGAATTTTGTTTTGATCATATAGGATGATACTAGCATCATCCTGGATGATTAATTATAATTTTACCAAAAATGATCCCTTGATTAGGAGAATAATTATGGTTTAATTGATCATTCACATCCTACAGGATGATCGTCTCGATCATCCTGGATGATCCTTTATATTTCATGGGATGATCGCCAATCATCCTAGACGAAAACTATGACATTCATCTAATCGTCCAGGATATCGTCCTGCATGTCCCAAACTTTATTCAAGATAATTTATCGATTGCCACTTAAAATAAACTGATCATCCCGAATGATTATGAAATCGTCCAGAAAGAAATCCCTTGTTTTCTTTTGAACATCCAGGATATCGTTCTGGACGTCCTGAATATTTATCTAGATGATTTTGGATTTTCTACTCAAAGTGAACTAATCATCCTAGATAATTGTAGAATCATCTTGTACGATATGTAGAAATGTTTCTTCAAATCATCCAGACCCTGGCAATCATCCTGGCAAAATGACTGATTTTGTACTGATCATACAGGACGATCGATAGATCGTCTTGGATGATATTGCCGATAAGTTGAATTTTAGGGCATTTTTTGAGACCTTCTATTTAAGCTCCTTAACCATCTCTTCAACAATCTTTTGCTAATTTTTCCACTCCAAGAGAGTTTAGAGGATAAAGAGAGTTAGGGAGAGGGAGAGGATCTTATGAGGGGGAGTTTGTGAGGGGATTTACAAAGGTTGCTCCAAGCAAGGATTCGATCGTTGTCTTCCTTCTTCATCCTTAGTTCCGTAGTGGCTCTAGGGAGATGATTATCACATCAAATCTAGGTTCTATGCCTACTTCAAGAGGAAGCAAAAGGAGTTCTAGGTTATCTTCCTACTTCAAGAGGAAGCAAAAGGATTCTGGGGTTCTCTGCCAGCTTCAGGAGGAAGTAAAAGGAGTCAAGGTTCTCTACCTCATTGGTGTCAGTGGAAAGAATTTGTAAGGGCTTCTCCGCCATGCTGTAGGAGTAAAAGGAGAGTCACTATAGTGTTTAGTGCAATACCTACAGGGGAGGCTGCACGGAGTGGACGTAAGTTAAGTAGACCGAACCACTATAAATCTGTTGTGCTCTTTTTATTTACTTTTTGCACTTTAATTTTCGCATATTTCTAAGATCTGATCTATGGTTGAAATATTTGATTTTGGTTATTAGCTTCTATGTAAATTGTTTGTGTTTTAAATATTCAAAAAGACAAAAATATTTTTCTGTTTGTGCAAGAATTTTTAAAATACCAATTCACCCCCCCCCCCCCCCCCCTCTTGGTTAGCCTTGATACTAGTTCATAAGGGCTTAACAACCCTAACAAACTTTCAGAATTTCCTAGGAATTTTCTAAGTTATCTAGCCCTTATCCTTAATTATTTTTCCTAGGTGACACTAGTGTTCCAATGGGTTTGAAATCAAGTGTATCTAACCCTTACATAAATGTAAACACATCACAGTAATCATGTGTCCTAATGCTAAGTACGTAAAGAATTAAGAATTTTTTAAACTTATGGGTCCAAAATGAACCCATACATTTGAAAATTTAATTCATAAAAATTCTAGTCAAAATATGACCCAAGAATATTAGGGTAGGTTAAGGACTCCCCCTAATATAATCCATCCAAAATTGAGGTCAATTTGACCATTGGATTTTGAGAAATTGGAGAAAAATAGAAAATCCTTATCTCTATTTTTCTCTAAATTCAATGGCCAAAATTGTCTGAAATCATTTTTTAAAATAAAGCAGAGGTCAAGAGCTTTCCAACAAGCCCAGAAACACCCTATTTGGATTAAAAATGGAATTTCTATGAATTTCCAAAGTTTTTAGGCCTTTAATTAAAATTTTAATTCAATTTTAATTCAAATCAACTACCGTCGTCGTCGGATCCAATCATTGGCAATTATTAGAATGATGGTAGCACTACGCCACATCGTATGCCAAGCGTCGGTCTCTAGGCTATTCACTTAACCACATCAGATATTTGGATCTGACGGTAGAATTTGACCGCGGATAATCCAACGGTCAAAAAATGGCCATGTCGCCCTCCGCGATCACGCGCTGGCCCGCATTAAAAACATGTCGGACAATTCGACCGTCCAACACACTGTGGACCATCTGATCGCCTGTTTATCGTGATCAGACAGTTAGGATTGCGCTAGAACTGATAGTTCAAAATTGAACTAAAAATTAAAATATTCATAACTCATAAAATACTTAACCAAACTTCATGAAAATTGAAATATAGATTGATGGTAACATAATCTTCCAATGCCTGGAGTTTGAGGGCTTCATGAACAATAGATTTGCTACAGTTTCAATTTGATTTTTTAAACTTAAAACATAAATAACCTACAATCTTGCGAGTGGATTTTCAACTTCTTAATCTTTTTTGAAAGATGAAGATATCCTCTTCAACTTTGGTGAAGACTCTAAGAGCTAGATCTAACTGGATTTGAAGTTATTCTTGAATCCTTTGGTTCTCCCTCTAGGCCATCTTTCTTCTCCAATGAGAGTTTGGAGGCTAGGATCTGGTGGCTGAAGGCTTGAAAGAGCTAGGGAAGTGTCTAGAGAAGCTTTTTGGGGGCTAGAATAGCTCTGGAGGAGAAGGATTGAGTAAGAGAATGCTAAAGAGTGAAGAAGGCTTAATTTGAGGGTTTCACCCCATTCAAAACCCTAAGACCTAAGGGGATGGTTGAGATTCACTAGAGGAACTCCCGGATGGTTGCCATCTATCCCTGGAGTGGTTGAGAATAGAAGGTAAGGACAAATACAAGGACACCTATGTGGAAAGGTGCTCTTGTCCTCACTTGAGCACAAGGGCTGAATAGGAATGTTTAGTGCTTAAGATAGAGATTAGAGAGGGTTTTAGAAACCTCTAGAGTTTGTTTAAAGGCCTAGAGTGGTTTGATATAGATTGAATTAGCTTTAAGAGGATGACTGACCACTTAAATCCTCTCTTTGCTTCTTCTTGACTAAATTGAAAGTCAACCAGCCACCTTGGATGCTGAGGTGGCATGGGAGGGGGGTTTGAGCTACTTTGAAGGAGTTGGAGAGGGCATTGGTGACTTGAAGATGGAATTTGAGTGCTTGAAAAGAGATTTGACCAAGTGGGCTAGGTTTGACCAAGTTAAACTAAGCATGATTTGACTTGGGGTGAGTTAGAGTCTATTTGAATCATCTATTGAAGTGAGTTTGAAGGTTTGGATGTTTAGAGAGTTTGAACTGAATAGTTAAACTATTTTAGCTCCAAATAGGTTAAGGTTTAACCAAACTTGGACCTAGTTAACCCAGTCAACTATTGAATGGGTTAATGGGTCCATTTAGGTCCAAATCACTAAGGGAAGTGACCATGAGAGTTTAACAAAGTTTTTAATGCCTTTGAATCTTGATTCAAAATGTAAAAGCTTAAGGGTTGAATTGGTCAACCTGGGCTAACTTGGTTAACTAGGTTGACCAAGGGTATGGGTTTGGGCTAAACATGTTTGAAATGGTATTTAAAACTTGTTGGGCATGGTCCCAAGCAATCTGGAGGTCATTTGGCTTCAAATATGTATTCAAACCCCTAAGGGGTATTTTGGTCATTTTGACCCCTAGTCAACTGGGGGTCAAAGTGGGTCCACCAAAATATAGATTACTACTTAATAGGTCAGGATTAAGTGTCTGGATGTGATTTGAGGCTTTTGAGAAAGCTCCAAGATCAAAATCCACTAGGTGACTAGTCTAGTGGCATAGACCATAAATATTTGAAGGCTTTATAGCCTTTGGATTTCAATTTAGTTTTTTTGGTTAGAGACCTCAAAATTAGCTCAAATTTGGAGGCTTGCCTCTAGAGACATATCTTATCAATATATAATTGATAGACTCTGAATCAGAGGTTATTTGAATGGGGTTTGAAGTGTTTAAAAATTCACTAGATAAGGCTTTCAAGATAGGGCCTTTAAACCTTGGATTTTGTCTGGGATTTTTGGATTTGAGCTGGATTTTTGATTTGAATAGTTGGATTTGAATCATCCACATCATTCACAATCAATGGGCTGATTATAAATGAATGGATGAGATTGAAGCTTGATAGGATGCTGGAATGATTAAGTCTAGGTTGATTGGAATATGGATTGATCTAGAGTATGGATTGATCCTAGGGCCTAGATAGATCTAGGGTCAGGGCAAATCCTTGGGTCTGGATTGATCTAGGGTCTGAAGTCTAGGAGTATCCTAGGGTCCAAATTAATTTGGAAGCTAGATCTATCAGGGGTAATGATTGATTTGGAGTCTAGAATGATCTAAATTTAAAATTGATCTGGAGTCTGGAGTGATCTAAGATCTAAATTAATTATATATAGGATCTGGATTAATCTAAAGTCTAGGAAAATTCCTTATAACCTCATATAAAAATGAGGTTAACAAATAGACTCCCAATATATATAATTGAATAAAGTTCTATTGCATATATTGGCGTTGACCGAATTAAATGGTTAAGTCTGGAATTTTGACCCTAAGGGAAAGAAAAGTTTATCCCTGGGAATATGGAGGTTTGAATTGATACTAGGGTAGTGCCATAAAGGGTGTACTCTACCACTAGCTGGTCTAATCCTAAGAGAAGGGGATACCTATAGCCTAAGGGAAGGAGAATTTGATTTTGAGATTTGGAATTGAAATTAAAACCAGGATGGTGCCACAAAGGGTGCTCTCCACCACTAGTAAATCAAATCCTAAGGAAGGAAGGGATCTAACTTTAAGGAGAAGACAATTAAATAATTATATAAGAAGGAGGAATTCCTAACTATGGAGGATAAAGTCTGGATTTTAATTCTAAGGAAAGGAAAAGCCTAACCTTAGAGGATTAAATTTTGAATAGATAATAGGGTAGTGCCACCAAGGGCGTACTCTGAAAGTTTGATAGGGATGTTAAGCCCTAGTGAACTAGTCCCGAGGCTAACCAAGAGGGGGGTAAATTGGTTATTTAAAAATTTCACGAGAAACAGAAAAATCTTTTCAATATTTTACGGCAGAAACAAGTAAACAAGAATGAAAAGATCAATCACAGATATTCACCCAAGTAGTTAATATCAAAAAAGTAAAGTGCAAAATAGAATCAGAAAAGCAAACCAGATTTTATAGTGGTTCGGTCAACTTGACCTACGTCCACTCCCCAGAGCCTCCCCTCAGGGTATTGCACTAAACAAAAAGTGACTCTCATTTTGCTCCCACAGCAAGGCAGAGAAGCCTGTATAAAAACCTCCTTTCCATCACCCGGTGAGACAGAGAACCTAAACTCCTTTTGCTTCCTCCTAAAGCGGGCAGAGAACCCAGACTCCTTTTGCTTCCACCTGAAGCGGGCAGAGAACCTAGATCTTCTTGCGACGATCCTTCCAAGAACACCCACAAAGACAAGAGACGAAGAACGGAGAAGACAACTCTGATCTGTTTTTGGAGCAACCTTTGTGAATCCCTCACAAACTCCCCCTCATTAGATCCTCTCTCTCTCCCAAACTCTCTCTCTCTCTCTCTCTCTCTCTAGGGTTTCTCTAGACAAGAAAGTGGCAAAAGATTTTTTTCTATTCAAAGAAAAAGATCTTTTATATGAGGGCTCAAAAACAGCCCTAAATTTCAACTGGTCTGCCAAGATCGTCTAGGATGATCGATAGATCGTCTTGTATGATCAGTTCAAAATTAGCTATTTCAGCCTGGACGATCTGGCTCTTCTGGACGATCAAGAGAAAAAAGTTGTTCATATCGTTTCGTACGATTCTGCGATAGTCCGGGACGATTAGTTTAAATCGAGGAATATCGTCCAGAAGACAGTTTGGATCGTCTAGAGAAAATTATGTTGGACGATCAAAAAATGACTTGATCGTCCAGGATGATTGGGATATTATCGTGTACAATTAGTTAAAAAAGTACCCAAATCGTCATGTACACAGCTCGGGTCATACTGCTGAAATGCACTACACGATCCATATCATCCCGGATGATCTCGTGATCATCCCGGACGATGTGATCGTATCAATTAAACAATAATTGCTTTCCTTAATTACCAGATTAATTTTGGCATGATTATACTGGATCGTCTAGGATAATACACGTATCGTCCGGGATAATCAGACCAAATAACTTAAAATAAAAAATTGTCTAACTTGATCTGGCGGCTGAGAATTTCTAATTTGAGCATATCATCCCGTACGATGCCATGATCGTCCAGGATGATCGGCTTAATCAGACGCACTTAACTTGGTCGCCCTAATTAGGGTTTCTATTTTTACTTGATCGTCCAGGATGATGTGACTATCATCCAGGACGATCTGAACAAAACTTGAACAGAAACTCTAATTCACTCAAGCTCTCCCCCTAAGTGTGTGTGCAAGGTTACTTAGCTAGGGGATCAGTTACATTATAATTGACTCAAGAAAAAGGAAAATAGTACATTGGACACACTTGGACCCGATCTTGAGTTGGCTTGAGTTCCTTGTGATCTTTTATGCCTGAAACGAGTTAGCCAAGCAAAACATAATAGAAACATGTTTGTCATCATCAAAACCAAATTTGTAATAATCTCCCCCTTTTTGATGATGGCAAACATATGTGCAGTAGTTTTAAAATTAAAATAATTAGGAGATCAAAAGCAGAATTTTTTTTAATTTTCATTTAACAACCAAAGCAATACAGGAAACACAAAACAAGAACAGAAACTACTACAACTGACTCTCCCTTTTAACATCATAAAAAGGAGGAGGGTAAACAGAAAGACTAAAACATCAGTACAAACAGAAAGGAAAACAGCTACAAAATAGAACACTAAAATGGAGGCGGATCCTGATCGGAAGAAGAAGGTGGAGGTGGTGGGTTGAAGTAACGGTGAATGGCTGTAAAGTAGGCTCCAATCTAGGCAATGTCCTGGTCATGCTGTTGTTGCTGCTGAGCAGCATAGTCAGTGAAGCGCTGCAGGTCCTCAGCATGCCGCTGCTCATGCACAGCAACATAGGAGTCGAATCTAGCCTCCCATTGATTAAAGAACAGCACCAGATGATCAAAAGGAGAAGCGATGCGAAGGGGAGCAGGTGCATCGAGTGCAGCAGGAACTAGAATGGCCTCTTCCTCTTCTTCCTCAACATCCGGGGCAGGCTCCGGATATAGTCGGGTGCTATGTAGGATGTGGAATGAATTGTTTATGAAGAAGGAAGGTGGGACATCAGGAGGAACGAGATACTGTAGGTCATATTTGGTTTCTAAGGTATAATTAATGAGATGACCTAAAGCTAGATTTAGGCGATGCCTATGACCTGGATCCCTAATAGTGGTGAGGTGCTTGATGTATCGGATAATAAGGTCAGAGGAATTAAGCTCCCTGCGGGCCAAGATGTAGTATGTGGTCAAGGACAGTAACGGGGTGATATGAATTTGATCCCCCGCCTTTGGAATGACAGAGGAATGAAGGACATGCTGAATTGTCTGTGCTCCTTAAGAAGTAAAGTGCAAGCATTGTCATGATAGGGGGCATTCATATTGTGAAGGAAGTGATTGGCGATACTCCAATCATAGTCAGGGTCAGTGATAAGTGTGTGGAGTTTATCGCCAGTGACAGAAAGTTGAAGAATGTTGTGAAAATCTTGGGTAGTAAGTTCCACGGGACGTTGATTGACATACGAGAGAAGAGTGGAATAGTCCATGGAAATACGCAAATTGGCAAAGAAAACTTGAAGAAGTTTAAGATTAAAGGGAAAGGCTAAGGTCAGGATGAATGTGAGGGAGGTGTGTGCGAAAAGATCAAGAATAAGATAGGTGAGGGTGCGAGGGTTTACTATTTTGCAATGCGTGATTCCCACGTCGCGATAGCACTCGAAGGTACCCTGATTGGCTGTGTTTGGAAAGTGGGGATCAACATTCCCTCAGAAGGAACTTGCACCCTTTTGTCGCGAACATTTTCCACCAGCCATTAGAAAGCAACAGTGAAGGAAGGTAGAGGGAGATGTGTGAAAGAAAGGAGTGGAAAAACCTTAAGAATTCGACTGTTTAAATAGAATTTGTCCTGATCATCCCGAACGATCGAGAGATCATCCAGGATGATATGTACAATTATTACGGCCTGGATGATTGGTCAAAAAGGTGGTCCGATCGTCCAAGACTATTAGACACAGACGATCGTCCCGAGGAGTCAGGCTGGATGACCATTGACGAAAAGTATCGTCCAGGATGATTAGGTGGATCGTCCCGAACGATGTGCAATAAGTGTGACGGTACGGGTTAATTTGAATCATCCAGCGGCTGACACGTGGATCATCCAGGACGATAAGGTGGATCATCCAGGACGATGGCCAATAATTGATGCAATATCAGTCGTTTGATCAGATCAGGAAGATATGGATCATATCGTCCAGAATGATATATGGATCGTCCAGGATAATCACCAATAATTGGTGTTTCTCAGCAGCAGGATCAGACAAGGGACAGGTTTTGAATGGATCATCCAGGATGATGTTTAGATCGTCCAGGATGAGGAAGATCGTCCAGGATGATGTGTGGATCGTCCAAGACGATGTGAAGAAAATAGTAAAAGATGGAGGATGGAGATGACAGATCAGGATCCAAAAAACATAACTAGTAAAATGAAAAAATAAAATAGAAATGAATAAAACTTGAAGCGAGAACACATCAAAGCAACGATTTTTTTTTTTATCAAGCTGCTCCAGTAAATGATAATTTTTTTCTTGATTTTAGATCCAAAAATCAATAAGACGACGATTGACAACGCTGAAATCCAGAAAAAGTTGAAAAATAATTGACTTTCGTAACTCCGACCTCGTACACCCTACAGGCTCAAATCCCTTTCAAACAAAAATCAAGTTCTGACAAGAAGAAATTAGATTCGAAAAGAGATCATTTCAAGCCTCATTCCAAAAAAATAACTGATAAAATAGTATTACGAAGTAAGGAATCAGAAATCATGATTTTCTATCTCAAGCTTTTGAATATATTACGTGGCACACGAATTTTTCTAAGACATTTAAAGATCTGAAAGAGAAGAAAGCTTAGGTTGGGCTCATTTTGTGCCTCTTTTTTAATTTGTTTGGCGTGCTGCGCATCTTTTGATTTTTGATACACTTTGTGTATTTGGTATTTTCGCATCTTTTCAGTTTTGGGCTCATTTTATGCCTCTTTTTCAATTGAATTGGTGCACTTCGCATCTTTCGTAAGCTTGCTTCCTTTCATAATCGTTAAAGAATCTCAGTTATGAAAATACCGTCCAAACTTAAGAGAAGGCAAAAACACATTCTCTACAGTAGGGAAGATAATTCACAAAACAAAAACTATAAGTCATATGATAAGTGCAATCACTTGATTAAGAAAACCTAACACTGATTTAAACTTTGAAAACACTACTCATATGAGGTAGATTACTGTAGGAGGATAAAATAAATCTCTATTTCAAAAACCTTTAATTTTAAAAAAGATTTTTATCCAAAAGAGACAATACACCAGTAAAGGAGTTAGAGGAAGAGAAATAATCATCAATATTTCTTCCCTTTAACCGATCCAGTGGAATCAATCACTGCTTACCAGCTTCCAAATAAAAACAAGGTAAAACTCTAAGTTAGAAATTCAGTTTATCAGAAGTAATGAGCATTGATCTAATTTTGAAAAGTATAAAATAGTAAATAAAAGAGATTAACCAGTGAATAAAAATAGGTAGAAAATCACATCAAAGTAAATACTGAAATCCAACTAACAACAAGACTAACATAGAAATCAGCAGAAGAAGAAAAAATAAAAATAACTGACAGCAAATAATTAAATCAAAAAACTGACTAACCGAAACAGAATAAAAATCAGACAAATTAGAAATCAGTATTCATCAAAATCTAGCATTTAAGTCAATCACACCAAGTCTGGTCCTCAGTGAACTTAAGCTTATTATGCAGCAAGCGAGAAGGAACTTGACGTTGTATCCTTTGTCACAGAGTTGACTGATGCTCAGTAAGTTGTGCTTCAATCCATCTACAAGCAACACATTGTAAATCATAAAATTGTTTGAATCACCAATTATACCTTGTTCTACCACCTTCCTGGTGGTGTTGTCTCCAAGAGTAACCTTGCCTCCAGCTCTGGTCTCCAGCGAAATGAACTGATTCGGATCTCCGGTCATGTGTCTTGAACATCCGCTGTCCAGGTACCACATGCTCTCACGAGGCCTTTTATGAGAGCACATCTACACAACAATCAAATGTTAGATTTAGGAACCCAACCAAGTTTGGGTTCCTTCTTATGAAAGATAGAAGAATGCGATGCATGTGTACTGTGTAGTGTAACATGCAATTTGGGTCTCCACACCCAATGTGTATTATGATTAACAGTGCAAGTGTGGGAAATGTGTCCTAACATGCCACATGAATAACATCTAATACCAGGAAAAGGATTAACTAATCTATGTGAGTGATAGTGTCTCTTCATAGGTTTATACAAAACATGCTTTGAAGATTTTAAATCTGAATCTACAAAAGGTGGAGGTGCATAAAACTGTCCAAACATAGGAGGTGTTTCATGTTTTTCAAAAGCACTGATTTTCACTTTCAGAAATTCATTCTCTTTGTTCAAACTTGCAATTTTAAATTTTAAAGCACCATTGCTACTTTCTACTTCACATGCCATGGAATCTAATTCCTTAAAAGTTCTCTCCAAATCAATATGCATGGTTTTCAAAGAATCATGCTCAGTAACTAAATCAGAATATTTTTTATTCAATTCGTCAAATTCATCAAGTAAAGACATATAATTGGAATCAATAGTGGAATGATCTTTAATTAAAACATCATGCCCTTTTTGCAAAGTCAAATAATCTAATTTCAAACTAGCATGAGTTTTCTTAAGCTTCCTATACGATGTATGAATTTTTTCAAAAACTTCAAATAACTGATCGTATGTAAGCTCACATACCTCTTCTTGGTCAGACTGACCAAGGTGCTCACCGGCCATCAAACATAGATTTGTAACCTCCTCTTCAGCTTCAGTTTCTGAGGAGTCGGATGCAGAATCGGCCCAGAACGCCTTTTGTATCCGCTTCTTGTCCTTTCTGAACTTTGGTTTCTCCTCACCCTTCTCCTTGCTTGGGTGAGCCTTGAGTGTAGGATAATTTGCCTTTATGTGCCAAGGCTTCCTGCATTCAAAACAAACAGATTCAGATGAACCTTTAAAATTTCTGCTGGACTTACCCTTATTCCACTTCTGATAGTTCTTATGTTTCTTCCTTAGAAAGCTTTTGAATTGCCTAGTGATTAAGGCAACTTCATCGCTATCAGACCCGGAAGTGCTAGCATCTGAATCATTGGCCTTTAGTGCCACTGTCTTCTCCTTCTTTCGTTCACCTGCATTAAGTTGTCTTTGATTCACCCCTTGCTCGTAAGCAATGAGTAATCCAAGTAAGCTGTCAATAGAGTAAGTATTAAAATCTTTAGATTCCGTGATTGTAGTAATGTTAGCATCATATGAAGAAGGCAAACATCTAAGAATTTTGTTCACTCTTTCGTAATTAGTTAGTTCTCTTCCTAGAGCATGCAAAGAGGTAACGATTTGAGTGAACCTTGTGTACATTTCTGAAATCGTCTCACTAGGTTTCATGCTAAAAAGTTTGTAATCATATAACAAGATGTTTAACCTAGACTGTTTGACTTCAGTTGTACCTTTATATATTATACACAATCTATCCCAGATTTTTTTACCCGTTGTACAAGTAAAAATACGCATATAGTCTTCAGATTTTAAAGCACAAAAGAAACAGTTCAAATATTTTACATTTAACTATGCTAAATCACGATCATCAAAAGTCCAATCTGCAAACGGGAGTTCAATTTTAATACCGTTATCAAGTCTATGTGGTGCTTCATAACCATCTTTAACTAACATCCACATACGATAATCGATTGATTGAAGAAAAGTAGACATGCGTGTTTTCCAAAAATCAAAAGGAATATTATCAAACAACAGTGGTCTTGTAATAGAATAACCTTCAACAGTATTATGATTGTTATAGTTAGCCATAGATCAAATTCAAAAGTTTTTAAACTGAAATTTTGAATCCCGCTCTGATACCACTTGAATGTTTGATAGGGATGTTAAGCCCTAGTGAACTAGTCCCGAGGCTAACCAAGAGGGGGGGTGAATTGGTTATTTAAAAATTTCACGAGCAATAGAAAAATCTTTTCAATACTTTGCAGAGGAAATAAGTAAACAAGAACGAAAAGATCAATCACAGATATTCACCCAAGTAGTTAATATCAGAAAAGTAAAGTGTAAAATAGAATCAGAAAAGTAAACCTGATTTTATAGTGGTTCGGTCAACTTGACCTACATCGACTCCCTGGAGCCTCCCCTCCGGGTATTGCACTAAACAAAAAGTGACTCTCATTTTGCTCCCACAGCAAGGCGGAGAAGCCTGTACAAAAACCTCCTTACCACCACCCGGTGAGGCAGAGCACCTGAACTCCTTTTGTTTCCTCCTGAAGCGGGCAGAGAACCCGGACTCCTTTTTCTTCCACTTGAAGCGGGCAGAGAACCCAGATCTTCTTGCGGTGATCCTTCTAAGAACACCCACACAGACAAGAGATGAAGAACGGAGAAGATGACTCTGATCCGTGCTTGGAGCAACCTTTGTGAATCCCTCACAAACTCCCCCTCACTAGATCCTCTCTCTCTCCCAAACTCTCTCTCTCTCTCTAGGGTTTCCCTAGACAGGAAAGAAGAAAAAGATTTTTTTTCTATTCAAAGAAAAAGATCTTTTATATGAGGGCTCAAAAATAGCCCTAAATTTCAACTGGTCGGCCAAGATCGTCCTGTACGATCAGTTCAAAATTAGTTATTTTAGCCTGGATGATCTGGCTCTTCTGGATGATCAAGAGAAAAAGTTGTTCATATCATCCCGTACGATTCTGCGATCGTCCGGGATGATTAGTGTAAATCGAGGAATATCGTCCAGAACACAGTTTGGGTTGTCCAGAGAAAATTGTGTTGGATGATCAAAAAATGACTTGATCGTCCAGGCCGATTGGAATATCATCCTGTACGATTAGTTCAAAAAGTGCCCAAATCGTCCGGTACACAGTTCGGGTCGTACTGCGGAAATGCACTAGACGATCCATATCATCCCGGACGATCTCGCGATCGTCCCGGACGATGTGATCATATCAATTAAACAATAATTGCTTTCCTTAATTACCAGATTAATTTAGGCATGATTGTACTGGATCGTCCAGGATGATACACGTATCGTCCGGGACGATCAGACCAAATAACTTAAAATAAAAACTTGCCTAACTTGATCTTGCGGCTAAGAATTTCTGATTTGAGCATATCATCCCGTATGATGCCATTCTCGTCCAGGACGATCGGCTTAATCAGATGCACTTTACTTGGTCACCCTAATTAGGGTTTCTATTTTTACTTGATCGTCCAGGACGATGTGACTATCGTCCAGGATGATCTGAACAAAACTTGAACAGAAACTCTAATTCACTCAAGCTCTCCCCCTGAGTGTGTGTGTGCAAGGTTACTTAGCTAGAGGATCAGTTATATTAGAATTGACTCAAGAAAAAGGAAATTAGTACATTGGACACACTTGGACCCAATCTTGAGTTGGCTTGAGTTCATTACAATCTTTTGTGCCTGAAACGGGTTAGCCAAGCAAAACATAATAGAAACATATTTGTCATCATCAAAACCAAATTTACAACATACTCTACCACTAATAAGTTTGGTCCTAAGGGAAGGAGATATCTAACCCTAAAGAATGGAGGTTGATTATGGATTTTGAATTGACACTAGGGTAGTGCCACGAGGGGCATACTCTACCCCTAGTAGATCTGGTCCTAAGGGAAGGGAGTACTTAAACCCTAAGAGAGAGAAGAATGGATGATCGTATAGGAAGAACTCCTAACTGTTGTAAATCTGGTTTTGATGATGACAAACATGTGTCTATTATGATTTGCTTGGCTAACCAGTTTCAGGCACAAAAGATCACGAGCAAATCAAGCCAACTCAAGATCGGGTCCAAGTGTGTCCAATGTATGATTTTTCTTTTTATTGAGTCAATTGTAATGTAACTGATCCCCTAGCTAAGTAACCTTGCACACACACATTCAGGGGGAGAACTAGAGTGAATTAGAGTTTTTGTTCAAGTTTTTGTTCAGATCGTCTTGGACGATAGTCACATCGTCCTGGACGATCAGGTAAAAATAGAAACCCTAATTAGGGTGACCAAGTTAAGAGGGTCTAATTAAGCAGATCGAAGTGGACGATCCCTGGATCGTACGGGACGATATGCTCAAATCAGAAATTCTCAGCCGCCAGATCAAGTTAGGCAAGTTCTTATTTTTAGATACTTGGTCTGATCATCTCGGACGATACGTGTATCATCCTGGATGATCAAGTACAATCATGCCTAATTTAACCTGGTAATTAAGGAAAGCAAGTTATTATTGATTGATACGATCATATCGTCCTGGACGATCGCAGGATCGTCCCGGACGATCATGATCGTCTAGTGCATTTCAGCTGTACGACCCGAACTGTGTTCAGGATGATTTGGGCACTTTTTCAACTAATCATATAGGACGATAACCCTATCATCCTGGACGATCAAGTCATTTTTGAGTCGTCCAGCACAAGTTTCTCTGGATGACCCGAACTGTCTTCTGGACAATATTCCCCGATTTACACTAATCGTCCCGAACGATCGCAAGATCATACAGGACGATATGAACAACTTTTTGTACTGATCGTCCAGAAGAGCCAGATCGTCCAGGCTGAATCAGCTCGGAACCGATCGTACAGGATGATATATCGATCGTCCTGGACGATCTAGGCCGACCAGTTGAGATTTAGGGTTGGTTTTGAGCCCTCATATAAAAGATCTTTTGAATTTGAATTTGATCCATGGCTAACTGTAACAATTGTAATACTGCTAAAGGTTACTCAATCACTAGACCACCGTTGTTTGATAACATTCCTTTTGATTTTTGGAAAACATGCATGTCTACTTTTCTGTAATCTATTGATTATCGTATGTGGATGTTAGTTAAGGATGGTTATGAAGAACCACATAGAATTGTTAATGGTATTAAAACTGAACTCCCATTTGCAGATTGAACTTTTGATGATCGTGACTTAGCACAGTTAAATGCAAAATATTTGAATTGTTTCTTTTGTGCTTTAAAATCTGAAGACTATATGCGTGTTTCTACTTGTACAACGGGAAAAAAAATATGGGATAGATTGTGTATAACATATGAAGGTACAACTGAGGTCAAACAGTCTAGGTTAAATATCTTGTTACATGATTATGAACTTTTTTGCATGAAACCTAGTGAGACTAGTTCAGTAATGTACACAAGGTTCACTCAAATCATCACCTCTTTGCATGCTTTAGGTAGAGAACTTACTAACTACGAAAGAGTGAACAAAATCCTTAGATGTTTGCCTTCTTCATACGATGCTAAGATTACTGCTATCACTGAATCTAAAGATTTAAATACTTACTCTATTGACAGCTTACTTGGATCACTCATTGCTTACGAGCGAGGGGTGAACCAAAGGCAACTTGATGCAGGTGAACGAAAGAAGGAGAAAACAGTGGCACTGAAGGCCAACGAGAGTGATTCTAGTTCTTCTGGGTCTGATAGCGATGATGTTGCCTTAATCACTAGGCAATTCAAAAGCTTTCTAAGGAAGAAACATTAGAACTATCAGAAGTGGAACAAGGGTAAGTCCAGTAAAAATTTTAAGGGTTCATCTGGTACTGTTTGTTTTGAATACAGGAAGCCTCGACACATTAAGGCTGATTGTCCTACACTTAAAGCTCATCCAAGCAAGGAGAAGGGTGAGGAGAAACCAAAGTTCAGAAAGGACAAGAAGCAGATTCAGAAGGCGTTCTGGGCAGACTCTGCATCCGACTCTTCTGAGACTGAAGCTGAAGAGGAGGAAACAAACTTGTGTTTGATGGCTGATGATCATCCTGGTCAGTCCGACCAGGAAGAGGTATGTGAGCTTACTTACGATCAGTTATTTAAAGTTTCTGAAAAGATTCATACATCGTATAGGAATCTTAAGAAAACCCATTCTAGTTTGAAATTGGATTACTTGACTTTACAAAAAGAGCATGATGTTCTGATTAAGGATCATTCCACTGTTCATAGCAATCACATGTCTTTGCTTGATGAGTTTGATGAATTGAACAAAAAGTATTCTGATTTAACTGTTGAGCATGATTTGTTAAAAACATCGCATGTTGAATTAGAAATTACTTTTAAGAAATTGAATGATATGGCATGTGAGTTAGAAAGTAATGAAAGTGCAAGAACTTTTAAAATTGTAAGTTTAAATAAACATGTTGAGTTTCTGAAAGTGAAAATCAATGCTTTTGAAAAGAACAAAACATCGCCTACTTTTGAACAGTTTTATGCACCGCCACCTTTTAAAAAATCTGTTGCAAGTTCATCAAAGCATGTTTCATACACTTCTAGGTAGAGGCACTATCACTCACGACGTTTAGTTAATCCTTTTCCTAGTGTTAGATGTTTTTCATGTGGCATGGTAGGACACATCTCACACACTTGCACTATTCACCATAGTACACATTGGGTGTGGAGACCCAAACTTCCTGTTTCATAGCACAGCACGCATGCATTGCATTCTTCTTTCATAAGAAGGAACCCAAACCTGTTTGGGTTCTTAAGACTGACATTTGATGATTTTGTAGGTGTGCTCTCACACAAGATCTCGTGAGAGCATGTGGTACCTGGACAGCGGATGTTCTAGACACATGAATGGAGATGCAGATCAGTTCATTTCGCTGGAGGCCAGAGCTGGAGGCAAGGTTACACTTGGAGATAACACCACCAAAAGGGTGGTAGGCTCAGGTATAATTGGTGATTCAAAGAATTTTATGATTGATAATGTTTTGCTTGTAGATGGATTGAAACATAACCTGCTGAGCATCAGTCAACTTTGTGACAAAGGATACAGCATCAAATTCCTGCCCACTAGCTGCATTTTAAGCTTAAATGATAAAGTTATTTTGCAAGGGAAAAGGATCAACAACGTCTACAAGCTGGATGTAAGTAGTATTAAATCTGAGAATTCAATTTGCTTAAAAACTGCTGCTGATGAGTCTTAGTTATGGCATAGGAGATTGTGTCATACCAGTATGAAAACCCTTAGGAGAGTTACCCAAAAGGACTTAGTTAGAGGTGTGCCTAAGCTTAAGTTCACTAAGGATCACCTGTGTGATGCCTGTCCGTTAGGGAAGCAAGTCCAGTCCTCCTTCCACTCTGTTAAGGACATTAGCACCTCTAGACCTTTAGAAGTTCTTCACATGGATCTCTTTGGACCCATTAGCACTGCCACCATAGGGGGGGAGTCTATGGTTTTATAATTGTAGATGATTATTCGAGGTTCACTTGGGTGAAGTTTCTGTCACATAAATCTGAGTCATTTGATGAGTTTAGATCCTTCTCTACTTGGATTCAGAAGAAGTTAGGATGTGAGATTATTACCATCCATAGTGATCACGGAGGGGAGTTTGAAAATGAAAGATTTGAAAGTTTTTGTGAGGCGCAAGGGATTAGTCACAATTTTTCAACTCCTAGGACCCCTCAGCAGAACGGGGTAGCTGAAAGGAAGAACAGAACCTTAGTGGAAGCCGCCAGAGCCATGCTTGCTGAGTATTCACTTCCTAAATACTTTTGGGCTAAAGCGGTGAACACTGCCTGTTATGTGCTGAATAGGGTGAATGTGAGATCAAAACTGAACAAGACACCTTATGAGATCATTAAGGGTAGAACTCCAAATTTGTCCCACCTCCATGTCTTTGGCTGTAAGGTTTTCATTCTGAACAACGAGAAGTCACCCTTAGGAAAGTTTGACCCCAAATCTGATGAAGGAGTGTTCTTAGGATATTCTAGTGTGGGGAAATCTTTTACGGTGTTCAATAGGAGGACTTTGGTGGTGGAGGAGACAACCCATGTTGTGTTTGATGAATCTGATCCTAAGGAGTCTAGATCTGAAGTAGAAGATGAAGAGATTGTTGAGGTTACCCAAGGGATTAGAAATACAAATCTGGAGGAGAGGGTAGAACCTCAAACCACACTGCCTAGAGATTGGAGATATTCTTCGAGTCATCCTAAAGAACTGATCTTAGGAGACCCTTCTGAAGGTGTTAGGACTAGGCACGGACTTAGGAAGGAAGTGAACTATTCTGCCTTTATTTCAATGACTGAACCCACCAACATCTATCAAGCCCTTTCAGATGAGTTTTGGATCTTAGCGATGCAAGAAGAATTGAATCAGTTTGTAAGGAATGATGTTTGGGAGTTAGTAGAAAGACCTAGAAATCAAAGTATTGTGGGAACCAAGTGGGTCTTTAAGAATAAGATGAATGATTCTTGTGTGGTGGTTAGGAATAAGGCAAGATTGGTGGCTAAGGGGTATAATCAGATAGAAGGGATTTATTTTGAGGAGACTTTTGCCCCTGTAGCAAGATTGGAAGCCATTAGGGTGCTACTAGCCTTTGCCTGTTATAAGGGATTTAAGCTGTTTCAAATGGATGTCAAGAGTGCCTTTTTGAATGGGGTAATAAAAGAAGATATTTTCGTAGAACAACCCCCAGGTTTTGAGAGTTCCCAATATCCAAATCATGTTTATAAATTAAAAAGACCTTGTATGGATTGAAACAGGCACCCAGAGCTTGGTATGAGAGGCTTAGCACATTCCTATTAGAAAGAGAGTTTGTTAAGGGGACCGTAGACACCACCCTTTTTCTAAGGAGATTAGGGGAAAACTTACTCATTGTCCAGATCTATGTTGATGATATAATTTTTGGATCTTCTGATAAGTATTTATGTGATGAGTTTTCTAAAATAATGAGTAAGGAGTTTGAAATGAGTATGATGGGAGAATTATCCTACTTTTTGGGGTTTAGCATAAGGCAAATAGATGATGGAACATTTCTCAATCAATCTAAATACACTAAGGACATTTTGAAGAAATATGAAATGGACAAAGCCAAGCCAATCAATACTCCCATGAGCTCCTCTGGTCAGTTAGATAGGGATTCAAGTGAAAAATCTGTTGATCAGAAGAAGTATAGAGGAATAATAGGATCACTGCTTTACTTGATTACTAGCCGACCTGATATCATATTTAGTGTCTGTCTTTGTGCTAGGTTTCAGGTTGATCCTAAAGAGTCCCACCTGACTGCTGTTAAGAGAATTCTTAGATATCTTTTAGGGACCCCAAACCTAGGGATCTGGTACCCTAGGCACAGCACCTCTTTTGAAATTATTGGATATTCTGATTCTGACTTTGCGGGGTGTAGGGTGGATAGAAAGAGCACTTCTGGTACATGTCAATTTATAGGACAGTCTTTAGTCTCTAGGTCCAGTAAAAAATTAAACTCAGTTGCACTTTCCACTGCTGAAGCTGAGTACATTGCCATAGGGAGTTATGTGGCCCAAGTTCTTTGGTTGAAGCAACAAGTCTTGGATTTAGGATTTCCTGTGGGCACAATTTATGTTCTGTGTGATAATATTAGTGCCATCTGCATCTCTAAGAATCCAATCCAACATTCTCGAACCAAACACATTGATATAAGGCATCACTTCATTAAGGACCATGTTACAAAAGGGGACATTGAGCTACATCACATAGCAACTGAAAATTAGCTGGCTGACATATTCACTAAACCACTGGCCTTTGACTCATTCAGCATTTTGAGAACCAAATTAGAAGTGATTGATATAAATGCCTGATTCTGATGACTGCTTAGTTCTGATTGTTCTGATTGGTATTCTGTTTTCTGTTAGTTAGTTTTTGGTTTGATTATTTGCTTTTAGTTGATTTTATTTCCTCTGCTGATTTCTGTTTTTAGCCTTACTATTAGTTTGATTTGAGTATTACCTTGATGTGATTTTCTACCTATTTTTTATTCACTGGTTCATCTCTTTTATTTACTGTTTTATGCTTTTCAAAGTCTAATCACTGCTCACTACTTCTAAAAATCTAAATTTCTGATTGGCAGTTTTACCTTGGTTTTGTTTTGGAAGATGGTAAGTAGTGATTGACTCACTGGATCAATTAAAGGGAAGAAACATTGATGATTGTTTCTCTTCCTCTAACCCCTTTACTGGTGTATTGTCTCTTTTGGATAAAAATCTTTTTCAAAATTAAAAAGTTAGTTTTTGAAATAGAGATTTATTTTATCTTCCTACAGTAATCTACCTCATATCAATAGTGTTTTCAAAGTCTTGAGTCATTATGTTGATTTTCTAAACCAAGTGATTGCACTTATCATTTGAAGTATGGTTTTTATTTTGTGAATTACTCTTCCTTATCGTAGAGAGCATCTCCTATATCTGAAAGGTAATCTCACAGCTGAGACTATTTAACGAGTATGAAAAGAAGAAAGCTTACAAAAGATGCGCAGTGCACCAACTAAATTGAAAAAGAGGCATAAAATGAGCCCAAAACTGAAAAGATGCGAAAATGCCAAATACACAAAGTGTATCAAAAAATCAAAAGATGCGCAGTGCGCCAAACAAATTGAAAAAGTGGCACAAAATGAGCCCAACCTAAGCTTTCTTCTCTTTCAGATCTTTAAATATCTTAGAAAAATCCGTGTGCCACTTAATACGTTCAAAAGCTTGTGTTTATAAATCCTGATTTCTGATTTTTTACTTTGTAACACTATTATATCAGATATTTTTCTAGAACGAGGCTTGAAAGGATCTCTTTTTGAATCTAATTTCTTTTCTTCTAAATTGGATGTTTGTTTTGAAAGATATTTGCATCGATAAGGTGCCCGAGGTGGGATTTACGAAAGTCAATTTTTCCAACTTTTTTTTTATTTCAGCGCTGTCAATCGTCTTATTATTATTTTTTGGATCTAAAATCAAGGAAAAATTCTGTTTTACTTGAGCAGCTTGATTTCAAAAAAAAAATCTATTTTGGATTTATGTGTTTTTGTTGTGAGTTTTATTGGTTTTTGTTTTGTTTTAATGTCGTAATTGTATTTTTAGGATCCTGATCTGTCACCTCCATCCTCCATCTTTTTCTGTTTTGTTCATATCGTCCTAGATGATACCCCGATCATTCTGGATGATCCACTTCATCGTCCTGGACGATCCCAACATCATCCTGGATGATTCATTCAAAATCGTCCCCACACTGCTCCTGCTGTTGAAAAACTCTAATTATTGGTGATCGTCCTGGATGATCCCTACATCATCCTGGACGATATGATCCATATCTTCCTGATCTGATCAAACGGCTGGCATTGCACCAATTATTGTCCATCGTCCTGGACAATCCATGTGTCAGTCGTTGGACGATTGGAATTCAGCCCGTCCGACACACTTATTGCATATCGTCTGAGACGATCCACCTAATCATCCTGGATGATACCTTTTCGTCAACGGTCATCCAGCCTGACTCCTCAGGATGATCGCCTGTGTCTAATCGTCCCGGATGATCTCTGATCATCCTGGATGATCAGACCGCCTTTTTGACCAATCATCCAGGATGTCATAAATACCCATATCGTCCCGGATACTTATTGCATATCGTACGGGACGATCAGGCCGTTTTCTATATAAACAGCAGTTTTCTTAAGGATTTTCCACACCTTTCTCTTCCACTCTCCTTCTACTTCCTCACACCTATAATTCCTAATGGTTGGTGGCAAACGTTCCGGTCAAAAGGGTGCCAGTTCCTCCCGGGGACATGTCGATCCTCGCTTCCCAAATGCAGCCGATTAGGCTGCTTACGAGCGATATTATAAAGTGGGGATCACACCGTCAAAAATCGTAAATCCCCGCACTCTCACTTATCCTAGCCTTGACCTCTTCGCACACACCTCCCTCACCTTCATCATGACTCTCGCCTTTCCGTTTAGCTCGGAACTTCTTCGCATTTTCTTTGCCAACTTGTAAATTTCGGCTGATTATTCCACCCTTCGATCTTATATAAATCAGCGACCCGTCGAACTCACTTACCAGGACTTTCATAACATTCTCCAACTCTCCGCCACTGGTGACAAACTCCACACCCTTATCACCGACCCAGACTATGATTGGAGTGTCGCCAATCATTTCCTTCGCAATACAAATGCCCCTTATCATGATAATGCCTGCACCACACTTCTTAAGGACGCCCGGACTATTCAGTATGTTCTTCATTCCTCCATCATTCCAAAGGCGGGGGATCGAATTCACATAACCCCACTCCTGTCCTTGACCACCTACTACATCCTGGCCCATAGGGAATTTAATGCCACCGACCTTATTATCTAGTACCTTGAGCACCTTACCACCATTTAGGATCCAGGTCATCGCCGTCGTCCAAATCTCGCCTTAGGACACCTCATTGCCTATGCCCTCGAAACCAAATATGACTTGCAATATCCCGTAGCTCCAGATGTTCCTCCTTCCTTCCTCACCAATAATGCCTTCCATGTCCTCCACAGCACCCGACTATATCCGGAGCCTGCCCCGGATGTTGAGGAAGAGGAGGAAGAGGCCGTTCGAGTTCCTGTTGCACCAGATGCACCTGCTCCCCTTCGCATTGCCTCTCCCTTTGACCACCTGGTGCAGCGCTTCGATCAGAGGGAGGCCAGATTTGACTCCTATGTGGCTACCCAGGAGCAGCGGCACGCCGAGGACATCCAGCGCTTCACTGACTATGCTGCCCAGCAGCAACAGCAGCATAACCAGGACATCACCTAGATTGGAGCCCACTTTCAGGCCATTCACACTTACTTCAACCCACCACCGCCACCTCCTTCTTTCGATCAGGATCTGCCTCAGTTCTAGTTGTCTGTTTTGTACTTATTTTCTTTTTTGTTTTTTGTACTAATATTTCAGTGTTTTCTATTTTTCCTCCTCCTTTTTGTGATGTCAAAAGGGGGAGTCAATTGTAGTCATTTCTGGGTTTGTTATATGTTATGTTTCCTGTATTAGTTTGATTGTTAAATGAAAATTTGGAAAAAATATTTGTTTTTTGATTTCCTAGTCATTTTTATTTTCAAACTACTGCATAAATATTTGCCATCATCAAAAGGGGGAGATTGTTGCAAATCTGGTTTTGATGATGACAAACATGTGTCTATTGTATTTTGCTTGGTGAACCCATTTCAGGCACAAAAGATCACGAGCAAATCAAGCCAACTCAAGATCGGGTCCAAGTGTGTCCAATGTATGATTTTTCTTTTTATTGAGTCAATTGTAATGTAACTGATCCCCTAGCTAAGTAACCTTGCACACACACATTCAGGGGGAGAGCTTGAGTGAATTAGAGTGTCTGTTCAAGTTTTTGTTCAGATCGTCCTGGATGATAGTCACATCGTCCTAGACGATCAGGTAAAAATAGAAACCCTAATTAGGGCGACCAAGTCAAGAGGGTCTGATTAAGCAGATCATCCTGGACGATCCCTAGATCGTACGGGATGATATGCTCAAATCAGAAATTCTCAGCCGCTAGATCAAGCAAGGCAAGTTCTTAATTTTTAGATACTTGGTATGATCGTCTCGGACGATACGTGTATCATCCTGGAAGATCAAGTACAATCATGCCTAATTTAACCTGGTAATTAAGGAAAGCAAGTTATTATTGATTGATACGATCATATCGTCCTGGACGATCACAGGATCGTCCCGGACGATCATGATCGTCTAGTGCATTTCAGTTGTACGACCCGAACTGTGTTCAGGATGATTTGGGCACTTTTTGAACTAATTGTATAGGACGATAACCCTATCATCCTGGACGATCAAGTCATTTTTGAGTCATCCAGCACAAGTTTCTCTGGACGACCCGAACTGTCTTCTGGATAATATTCCCCGATTTACACTAATCGTCCCGAACGATCGCAAGATCGTACAGGACGATATGAATAACTTTTTGTACTGATCATCCAGAAGAGCCAGATCATCCAGGCTGAATCAGCTGGGAACCGATCGTACAGGACGATATATCGATCGTCCTGGACGATCTAGGCCGACCAGTTGAGATTTAGGGTTAGTTTTGAGCCCTCATATAAAAGATCTTTTTCTTTGTTTAGAAAAAATCTTTTGCCACTTTCATGTCCAGAGAAACCCTAGAGAGAGAGAGAGTTTGGGAGAGAGAGAGAGGATCTTGTGAGGGGGAGTTAGTGAGGGATTCACTAAGGTTGCTCCAAGCACGGATCAGAGTCATCTTCTCTGCTCGTCGTCTGTCGTCTAGTTGGTATTCATCTTGGAAGGATCATCGCAAGAAGATCTGGGTTCTCTGCCCGCTTCAGGTGGAAGCAAAAGGAGGTTGAAGGTTCTCTGCCTGCTTCAGGAGGAAGCAAAAGGAGGTCGGGTTCTCTACCTCACCGTGTGGTGAAAAGGAGATTTTGTACAGGCTTTTCCACCTTGCTGTAGGAGAAAAAGGAGAGACACTTTTGTTTAGTGCAATACCCGGAGGGGAGGCTCCGGGGAGTGGACGTAGGTCAAGTTGACCGAACCACTATAAAATTTAGTTTGTTTTTCTGATTTAGTTTTGCATTTTACTTTTCTGATATTAACTGCTTGGGTGAATATCTGTGATTGATCTTTTCGTTCTTGTTTACTTATTTTCGCAGCTAAGTATCAAAAAGATTGTCATTATTATCGTGAAATTTTTAATTAACCAATTCACCCCCCCTCTTGGTAAGCCTCGGGACTAGTTCACTAGGGCTTAACATCCCTATCAAACTTTCACTAACTATAGAGAATCAAATTTGAATTGATACTAAGGTAGTGCCATGAGGGGCATACTCTACCATTAGTAGATGTAATTCTAAGGGAGGAAAGAGCCTAACCTTAAGGAGAAGAAGAGTGAATTTAGGAAATTAGAGTTGAAATTAAAACTAGGAGTCTAATCCTATAGAAAAGAGAATACTTAACCTTAAGGAGATGAAAACTGGATGAACTCATGGGAAGGAAGCATTGCTTCCCATAGAAGATCAAGCCTGGAATTTTGAATTTTGAAACTAGGTTAGTGCCACAGAGGGCATACTCCATCACTAAAAAATCTAATCTTAAGGAGAGAAAGCACGATGACTCACATCTATCCTTGAGGAAGAGAAGGCTAGAGGACCCTACGGGAAGAAGGCATTGCTTCCTATAGAAGGTCGGATCTGAATTTTGAAAACTAGGATGGTGCCACAGAGGGTGTACTCCATCACTAGAATGTCTAATCCTAAGGAGAGAAAGCATGTTGACTCACATCTATCCTTAGGAAAAGAAAGCCTGGATGATCATGTGGGAAGGAAGCATTAGGACTCACACCTAACCACAGAAGATCAATTTTGAATTTAAAACTAGGATGGTGCCACAACAGGCATGCTCCATCACTAGTGATTCTATTCCTAAGAAAAGGAAGCACTTAGACTCACACCTAACCTTAAGGAAAAGAAGACTAGAAGACTTTATGGGAAAGAAGCATTTCTATCCACCGAGGGTTGGGTTTAAAATTTGAAACTAGGATGGTGCCACAATGGGCATGCTCCATCACGAGTGGGTCTAATCCTAAGGAGAGAAAGCATGATAACTCACATCTGTCCTTAAGGAAAAGGAAACTGAAGGACCCTGAAGGAAGGAAGCATTGCTTCCTATAGAAGGTCAAATTTGGATTTTGGAACTAGGATGGTGCCATATAAGGCATTCTCCATCACTAAGGGAAAGAAATCACGATGACTCACATCTAACCTTAGAGGATTGGATTTGAAACTAGGATGGCGTCGCAAAGGGCATGCTCCATCACCAGTGGATGATCTTGTGAGAAGGAAGCTTGCTTCACATAAAATCGGGTCTGCATTATGTGGGGAGGAAACTTGCTCCATATAGGGGATCAGGTCTGGATAATCATATGTAGAGGAAACTTGCTCTATACAGAGGATTGAGTCTGGAATGATCATATATAGAGAAAATTTACTCCATATAAAGGATCAAGTCTAAAATTTGAAACTAGGATGGTGCCACAATGAGCGTGCTCCATCACTAGTGATTATAATCCTAAGGAAAGGAAGCACTGGGACTTACACCTAACCTTAGGGAAAGAAGACTGGATGATCGTGTGGGAAGGAAGCATTGCTTCTCATAGAGGATCAGATCTGAAATTTGAAACTAGGATGGTGCCACAACGGGCATTATCCACCACTAGTGAATGATCTTGTGTAGAGGAAGCTTGCTCTATAGAAAAGATCAGGTCTGGATGATCATGTATAGAGGAAACTTGCTCCACACAGAAGATCGAATCTAGATAATCATGTGTAGAGAAAACTTACTCTACATAGAGGATCGAGTCTGGAAAGATCATATACAGAGGGAACTTGCTCCATATAGAGGATCAAGTGTAGATGATCATATGGGGAGAAAACTTACTCCATATAGAGGATCGAGTTTTGAATTCTTAAACTTAAGATTTGAATGATTTTTGAATTTGAATTGATTTAGTTTTGAATTTAAAGATGTTTGAATTTGAAATTTGATTTGATTTAATTTTGAATTTGAAGGATCTTTGAATTTATGGAGTGTTTTGAATTTGATATAAATTGGTCTTGAATTTGAGGAATTTGAATTTGAAATTTGGTTTGATTTTGATTTATTTGAGTTTGAAGATTTTGAAACTGATTTAATTTCTTGAATTTGGATGTTGAATTTTGAAGATTTTGAATTTGATTTAATTTATTGAATTTGAATTTGAAGAATTTTGAATTTGATTTTATTTTACTTTCAAAAGTTTTTAAAATTTGATCTTGAATTTAATTTTGAATTGGAAGGGTTCTGAATTTGATTTTAAGTTTGACACTCATCTGGCATGATACTTTCTGAAGAGCCTCCCCAATGTTTGAAAATATCGGGTGGCATTCTTCAGAGTTGATCAGTTGATATTTGAGATTTTCTCAAAGATCGACTCAATGATAAAGGCTCATTCTTATATTGGTTCAAACTCCATCGATCTCTCGGTAGGCTAAGGTAGGCATCCGAAGAACTTGGACCCAGTCTCCTACTTGGAAGGTTCTAGGTCGCACTATCTTATCACAAGCTTGAACCACTCGGGCTTTATACTACTCTGAGTTTTATTAAGCCCTAAAGACGATGCTTTGCAAGGCCTCAAACTACTCTAATTGGAGTCAGGCACTATGCTCAACTGTGATTTGACTTTAAATGACCATTTCCAACATTATAAAATACTCCTTTAGTTGGATTGATCTTAGACCCAGCATATAATGAAATTTTATAGAGAAGGCCTTAAAGGAAAGATGCCTACGTGGAAGGACTCACACACAATAAGAACTAGATTTGAATTTTTATTAGGAGTAGAAGGTTCATTCATTTTATTGAAAAAATTCCTCTAGTAATTTGGGCCCTATCAGAATGACAAACGGGAACAAATTCAGAAGTACAGTGAAAAGTGGATCGACTCCAACAGATTTGGATAAGTTTAAGGATTTAGGTTTTGTTGACCCAGACCAAGTTTTATAAAAACTAAACTGGGGTCTCTCTTATAAAATTTTGAATTAAAATTAATTTCAAAAGGGTTTAAGTTAGATAGGGAAATTTGATCTTTTCAATTCTCTTGCCTAGAATTTTCTTATCTAGTAGACTATTCATACAACGTGATGAATCTGGATTCAACATTTTTCAAAGCCAAGCAATTAAGAGTGAATGGGTCTCTTGAGATTTAAGGATTTAGAAGGAAGGAAGCCTCTTTCTTTCTTTTTCTGGTGGAGCACATTGTGCATCTTTTGATTTTTGGGGCACTTTGTGCATTTCTTGATTTTTTTTTCTCACTTTACGCATCTTTTGACTTATAGTGCATTTTGTACCATTTTTAAATTTTTGGCGCATTAGTGCATCTTTAGAATTTGATTGCTTTTGAGTAGAGGCTTAACTTTCTTTAAATCCTTAAAATGATTTTTTAAATGTCAGGACTATATCTCAAGTATAAGAGAAGAAAATTCATTCTCTTACACAAGGATAATCCTCAAAGTATGACACAAAATTCTTGATAAGGGTATTAGCTTGATAAGGAAAGTCATTGAACAGACTCGAAGTATGTAAGGTACACCTATAAGATAGGAAATTGCTAGAAAATTAAAAGGATTTTCATTTTAAAATTCTACTTAAATTTGAAATAGATTTGAGTTCAAAAGTGAATTAACCCGCACGAGCGGTGGGAGGGAGGTACCTTTAAACATCTGGTAAAATCAAGGACAACTCTCTGCAGCTTAAGATTTAAGATAGAGGTCAATTTTTCATTAAAAAGAGGAATCTATTATCTTAAAAATTTGGACCCAGTACACTGGAGAAATTTTACATCTCCCTTAAAAGTTGTAAGTCTAGGTGGCACAACCCTAGCAGTGTCGAATTAGATTCCTATAATCTCTTTAGAGGGAGAGACTATTATGGGGTCTACACTATCCTAGTTGATGTGGCATCATTTTAATCAAAAGATTTATTGCGATAGGACCCTGTTGAAAATTGAATTTCTATGGTATCACTATCTGATACAATCTTAGATTAATTCCTCTCTCTAATTACTAGTGGCCTGGTAATTAGGAGAGTGGCACCCTGAGTAGTTTCTACAGCTCCTCCTCTATAAATGATGTAGTGGGACACGTATAGTAATGTTCCCTAACATCTTGTAGTATAGTGGATGGGTTATAACCCTCAACTGGGGGCCTATGGATTATTGCTGGTGAATACTCAGTTCTGGTTTGATTGATTCTTTCTGTGTAGTAGTCAAGAAGGTGTATTGGAGATCATGCTCTCATCCTCACAACCTCCCTCCTTTGTGCAACAGGAAGAGGGTGGAAGTGATTTCCACCAAGGAGGGGGTATGTGTAAGAAGCAACGAACTCTCGATCAGCTTCAAATTTGATTTTCTCTAAGGCTTCCGACTCAGCAGTCTTTCTAGCCTTAAAATTCCTTTTTTTGGCTCTTCGTAGGTAGTTCTTCCTCTAGTTCTTGCCGATGAAAGGAGTGTTAAAGCTTGACCCAATCTTAGATTGAGATGGTAGTTCATCCATCATTATTAACTTCTTGCTCTTATCCTCTTGAGTAGAGGATATAGTGGGTAAAGGGGCGACAGCGACCTCCATCTTAGAGATGGGGGAGTCAGCTCCTGAACCTACAGTAACTTCCACCAAGGGGAAATCCTTTTGAGTTACAGTGGATGGATCAATGATTATTTCCCCATTGACTGATAACTTCAAGTTCTGAAATCCCATTTCAAACTAGATTGAATTGCCATAAAGAACTTCTTCCACAGGCACATCCCTATTTAGTGAGAAGATGAGTTTCCCAAACATTTGAGTACATTTGATTTCCTGGAATTAAGAAAGTGTCTTGAATTAGTGATTTTAAAATGGCATTTGAGTTTTAAGTTTGATTGAATTTTTTTTTTTTAACTTTGAAACCCAACATGCTGAGTTTTCACTCAACATGAGAATTTACAAAATTGACAAAGAAATTTTAAGGGTTGAGCTTGACTCTTTCACTCCATCAACTAATTTGGAGTAAAATGTCAAATCTTGGATTTGAATTTGAAAATTGAAATTAAGATTAAACTTGAATTTGAAATGGAAATCAAGTTTGAACTTAAGGTTGACATTGTGGTTAGAGTTAAAGTTGGATTTGAATTTGAATTTGAGGTTAAAGTTAAATGGTTCTTCTTTAAATTTTGTAACTCAACACGATGTGTTTCACTCAGTCATGTAGGTTTGCAAAATCGGTATGAAAAATCCAAAGATCAGGCTTAACTCTTTCATTTCACCAATTGACTTGGGGCAAATATCTAAGCCTGGATTTGAATTTGAAATCAAAACTATTGTTGAATTTAAGGTTGAAATCAAATTTGAATTAAATTTGGATTTAGGATTGAATTTGAATTAGAGGTTGGAACTGAACGGATCTTCTTTAGAATTTGAAACTCAACATATTGAGTTTTGTTCAAATATACAGGTTTATAAAATTAACCTGAAGATCCTAAGAAATTAGGCTTGACTCTTTCATCCTAAGGAGTGCTTCGGGGTGAAATGTTAAAGATTGAATCAACTGAAAGGATTGAAGGTGCATTGCATATATAAAACTACAACGATTGTTGTAGGAAAACATATGGCAATGAGGGTTTAAGTTGAATAGTTTTGAAAGGGATATCTTAAAATTTGAAAATTCAACAGCATCTCCCCTTATTTTGAAACTCAAAGTGTTGAATTTATGTTCAACATAAAGGCTTACAAAATTTTAGCAAGGAGATCCTAACAAGTTGACCTGACACTTTCATCCAGACGAGTGATTCGGGAGAGAAATGTCAAAGGAAAACTTTGCCAAAAGGATAAACTTTTGAATTGAATTTCAAAATGACTTCTACATTCAATCACATATATTGAATTATCAAAATTACAATCCAATATATAGTGATATAATATAGAGATCACTTGGTGTTTGAAAAAGATTTTGGACTTTGTTAAAGAGTTTGAAAATTTAATTTTGAAATTGAAATACCTTCTATTAATTATATAACTTAGCATGCTATTGATTAATCTGAGCATGGAGGTTTCTAATATTTATAGGAGGGTCTAAACAGGATTTGGCTTGACTCTTTCACTATACCAATAAAATTGGAGGCAAAATGTCAAAGCCCGGCTTGAAAGAGGATTCCTACACTAACCTCTCATTTTTATATATCTTAATTGAGTTGGACACACTCACCCAAGGGAGAAATGGGTAGAGCAACCAACAGAAGAAAAGTAGTTAAAACTACTGATTTAATAAAATTTGTATCGCTATTAAAGATGGAGACAGAGATAACTCCCCAGCAGAGTTGCCATTTTTTATTTGATTAAAAAGTGTTATTTTGAAATTGATTTAATTATCTTTGGGAGAAGTGAAATTTCTAGAATTTTTAATTTTGAAATTGAATGCTAATTATGAATGATATATTACCTCAAAAGGTGAATATATCGTTCCCTAATATGTTTAAATTACAAAATTTGAATTCATCCTAACTATCATAGTCAAATTTGAGAAAGAACTACATATGACCCTCGGAGGGTCAAAATGATTACTCTATCAGGTATTTAACTATGATAATTTGGATAAATGGATCATTAATTTCATAATTAAAATCATGATGATATAATGATATATCTTTCCGAACAAAGAAGATATCGTCTACTATCAATCATTTAGATATAATGATAATGATCATTGAATTTTGAATTTCCCAAAAGTAATTAATTAAGGGTTTTAAAAATCTAATTTTGAAAATTAGATCTGGGTTTCTAAATCTCCCATAAACATAAGCCCTCGTAGTTAATTACATCGTAGGGGAACTGGAGTTTCCTACGAATACTCTCGATTAAAATAGCGATACAAATTTTATTTAAGAATTCAAAGCTTGATGTCAAAGAAGGTAAGGATTGGAAATTCAACAGGGATTGGTTCAAATTTAAACACTTATTTCTTGAGTCAAAGGAGGAAGGGTAGGAGGTGCTTTGAGATTTTGAAACATTTTAGAAGTACCACAATATGTCCTAAGTGTTGGGCATAATTTTGATTAAAATAGATTTAAGTTTGAGTAGATCCTTAATTTGGCCCTTTAACATATATTGGGTGATATGAAACTTGAAATAAAATGTATTTAACTTTTAGACTTAATTTAATTTATTACTAATGTAATGCATGCTAGTTGACTCGATTAAATGCTTGAATCAGACTGAAGAAGTTTGAAAATCATACTTAAAAATAGGTTTTATCCTAAAGTGCACAGACTCCCCTTGACATATCTGCACCCTCATAGGCCAGGTGATTTGTCAGAACCCATAGGCGGGGAGGTGCCTAAAGATTGAAAGAAAATGCAGTAAATATGTTATGAAAAACTCTCGGTGGTCTCGGGCTTACTTCTTAAGATGTTAAATTTCTATGTGAGCTTAAATATTTTAAATTTATTTAAAATAGAAATAGTTTATTCATACCCTCACGAGCTTCCGATCGGGTTCCAAGCTAAAACAAAACACGACATGTAAGATCGCTAAAAAACTAAGAAAAGCAGGTAAATCCTAATTACAATCAATATCAATCAATCATTAAATTAAATCAATTAAATTAAAATTCAAATTAAAAGTCCATGTGGCAAGTGCCACTTAATTGTACAACCTAGGGTCAGTACGAAAAGTAAAGTGGCCAGGTACCACTGACTACAACCTGGAAACTATTCCTAAGATACAAGAGATTTTGAGAATTAGAATTCTTCTTATTCTCCACTTCTTGGTCCTTCTACCAGCTCCTTAGATCGTCGGGTAGTATTACCCAGTATGATTAAGTGATTTAATTTAATTAATATTTAAAAATTAATTAATTTTCTAATTAAGGTTGATGGGTTGCTGACTTTTAAGATTTAATTTATTAAAGTTTTTCATTAACCAATTTGTAGCACTGTGCCACCAGACTCAAGGAACAAATCCTCCTTAGGAGACGTAGCCCCGCAGACTGGAGTAGGCCAACCTAAAAATGAATTTAATGTATTTGAATTAAAAATTTGAAATTTAGTTAATTATTAATCAATTAGAATTAAAGTTTTACACTCCATTGACTTCGTTCATGGCATTGTGCCACCAGGCTCGAGGAACTAGGTCTCCTCAGGATACGTAGCCCTGCAGCCCGGAGAAGTCCATCCTAAAAACTTCATCTTTGGTGTATTTGTTGTGTATTAAAGGGTTAGTTGAATGATTTTAATGTTTATTTAATATTTTCTGGAATTTAAATTGATTATCAAATTTTAGAATTTTTTTTATTATTTTAATCATTTAATTAAGGTGTCAAAAATATTGACTTTTAATTAAGAGTGATTTCTGAAAAGTTGATATTTTTATAAAATATTAGGCCTTATGATGATTAGTTAGGTTATAAATATGCTGTATTTATATTTTTTTTACATTTAGTTATGAAGGTTTGAAGATTTAATTTGAAATTTGACTTAGATTTGACCAAAAATTGACTTTTTTAAATTTGAATGATTTTTAGAAGTTTAAGATTTTTGATAAATATTAGACTTTTATATGAGTTTAATGCCTTTGAGTTTGATTTATTTGGAATTTTCATGAATTAGTTATGAGTTTTTAAAGTTTGATGAACTAATTGAATTTATTAATTAACTTAATTAAGGGGCTTTTGATGATTTGAATCCAAATTGATTCCAAACTTCTTGAAATGACCCCCAAAGATCAGAAATGATCTAAGGAGGGATTATTAAGTATTTGAGAATTTTTTTGGAATTTTAATTATTTTTAATTTATTAAATTAATTAAATATTAATTTTTAATTAAAATTAAATTAATCTTAAGGTTGATGTCAAATTAAAGTGGTTTTTATTTTTCTTAAGTTGAAAATTGAATTCTGGTCAGTTTGAGATATTATTTGTATTTTTTGGATTTAAATTTGATTTATTAGATTTTTTGGAAATTTTAAAGCTAAATTTAAAGGTTAATTTTGACTTGATTAATTTTCTGACATAATGGGCTCCAAATTGGGTGAAATTTGAACCTAAGGTATCAAATATCACAAGGTTTAATGTTTTCAAGTTTCACCCCTATTGGGTGCGTGTTGAATTTTTTAAGAATTTTCTAAATTATCTACCCCTTATCCTTAATTATTTTTTCTAGGTGATACTAGTGTTCCAATGGGTTTGAAATCAAGTGTATCTAACCCTTACATACATGTAAACACATCACAGCAATCATGTGTCCTAATGCTAAGTATGTAAAGAATTATGAATTTTTTAAACTTATGGGTCCAAATGGAACCCATACATTTGAAAATTCACTTCATAAAAATTCTGGTCAAAACATGACCCAAGAAAATTAGGGTAGGTCAAGGATTCCCCCTAATATAATCCATACAAAATTGAGGTCAAGAACTTTCCAACAAGCCCAAGAATTGTCTCAATTTTTCTCTAAATTCAAAGGCCAAAATTTTCTGAAATCCTTTTTAAAATAAAGTAGAGGTCAAGAACTTTCCAACAAGCCCAAGAACACCCAATTTGAATTAAAAATGAAATTTCTATGAATTTTCAAAGTTTTTAGGCATTTAATTAAATTTTTAGTTCAATTTTAAGTCAAATCAGCCACCGCTGCCGTCAGATCCAATCATTGGCAATGATTTGAATGACGGCGGTGCTACCCCGCATTGTATGCCATGCGTTAGTCTCTAGGCTATTCACTTAACCAAGTCGGATCTTTGGATCTTATGGTCAAATTCGACCACGAATAATCCGATAGCCAAAAAATGGCCACATCGCCCTCCGCAGTTAGGTGCTGACCCATTTTCAAATCATGTCAGACAATTCAACCGTCTGACACGTTGTCGACCGTGTTTATCATGATCGGACAGTTAGGATTGCACTAAAACTGATAGTTCAAAATTGAACTGAAAATTAAAATACTCATAACTCATAAAATACTCAACCAAACTTCATGAAAATTGAAATATAAATTGATGGTAACATAATCTTCCAATGCTTGGAGTTTGAGGGCTCCATGCACTGTATATTTGCTAGAGTTTCAATTTGTATTTTAAACTTAACACACTAATAACTTATAATCTAGCTAGTGGATTTTGGACTTCTTGGGCTTGCTGGAAAGATGAAGATGTCCTCTTCAACTTTAGTGAAGACTCTAAGAGCTGGATTGGGCTGGATTTAAAGTATTTTTGAATCCCTTGGTTCTCTCTCTAGGCCATCTTTCTTCTCCAATGAGAGTTTGGAGGCTAGGATATGGTGGGGGAAGTCTTGAAAGAGCTAGGGAAGTGTCTGGAGAAGCCTTTTGGGGGTTGGAATAGCTCTGGAGGAGTAGGATTGAGTCAGAGAATGCTAAGGTGAGAATGAGGATTGATTTAAGGGTTTCACCCTATTCAAAACCCTAAGACCTAAGGGGATGGATGAGATTCACTAGAGGAACTCCTAAATGGTTGTCATATGTCCCTAGAGTGGTTGAGAGTAGAAGGCAAGGCCACCTATGTGGAAAGGGGCTCTTGTCCTCAATTGAGCACATGGGCTTATTAGGGAATGTTTAGAGCATAAGACAGAGATTAGAAAGGGTTTTAGAAACCTCTAGAGTTTGTTTAAAGGACTGGAGTGGTTTTATATAGATTGAATTAGCTTTGAGGGGATGTTTGACCACTTAAATCCTCTCTTTGCTTCTTGTTGACTAAACTGACTTGTCAACTAGCCACCTTGGATGTTGAGGTGGCATGGGAGGGAGGTTTGAGCTGCTTGGAAGAAGTTGGAGAGGGCTTTGGTGACTTGAAGATGGAATTTGAGTGCTTGAAAATAGATTTGACCAAGTGGGCTAGGTTTAACCAAGTCAAAGTAAGCATGATTTAACTTGGGCTGAGCTGGAGTTTATTTGAATCATCTATTGAAGTGAGTTTGAAGGTTTGGATGTTTAGAGAGTTTGAACTGAATAGTTAAAGTTTTTTAGCTCCAAATATATTAAGTTTTGACCAAACTTGGGCCTAGTTGACCTAGTTAACTATTAACTGAGTTAATGGGTCCAATCAGGTCCAAAGCACCAAGGGAAGTGACCATGAGAGTTTAACAAAGTTTTGAATTCCTTTAAAGCTTGATTTAAAGTGTAAAAGCTTAAGGGTTTAACTAGTCAACTTGGGTTAACTTGGTCAACCAGGTTGACCCAGGGTAAGGGTTTGTGCTGAACATGTTTGAAATGGTATTTGAAACTTGTTGGGGGTGGTTCCAAGCAATTTGGAGGTCATTTAGCTTGAAATGTGTATTCAAACCCCTAAGGGGTATTTTGGTTATTTTGACCCCTAGTAAACTAGGGGTCAAAGTGGGTCTACCAAAATATAGATTACTACTTAACAAGTAAGGCTTAAGTGTCTTGATGTGATTGGAGGCATTGGAGAAAGCTCCAAGGTCAAAATCTATTAGGTGACTAGTCCAGTGGCATAGGCTATAAATATTTGAAGGTTTTATAGCCTTTGGATTTTAATTCAGTTTCTAGGGTTATAGACCTTAGAATGAGCTCAAATTTGGAGGGTTGCCTCTAGATACATGTCTTATCAATATGTAACTGATATACTTTGAATCAGAGGTCTTTTGACTGGGGTTTTTTGAAAATTTATTAGAAAAGGCTTTCAGGACAAGGCTTTTGAACCTTGGATTTGGTCTGGGATTTCTGGATTTGAGCTATATTTTTAATTTGAATAGTTGGATTTGAATCATCCACATCATTCATAATCAATGGGGTGATTATAAATGAATGGATGTGATTGAAGCTTTATAGGCTGTTGGAATGATTAAGTCTTAGTTGATTGGAATATGGATTGATCTAGAGTCTAGATTGATCCTAGGGCCTAGATAGATCTAAGGTCAAGGAAGATCCTATGTTCTAGATTGATCTAAGGTCTGAAGTCTAGGAGTATCCTAGGGTCTAAATTAATCTGGAAGCTAGATCTATCAGGGGTCATGATTGATCTGAATTCAAAATTGATCAGGAGTCTGGAGTGATCTAAGATCTAAACTGATCATAAGTTCTAGATTAATCAAAGGTCTAGGAAAAGTCCTTATAACCCCATACAAAAATAAGGTAAACAAATGGACCCCCAATATGTGTAATAGAATAAAGTTCTATTGCACATATTGGTGTTGACCGAATTAAAAGGTTAAGTCTGGAATTTTGATCCTAAGGGAAAAAACGTTTATCCCTAGGTATTTGGAGGTTTGAATTGATACTAGGGTAGTGACACGGAGGGCGTACTCTACCACTAGTAGGTCTAATCCAAGGGAAGGGGATACATATACCCTAAGGGAAGGAGAATTTAATTTTGAGATTTAGAATTGAAATTTAAACCCGGCTAGTGCCATAGAGGGCGCTCTCCGCCACTAGTAACTCAAATCCTAAGAAAGGAAGGGATCTAACCTTAAGGAGAAGATGATTAAATAATCGTATAGGAAGGAAGAATTCCTAACTATATAGGATCAAGTCTGGGTTTTAATTCTAGGGAAAGGAAAAGCCTAACCTTAGAGGATTGAATTTTGAATAGATACTAGGGTAGTCCCACCAAGGGCGTACTCTATCACTAATAAGTTTGGTCCTAAGGGAAGGAGATATCTAACCCTAAAGAAAGGTGGTTGATTATGGATTTTGAATTGACACTAGGGTAGTGCCATGAGGGGCATACTCTACCACTAGTAGATTTGGTCCTAAGGGAAGGGAGTACCTAAACCCTAAGAGAGATGAGATTGGATGATCATATATGAAGGAAGAACTCCTAACTATAGAAGATCAAACTTGAATTGATACTAAGGTAGTGCCTTGAAGGGCGTACTCTATCACTAGTAGATCTAATTCTAATGGAGGAAAGAACCTAACCTTAAGGAGAAGAAGAGTGAATTTAGGAATTTGGAGTTGAAATTGAAACTAGGGAGTCTAATCCTATGGGAAAGAGAATACTTTACCCTAAGCAGATAAAAACTGGATGAACTAATGGGAAGGAAGCATTGCTTCCCATTGGAATCAGGCCTAGAATTTTGAATTTTAAAACTAGGTTGGTGTCGTAGAGGGCGTACTCTATTACTAGAAAAAGGAGAGAAAGCACAATGACTCATATCTATTCTTAAGGAAAAGAAAGCCTAGATGATCATGTGGGAAGGAAGCACTAGAACTCACACCTAACCACAGAAGATCGATTTTGAATTTAAAATTAGGATGGTGCCACAACGGGCGTGCTCTATCACTACTGATTCTATTCCTAAGAAAAGGAAGCACTGGGACTCACTCCTAACCTTAAGGAAAAGAAGACTGGAAAACTTTGTGGGAAGGAAGCATTGCTTCCCACCGAGGGTCGGGTTTGAAATTTGAAACTAGGATGGTACCACAACGAGCGTGCTCCATCACTAGTGGGTCTAATCCTAAGGAGAGAAATCATGATGACTCACATCTGTCCTTAAGGAAAAGGAAACTTGAGGACCCTGAAGGAAGGAAGCATTGCTTCCTATAGAAGGTCAAATATAGATTTTAAAAACTAGGATGGTGCCACAGATGGCATGCTCCATCACTAGTTGATCTAATCCTAAGGGAAAAAAAGCATAATGACTCACATCTAATCTCAGAGGATTGATCTGGAAACTAGGATGGTGCCACAAAGGGTATGCTCTATCACTAGTGGATGATCTTGTGAGAAGGAAACTTGCTTCACATAGAATCATGTCCTGATGATCATATGGAGAGGAAATTTGCTCCAAACAGAGGATTAGGTCTAGATAATCATGTATAGAGGAAACTTTCTCTACACAGAGGATTGCGTCTGGAATGATCATATATGGAGAAAACTTGCTCCATATAAAGGATCAAGTCTGAAATTTGAAACTAGGATGGTGCCGCAATAGGCGTGCTCCATCATTAGTGATTCTAATCCTAAGGAAAGGAAACACTCGGACTTACACCTAACCTTAGGAAAAGAAGACTGGATGATCGTATGGGAAGAAGCATTGCTTCCCACAGAGGATCAAATATGGAAATTGCACCACTAGTGAATGATCTTACGTAAAGGAAGCTTGCTCTATACAAAAGATTAGGTCTGGATGATCATGTGTAGAGAAAACTTGCTCCACATAGAGGATCGAATCTAGATGACCATGTGTAGAGGAAACTTACTCTATAAAAGGATCGAGTCTGGAATGATCATATTCGGAGGGAACTTGCTCCATATAAAGGGTCAAGTGTAGATGATCATATGGGGAGAAAACTTACTCCACATAGAGGATTGGGTTTTGAATTCTTAAACTTGAGATATGAATGATTTTTGAATTTGAATTAATTTAGTTTTGAATTTAAAGATGTTTGAATTTGAAATTTGATTTGATTTAAGTTTAAATTTGAAGGATCTTTGAATTTGTGGAGTGTTTTGAATTTGATATAAATTGGTTTTGAATTTGAGGAATTTGAATTTAAAATTTGGTTTGATTTTGATTTATTTGAGTTTGAAGATTTTGAAACTGATTTAATTTCTTGAATTTAGATTTTGAATTTGAAGATTTTAAATTTAATTTGATTTATTGAATTTGAATTTGAAGAATTTTCCTTTTTAATTTATTTGACTTTCAAAAGTTTTTAAAATTTGATCATTAATTTGATTTTGAATTGGAAGGGTTCTGAATTTGATTTTAAGTTTGACACTCATCTGGCATGGTACTTCCTGAAGAGCCTCCCTAATGTTTGAAAATATTGGGTGGCATTCTTCAGGGTTGATCAGTTGATGTTTGAGATATTCTCAAAGATTATCTCAACAATAAAAGGTCATTCTTATATTAGCTCCACTAATCTCTCGGTAGGCTAAGGTAGGCATACGAAGAACTTAGACCCAGTCTCTTACTTGGAAGGTTCTAGGTTGCACTATCTTATCACAAGCTTGAACCACTCGAGCTTTATATTACTTTGAGTTTTATTGAGCCTTAAAGATGATGCTCTGCAAGGCCTTGAACTACTCTAATTGGAGTCACGCACTATGCTCAACTATGATTTAACTTTGAATGATAATTTCTAGCATTATAAATACTCCTCTAGTGGGATTGATCTTAGACCCAGCATAGATTGTAATTTTATAGAGAAGGCCTTAAAGGAAAGATTCTTATGTGGAAGGACTCACACATATTTCTCAAGGACTAGATTTGAATTTTTATTAGGAGTAGAAGGTTCATTTGTTTTATTGAAAAATTTCCTCTAGCAATTTGGACCCTATCAGAATGACAAACGGGAACAAATTCAGAAGTATAATGAAAAGTGGATCGACTCTAATAGATCTGGAAAGGTTTAAGGATTTAGATTTTGTTGACCTAGACCAAGTTTCGTAGAAACTAAACTAGGGTCTCCCTTATAAAATTTTGAATTAAAATTAATTTCAAAAGGGGTTTAAGTTAGATAAGGAAATTTGATCTTTTCAATTCTCTTGCCTAGAATCTTTTTATCTGGTAGACTAACCATACATGGTGATGAATCTGGATTCAAGATTTTTCAAAGCCAAGTAATTAAGAGTGAATGGGTCTCTTGAGATTTAAGGATTTAAAAGGAAGGAAGCCTCTTTCTTTCTTTTTCTGGTGGCACACATTACGCATCTTTTAATTTTTGGGACACTTTGTGCATTTCTTGATTTTTTTGGCACACTTTGTGCATCTTTGAACTTATAGTGCATTTTATACCATTTTGAATTTTTGGTCCATTTGTGCATCTTTAGAATTTGATTGCTTTTGAGTAGAGGCTTAATTTTCTTTAAATCCTTAAAATGATTTTTTGAATGTCAGGACGATAACTAAAGTATAACAGAAGAAAATTCATTCTCTTTTGCAAGGAAGGATAATCCTTAAAGCAGGACCCAAAATTCTTGATAAGAGTATTAGCTTGACTAGGAAAGTCATTGAACAGACTTGAAGCATGTAAGGGATGCCTATAAGATAGAAAATTGCTAGAAAATTAAAATGATTTTCATTTCAAAATTCAACTTAAATTTGATATAGATTTGAGTTCAAAAGTGAATTAATCCGCACCAGTGGTGAGAGGGAGGGACCCTTAAACATCTGGTGGAGTCAATGACAACTCTCTACAGCTTAAGATTTAAGATAGAGGTCAATTTTCGATTAAAAAGAGGAGTCTACTATGTTAAAAATCTTGACCCAGTACACTGGAGAAATTTTACGTCTCCCTTAAAAATTGCAAGTTTAGGTGGCACAACCCTAGCAGTGTGGAATTAAATTCCTATAATCTCTTTAGAGGGAGAGACGGTTATGGGGTTTGCACTATCCTAGTTGATGTGGCGTCATTTTAATCAAAAGATTTATCGCAATAGGACCCCATTGAAAATTAAATTTAGATGGTATCATTATCTGATACAATCTTAGATTAATTCCCCTCTCCAATTACTAGTGGCCTGGTAATTAGGATAATGGCACCCTAAGTGGTTTTTATACCTCCTCCTCTACAGATGATATAGTGGGGCACGTATAATAACGCGCCCTAACATCCTCTAGTAGAGTGAAACGGGTCATAACCCTCAACTGGGGGCCTATGGCCTATTGCTGGTGAATGCTCAGTTTTGATTTGATTGATTATTTCTATGTAGTAGTCAAGCAGGTGTATTGGAGATTACACTCTCATCCTAACAACCTCCCTCCTCTATATAATAGGAAGAGGGAGGAAGAAATTTTCACCAAGGAGGGGGTACGTATAAGGAGCAACGAACTCTCGATCAGCTTTAAATTTGATTTTCTCTAAGGCTTCCGACTTAGCAGTCTTTCTAGCCTTAAAATTCCTTTTTCTAGCTTTTCGAAGGCAGTTCTTCCTCCAGTTCATATCAACGAAAGGAGTGTTAGAACTTGACCCGATCTCAGATTGAGATGGTAGTTCATTTGTCGTTATTGACTTCTGGTTCTTGTCCTCCTGAGCAGAGGATCAGTGGGTAAAGGGGCAATAGTGACTTCCATCTTGGAGATGGGGGAGTCAGCTCCTAAACCTATAGTAACTTCCACCAAGGGGAAATCATTTTGAGTTCCAACAGATAGATTAGTGATTTTTTCCCCATTGACTGATAACTTCAAGTTTTGAAATCCTATTTCAAACTAGATTGAATTGCCACAAAGAACTTCTTCCATAGGCACATCCCTATATAGTGAGATGATGAGTTTCCCAGCCATTTAAGCATGTTTGATTTCCTGGAATTAAGAAAGTATCTTGAATTAGTGATTTTAAAATGGCATTTGAGTTTTAAGTTTGATTGATTTTTTTTTTTTTTTGAACTTTGAAACCCAACATGCTGAGTTTTCACTCAACATGAGAATTTACAAATTTAATAAAGAAATTTTAAGGGTTGAGCTTGACTCTTTCACTCCATCAACTGACTTGGAGTAAAATGTCAAAACTTGGATTTGAATTTGAAAATTGAAATCAAGATTGAACTTGAAGTTTAAATGGAAATCAAGTTTTAACTTAAGGTTGATATTGTGGTTAGAGTTAAAGTTGGATTTAAATTTGAATTTGAGGTAAAAGTCAAATGGATCTTCTTCAAATTTTGTAACTCAACATGCTGAGTTTCACTCAATCATGTAGGTTCACAAAATTGGTATAAAAAATCCAAAGATCCAGCTTAACTCGATATAGGACTGAAATGACGAAGGCAAACTTTGCCGGAAGGACAAACTTTTTAATTGAATTTGAAAATGACTTCTACATTCAATCATATATATTGAATTATAAAAATTACAATCCGATATATAGTGATATAATGTAGAGATCACTTAGTGTTTGAAAAAGATTTGGACTTTATTAAAGAGTTTAAAATTTTGATTTTAAAATTGAGGTACCTTCTATAAGTTACCTAACTTAGCATGATATTAATTAATCTGAGCATGCAGGTTTCTAACATTTATAGGAGGGTCTGAATAGGATTTGGCTTAATTCTTTCGCTCTACCAATGAACTTGGAGGCAAAATATCAAAGGCCGGCTTGAAAGAGGTTTCCTACACTCACCTCTCATTTTGACATATCTTAATTGAGTTGGCCACACTCACCCAAGGGAGAAATGGGTAGAGGAACCAACAAAAGAAAAGTAGTTAAAACTACTGATTTAACAAAATTTATATCACTATTAAAGATGGAGAGAGAGATAACTCCCTAGCTGAGTCGCCATTTTTTGTTTGATTTAAAAGTGTTATTTTGAAATGATTTAATTATCTTTGGGAGAATTGAAATTTCTAGAATTTTTAATTTTGAAACCGAATGCTTGTTATGAATGATATATTACCTCAAAAGATGAACATATTGTTCTTAATAGGTTCAAATTACAAAATTTGAATTCATCCTAACTATCATAGTCAAATTTGAGAAAAAATTACATATGATCCCCAGAGGGTCAAAATGATTGTTCTATCAAGAATTTAACTATGATAATTTAGATAAAGAGATCATTAATTTCATAATCAAAATCATGATGATATAATAATATATCTTCCCAGAGAAAGAACATATTGTCTACTATCAATCATTTAAATATGATGATAATGATCATTGAATTTTGAATTTCCCAAAGGTAATTAATTAAGAGTTTTTAAAACCTGATTTTAAAAATTAGATCTAGGTTTATAAATCTCCCACGAGCGCAAGCCCTCATAGTTAATTACATCATAGGGAAATCAGAGTTTCCTACAGATACTCTCGATTAAAATAGCGATATGAATTTCATTTAAGAATTCAAAGCTTGATGTCAAAGGAGGTAAGGGTTAAAAATTCAATAGAGATTAGGTCAAATTTAAACACTTATTTTTGGAGCCAAAGAAGAAAGGGTAAAAGGTGTTTTGTGATTCTAAAACATTTCAGAAGCACCCCAACCTTTTCTAAGTGCTACGCTTGAATTTGATTGAAATAGATTTAAGTTTAAGTTATCAATTTTATTAGAAGGTTGGGATTAAATTCTTGGAGGTTGAGGACTTAAGATTAAAAATTTGCCTCATAACCCCAGTCTAAATTGGGTACTGAAAATCAATGACCTGAAACCTAGCTAATGCAATGCAAGATCTGGACTTACTCTGGCCTAGATTGGGGAGCCAGCTAAACCACCTAGGCACTTTAAAATTATGTATCTAGTCATTTAATGTATAGTAGTAGGGATGTTATTTATGATAAGTTTTTGAGAATAGGGCTGAGATCTAGAGCATATCCTTAATTTGGCCCCCTAACATATATTGGGTGATATGAAACTTGAAATAAAATACATTTAAATTTTAGACTTGATTTAATTTCTTATTAATGTAATGCAAGCTAGTTGACTCGATTAAATACTTGAATCAGAATGAAGAAGTTTTTAAATCAGGCTTAAAAATAGGTTTTACCCTAAAGTACGTAGACTCCTCTTGACAGATATACACTCTTATAGGCCAGGTGGTCTATTAGAACCCGTAGGTGGGGAGGTGCCTAACAAACAGAAAGAAAATGCAACAAATATATTATGAAAAACTCCCAACAATCTCAGGCTTATTTCTTAAAATATTAAATTTCTATGTGAGCTTAAATATTTTAAATTTAATTAAAGTAGAAATAGTTTATTCGCACCCTCACGAGCCTCCGATCAGGTTCCAAGCTAAAACAAAACATGACATGCAAGATCGCCAAAAAACTAAAAAAGCAGGAAAATCCTAATTGCAATCAACATCAATCAATCATTAAATTAAATCAATTAAATTAAAATTCAAATTGAAAGCATATGTGGCAAGTGCCACTTAATTACACAACCCAAGGTCTATAGGAAAAGTAAAGTGGTCGGGTACCACTAACTACAACCCAGATTCTATTCCTAAGAAACAAGTAATTTTGAGAATTGGGATTCTTCTAGTTCTCCACTTCTTGGTCCTTCTACAAGCTCCTTAGATCATCGGGTCTGAATATCTAAGTGAAAAGAAACTCCCCCTCGAAAGGGGTGTTATCTTTTCTCTTTGGATACTCAAAGTATCCTACTTTAGGCTTCCAAATGGAGGACGACTCTCCCCTGAGGGATGTCCTCCCCTTTTTGGAATCTAAGTAGGATAGGTATGTATCCCATCTCAAATCACTTTATAATTACAACTCAAATTCATATCAAATTACATTTGAATTCAAAAGAAAAATCTAGACTCAACAACCTGCAGGTTTATCCTAATAATTCGCAATTATATGAACATCCCAATCAATTAATATTTGTTAAAACTTAAATGCTCAAATCATAGCCACACTTGGCCATACTCTTTTAATTTAAAGGGGGACTTATGCATTCTAAAGTGCCTGTAGAAAACATTATTAATTTTAAAGCTTAATTATGTTACCCCCTTTAATTTTAATGCCCTATATGAGCATGGCTACCTACATAAGATTGAATTAGTATAAATCATCCCTAATCTAGGGGTAGATCTAACACACAATCAATCACGTCATAGAGTACAAAAATTAAATAAATGAACACATCAATCTAAGCTAGTAAATAGCATGCAGTGAAAACTATGAAAAATCTGCCACATATTGCAGTAAAGTAAAACACCAGCCTAGCCTAAGACTAGAGTTGATTGTCCTAGCAAATCATCTAAAGTGTGTGAGGTAGGTTGTGTGGCTTTTATGTATCCTATGTGGGATATTTAGTTCAAGTCATTTGAAGGTTTGATTGGTTGAAAGGCTTAAGGGAGGATTTTAGTTAAAGTTTAAATCTTAATATTTAAAATTAATTTTAAGATTAATTTTAATTTTTTGTTGAATATCACTTTTGTTGCTCACCGAGGCCGTAAAGTTTATTTCACCTTCATTGGGGCTAATTTAATAGCCTTGTAGGCCTGGGTTACCCAGTGGTACCAGGTATGATTAAGTGATTTAATTTAATTAATATTTGAAAGTTAATTAGTTTTTTTAATTAAGGTGATTGATTGCTAATTTTTAAGATTTAATTTGCTTAAGTTTTCCATTAACCGATTCATGGCGTTGTGCCACCAGGCTTAAGGAACAAAGGCTCCTTAGGATACTTAACCCCGTAGCCCGGAGTGGTCTTGCCTAAAAACCAGGTTAATGTATTTGAATTAAGGATTTTAAATTTAGTTAAATAATTATTAATCAATTTGAATTAAATTTTTATACTCCAATGAATTCGGTCGTGGCATTGTGTCACTAGGCTCGAGGAACTAGGCCTCCTTAGGACACGTAGCCCCGCACAGCCCAGAGTAGTCCATCTTAAAAACTTCATCTTTGGAGTGTTTATTGTGTATGAAATGGTTAGTTGAATGATTTTAATGTTTATTTAATATTTTCTGGAATTTAAAATTGATTATCAAAATGTAATATTTTTTTATTATTTTAATCATTTAATTAAAGGGTCAAAAAAATTGAATTTTTAATTAAGAGTGATTTCTGAAAGGTTAGTATTTTTATAAAATATTAGACCTTAAGATGATCAGTTAGACTGTAAGTATGCTATATTTAGATTTTTCTACATTTAGTTATGAAGGTTTAAAGATTTAATTTGAAATTTGACTTAGATTTGACCAAAAATTGACTTTTTCAAAATTGAATGATTTCTGGAAGTTTAAGATTTTTGATAAATATTAGATTTTTATATGAATTGAATGCCTTTGAGTTTGATTGATTTGGAATTTTCTTGAATTAGTTAAGATTTTTTAAAGTTTGATGAACTAATTAAATTAATTAATTAACTTAATTAAAGGGCTTTTGATGATTTGAATCTAAACTGATTCCAAACCTGAAATCAACTCCAAAGATCAAAAATGATCTAAGGAGGGATTATCAAGAGTGTGAGACTTTTTTTGGAATTTTTAATTATTTTTAATTAATTAAATTAATTAAATATTAATTTTTTATTAAAATTAAATTAATCTTAAATTTGATGTCAAATTAAAGTGGTTTTACTTTTCTTAAGTTGGAAATTGAATTCTGGTCAGTTTGAGGTATTAGTTTTATTTTTTGAATTTAAATTTAATTTATTACAATTTTTGAAAGTTTTAAAGGTTAATTTAAAGGTTAATTTTGACTTGATTAATTTTCTGACCTAATGGGCTCCAAATTAGGTGAAATTTGAATCTAAGGTATTAAATGTCACTAGGTTTAATCTTTTCACATTTCACCTCTATTGGGTGCGTATAGAATTTCTTAAGAATTTTCTAAGTAATCTAGCCCATATCCTTAATTATTTTTCCTAGGTAACACTAGTGTTCCAATGGGTTTGAAATCAAGTGTATCTAACCCTTACATACATGTAAACACATCACAGTAATCATGTGTCCTAAGGCTAAGTATGTAAAGAATTATGAATTTTTTAAACTTATAGGTCCAAAATGAACCCATACATTTGAAAATTCAATTCATAAAAATTCTAGTCAAAATATGACCCAAGAAAATTAGGGTAGGTCAAGGATTCCCCCTAATATAATCCATCCAAAATTGAGGTCAATTTGACCATTGGATTTTAAGAAATTAGAGAAAAATAGAAAATCATTATCTCAAATTTTCTCTAAATTCAATGGCCAAAATTATCTGAAATCATTTTTAAAATAAAGTAGAGGTCAAGAGCTTTCCAACAAGCCCAGGAACACCCAATTTGGATTAAAAATTAAATTTCTATGAATTTTCAATGTTTCTAGGCATTTATTTAAATTTTTAATTCAATTTTAAGTCAAATCAGCCACCGCTGCCATCGGATCCAATCATTGGCAATGATTAGAATAACGGCGGTGTTGCGTCGCATCGCATGCCATGCATCAGTCTCTGAGCTATTCACTTAACCACGTCGGATCTTTGGATCTGACGGTCGAATTCGACTATGGATAATTCGACAGCCAGAAAATGGCCAAGTCACCCTCCACGGTCACGCGCTAACCCGCGTTCAAATCCCATCAGACAATTTGACCATCTGATGCACTATGGACCGTCCGATCGTGTATTTATCATGATCAGACGATTAGGATTGTGCCAGAATTGATAGTTTAAAATTAAACTAAAAATTATAATACCCATAACTCATAAAATACTCAACCAAACTTCATGAAAATTGAAATATAAATTGATGGTAACATAATCTTCCAATGCCTAGAGTTTGAGGGCTCCATGCACTGTAGATTTACTACAATTTCAATTTGAAATTTAAACTTAAAACATAAATAACATACAATCTAGCCAGTGGATTTTTGATTCTTGGGCTTGTTGGAAAGATCAAGATGTCCTCTTCAACTTTTGTGAAGACTTCAAGAGCTGGATCTGGTTTGATTTAAAGTTATTCTTGAATCCTCTGGTTCTCTCTCTAGGCCATCTTTCTTCTCCAATGAGAGTTTAGAGGCTAGGATCTGGTGGGGGAAGGCTTGAAAGAGCTAGGGAAGTGTCTAGAGAAGCTTTTTGGGGCTGAAATAGCTCTGGAGGAGAAGGATTGAGTGAGAGAATGCTGAGGAGAGAATGAAGCTTGATTTGAGGGTTTCAGCCTATTCAAAACCCTAAGACCTAAGGGGATGGTTGAGATTCACTAGAGGAACTCCACGATGGTTTCCATCAATCCGTGGAGTGGTTGAGAGAAAAAGGCAAGGACAAATACAAGGACACCTATATGGAAAGGTGCTCTTGTCCTCACTTGAGCATATGGGCTGATTAGGGAATGTTTAGAGCTTAAGACAGAGATTAGAGAGGGTTTTAGAAACCTCTAGAGTTTTAAAGGCCTGGAGTGGTTTGATATAGATTGAATTAGCTTTGAGGGGATGTTTGACCACTTAAATCCTCTCTTTTCTTCTTGTTGACTAAATAGACTAGTCAACCAGCCACCTTGGATGTTGAGGTGGCATGCGAGGGAGGTTTGAGCTACTTGGCAGGAGTTGGAGAGGGCTTTGGTGACTTGAAGATGGAATTTGAGTGCTTGAAAAGAGATTTGACCAAGTGGGATAGGTTTAACCAAGTAAAACTAAGCATGATTTGACTTGGGGTGAGTTAGAGTTTATTTGAATCATCTATTGAAGTGAGTTTGAAGGTTTGGATGTTTAGAGAGTTTGAACTGAATAGTTAAAGTGTTTTAGCTCCAAATAGGTTAAGGTTTGACCAAACTTGGGCCTAGTTGACCCAGTCAACTATTGACTGGGTTAATGGGTCCAATCAGGTCCAAATCACCAAGGGAAGTGACCATGAGAGTTTAACAAAGTTTTGAATGCCTTTGAAGCTTGATTCACAGTGTAAAAGCTTAAGGGTTGAACTAGTCAACCTGAGTTGACTTGGTCAACCAGGTTGACCTAGGGCCAGGATTTAGGCTAAACATGTTTGAAATGGTATTTGAAACTTGTTGGGGGTGGTCCTAAGCAATTTGGAGGTCATTTGGCTTGAAATGTGTATTCAACCCCCTAAGGGGTATTTGGGTCATTTTGACCCTTAGTCAACAGGGGGTCAAAGTGGGTCCACCAAAATATAGATTACTACTTAACAGGTCAATATTAAGTGTCTGGATGTGATTGGAGGCTTTGGAGAAAGCTCCAAGGTCAAAATCCACTAGGTGACTAGTCCAGTGGCATAGGCCGTAAATATTTGAAGGTTTTATAGCCTTTGGATTTCAATTTAGTTTCTGAGATTAGAGAAGTCAGAATGAGCTCAAATTTGGAGGGTTGCCTTTAGAGACATGTCTTATTAATATGCAATTGATAGACTCTAAATTAGAGGTCATTTGACTGGGTTTTGAAGTATTTGAAAATTCATTGAAAAAGGCTTTCAAGACAGGGCCTTTGGACCTTGGATTTGGTTTGGGATTTCTGAATTTAAGCTAGATTTTTTATTTGAATAGTTGGATTTGAATCATCCACATCATTCATAATTAATGGGGTGATTATAAATTAATGGATGAGATTGAAGCTTGATAGGATGCTAGAATGATTAAGTCTATGTTAATTGGAATATGGATTGATCTAGAGTCTGGATTGATCCTATGGCCTAAATAGATCTAGGGTCAGGGATTATCCTTGGGTCTGGATTGATCTAGAGTCTGAAGTCTAGGAGTATCCTAGGGTCTAGTTTAATCTAGAAGCTAGATCTATCATGGGTCATGATTGATTTGGAGTATAGAATGATCTAAATTCAAAATTGATCTGGAGTCTGGAGTGATCTAAGATCTAAACTGATCATAGGGTCTAGAATGATCTAAGGTATAGGAAAAGACATTATAAGCTCATACAAAAATGAGGTCAACACCAACCATTTCAGAATCTCTTTCTTAACCAATTCTTTCATAGTTAGATTTAATCTCCTCTGTAGGTCAGGTTTAAGTTGATAGGCTTCCTTTAATAAAACCTTATGCATACAAATGGATGAACTAATCCCATGAATATTAATAATAAACCAATAAAATACTCTCTTATATGTTTTAATAATTTTAATCAACTTACCTTCCTGATCTTATTCAAGCTCAGAAGAGATAATGACAAGTCATGTTAACTCCATTCCTAAAAAGGCATATTTTAAGTAATCATACAATACTTTCATTTTTAGCTTAAGATCCATAATTATGGAGGGTTTTAAAGGTTTCCCTAAACATCATATGGGCTTCACTAATAAAATGAATAGAATATCCCTTAAACATACAAAAATTATCCTCACATAAAGACATATCTAACTAATTATCCCCCAATATCTCCTCTAAAACATCCTCTACATAAGAATTAATATAATCCACTCAATAATAATCCTCACCCTGATCTTTAGGAAACTTCATAGATTTTAGGACATTGAATGTGACTTCTTGATCCTAAACTCTCATAATTTTCCCACCCTTCTTAACATCAATCATAGCCCTACCTGTAGCTATGAAATGTCTAAGTAGGGTGATAGGTATTTCCCAATCTTCCTCCATTTCTAAAATAACAAAATTTATAGAAAAATAAACATATCAACCTTTATTAAAACATCAAATATTACCCTTTAGGAAAGATGAATGAATAGTCAACTAACTACAGGGTAACAGTGGTAGGCTGGACTTCTCCTAGGTCTAATCTTTTAAAGATGGACAAGGGCATAAGATTAATACTACCACCTAAATCACATGGCACTCTCCCACAAAATGTATCTCCTTAAGCTTTTATGGAATTTTCTTTTGAATGATGGTGCTACATTTCTCAGTAAGGGCAATATTTCAAAGTCTCATACTTTTCTTTTCTTACTTAAAATGTCTTTCATAAATTTTGCATATATAGGCATTTTTTTAGGGCTTCGGCAAAGGGTAAATTAATTGTAGATTTTTTTAAATATCTATAAATATTTAGAAAACTACCTATCTAAATTTTACTTTAATGATCTCTCAGGAAAGGGTGGTGGTGGTCTCTCAACTACCTTCCGAATAGGTTTTTCTATTTCCTTAGTGGGTTGAGATTGTTTATTAGACTTAGTGGGTTCCAATGGAGCTTTCTTTAGAATTTTATCGATAGGCTTCTCCTCCTTCCTAACCACTTTCTATAGTTCTTTTCCACTCCTCAATTGAATAGCCTTATAATGTTCCTTACATTTTTCCTTTGGATTTACTTTAGTGTTACTAAGCAAGGTTCCACATGGTCTATTATTCAAACATTGACAGAGCATTAAATTCATACACACTAACTACATTTTTAGGGTTAACTCTTTCAGACAGCCATTAAAAGTTATTTGTTACTATTTCTGTAATCAAAGCATAAGCTTCATCGAAGGGTTTGAACATCAGTAATATGCCACCAGCCGCATCAATAATGGGTCTAGGAGAGCAACCTAAACCATTATAGAAAGTCTGAATAATGTGCCAATTAGGAATGCATCGTGGGAAGAATTTGTAAGTAATTCTTTAAATCTTTCTCAAGCCTCATAAATAGACCTCCCATCTAATTGGGTAAACAAATTGATATCATTTCTAAGCTTAGTGACCTTAGATAGGTGAATGTACTTGGCCAAAAATTTATGAGCTAAGTGGTTCCATATTGTGACTGAGCTAGGGGGTAACGAGTCTAACCACATCTTAGCTTTTTTTATTAATGAAATAGGAAATAACCTAAGTATAACGGTATTATCAAATACAATTGTATTTAAAGGTGGCACATATTTCCAAAAAACTAGCAGTATGTATATTAGGGTTTTCTATAAGATTTCCTCAATGAGAATTTTGCACCATTTGAATTATAGTAGGTTTCAACTTGAAATTGTTAGCCATAATACTAGGTTTATTAATGCTTTGGAGAATGCCTTCAACCATTGGATTAGCATATTCCCATAAACGGTTTAGGTTGATCATTCTCTTAAAGTTGTTCAACCATTTTTTAAATCTTTTATAATCCTTTAGTTTTTCTAATTTTTTTAAGATTTTTTTTTCAATTTTAGTATTCAAAAAAATTTCTACTCATTATTTTTTACTATACATGCAATAGTAAGCAAAGCTAAAAAAATTATAAAACACTGAACAATTAATAAATATCAAAGTAATAATTCTACTTATTTAGTATAATAAAAATAATGGCAATACAGAGTAAGTAAAATAAAAAAAAGACAAGATAAATTTAGTAGTTCATTTAGATATATAAAATGCAAGAAAGGATAACTAACTTTAATTCCATAGTAATGACACCAAAAACTTGACAAGAAATTCCAAGACCACTTGGTCTATTAACTATTATTTGCTATACTAAGGTGTAACTCCTATTCTATGCAAGTTCATGTATCGTGTTAAGTAATAAAGTGATAAGATAAGTATCATTCCCATAAGAAATTAGAATTATCTTAAGCTCACTCTAATACTAGTTAATAAAATCATTATATTTATCGTATCAAATGATTAACAAGGGTGATACAATAAAAAGTTAAAAGCAACAGTTATAAAAGACAAATGCAATAATTTTAAAAATTTTGAACCTAAGATATTTAAAAACACATGCTTGCCGTAGAGAGATTTCTTCCTACTGTTCCTATGAATAAGAGCATAAGTACTCCTAATCTTTATCAAGCTCATTGGAGTATTAGCTATGACTCCTCCCAACTACAGTTTTACTATCTCCTTAAGATCCTATAGCCCTAACTATCATATGTCTATACATGGAAAGATTGCATTTTAAATCCTCTATTTATTCTTCTACAACTTCACGAGGCTATTGATAACACTAGGTTTTAAGTTTATGCGTGGCCTATACACAAACTAATAAGGAATGGTGAAATCATAAATCCATTCTATGCAATATATGGTTTCTAAATTATCATAAGCTTAGAAAATCTAATTTAACCACATGGATATAAAATTAAATATTACAAACATTTTTATTTCACTAAACAAATAAAAGTATAAGATAGAATAAGGATAAAAATAACCCAACTATGCAAAATATACACCTTTGAACTCCTTCCTTCTCTCCACACTAGTACAAGACTCACACAACAGGTACAAAAGAGCTAACCTCCACCAAAAGCAGCCTCACCCACACCCTCACTTATGTCTCTACAAGTTGCCAACCTTATAATATGGGACTCTTATTTATAGAATTTTAAAATAATTGAACTGGCATCACGCCATTGACTTGGTGGCCTTATGGCACTGCTGAACCAATGTGCTGGATCATTACTCATCGCATCGTTTCACTAGTTTAACCTTCTGAAAGTATCTTCCATTGTGGTGCAAGGGTGATTTGGTGTTGAGGTGCTCAATCTGGCAGGCACTCCTCAGGTAGTACCTTGGCGCTAAGCTCTCCAGCACTCATCTGGGACTTTGATTATTGTAGCATTCGTTTGATGGCATTGACACTAGGGAAAATTATAGTATTTTGGTTCTGATTTTATGGTGCTATAGTGCTAGGTCAATTTTGATAGTTTTAACCTATTTTTTACATCAAAAGAGAAATTTAGCTAGCACTTGATAATAAATATATGTAATTTGGAGTATGCAATTTTACTACTTATCAAGCCACCACTTGAACCTATAGGGGCCACTTCTAGAATCTTATATACCTAGCGGATGATTCTTGGATAAGAATTATGATGATGGCATCAATTGCTTAAATGGAAGAGATTATGAAATCCCTTAAGTAGAAAGAAGTTAAAATCTTAAATATTAAAGTGCCTTTTAGTGTAATGGTTGGAATTTTATTAAAAAACTCCATGATTAAGCATGCTCATGTTGGAGCAATACTGGGATAGGTGACCTACTAGGAAGTTACACCAACGGGATAAAATTATGAGATCATTAGGCCAAAGCAGAGAGTACCTCAATAGATAAGAGTTTGGGCTGTTATATCAGGTTTAGGTTCACCCTAGAATCAAATTTTTACTTGAAAGTGACCTGATTATTATTTTTTCTCAAATCCTTTTGCTTGTTGGTATAATCTCTTAATTCTATTTTATCAATTTACCTAAACTCTATAATTGGCTACTTATAATATTTCATAATCAAAATGGGTTATTTTGTTAGGTTTGGATGCATCATTTTGACATATTTATTAAGCAGGTGGGGTTCAAGCTGATTAAATTTGGGTCAGACTAATTTTAGGTTGGGCTTGAACCCAACTTATTAACCCATTTTGATCCCCCTACTTGGAGCTAGGTTTAAATAAATGTTCAAATTCAAACAAGTTCAAATAAATTTCTTTAAGGATGGGCTTCAATGTAACATCTACTAAATCTGTGTATAGTTCTACTTATTTTGACATAGTTTGGTAAAGGTAACCCCTTAAATTCACCCCTTGCATATGCCTATGAGTGTTTTGTATGCATATAAGTGTCTGAGTCAATTTTGAAGTGGGTTGTAGAGGTTTGTGTATATGATTTAGCAATCTAGAATTTTCCTCTAAGGCGCAGCGACACTAGGAATGGTGGCATTGAGACATTTAGCTCTTATCTTTTGGCCAAAATAATTCAATGCTAAGGTGCTTAGGGTGGCGTTGCGGTATCGTACTCTCTAGAGGAGAGTATTATGGCACAATAGGGTTAGGCACCATGCTGCCAGGTTCATACTTCATTAAAAAAATATCCATTTCCACAAAAATTTTTAAAATCAAGCCATTTCTCTCCCCTTTAGGTAGCCGACTAGAGAGAGAGAGAGGAGGAGGAGGAGGAGGAGGATTCTATAGAGAGAAAGCTAGGATTTGGGTGACTCCGATTCATCTTTTGATGTCAACCCAATATTGAAAGTTATTCAGGTCAAGATAGATTACATGTTAACTATTTAGATTTTTAAAAATATGGAAATCTTAGGACTTTCTTGTTTAAATTTATAATTTTTATCAAGAAAATAAGGATAACTTTCTAACTACTAGACTTTTATCATATAACTTCTTATATGCTATAATAATAATTATCCAGGATAATTAGGTATTTTTCAAGAAAATTTATCTTAAGTGGTTTAAAAAGTGTGTTATTTTATTAAGCTAGAAATTAATTTTGATCCTAAAAAATAACATTTTAGTGTAATGAAAGCTCCAAAATAGTGTTCTAAATAATCTTTGGTAATCAAGTAAAATTCTAAAAACTTGAAATTCTACTCAATAGTTAAATATGTTGCCTACCGGTAAAGCATTTTGTGAATTTATGATATTTATTCATTTATATTCTTTTAATGTAGTGCAATGATATATACTTATATGCTTGAACTATGTGATTCTATGGAGTTCTAATATTGGAGGAAGTTCTAGTGTTAAAGGAATAGAGAGTCATGTGGACCTAAATCTTTGAATATCTGATATGTGCTAAGCAATGGGAGTCATAAGAGCCTATTTTTTGATATACTAGCATAGGGAGTCATAAGGGTCTCAATTCTGATGTCTATTTTTGATGGGAAGTATAAGGGCTTGAGAAAATTTTGTTACTTTTTGCTCTGATATATGAAGTTCTTGTTAATTTCTTTCAAAGCATAGTGTACTTTAAGTTATCTATAATTAATATTATGCTTTATATGAAGTATTTATTGTGAACTACTTTTATATCCAGTTAAATGCAAAATAAATGAATTATTAAAATTTTTGGTTGGTAGGTGTGACCTACTGAGCTGTGTTGGCTCCTATTATGTTTTTAGGTCATGGTAAAGAAAAAGATCTAGTTGAGTAACCGAGGAATCAAGATTAGATCTATCTGAGTCTGTAAAGAAATTTTTAATTTTTAACTCAGACATGGCTAGATGTTTATTTATTTTATTGTGGTCCGTAGTAATGCAATGTAATATATAAATTATTAAATATATTTAGATGATTAATGAAGAGAATAAAAATTTATGGATGAGTTTATTTGCTTCTTATTGGAAGATAATTAGAAGCTTTGTAGTCTGCATAATTTAAAATAAAATCTAAAAGTCTATGAAACTTAGATCTTAGGTTTAATCTATCATAAGTCAACACGATATGACATGTTATGCTTATGGGTTATATTGGGTTAGGATATAATAGTCCCTTTTTGGTATGAGATCAGTGATTTTGAGAACTAATTGTAAAACATAGCTAGAAGAATTGATCTGTAATTGATTGTGATGGTTTTGGGTAGTATTTAGGTATTCATTTATGTTTATTTTTATGTGCATATCTATTTAGTTGCATATTATATGTGTGGTTGTCTAAGGGATCTATAAGACCCGGATATGATAGATGGACAAAGTGTTGTTTAAGAAACACCAGTATAGAGTACTACTCCTACTATTAATTTTGATTACATTTTTTTAATTTATTAGTCTAGTGGCATAGTTAATGGGTGAGGCCTAGAGTAAGATTTCTTCTATCAGATCTGATGACGTTTGACAAGCACTTATAAATATTTTTGTGATTGAAGCCTCTAAGGTTTAAGGGTGCAATTAAGCCCAGGGTAGTAGAGGACTAGTTGATGAGGTTAGAGAAGACTTTTAATGGGATGTAGTGTCCTTTAGAGAGGGGAGTACCTTTGGCCATTTTTTTATTGGATGGGAAGGTTAAGAACTAGTGGTTGGGCCAATAGAGATAGAAATTTAAGGGGAGGTTAAACTCCCTAATCAATTTAGATGAGTTTATAGATGATTTTTTAGTGCAGTTTATACCTTCATTTACATGAAAACAAATGTAGGAGGCAATTTTTAGGCTAGTTCAAGGTGGTATGAAAGTTATGCATTATGAGGTAGAGTTTACTGCCTTAGATAAGTATGCTCTGTAGTTAATTAACACTCCTAATGAGAAGTGCTACAGGTTCCTGAGAGGGCTTCAAGATAGTTTGAGGCAGCAATTAGTTCTGTTTTATATTTTTAACATTTTTGAGTTGATAAAGATGACTCATCTGATTGAGAATGACTTATTGGATACTCAACTATGGTGGGCAACTAACAGGAAGTGGTTTAGTAGTGAGGCATCTTATAGTGCATTTTTGGAAAGAAGAGTAGGTTTGGACCTAGATATTCTTAGACAAGTGGTCAGTCTATGTCGGTTCCAGGTGGCGACAACATTTTTAGATGTAGAAGTTTTATTAGTGGGAACCTATGTGTCAGAGTTATGGCTGGAGACACTTCGGTCGGTACTACAAAGATGACAGGGCAATGCTTTCATTGCGTTCAAACTAGACATAGGGTGGCTAAATGTCTGCAGGAGGACATAATTAACATTATAAGCCTAGGTCTAAGAATTTTGTTAGACCGATAGGGAATTTGAGCATGGTTTTATCTCATGTGTTTATTGAGGGATCATTTAAGAGAGGTAGCAGCTCTAGTTCTATAGTAAGTTTTATAATAGGGAGGCTATCTAGGAGTATACAGAGAGAGTCTAGTAGTCCTATTGTTCTAGCTCTAATATAGGCACATGTATATAATTTTACTCAGCATGAGGCTAAAGATGCTCTAGATGTGCTTACAGGTATACCCTATATCTTTATACTATCATGTCATATTTTATTTGATACTAGAGTTAATCAATCATTTATTTTAGAGTGGTACTTTAGTCTATTACACTTACCTTCCAAACTATTACCTTTTTCTTTATATATTATTTTGCTAACTAGGGATAGTATGGTCACTAATAGAGTATGTTTCTATGATATTGAAATATCTTATAAAAAGTGGAGATCTAGTATGATATTAATACATATATTTGAATTTAATATCATTTTGCGTATGGATTGGTTGAGTCAATATGAAGCTCAGATCGATTGCTTGAAAATAAAAAGTTATACTATTATAAGTATTGAAAGTTAGGAAGTTAGGGGAGTTTTATCACACGAATATTTTCTGTTCAAGTAGATAAGTTATGGAGGAAGGTTTGCAATATACTTTTAGAATCTATTTGGGATAGGAGCTTAAGATCTGGATCTTTATGTGACGTTCTAATCATGCGAGAGTTTTCTTATGTGTTCCTTGAGGAATTAGTGAGTTTGTAACCAAATAGGGAGATTGAATTCTATATTAATATGTTTCCAGGTACTGTTTTGATATCTCAGGCTCCATATATAGCACCTAAAGAGCTTTAAGAGTTAAAGGTGCTACTTTAAGAGTTAGTTGATAGAGGGTTTATTTGTCATGGTATGTCTCCATGGGGAATACCTATTCTATTTGTGAAAAAGAATGATAGTATGAGGCGAATATGCATATATTACAGGGACTTGAACAAGGTCATAATCAAGAAAAAATATCCTCTATCTTGGATTGATGATCTATTTGATCAACTTATGGGATCTTCTATGTATTTTTAAGATTGATTTGAGATCTGGTTATTGTATAGGTGAGAGAGGTAGATATAATGAAGACTACATTTAGTACGAGGTATGGGTATTATAAATTTTTAGTGATGCCTTCTTGGGTGACTAACGTGGCTGCAGTTGTTATAAATTTGATGAACATGATATTTAAAAAGTATCTAGTTCAATTTTTATCATGTTTCTAGATGATATTTTAGTTTACTTATCTTTTGAAAATGATCATATAATACATCTGAAGATTATTTTAGAGTCACTAATGCATCATTAGTTGTTTGCAAAAAAATTATAAGTGTGAATTGTGGATGAAGAGTACCTCATTTTTGGGATATAAGGTGAGTAGTCAAGGTCTCTCTATAAGTATCTAGAAAGTTCAGGCTATTGCTGATTAGTCGAGGCCTACCATCGTATCTGAGGAACATATCTTCATAGGCATAATTGGGTATTATAAAAAATTTGTAAAAGGATTTTCCTAAATTTATATACCTCTGATAAGATTGACTCAAAAGTTTGTAGCTTTCATCTGGATGCCTAATTATGATGTGAGCTTTAAGGAGTTGAAAGATTATCTAATATCTGCTCCAGTTTTGACTATCTCATTAGGTATAGAGGGATTTTAGGTATTCAATGATGCTTCACTGAAAAGATTGGGATGTCTTCTAATGTAACATAAGAAAGTTATAGCATACGCTTCAAGGTAGTTGATGCAATATGAGAGAAATTATCTATCATATAATTTATAACTTATTATTATTGAATTCCCTTTAAAGATCTAGAGACACTATTTATATGGAGTTAGGTCTGAGATATTTATTGATCATCAGAGTCTAAAGTATATTTTTACTCAGAAGGATCTGAATTTGAGGTAGAGAAGGTGTCTTGAGTTGATCAAAGATTATGACATGACTATTCAATATCAGCTAGGTAAGGCGAATGTGGTAGCAGATACTCTTAAGTAGAAAATATTCTTGAGTGTCAAGCCTTCTACTTACTTCTGATGAACATTTAATTTAGGATATGGAGAAATTAGAGTTGGAGGGGATTACCCGTATTGATCAAGATTTTGATGTTATGTCTCAGATGATAATTCAACTATCTTTGTAGGAAAGAATTCAAGAAGCTTGGAGATCATATATAAAGTATATGAAGCTGATTAATAAAACCAAGTATGGTAAGAAGTCCAAACTATAATTATCCAATTTTGGAGTCATTTTCTATAAGAATAGATTGTGGGTTCCTCGTTATGGAGATTTGAGATAAGAGATGTTGTACAAAGCGCACTATTCAGGATATACTATTCATTCGGGGAATAGCAAAATGTACAATGATTTGAAAGATGTATTTTGATGGCCTAACATAAAGAAGGATGTTATAAATTTTGTTTCAAAATGAGAAGCTAGTTAGTTGGTAAAGGTAGAACACTAGTGATCGGGAGGTCTTCTACAATTGTTACCTATTCGAAGTGGAAATGGGAAGAAATAATGATGGATTTTGCTATGGGATTTTTGAAATCGAGGTAGGGACATGATGCCATCTGGGTGGTGATAGATCATCTGATGAAGTCTATAAACTTTATTCATATTCGATAAGTTAACTTTGTTAATAGAGTGACACAAGTTTATGTATAAGAGATTGTCATACTGTAGAAAATACTGAAGGTGATAATCTCTGACAGAGATGGTGGATTTATGTCCAAGCTGTGGAGAGGTATTCTACAAGTTTTGGGTACTAAACTACATTTCAATAAAACTTTCATTTGTAGGCCGATGAATAGTCTGAGAGGACTATCTAAATACTAAAAGATCTTCTGATATTACGTGTTCTAAACTTTAGTTGTAGATGTGAGGATCATATATCTTTGATTGAATTTGCCTACAATAATAATTTTCAATCAAGTATATGTATGACCCCTTATAAAGCTTTCTATAGTAAAAAGTATAGAACCCCACTATCTTGGACCAAGGTGGCAAAGAGGAGTCTGATTGAGCCAGCCTTAGTTGATGATGCTATGAAAAGATTGTGAAAGCCCTTAAATAAAAGAAGCTAAACTCTCAAATATCAAGTCACCTTTTAGGGTAATGGTTGGAATTTCATTAATAAACTCCATAGTTAAGCGTGCTCATCCTATACAATTCTGGGATGGGTGACTTCCTGGGATGTTACACCAATAGAAAAAACCATGAGGCCCTTCGGCCAAAGTAGATAATATCTCGATAATTAAGAGTTTAGATTATTACACTAAGAAGACTTGTCTAATTGAAGAGAGATTAAGGGTTGTGCAAGATAAACATAAGCAGTATTATGATGTAAAGCACCGAATTGTAGAATATCAAGTTAGATATTTTATATATATAAAGATCAGACCTATGAAAGGTATAAGCAGTTTAGAAAGGAAGGAAAGATGAGCCTGAGATATGTTGGACCATTTGAGATTACAGAAAGAATTAGAAAATCTGCTCATAGGGTATAGTTACCAGAACATATGTCTAATATCATTATGCATTTCATGTATCCTCTTTAAGGAAATGGGTCTCCGATATGGAAGTCGAGTATCTATACATGAGGTGGGTCTCCGATTTGAATTTGAGCAAAAGAGAATAATAAAAAAAGATTCTAGGCTTTGACGTTATGAGGTTAAAAAGTAAATGGATCCCAATGGTTAAGGTACAATTAAAACATATAATATAAAGAGAAGCTATATGGGAGAAGGAATATAAAATGAGACAGTTATATTCCAATCTATTCTGCTAATCTGATTTTTAAAATGTTGAGGATGATATTTTTTTAAGGAGGGGAGGAATGTAATGCTGACTGAATTCATATACAGTTGTACCTATTTAGACCTGATCTTGGTGACCTCTTGAATTTTTATGTTTAACACCCCTTGCATATATCTATGAGTGTTTTGTATGTTATGAGTGTTTTGAGTCAATTCTGAATCGGGTCCAAGGGGTCCATGTGCATGATTTAAAAATCTAAAATTTTTCCTTTAGGGCACCGTGATATTGGGATTGGTGGCACAGTGACATTTAGCTCTCTATTTTTTGGTCAAAATAATTCAATGTTCTGGCGCTTGGGGAGGTGCTTAAGTGTTGTGCTCTCTAATGGAGAGCGTGTGGCCCAATAGGATCAAGCGCCGTGGCGCCAGGTTCAAATTTTATAAAAATCCATTTCCACCAAAATTTTTAAAAGCAAGCCATTTCTCTCCCCCTTAGGGAGCCGATTAGAGAGAGAGAGAGAGAGAGAGAGAGAGAGAGAGAGAGAGAGAGAGAGAGAGAGAGAGAGAGAGAGAGAGAGGATGAGGATTCTATAAAGTGAAAACTAGGATTTGGGTGACTCTGATTCATTTTCTATCATCAGACTAGTTTTGAAAGTTGTTGGATTGAGGTAGGTTATATTTTGTCTATCTCAATTTTTTAAAACATAGAAATCTGCGGATTTTCCTTTTTAAGTTTATAATTTTGTATTAAGAAAATAAGGATAATTTCCTAACTGCTAGACTTCTACTGTGCTACTTTTTGTATGTTATAACAATAATTATCCTGGGTAATTAGTTATTCTTTTAGATTTTTTTTTGAAGATTGCAACTTGCATTAAAATAAGAAGCTATTACAAGCTATTAAAGTGAAAGAAAATGATCACATTCCTTCTTTAACAAGCTTAGCAAGGACGAAGGAATACAATATGGAGAAAAGCTATAAAAAACAAAGCTATTACATAAAGCAAGAGTGGCACAACAATCAACCACTTTATTACAATTCCTGGAGGTATAATGAAAAATGACATTATTGAAATCATTTAAAAAGAAAAGATCCTTATTCCCAAATCCATCTTGGTTTCACTTAGAAGCCTTCAAAGAATCTCGAAGATATTTGATGACATTAACATTATTTACTTCAATTATTACCCCCTGTATTGAAACATCCAACTTTGGATATGCTCTCTAATCAAAATAATCATGTCTAACTCCAATTGAGTAGCATCCCAATTTAAAAAGTGTGTAATTTTATTAAACTAGAAAATAATTCTAATCCCACAAAATAATGATATAGTACAATGAAAGCTTCATAATAATATTCTAAATAATATTTAATAATCTAGTAAAATTCTAAAAAAATAAAATTCTGCTCAGTAGTTAAATATATTGCCTACTGGTAAAACATTTTGTGAATCTTTGAAATTTGTTTATTTACATTATTTTACTGTAATGTAATGATATATGCTTATGTGCTTGAACTATGTAATTCTGTGGAGTTCGGATGTTGGATAAAGTTCTGGTGTTAAATGAATAAAGAGTTATAAGAGCCTACATTTTTTAATATTAAATATGTTAAGTATTGGGAGTTTAAAGGGACTATTTTCTGATATGCTAGTACAATGAGTCATAAGGGCTTGAATTCTGATGTTTATTTTTGATGAGAGGTATAAGGGCCTAAGAAAAATCTATTACTTTCTGTTCTAATATATGAAGTGCTTGTTTATTTGCTTTTGGAGCACAATATACTTTTTCTTTCAGTTATCTGTAATTAATACTATGCTATGTATGATGGATTTCATTCGAACTGCCTTTACATTCAAATGCAAATAAGTGAATTTTTGAAAATTTAGGTCGGTGGGTGTAACATACTGAGTTGTGTTGGCTCACACCTATTATGTATACTATTTCAAGTCTAGGGAATGGGAAAGAGCTAATTAAGTAGATGAGGAATTATGATCAAATTTTTCTAGAGGTATTTTTCTTGATTTTTGATATAATCATGATTATATGTTTACTTGCTTTGTCGTGGTTTGTAGTTGTGCACTATAATGTATAAATTGTTATATGTATTTTGATGATAAATGAAGAGAATAGAAATCTATGGATGAGTTTATTTGCTACTTACTGGAAGATAATTAGAAGCTCTATGGTCCATATAATTTAAAGAAAATTATGAAAAGTTCCCAAAACTTAGATCATGGGTTTGATCTGTTACAAGTCAACACGATATGACATGATCTACTTGTGGGTTATACTGGGTTGGGTTGTGACATTAGTGAAATTTGACTTTATATGCCATATTAGTGGAATTTGGAGAAAGTGTCCACTATTTGTTTTCTTATGGAAATATACCTAAAAATTCAATTCAAAATAAATTGCCCCTTATTTTGATCGTGGATTGTTTATTGAAGCTGATTGCAAGAGAAATTGGTTTGAATTCGAACTTGGTTTGAATGTGGTTTAAACTTGGTGCAAATGATTGGTCAAATGTGATTGGGATGATGTTTGAATGTGATTTGAACTAGGTTCTAACCTTTATTAGATGGCTTCAATAAAGCATGCTGAATCAAGCATAATGGGATCGAAGCGTGCAAAGGGAAGGGAATTTTGTGTTTAGTGTGCACTAGGGGCTCACTGACAGGATCAAAGAGATGTGATGAGCAATGAATTTCATGATGGAAGCTCGTTGGGGGATTGCCAAAGGGACCGATGGCGTGTGAGGAGAAGACAATTTTATGATGGAAGCTCATTAAGGTTTTGTCGACATGATTGATGATGTGTGAGTGATTTCGTGATGGGAGCTTGTTAGGGGCTCGTCGATGTGACTGGTAACATGTGATAATAAGGTGATTTTGCGATGAGAGCTCATTGATGGATTGATAATATGTGACGAGAAGGCAATTTTAGGATGGGAGCTCGTCAATGAGATTAGTTGAATGTAAGAAGAAGATGAGAATGTAACGAGAAGATGAGCCTCGTTTAAACTCGTGAATGGAGCAAAATTTGGACAAATATTCGAAGTGGATCAAATTTGAATTAAATTCATTTATGATGGACTTCAATGAATAATTCTTATACACAACTGCAAAAGGAGGAAGTTTGATCCAAAATAAAATTTTGAATAAGTTCTTTTAAAAAATAAATAATATTCATATTTTTTTCAATTTAGAATATTAAGGACTCATAAAAGTCAAATTTCTTATGAGGATCTTTAAATTTTTTTTATGAAACTACCATACACCCTAATCCAGCTTTTATTGGGCGTTTTTCCTTTGCCGGCGAGAAGAGGATCCCGAGCCTCCGGAGGCCATCGCCCTAGTTCAGCCGAAGATGGTGGGCGCAACGGAGGAGGCGCGATTGAATCAGCTAGAGAGTCAGGTGGACAACGGCGGCGGGGGGGCGTGGGAGTATCTCTGCCTCGTGCGCAAGCTTAAGGCCAGGCGATCAGAGAAGGTCCTCAGACATGGACTCTTCATCCTAAACAGCCCTATCGCCCGATCCAAGCTAGGTGGAGAAGGTTAGCACCCCAAAGGATCTTTTCTTTGACGTATCATGCACCTCTTCTATGGTTTGAATCTAAAATGCGTTGTTTTGGGATGTCGGGCCAATGTTTCTGTTCGAAATTGTGCATTTTATGATGTGATTGATGAGTTTTAGTGGATGCTTGTGCCAGAGTTTCTTTGTGTGTCTCAACTTGCTCCTTAGATTGGGCTTGTCGTTACTGTGTAAATGTTTTGCTTCACTTTGTAAAATGCTTATTCTCTTACCTAGTTTTCCCTGTTTTCTTCAGTTCCATATAAGTCATAGCAAGTTATATCAGCTATGAAAGCTTATGACCTTTTGTAACTAACCTTGAAGTTCCTTTTTATTGTTACGTTTTGTGTATTGGTATTGGTTTTCATTATGCAATTCCTAGCATATTGCGATATTTGTATGTGCAGATGACTTTGTTAGCATAGGGACCTAATCTCTTACTAGTATGCTTGTAACTCTTACTTGAATCATATACAATTCTATATTACATGACCAAATTTTACATAATCTAACTTAAAATTCATCAGTTGTAGTTTTCTTTTTCATGAGCATCTCTATTGGATTTATATTTTTATCTGTCAGAAGATCGTATCAATAGGCCATGTACATTCAACTTCCTGCTCTTAGTTGTGTCTAGCTAATTCGTTACATATTCTCATGATTTGTACACTAAGAATTCATATATGCTCTCATTGGCTTGTCCAACATTGTTGTTGAATTCTCATTTATACTGAACATGTTCTTTATTGAGCATCCTATCATATTAACAATGACCCATAAAATCACTTATTTTCCTGTGCCTTCTATGTGTGTGAATTATTTTCTCGTGCTTGTAATCTCATTCCTTTTGTGCTCGCTGAATTTGTGCTTTAATATGTATTTCTTCTGCAATTGGAACTGTGCACATAATTTTCTTTTCATAAAACCCTTTTTTTCCTACTCAGAATTGTTTCTTTGTTAATGCAGAATGGACCCTTTATGAACAAGTTGCTGTTGCTGCTATGGATTGCCATAGGAATGATATTGCAAATGTTGAGCCTCCATTCTCTTCTTGATTTCAAATTTATCCTGTTAGTCTATATGAAATACTATTGCTCTGGCATTTTTTTAAGATTGATATACTTCTTTGTCAATTTTATTCTACTTCTGCAATCAAAGAATTATAGAGAAGAATAATGTTGTGCAATAAAAGGAAGCTTGGATAACCAAAAAATCATTAATAACCATGTTAAATGTTGTTGAAATAATAATGTTAAGATCAATATGTGCTAAATTTAAGAAGAATGGCTTGAGTTTAGAGTTCATTTATGTTGTTTGTTGGTTGAATTTTATGCAATTATACTTGTGATATCTAGCATTCAGATCCCCTTTTTATTTCTTTTTCAGGATTGTATTGAGGCCCTCTCTAAGAAATTTCCAGGGAGCATTAGGGTTGGTAAGTTCTTAATTATGGATGAGATTTTAATTAATGGTGATAATGTGATATTATCAACTTCTAAGTATAAATCAGCTAAGTGTTGATGCCCATTCATTTGGCTCAACTGATAAGCCATTATAGCTTTTATTATCATGCACAATCATGTTTATATATCTATATATATATTTAATGCATAACTAGTATTACTACATTTTTACATTATAGATTCAACAAGTTGTCCATGTTGGGCTTGTATTTCTTTTGTTTTGTACTATTCTTTCTCTATATGAAGAACCATAGTTTAATTAATTGTACACTTCAGGCCTTTGAGGTACATATAGGTCATGTCTTTTGTAGGAAAGGGATGAAAGTGGTGATGATGGTCATGATCTAGATAGTTGGCTTCAATCAACTCGCTATATTTTTGCTAGAATATTGGGCCAAGTAAGTGTTGAAGAATGGAGATTTTTTTTGGTGTGCGTGTGTGGGTTGGAGGATGTTGTTGTTCATTTGTAGGGTAATTGAGAGGGCTTAATAGGAAGCTAAGGAGTGGGGAGGTAGCTATATGTCTACAATCAACTCCTACTACATGCCTCATCTGTGTTGAGGTTGAAAATAAGGCAAGCGGAGGCGAGTGCATTAAGATTTGATAATAATTGTCCATCCCATTAATGGGATTAGAGCAGTGGGATTGCAAGAAGAGTTTGGAGGTGCTGTGAAGTGAGGTGATTGCCTTTCCCAAATGATATAAGTGGTTTGGGCATGCGTATTTGGCGCAAAAGGGAGGTGCTGATAGAGCAGTGTGCGAATGTGTAAAGAGGTGCTTCAACCTTCACTCCTTTCTTGCTCCAATGCAACTACCATGATAGTTAAATAACAAATACTTATGCAATTTCATGGATTTTCCATAAGTTTTTGAAAATTGGGTTTATTTTTAGTGCTTGTGCAAAAGTAGTTTTACTCTTATAGAGAAAATGCGAAACGCGTAGATACATGAAAAGGTTGGAGTAGCTCCAATGGAAGATAGAATTAGAGAGAGTTGCCTTAGATGGTTTGGACATATCAAATGTCTTCTTTCTGATGACCCGATTATGAGAGTTGATGTATTAGATTTGGTCTATGTTAAGAAAGGTAGATGTAGACCCGAAAAGACATGGTTAGAAAACATTCGAAATGACATTTTTTTATTAGATTCAAATGAGAATTTGACTCTTAAAAGGACACAATGGAGAAAAGAAATTCCTGTAGTTGACCCCATGTAGTGGGATGAAGGCTTGATGTTGTTGTTGTAGTGTAAAAGTGTCGGTTTTAGTTGTTTCGACAATTTTAGTGTTCAAAATAGTATTGTGAGATAGGTAATCAAGGGAATAATGATATTATCTAATTTTATATAACTTGGAAAAAAAATCACATGAGATAAATGAATAAGATATAATGTTAACTCTTTAATAGAGACACATAGTATATATACTGTATATGCAACTTTTAATTTACAATAAATCATAATACGTGCTATTTGATAATGATTTATACATTATATTTTCATAAACGGACATGCTTGCTCTATCAAGACTCCCCTCCTCATTGTGTTTTTTTTATTTTTTTCTTTTAAAATCAACTCAGTAAGCATGAAACTTACTGATCAACACTCTTCAGTATGCTACTTGGTAATTGACTTTCCTCATCAGTGGGTGAATAGAGGAAAATATTAAATACAGTTGCAGTTACATATGGCCACAAGCTATTCGAGTGTTTGTAGGCTTAGAAATCCTAAGAAATGGTATATAAAATTATGGAATGATACAAAATTAACTTGCTAGGATGCTTTTGTACAAAATGTATTTACTCCATGTAGTCACAAATGGAATATCACTTAAATTAAAGAAAAAAAATAAAGAAAATGCACAAAATGTACATTGAAAAAAATTGAAATGTTTTGTTAGAAATGTTGCATGCATTAGGATAGATCTCAGATGCATGAATTCACGAAACAGTGCAATAAATAATTTCAACTAATATCTGCTCTATATGCATGGAAAGAAACCATGAATTTGAAGTCATAAATGATTAACATAATCCCAAAAACATAGCTGTAAGAAATGAAATTATTCTAAACACTTATGGTTTGATCTAAGTCTTCATTTCTAACAGTGTTTGTGCCTTTCCACATACTCAATCAGGAAATGTGGAATATGGGAATAACATACTAAAAAAAGTAAACGAACTGAATAGGCTAGGATGCTATCATTGGTTTCTCAAGCTTAACACTGACAGAGATAAAAGACTTAACATCCATGCATGTGGGAGATTATTCGTTCTAAAGAAATAATTTAAAAGATTCATCGTCATACAAAGGTGAAGGGCAATAGCTCAAGGACAATCTAAAAAAATAGAAGATGAGATTGAATCGCCTAAAAAAAATCGCCACTATAATGAGTGAAATCTGATCCAAACTCGACTACTATAGAACCCATATGGAGTTTATGGATCAAGGTAATTAATAATGAACGTTCATACAATTTGATTTGTGTATCATATGATGATTGTGAGGTCTTTATGGTCCATTTGAGCAATTGCTCATAGTAAAGCTATCCATGCCATATTATCACTTTATAATAGAAGTTCAAAATATATGCCATAGATTTCTCACTTTGAGTTGACTTTGAAACAAAAGAATAAATATGTTAGGTTGGTTGATACATCTTTTAGTGATTGTAGACTTGGAGCTAGACATCAATTATCACTGACGTGGAAGAATTTACTTAGGGAATTTGATTGCAATTACTCTTCAAACCTCTTTGGGCTCAGTCATTTTAATTCCTTTGTTGACACCTACAAGTTGTAGAGACAACTCGTCTTCTCCACTCGACAAGAAACCTCGACATCCTCCATATTGAGTACGAAGAATTTTCTTTTCCAGTATAAAGTTCAAGCTAGTATCTTTTAGAAGATCCAATTCATACACATTATCATTTTAAGAGGTTTTATGACCTATTTTTCTTCCATATAGCTTCATAAGTTCATTAAGAGCACCTCTCTATGTGCAGGCGAACCATCATCATAGTCCACTCCCCCCGCATGTTTATTCATTACATTTTTATAGTTATCATTGCAACAAACAAAATTTTGACAATATCAACATGTACCTCAATAATATGTTGTACAAATGATTGAACAAACTAGAATTAGATGAAAGTGGCAATGCAACTAAATCTAGGACAACCTCTTGCATGTAGATCATCAAGTTTAACTTTTGCAGGAAAAATTGACAACAAAGCATTAAGCTCCAAATTAAAGCTCCAAATTAGCTCATGGATTACTACTAAAGTTCACAATACTAAACATCACAAAAAATCTCCTAAATTTTTATTAACCAACTTACTATTAACCAATTTAGTTTGACCATCATTTTAGGAATGATAAGCTATAGAAATTGAAGTTTGTTACTTGTCATCCTCCAAGAAGCTTTGAAGAACTCATAAGCTAGCATCCCTATGTGACACAATAGTTTTATGAAGGTCATGGAGTCTTAAAACCTTACCAAAAAATGTTTCACAACATGAAATATATTGTATTGCATGGAATAAAGTGCCATCTTGATAAATTGATTCTAGAAAAACATAATCAAGTGTATAGAAGACGAAGATGCTTTTTTTATTTTAATTAACATTTGTAAAATATGCTAGGGATGTCAAAACATTCGGGTCCGGCCCCAAATTGACCCGACTCAAATCTAGTCAACCCGACCTTGACCCATTTGATAAACGGGCCAAAAAGACCAACCCGAATCTGACCTGCTAGCAATCCGAATGATCGAACCCGACCCATTAGCCCGTTTTGGTTGAATGTTTTTTTTGATAACTTATTAACAATAAAGTTTAGGATATTTGATAAAAAATAAGAAAATTATTCTCACAAGTAAAAAAAATAAGGAAAATAGATATTATATGGGTCATTTTTTTGGTCAAAAATGGGTTTATGGGTCAACCTAAACCCATCATGTTCAATAAACGGTTTGGAAAATCCAACCCGAGTTCGACCCGTTTCTTAAACGGGTTAACCCGAACTTGATTTTTTGGGTTGAGTTTGGGTCGGGTCATTTATTAACACTCCTACAATATGCTACAACACGTGTCACATTGTGCTTGAGATTTAGCCAATTAAAGCGATCCTTAACCTTAGTAATGGTTTTTTCTCCAGAAGTGATCACACATAACTTATGTTTTTTTTGAAAGAAAACTAGCACTTCGAGTGGGGAGGATCATTTGTTTGAACAACATATATCTCACCAAAATCCTTAAAGGTAAGAAAGACCTACATAACCACTTCAAATCTAACCATCCTAGGTATAAGATGATGTTAACCCAACTGATTGAATCACCAAACTTGTTCAAAATACATACAAAGTGTTGATATTGTCATTGCGTCCAGAATATCAAAATCACTTAGAATGGACACCCATATTGCATGGGTTGTTGCACGAGTCGAGGGGCAAAATTTGCCTGTGCGTGAGGCTACGACACACAAAGCAAGAAGACACATTTCAAAATACACAATTGACGAGAAATAGTAAAAATGGTTGCACCTTTATCAAATTAATAATAATAATAATAATAATAATAATAATAATAATAATAATAATAATAATAATAATAATAAGATAGATTCAGTTAAATAAAAATAATCATTATAAAATTAATCTTATTTTCTGCCAAACTTTATCACCTTCTCTCTCTGCCACTTCATGTGAACAAGCCGAAGAAAACTCATTATTAAAATAAAGGGGAAAGGAAAGAGTTATTTTTTTCTCCTTCACATCTCTCGGTCCAAAACCCATACACGAACTTCCAAATTCTTTTCATCTCCTCCCTCAACCTCTTCTTGCTGCCACTCAACTAAACCAAGTCCAGCTATTGCAAATCCCACTCCTTTGTGCGATTTCTCAAAGCCAAATCCCAACACCTACATGGCTAGGGGTGTAAGTGAGCCAAGTCGACTTGTGAGTCCGCATGAGCTCAGTTTGATAAATGGCTCATGAGCTGAGCACAATGAGCTAGCGAGCTAAACTTGAGCCAGCATTGACTCAACTCGTTAGCTTGCAAGCCGTCTCATTTAAAAAATATTAACATAAAATATATTTAAAATATATTAGAATTCATGTGTTCAAGTATAAAGCTATTAAAAGTATTTAAAAATTATATCTCACTTTTATATATCAAATGATTCCTTATTATTTATCTTCTTTCATAAATCCACGACAGGAACAAAATGAAAAAAAACACATGAAATACATCATTCGTTGCTTCAAATGAACAAACACAGGTAGGAGGCTTCTAATGAACACAACAAGAATATGAGATTTTTAATATATGCAATAGCTCGATTATGGGCAAAAATAGGGGACTTGTAACGAACATGATAGCTCACCTGTGAGCAAGAATTACTTTCTAGCTTCAATGAAACACATGAATACTTTAATTACAAAGAGATAATGATATTTTGTCAATCTTACTTTCCTTTAACATCATTGAATCGATAACATAAATGTTATCAAACAAAAGGCGTGCCTTAAGCCTTAAAATAAAATTCTGTGTTCATCTCAATTATAATCACTTGCATAGACAATTAAATTTGAATATTTTAAAAATCCCCACAAGCATCAAAATATAAAATTTCAAATTGAAGCTCGCTGCAACCTCAGGAAACATGTGACGGTCCCAAAAAACATGCCATTGCCTCAAGAAGCGTGCAATAGCCAAGCGAAGCGCACAACTTCGAGAAGCTATGACCTCATTGAAAAGCATATGAACAATCTATGCAAATATACTAAAGTACATGCAAGTTTATCATGTGAGTGCATTGACAAACGTGCAAGGAGATTGAAAGCATAAATATGCATTATGCATGTGTATCAAAAAGCATATAAGTGCATTATGCCGATGCATTGAAAAGTGTCTTTGTTATTTAAAAATAAATTTAAATTCCCTGAATGTGCTTCGTCAAACAGGCTTTATGCTCAAACATGAAATTTTAAGAAGGCTGCACGGGGTTAAAAATGAGCTAAACTAAAATCCTATTTTAAAATTAAGTTTCTTCATGCACTCTAGCAAATGTACTTAACACTCAAACACAAAAGTCTGTGAAGGCTGTGCTGTGTTAAAAGCAAGCTAAACTAAAATCTTATTTTTTAAATTTATTACTCGCAGGTGCCTAGACAAACGTGCTTAGCACTCAAACACAAAAGTTTGATAAGGCTACGTGAGGTTAAAAATGAGCAAAACTAAAATCCTATTTTTTAAATTAATTACCCACATGTGCTCCAACTATCACTCCTAAACCTAAAGTTTGAAAATACTATGCAGGTTAATATTGAATTTAAATTTTAAGTCGAATCCTCTTCTTTAAAAGGATCAGAGTCGACACTAGTTAATAAGTGAACACACGATCATAAAATCTTTCTGAGATAATTTGGTTTTTAATTTACATTAGGCCTTCAGACCCTTTTTAAAGAAAATGTATTAGAAAACTGCAATGATTGTTGTTTGTTATTCGAACCTTAGCAACTTTGTTTGCCTACCAACAAATGATTTAGTTCAATATGAGCTTTGAAAATTATTACACGAGCATTGAATCCAAGAGTTTGTATTTTTTTTACATCCTCAATGATGACTGTATTGAAAGTAAGCTTCAATTGGAGGGGCCTATTATTTAAATGCCTCTAAATCCTGATAAAATATCAATATCTTAAATTACCTCAACATTACTCTAATGATGGCCATGTTAAAAGTGACTCTTACTGGGAGGGGATTCATTTTAAATGTCTCTAAACCTTGATAAAATATGAATATTTAAAATGATCTCAACATCACCCCCGATGATGGCCGTGTTGAAAGTGAATTTTAATCGGAGGGGACTGTCATTTTAAATACCTTTAAATGCTGATAAAATACAAATATTTAAGCCCATATCTTTTTGGTTTAGTCATGGACATTCTTGCTAGACATTTACAAAAGGATCTACCCTAGCGTATGCTTTTTGTTGATGATATTCTACTTATAGATAAGACTAGAAAGAGAGAATTGAAGGAACACTTGAATTATGGAGGTCAACCTTATAGTGTAAAGGTTTTTATTTGAGTAGATCTAAAACTAGATGCAATGAGCATAATTTTAGTAGTAATAGATTTAGTTGGGGGATTGTGACTTTGGGCGATCAAGTTATTAATAAGAGTACACGTTTTAGATATCTTGGGTTTATTGTTCAATGTGATGGTGAAATAGATAGGGATATTTTTAATAGAATTCAAGTTGGATGGTTGAACTGGAGGAATGCATTAGGCCTATTGTGTGATAGAAAAGAACCTCTCAAAGTTAAGGGAAAATTCTATAAGATGGTGGTGAGACATGCAATGCTTTATAGATCAAAATGTTGGCCATTAAAACAGAAGCATAAAATTAAGTTTAATATTGGAGAGATGAGGATGCTTAGGTGGATGAGTGGTTTTACTCTTAGAGATAGAATGCCAAATGAATATATACATAAAAAGGTTGGATTAGCTCCAATGGCATATAAGATTAGCGATAGTTTCCTTAGATGGTTTGGTCACATAAAATGTTGGCCTTTTGATGACCTGGCTAGGAGAGTAGATGTATTAGATTTGGCCTATGTTAAGTAACGTAGAGGTAGACCTAAAAAGTCTTGGTTAGAAAGTATTATAAATAATCTTTTTTTATTTGATTTAAATGAGAATTTGACTCTTAACATGACACAATGGAGAAAAACGATTCATGTTGCTGACCCCACATAATGGGATAAAGGATTGATGTTGTTGTTGTTGTTGTTGTAGTATCAAGCCTGCAATGCCTTTTTAAAGAAAATTTATCATAATAATACAAGCTCTTGATTTTAATGTCTGTATAACAATTCACGAGATTAGTAGTTGAACTTGTTCTTCTGTTGGCAGGAAAATAGAATCAACAAGGTTCAAATAACAATTAACAAGCATTTAGCCCACTGTGGGGTTGCCCACTTGAATTCTTTTTTCTCCATTGTGTCTTATTAAGAGTCAAATTCTCATTTAAATCAAATAAAAAAGGTTTTTTTTAATACTTTCTAACCAAGTCTTTTTATGTCTATCTCAATCTTTCTTAACATTGGTCAGATATAAATACATTTACTCTCCTAATAGGGTCATCGGGAGGCCGACATTTTAAGTGACCAAACCATCTAAGATGGCTCTCTCTAATCTTATTTGCCATTGGAGCTACTCCAAGCTTTTCATGTATATACTTGTTCAAATAATAAAAATACAAATTATTTAAATCACTGATACTAATCGTGTTGAAAGTGAATCTCAATTAAAGTGGTCTCTATCCTTTTAAAATGTCTTTAAACTTTGTTAAAATACAAACAATGTTAAAGTGACTTTAATGTCTCATTGATGATGACCATGTTGATTATGAATCTCAATTGGAGGGGTTCATTTGTAAATATCAAATCTTTGTGTGCAAATACAAATATTTTTAAATGATTTGAATGTCTCCCTCAAACTTAAGGGAAAATTTTATAAGATGGTGGTGAGACCTACAATGCTTTATGGTGTAGAATGTTGGTCATTAAAAAAAAACATAAAATTTAGTTAAGTTTTGTAGAGATGAGGATGCTCAGGTGGATGAGTGGCTTCACTCTTAGAAGCAAAATATGAAACGAGTATATACGTGAAAAGGTTGGAGTAGCTTCAGTGACAGATAAGATTAACACATTTCTTCTAATGTCGCCTATCAGTAAGTATATATCACATTTCTTCTAGTAGGTGGTTTAACTCAATGATTTCACAAGGTAAACGATTATGATCAGAGCTCTCTGGTTGGGTGCCTTTATCCTAGATAGGCACTGCAATATTACGATCACGTTCAGAGCCTGTATGTTCCCCAATGGCTATCACCCTTTAATAATGAATCATAGGATAGACTTAATAGGGCAAAACTATCTGTTAGCTAAGATTGACTTGAATTTATCCTTTAAACAAATACTTACCTCAAGTCTACAAACTATCCTTTGTAAATCTTCCACTGTTGTCTTGATCTTGATTTCCTTTAAGAGGATCATCATTGTTGTCCACGTTTGAAGACATTACTCAATATTTCATTCATGCTGCTTTTGTAGGATCTAAAGTTGGTGGACTTAAGGAATTTGGTCTGATCTAGAGATAGTTAGCGGGCTTGATTTTAACAACATATTTTGATAAACTTTGACCTAAAAATTATTCAGGGATTTTTTTTAAGAACTATCTTGGCCTTCTTTTGAATTCAAAGCTAAGTTTTTTTGAGGAAATTAACCAAGAATATCTATGTGATTATTGAACTTAGCTCTAAAATGTGGTGCTATAAAAATAAGTTAAATATCATAACACAAAAAAAAAAAAAAAAAAAGAGAAAAGAATGTTGGTTTAGATCCATCAGTAGAATATCAAATTGTGGGCTCAGATTTCTTCTTAGTGAATTCCTTAAAGGTTTTTAATAGTAGTATGGATTTACCGGTTGTTGTAGCTCCAGTGGAAGATAAGATTAAAGGAGTCACCTTAGATGGTTTGATCAAATAAAACGGTGGCCTTCCGATAACCCGGTTAGTAAAGTAGATGTATTAGATTTGACTTATGTTAAGAAAGGTGGAGGTAGTCCTAAAAATACTTGGTTAGAAAATATTAGAAATGACATTTTTTATTAGATTTAAATGAGAATTTGACTCTTAACAGGACACAATGGAGAAAAAAAGATTCATGTAGCCGACCCCGCATAGTGGGATAAAGACTTGTTGTTGTTGTTGTTGTTGTTGTTGTTGTTGTATAGATTTATCGGTTGAAATTATGGTTGATTGATACATTTTGGCTGCGTCTATGGTTTTAGAGCAAGTTTCCATGCCTCTTTCTAGTGTGCACTTCATCTTTAATTTGAAATTGAACTTCTGGATAAAATCGGCACACCAGTGAATAGAATTGTTTCTCTAAGGATATCATGCTGATTCATTGTATTCTTATGCTTTGTGCTGCATGTCCTTGCTCCTTGTTTGTTTATTTGCTTGCTTCATTGTTAACTTTCTTTTTTTTTTTAATTTTATTTTTCCTTCTGAGTTTTCAGGCAGGCTAAAAGGGATGCTTCTCGAGGCAAAGGGGGCTTGGCCTGATGCTGAAAAGATTTATGCTCAGCTTCTAGTGGATAATCCACTTGACCAGGTAAAATTATCATTTAGTTTCATTAAAAAATGCTTTTGGGCTAGTTGAAACATTTTAAAACTTCAAATGTTTCAACTTTAGGTTGCTTCCTACGAGTCAACTATATTAGTGTTTAGATACATGTTTTTTCAGCCATTAGTAAATGGTATATCTCTGGTATTCTGGTATCTTTTGATGCATGGCAGGTACAAGGTTCCTATGGTCTATTGGAACACTTGAAAATTTAATATAATTTGACCTCTCATGATCAAGTGAAAAATCTCTTGTTCATTATAGTCTTAAGTGAAGTTCGAAGAAATCATCATGAAGATGCTGTTAGACCGGTCCAGGTTTACATAAGGAGGCGGAATACTTCCGCCTCCATAATAATTAACTTCCCTTTGGGGTTGGGGTCCAACAGCCTTCAAGAGCATTTAAGAGGCAATTAAAGGGGAGAATTAGGGGGGAAATTCAAATTAAGGGGGCTTTTTGGGTATTTTACTTTATTTTTTGTTGTTTAAGTAAGATTGTAAACCTAGGGTTAAGGATATCTATATTTTTGCTGAATTTGGGAGTTCTCTAAGGTTTTCTTGGGCTCTAGTCGTCGGCTAGGGATTGGAAGAGCATGATCTTCCTCTCGAATTGAAGATCCATTACCCTCTCTCTTATTATCCACCCACCCTACTGGGGCCCAACAGCTCAGCCGCCAGTCCATCATACTCCGCTCATAAAGAGCCATCTTGTTCTCAAGGTGGAATGAATGAAACTATTACCGAAGCACTGGACTAGAAAATGGATTGACACTTGGTCGAATGATCCCTGCCTCAAGTATCTCCTTGATTAATCTCTCAATCTTTTCGTTTTAGATTTGGGGATGACGGTACAGATAAACACTGATATGTGAGATTCCTTCCTTCAAGATGATAGCATGCTCGCATTCTCATAGAGGAGCCAACCCCTGAACTGGCTGGAATACTCCTCGATACTGCTGTAGGGTTGGTTGAACTATATTTGGTGCTTCTATCTTCTCCGCATCTTTTTCTCCTTCCAAACTCTATAGCTTCACCATGAGAGGTCAAATATTTTTGAGAGTAAGATTCTAGATCTTAAGATTTTATCTATGCATGAGAAAGCTAATGTTATGTGGGAAAGATAGTGATATTAAAATCATTGCAAAAGATGTGCTTGAAGTATCAAAGGGAAAAACTCCTAATAGTAAAAATAGTTGATGATGAAATCAAAATGTGTAGGAATAGAAAATAATAAAAAGATTTGTTATAAAAATTAATTTAGAGGTAAAAATTCTGATAATTAGTAAAGATATAAAGAGGCCCATAAAGAGTCTAAGAAAGCAATATGCAATGCAAAGATTTTAACTTTTAATGATTTATATAATAATTTAGATACTAAGGATGGCGAAAGATATATGTATAAGTTAGCCAAACATAGAGATACGAGTAGTAAGGATTTAGTTTAAGTGATGTGTATTAAGGATGAAGATCAAAAAGTGCTTTTATTAGAAGAGGGTATTCAACAAAGTTGGATGAGATATTTTTATAAACTCTTCAATGAAGATTATGAAAATGCTATTGACTTTATTGACCTTAGCACTCTAAATGAAAATAAAGATTTTTATTTTTATTGGCGTATTAGGAAAATCGAAGTTAGAGAGGCTTTAAAGAAAATGAAGTGTGGAAAAGCCGTTGGACCTGATGATATTCCAATAGAGGTGTGGAAATGCATAGGAGATGAAGGAATTTTTTGGCTTAAGTGAGGGGATTGTGACTTTGGCCGATCAAGTCATTAATAAGAGTACACGTTTTAGATATCTTTGATCTATTGTTCAGAGTGATGGTGAAATAGATGGGGATATTATCAGCAGAATCCAAGTTGGATGGTTGAAGTGGTGGAATGCATCGGGCTTATTGTGTGATAGAAAAGTACCCCTCAAACTTAAGGGAAAATTCTATAAGATGGTGGTGAGACCTGCAATGCTTTATGATGCCGAATGTTGGCCATTAAAAGAGAAGCATAATTCTAAGTTAAGTGTTGCAGAGATGAGGATGCTCAGGTGGATGAGTGGCTTTACCCTTAGAGATAGGATACGAAATGAGCATATTCGTGAAAAGGTTGGAGTAGCTCCAGTGGAAGATAAGATTAGAGAGAGTCGCCTTAGATGGTTTGGTCACATAAAATGGCGGCCTCTCGATGACCCGGTTAGGAAAGTAAAGGTTTTAGGTTTGACTTATGTTAAGAAAGGTAGAGGTAGACCTAAAAAGACTTGGTTAGAAAATATTAGAAATGATCTTTCTTTATTAGATTTAAATGAGAATTTGACTTTTAACAGGACACAATGGAGAAAAATGATTCATGTAGCCGACCCCACGTAGTGGGATAAAGGCTTGATGTTGTTGTTGTTGTACTAAACTTTTTAATATTATTTTGAAGACTAAAATGATGTCAGATGAGTGGAGAATGAGTGTGTTGATTCTTATTTTTAAGAATAAAGGTGATGCACAAAATTGTGCAAATTATAGAGGAATTAAGTTAATGTGCCATACTTTAAAACTATGGGAGAGAGTTATGGAGCATAGGTTGCGGCGTGATACTAATATTTCTCAAAATCAATTTGGATTTATGCCGGGGAGTCTACTATGGAAGCTATATATTTATTGTGAGGTTTTATTGAGAAGTATAGAGAGAATAAGGAGGATCACATATGATGTTTATTGATATAGAGAAAGCATATGATAAAGTTCCAAGAGAAGTGCTATGGAGAGTTCTAGAAAAGAAAGGGGTAGTCATGGATGTTCTCACTAGACATTTGCAAGAGGTTGTACCCTGGTGTATGCTTTTTGCTGATGATATTCTTCTTGTTGATAAGACTAGAGAGAGAGTTGAAGGTAAACTTGAATTATGGAGGTCAATCTTATAGTCTAAAGGTTTTCATTTGAGTAGATCTAAAACTGAATATATTGAGTGTAATTTTAGTAATAATAGTTCTTATGGGGGGATTGTGACTTTGGGTGATCAAGTCATTAATAAGAGTACACGTTTTAGATATATTAGGTCTATTGTTCAGAGTGATGGTGAAATATGTGGAAATATTATTAGTAGAATTCAAGTTGGATGGTTGAAGTGGAGGAATGCATCAGGCTTCTTGTGTGATAGAGAAGTCCCACTCAAACTTATGGGAAAATTCTATAAGATGGTGGTTAGACTTGCAATGCTTTATGGTGCAGAATGTTGGCCATTAAAAGATAAGCATGATATAAAGTTGAGTGTTGTAGAGATGAGGATGCTCAGGTGGATGAGTGGCTTTACTCTTAGAGGCAAGATACGAAATGAGCATATACGTGAAAAGGTTGGAGTAGCTCCACTGGAAGATAAGATTAGAGAGAGTCGCCGTAGATGGTTTGGTCACATAAAATGGCGGCCTTCTGATGACCCGGTTAGGAAAATAGATGTATTAAATTTGACTTATGTTAAGAAAGGTAAAGGTAGGCCTAAAAAGACTTGGTTAGAAAATATTAGAAATGACCTTTCTTTATTAGATTTAAATGAGAATTTAATTTTTAACAGGGCACAATGGAGAAAAAGAATTTGTGTAGCCAACCCCACAAAGTGGGATAAAGGCTTGATGTTGTTGTTGTTGTTGTAAACGCTATAGCTCCACCAAAAATTCCACTCCTTCACTCTTTCCCTTCCTAGGAAGTGGCTCCAAAGGTGGCATCTCCTCTTCTTCCCCTAATATTTTTACCTCCTGATCTTCCTCTCTCCTTATCGGATTAGGCTTTCCGCCACTCCCTTATCTGTCGGCAGCTCCCCTCATCTCTGACAATGTTGTTTTGATTTGAAAATCGAGCATCTTTCTTATCATCTCCTCCATGATGGCAAACTTCACATCGATCTTCTCATGGATGGCTGAAAAATGCTTTTTGAAATCTAAAATCTTTTCTACAAAATTAGATTTCAATTGTCTGATCTCTTCCAGCACTTCTACCTTTCTTCCCGCTATAGGTACTCGGATCTAGGCTCCAAACAGCAAAAGAAACAGCAAAAAATAATGAATATGATCTTACAACAGCAAATCAGCAAGATGGAGGGAACAAGCACAATAGAAATTAGCAAGGAAGACATATTTCAGCCCAGGACATGACTTTGATACCAATTTGATAGGAAGTTGATGCAATTTCAACAAAACCAGAGAACGGCATAAAAATTTTAGGAAGAAGAACATATAATAACTCTTTTCTTATTGAAAGAGCTAAGATGAAAAAAAAACATAAGATACAGTTGGATCTTCAATTAGGGAAGAAAATCTAATTTGAATTTCAAATATGAGAGAGAATTATTTAGGGAAGGTTTAGTGGAGTTAATATTCATTATGTAAGGATGAACCAAGGGGAAATTATTTTTGAAAGTTTTAATTACAATTGAGAGAGAATTAATTAGGGAAAGATATCTAATTTGAATTCGAATATGAGAGAATTATTTAGGGAAAGGGGGCTGATTTGGAAGGGAATTAGGAAAGTCTATTTAAGGCTAACTATGGAGTGATTTCAGATTATGCTTGATTTTGTCAGATTTAGTTTTTGTCTTCTTCCATATTTCATCAATCTAAAGGCTTTTCAAGTGTTTGCCACAAGATTTTCTCTATCTCAGATTTTATCTTGCTGAAATTTCAATTTCAACCTCATTTCATTCCCTTACGACATCTTTACACGGCAGTTACAGTGGCAGCAACATTCATGAGAGAGGTGGTCATGTTGCATGGGATCCCAGAGTCGATAGTTTCTGATCGAGATAAGGTGTTCCTCAATCATTTCTTGAGGGAGCTGTTCAGGCTGTAGGGAACAATTCTGAAGATGAGCACCGCTTACTACCCTCAAATAAACGGGCAGAAGGAGGTGGTAAACAGGAGCATCGAGACTTACTTGCAGTGTTTAGCTTTAGAGATACATTGGCGGTGGGCCAAGTGGCTAGCATGGGCAGAGTACTGGTACAATATTTCATATCATTCAGCTTCTCAGATGACTTCTTTCGAAGTATTGTACGGAAGGGACCCTCCTCACTTGGTGTATTTTGGGCAGAGTAGCACATTAGTCTCTTCAGTAGAGCATTAATTGGAGGAAAGAGATAAGGTACTGGACGAATTGAAGAGGTATCTATTGATGGCTCAACAAATTATGAAGAGGCAGGCGGATGGACACATGAAGGACATTCATCTTGAAGTTGTGGGTAGGGTGTTCTTAAAGCTTCGGCCCTACAGACAGAGGACGATAGCCAACAGGAGGAATAAGAAGCTGACCCCAAAATACTTTGGCCCTTATGAGGCATTGGAGAGGATTGGAACAGTGGTTTATCATTTAAGGTTACCCTAGACCGCTACCATACATCCAGTGTTCCATGTGTCATAATTAAGGAGAGCTATTGGGGATTATACAGCTAGTTCAGAGTTACCAGTGATATTGACTGAGGATTTGGAGGTGGTTTTGGAACCATTGGAGCTGAAAGGGGTATGATAGGGAGGAGGCATTAAGGAAGTGATCAAATGGAAGAATATGCCCGAATATGACGCCCCTTGGGAGCCGTACGAGAGGGTGAAGCATCAGTTCCCGTCTTTTCACCTTTTGGACAAAGTGGGTCTTTGGCAAGGTTTAAAAAGGAGAAATTGAGAATCGAGTGATTTTATCTTAGCGAGTCAAGGCGTAAGCCTCAATGCGCAAACCTCAAAATAGAAAATAAAAAACACATGAACTTATAAATAATTCATAAAAATGATAAAAGTAAAATAAAACATCAACATATTTATTTGATTCGTCATTATAAAGATATAAACTACAAATCTCAATATTAAATGTTATTATAAAATAAAAATTTGAAATGAGATTCAAAACAAGCACTCATTTAAAACTTAAATACACTATAAATATTAGAATCCACGACAATCTCATTCTTACTTTCATATTCTTCATAATAACCCTTGCATGTAATAATTATATCATGCTCGAATTCTAACTCATTGTCATCTTTTAAATATTCTTCAATTATAACGCTTAAGCCTCGAGGCGCTCATTGTGCACCTCAGTTCGAGGCAAGCCTCAAGGCGTGCTCCTTGAACGATTTTTTAAACCATGGTCTTTGGGAGGAGGGTATTGTTAGACCGATCCAGGGACCAATCCAAGTTTACAAAAGGAGGCGGAATACTTCCGCCTCCACAACAAATAACCCCCCTTTGAGGGTGGGGTATAGGAGTCTTCAAGAGCATTTAAGAGGCAATTAAAGGGGAGGATTAGGGAGGAAATTCAAATTAAGGGGGTGCTATTTGGGTATTTTACTGTTTTTTTGTTGCTTTAAGTAAGATTGTAAACCTAGGGTTAGAGATATCTATGTTTTTGCTGAATTTGGGAGTTCTCTTAGGTTTTCTTACGAGGGCCGCCGGCTAGGGATTGGGAGAGTAGGATTTTCCTCTGGAATTGAAGATTCATTGTATCTTATTTGTCTTCTTCCATAAAGGCTTTTCAAGTGTTTGCCACAAGATTCTTCATCTCAGATTTTAACTTGCTGAATTTTCAATTTCAGCCAACAATTTTTGCACTTGTATCCTAACATATGCTTATAGTGTAGCGTAGATTAGATAGTGAATCATTCTCTAGTTGTTTGAGTGAGTTAAGACTCTATTTTGGCAAACAAGAATGGTAAGTTGAATTAGTTGGTCGCATGAAATTTATCACGGGAACCTACATGTGACAACCTTTCTCATGAAAACTTATCAAGGTTTTGTCTTAACAATATATAGTGTTCTAAGTTATTTTGAGCAGAGTTATAATTGTTTGATTAGTGTGTGCAGTCTCTTTGGTATCCACATTGTGCAGACCAATATTTTGAGTTTTTAACTTTTAAGTAATTAGATAGAACTTGCTAGTATTTTTATCACATGAGCATTTAAGTATGGAATCCACCACCTTTTAGGGGAGGATGATTACGATGGCATTGAATTGATTAACTCTGGTTCTATGATCACAGGAGTTTTGGCGATATAATGAAATAATTATCGGGAATACTTCTAAAAATTGCATCTCGATGCATAATATTTGGATGAGATTATCTAGCTTTAATCATGTTAGTTTTTAGTCGTTCATCAGGAGAGAACATCATGCTAAAAAAGAATAGTTATGGCATGCCATGGAGTAGCCTTGTTGCTACCTTTTTTTTTGTGTTCCTAACATTTTTTCCTACTTCATGTATGAATTGAGTGTCATATGAGTTGAAGTAGATCCAATTTAATCGTGTATTCGATTAAATTTATAAAATAATTTCCAAGAGAGGAATCATGATGTCTTGGGGAGAGAGTAAAAATCTCCAATGCCAGTGGCCCATTTCATTTAAGAAAAACTAATCACTAGGATTTGATTAAGACACCTCTGATGTAGGAATAGAGAAAATATGTATGTACTCAAATAATAGAATATGATATAAGCATTTAAATAAAATTTCATGAAAACAAAATATCACAATTACTATAAAATTGTACAATTATGAAATCCAACTTATTTGGCAATACTATTTTACTTCCGGATGCATAAATTCCCCTTGGGATAGAACGGACTTGATTTATTTGAGTTGACCTTTGATAAATTATGATAGATATCTTTTTTTCTTTAATGAAAAAAGGCTTGACTTTGTCAATCCATCTACATGTTGAACCCTCTATGCCATTATTTAAAATTGTGCAATTTAAGGCTTATGTTAAGGTCCACCTCAAGGTGAGGTGCAACCAAAGTATCTTGAAGCTTATGCCTTATAGTGGGAGAAAGAGGGGCATGCCTCAATTGTTCGAGGTATGCAATGAGGTGCTTCTTGAGGTGTATGTAAATGAGGCATATGCCTCTATTTCATTGTTTTCATAGAAGTTTTAGAGGATGATGAAGATATTTTGGTTATTAATGATGTGTTCTTAGATAATTAATTTGTTGAGTATGAAAATAGAGTTTCACTCTTTGTAATTACAAGAGGAAGGTCTCATATTGATTTTGTTATGAAGAAATAAGAGCATTAAAAGTCGACAAGAATGTAACATAAAGGTTGATAACAAATTTTGTGTAATAGAAATTATATAAGATCAATATTGTCATTATTTTAAATACTATTCTTATTTAATTTTATTGATTAGGGAAGAGGAAGATAATTGAGGTTTGAAGGTGATGAAGAAGATTGGGCAGATGATGATCTAAGTAAGGATGTGGGAGGCAAGAAAACAATCAACTGTGATGTTCATTCTAATGAAAATTTTTTAAGTGATCGAAGTAGGAGACTTTTGAATTCAAAATCCTAAGTCATAATTAGTTTATTTTAAGACATGGTTACTTGCTTATTTGTTAGACCGGTCCAATTACAACCAGTCATAAGGGACCAGTTCAGGTTTACTCTAGGAGGGGCGGCGGCAAAGAGAGAGGGAGAGGAGTGGGGTCCACCAATACTTCAAATTCAGACTCTTTGGAGGGAAAGGAGGGGGCAGCAAAGGCTCCTTAGTTATTTGGCTTGATTAATTAATTGTATGCTTTAAGTAAGATGAGTGAATTAGGGTTAGAGTTATGTTTTGATTATTGTATTTTCTTGGAGTTCTCTTGGGTGTCTTTGGCTCTAGATTCATTGTCTAGAGATTGGGAGAGAACGATCCTCCTCTCGAATTGAGGATCAATTGTATCTTTGCTTATTCTTGCATTTTGTTTGATTCCTATAATACAATCTATTATTTTTTGGATTGTTTTCATTGGAGATATTGAGATTGTCGCTGTTTTTATCAATTTGTTTAGGGTTTACTTGAAATATTCATGTATTTCCTATCAAATTGGTATCAGAGCAAGTCTTGGGATTATCGGGGACTGATTTCTTGAAATTTCAGCAGTGAAAATTCATCCGGAAGAAGGTACCCTTGTTGATTTTTGGACCAAAATTCAGAAATTTTGATGGCGGCCAAGAAGGTAGATGCGTTGGAAGAGCATTTTGAAGGTAGATGTGCTTCGTAGGAGGAAAAATGATGTTGAAATTATTGAGGAAAAAGGGGGAAGGTGGGGAGAGAGACGTGGAAATAGGGAGCAAGGAGTAAAGGGTGCTATTTGGGAGAGAAAGGAGGGAAACTATGATGGGAGGGGTGCTGATTTTGGAGAAAGGAGGGAAGAAAGTGAAGCCGGGTTTGAAGATGAGCATGTAAGGGAGGATCGAGAGACATGGGGAGAGCAAAGCACTTGGGAGAGGGAAAAATATAGAGGAATACGGGGAAATGTGGGAAAGCCAAAGGTGAGGAAGCTGAAGATGCTAATATTTGAAGGGGAGGATGCTTATGGATGGATCTACAAGGTGGAGAGGTATTTCGCTATTAATGGGTTGACGGATGAGGAGAAACTGACATCAGCAGATCTATGTTTGGAAGGGAAGGCATTGTCATGGTTCCAGTGGAGGGATCAAAGGAGACCTATATGGAGCTGGAGGGCATTCAAGGACTATTTATTAGAATATTTCCAAACCGACGGGGAAGGGGACTTCTATGAGCAATTTTTTGCACTGGTGCAGGACGGATCAATGGCAGACTATCGGGAGCGGTTCGAGCACCTAGCCAATCGGGTGGAGCGATTATTAGAGACTGCATTGGAGGGAAACTTCATGAAGGGGCTCATGGCAGAGATCAAAGCGGCGGTGAAAGTCATGATGCCTCGTGACTTGGGAGAGGCCATAAAGTTGGCAGAACTGGTGGAGAATCAAAAGAATCTAGAGAAGGGAGCCAGGAACAACAACTCAGGAGGCACTTATAGGATGATGACCACCCACTTAGCACCCAAGGGTCCTGCAACAGGATAATTTCATGAGACCACCAGGGAGAAGACAGCAGGAGGAGGGAGCAAGGGAAATTTCAAGAGGCTGATGGAGGAGATACAGGAGAAGAGGGCAAAGGGGTTGTATTTCAAGTGTGATGAGAAGTATACCCCAGGGCATAGGTATAGGGACCGAACTCTTTAGGTTCTCACTGTCTATGATGACGAGAAAACTGAGGAGGGAGGTGAGGGAGGAGTAGAGGAGGAGATAAAGTAGAAGATGTATCTGTACCTGGCAGAGGTTTCCCTGAACTCGGTATCATACCATGAAGGTGAAAGAGGAGATAAGGGACAGGGAGGTGGTGGTTCTGATTGACAGTGGGGCTATCCACAATTTCATTTCCACTTAGGTCGTCGACCAACTAGGAGTGAAATTGGTGGATATCGGTTGTTATGGGGTGATGATGGGTACAATAAAGGTGGAGAAAGAGCAGGGGATCTGTAGAGGAGTGGTGTTGACCATCCAGGGGATTCAGGTGAGGGAGGAATTTCTCCCACTGGAGTTAGGAAGTACAGATGTCATCTTAGGGATGAAATGGCTGTAGAACTTGGGGGACACCAAGGTCAATTGGGGAGCACTCATGATGGAGCTGAGGGTGGATGGAAGAAAGGTGGTGATCAGGGGAGATGCAGGGCTATCCAAAGCCATGATGTCACCCAAAACCATGGTGAGGAATATCCAAGAGGTGGAGGAAGGCTATTTGGTGGAGATGCATAGATTGGAGGAGGGAGGGGACATATCCCACTCCATACAGCCGTTGATCCAGCAATTCCAGGAGGTGTTTCAGCCGCCTTTGGGATTGCCTCCACCTACGGAGCAGGAGCACGCTATCAGCTTGAGGGAAGGTGTCACCCATCAGTGTCAGACCCTACATATATCGTCAATTTCATAAGGATGAGATTGAGAAGTTGATTAGAGAGATGCTGGAGGTAGGAATTATCAAATCCAATATCAGTCCTTTTTCTAGTCCAGTGTTACTGGTGAAGAAAAAAGATGGTAGCTGGAGGTTTTGTGTGGACTACAGGGCCATCAACAAGAACATTATGCCAGACAAGTTTCCTATATCAGTGATTGATGAACTGTTGGATGAACTAAGTGGAGTAGTAATATACACCAAGATAGATCTGAAATTAGGTTATCATCAGATCAGAGTGAAGAAGGAAGATATGCCAAAAATTGCTTTCAGGACTTACGAGGGTCATTATGAGTTCCTGGTGATGCCTTTTGGCCTCACTAATGCTTCAGCCACATTTCAGTCACTCATGAACAAGGTCTTCAGGCCCTATCTCAGGCGATTTGTGTTGGTGTTCTTTGATGACATCCTAGTTTATAACAGGACATAGGAGGAATATTGGGAGCAGTTGAGGAGGGTGTTAGGGGTGCTACAGGAATATCAACTGAGGCCCAACTTGAAGAAGTGCTATTTTGCCTAGACCAGTGTGGAGTATTTGGGCCATATTATGTCCAAAGAGGAGGTGACAGCTGATCAATCAAAGATTGAGGCTATGTTGAGATGGCTATTACCTAAGAATCTGAAGGAGCTGAGGGGATTCTTAGGATTGACATGATACTACAAGAGGTTCGTAAAAGGGTACAACACTATCGCCTGGCCACTAACAGAGCAGTTAAAGAAGGATGGGTTCTTATGGGGGGAGGCAACTACAATAGCTTTTGAGAGTTTGAAGAAAGCTATGACCACTGTACCAGTCTTAGCTCTGCCAGACTTCACTCAGGTCTTCGTAGTGGAGACAGATGCTTCAGGATATGGATTGGGGGCAATGCTCATGCAGGATCATCGACCCATTGCCTACTTCATCCAGGTGTTGACAGCTAGAGCCCGGTTGAAATCAGTTTATGAGCGGGAGCTGATGGCTATCGTATTAGCCATCCAGAAGTGGCAGCCCTACCTATTAGGTAGGCATTTCATTGTCAGAACAGACCAGTGAAGCCTGTAGTACTTGTTGGAGCAGCGGATGGTGACAGAGGAGCATCAGAGATGGCTGTCCAAATTGCTGGGATATGATTTTGAAATCCAATACAGGCTAGGAGTGGAGAACAAGGTGACAAATGCCTTGTCCAGATGTATGGGATAGTTGCAGGAGACAACAGTATCGATCCCATTGATGTTAGATTGGGAGGCCATCAAGGAGGAGAGTGCCAGAGATGAGGAGCTGGGAAAATCAGGGCCGATTTACTAAGGGAAAGGAGTAGCCACCTGGGTATTCATTGGAGGGGGAGAGACTGTTGTACCAGGGAAGGTTTGTGATGCCTAGGACATCCGTCCACATTCTACACTTGCTCTAGGAGTTTTGTGGGAGCGCCATTGGGGGTCACTCAGGGGTACAGAAGACATACAGGAGGCTAGCATCAGAGCTGTATTGGAAGGGGATGCATAAGGATATGGAGGAGATAGTAGTGAGTTGTGAGATATGTCAGAGGAATAAGTACATGGCCATGTCTTCAGGAGGATTACTACAGCCGTTATCTTTACCAGGAAGGGTATAGGAGGAGATATCTGATAGGCCGTCGGCCCAGGAGGGGCCGGCTGGACCGGTCCAACCTAGACCGGTCCTTGTCTACACTCGGCGGGCCCCACAGGGGGGCGGAAAACTGAGAGGAGAGGAGGGGGCGAAAGCCCTCAGTGGGCCATGCTTGGATTAATTCAAGCTTTGGAGGGAAAATTTGAATGAAGGGGGCTGTTTAGGAATTTTGTAATTGTTCTTTGATGTTAATTAGGAGCTTAGGAGGGAATTAGGGATTATCTTAAATTTGAATCAGATTTTTGAGATCTAGGGTTTGTAGCTTGGGTTGTTGGCGTTGCCGGAGATTAGGAAAGTTATTCTTCCTCTCGAACTGAAGAATATTGTATCTTTGCTTTGTTTTATTCATCTACTAGTGGAATACAAGTCAATTGCTTGGTTTTCTCTAAGATTTCCCTACAGTTTTCTCTATTTTTCTTCTAGTTTGGCTGTTTTCCTGCTGTAAACAGCAGTAATTTTGTTGTTTGCTCTTCAATTTGGGTTAGGTTTGCTTGCGAACTCAAGTATTACCCTAAGGTTACTTGCGAACTCAAGTATTTCCTATCAATATCCATGGACTCCATAGATGGGCTTCCCCAATCAGAAGGATTTATAGTGATCTTAGTGGTAGTGGATCGATTAGCAAGTATGTTCACTTCATTCCCCTATGACACCCATACACCGCAGTGATAGTGGCCTCAGCTTCCATCAGAGAGGTGGTCAGACTACATGGAGTACCAGAGGCTATAGTGTCCCACAAAGATAAGGTGTTCCTCAGTCATTTCTGGATGGAGCTATTCAGATTACAGGGAACAGTATTAAAGAGGAGCACCGCCTATCACCCACAGATAGATGGCCAAACAGAAGTGGTCAACAAGAGCTTAAAGACTTACCTCAGATGCTTTGTATCACAGACACCCAAGTTATGGGCTAGGTGGTTAGCATGGGCTTGGTATTGGTACAACACCTCTTATCATTTTGCTTCTCAATGACGCCATTCAAGGTGTTGTACGGGAGGGATCCACCTCACTTGGTGCACTTTGGGCATAGCAGCACTTCAGTTTCTTTAGTGGAGGAGTACTTGGAGGAGAGGGACAGGGTGTTATATTTCTCTCATGGTTTAAAATTGTGTAAACAGGAGACGCACCTCAACGCAATTCAAGCCTTTTGGGCGTCAAGGTGAACACCTTGAAGTTGAAATATGAGGCGCGGCTTGCCTCAGTTCGACGAGGCATTCGCCTCTTAAAAAGTTTTATTAAAAAAAAAAACCTAAACCTAATCTATTCTTATTTCCTTCGTGTGCTGCTTTGCGTGCTATTCGACTTTGCCTTCTCATTTCAAAGGATGGCTTGTCGACTTCGCCTGCATGTCTTGACTTCGCCCGTTTGCTTCGACTTCTCCTGCGCGTGCGTTCGACTTCGACTTCTCCTGCGTTCGTGACTTTGTGTTGGAGTTCAGCCGCCTTCCTCTTCTTCTGCCCGTGCGTTCGACTTTGACTTCGCCTGAAGTTCGGCCTAAGCACTGCAGGTTAAAGACAAGAACTTGAAGAAAAAAGAGTTAACGTATGAAGAAGATCCTTTGATTTGTGAGGATATAACATCTGGTGACGAGTGGTTTGTAGATGATGAAGTGGAGGTGATACTGTCTGAATTTCAAGAAGATTTAAATGTTGATTTTTTTGATGGTCATAGAGCATCTACATCCACCACAACTCAAGAACAAACTAAAAAATTTATCATTTTGATTTTATGCAATTTTTTAAATTTTGAGGCTTACGCCTCGCCTCATGAAAGAAAAATGCCTCAATACCCAATTGCGCAATCTTTAACGTTGATTTCCCTCTTTGATTAATCATATGGAGACTTATCATTTCGTGTGTGTGTATTATTTGGTTGATTTGTTGAATGAAATGCTATGTTTTCTGTCCAGGTAATTCTTAAAAGGAAGGTGGCTATAGCAAAGGCACAAGGAAATTTAGCTGCTGCCGTGGAATATCTTAATAACTATCTGGAGACGTAAGGAAATTTATTTATTTTGGGCTCTGTCACTGATGCTTCTAAAACTATTAATGGTAGAAATCCTTTTCGTTAGGCTTCTGATACAAAAATTTAATTGTAGAAATTCATTTCATTATGTTTTTGATGCAAAGATTTACTTGGTGCTGCATTCTTTTTTCAGATTTATGGCAGATCATGATGCCTGGAGAGAACTTGCTGAACTATATATTTCTATTCAAATGTAAGGTCCTGACCATAACCGTACATAATTAGGTGAAGTTCATTTCTGAGTTACATCCCTTTCTCAGGTATAAGCAGGCTGCCTTTTGCTATGAGGAGCTCATTTTAAGTCAACCTACTATTCCTTTGTACCACTTAGCATATGCTGACGTAAGTCCTATTAACATATATTTCTGATAATAAAGACCGAAATTTTTTAACATATATTTCTGATAATAAAGACCGAAATTTTTCTTACTATTTTTTCTATTTGTCATATGGATTCTCATTGATGTTATAATGACTCCCATCTCATTCCTCTAAATGTTTCCTTTGCAGACTATTCAGTAATTTAGTTTTGATGTGTAAACACAAGTTAAAAGATTTTAGTGGATGCAAAATTCTTTTTATTTTTTTTGTTGAAAGTTTGCTTATACTTAAATGAAGCTGGATAGGGAAATCTGTCCGTGGGGTTAAAAAAAAAAATACTGCGATGTTTTGATTTATTCATCTATATCCGTCAACTAATCTTTTTTTAAAACAGTCGTGAAATTCTTCTTTATTTTACTACGTATGATCTGATCCTACTCTTGTTGCCTTTGAGGCTCTAAACAAACGTTGTGCTCTTCTCTCTAAAGTCATCATCTACTGTCTTGGTATCTTTTCCAAACGCTCTGTACTTTAATGCAATCATTTCTAGAATTCTTTCCTCGTTTCTATTGGTCACTTTCATAATGTGGTTGTTATGGTCAATTACTAAGGCGCAGGAGCTTTTTTTTCGCAAACAGAAGAAAGCACTCTCAGCCCCGATGTCCTGTGCCTGTCATCCATTTTTTCACTGCTGAAAACTCTCTTATGGTGTGAAAATGAATTCACTTTTAGTGTTGAGAAATTATATAACATTATATGAGGCTCTATACGCATAGGTATGCGTTAAGCTAAAGACCATAGTATAAGTTGATAGGCATATATTAGCATTTCCATTATCATCCCCATCATCATCTGCCCTATACGCATAGGTAAGCGTTCAGCTAAAGACCTTAGTATAAGTTGATAGGCATATATTAGCATTTCCATTATCATCTGCCTTACACGGACTGTTGGGCACCCTTAAGAAATTTCCATCATACAACCATAAAATTTGCTGCATTTGTTATTAGTTTGACTTTAGTGCTTATTTGATTGCTTGTAGTTAGAAAACATATTTCATAAAACAGTGATTAAGAATAAAATCATCAATTTTTTTTTGGAGTTTTGATAAAGATTATGGTGGTAAAAATTAATGTTGGTTTCGAACTACTTGCTAACCAAAAATTTGGATTTGAGAATCTTCATCCTTTTTCAAAGCATGTTTTCGAACTCGGGGCAACCAAATGAACCCTTAGCTAATCTTTTCTGTTGACTTCTAACATATTAGCTTGTGGAAACCTATTTTTTCTACAATCCCCCCCCCCCCCCCCCCCTCAAAAAAAAAAAAAAAAAGAAAGAAAGAAATGCTGGCTTTACTGCTTTAGAATCCACCCAACCAAACAGTGAAATTAGTTCATTCAAATTTCATTTTCTTCTGTAAATTCCGCTTAAAATTTCCACGCATCTATGTTCATATTTTATCAATGTGTATGTCTTGATTCATAGGTCCTCTACACGATGGGAGGCTTGGAAAATCTTCAGGCAGCCAAGAAGTACTATGCTTCGACCATCAATCTTACAGGAGGCAAGAACACTAGAGCCCTTTATGGCATATGCCTGGTAAGCTAAATCATTATTCTCCACTTTCTCTCGTCTTCCATTTCAATCAGCGAAAGTGAGTAAATTCTCTCTTCCAGTCTAGCGTTGCCATTAATCAGCTGACGAAGGGCCGAAATAAAGATGAGAAAGATTCCGCGGACCTTCAACCCCTTGCTGCTGAAGCTTTGCTTAAGGATTACAAGGAACGGGCACCAGTGAAGCTCCCTCTTGTCACCACCATGCTGAGGAATATAAAACTACTTTCCTGAGTTCTTTCATCTTCAAAACAAAATTTTCATCAGATGCATCCAATAAACTCAGCCATAAATGTATGATGATTTGTTGTGTTGTAGTAACGTAAGCAATGATTTTACTATCTCATGTTTAGTTAATAAGGGCTTTGATTATTTTTTTTTGAAGAAGATTTACTAATTAAATTACGTTTTTGTTTCTGCACCTTACCATGGACTCTATATACTTCTTTTTATTTTTATTTTCTCTCAAATGTTATTCAGTTGCTCCTTTGAACTGTTGATATCAAATCTATTTTCTAGAAAAAATTTGGTTAGGGGAAAATTTTATAAAAGATGGTTGTGAGACCTAAAATGTAGTGTAGAATATTGGTCATTAAAAACTGAGGTGGATGAGTGGCTTTACACTTGAAGGAGAGAATTCAAAATGAGTGTATACATGAAATGGTTAGAGTAGCTCCATTGACAAACAAGATTTGAGAGAGTTGTCTTAGTAGCTTGGTCATATAAAATATTGGCCTTCTGATAACTTTATTAGGAGGGTAGATGTTTTAGATTTGATATATGTTAAGAAAAATAAATGTTGAGACTTAAAAAAGTTCTGATTAGAAAATATTAGAAATGAAAATTTTTATTAGATTTGAATGAGAATTTGACTCAATAGGAAAAATTTGCTATTGTTGGATACTTGAGAGGTTGAGAATATATGAGCATATTCTTCACTAGCTGTGGAAGAAATCCTATGTGAAATTACATAGCATCGTTAGTAGCATTGAAATGTTGTATGAAAGTTTCATGAACTTGTGGAAATACTGAATTATGAGAACTCTTACAATCTGCTAAATAGTGTTAGTTTTGAAATATTTTTTTATATTAAAATGTTTAATTTTCTTTAGAAAAATAAATAGAATGAGATCAATCTATGAAAGAAACTTCACCCTTCAAAAGGTAAGCTTCAAGACATGCCATTCGATCTATTCTTTTTGTTGAGGTATCTTTTTTTTATCATTTTGTGTTTTTATCAATTAAAATTTGAATTTTGAATATTTAATTGCTTTTACGTTAGACATGAGTTCTAAATCCTAATTTAACTTTTTCTTATTCCGTTCAATATTTATTTGTTTATGATTTTTTTTTGTTTTCTGTTGATTCATTGATCTAAAAAATTTAGGTTTTGTTTGAGACAATTTCTTACTGTTTTCTTAAGCAGTTTTTTAGTAAAAATTTTCAAGTTCAAAAAATTTTTGTGCTAAAAAATTGTTTTAGAAAACAGTAAGAAAACGGTCCAAAATGAAGCTTAAGTTTTAATCTCCTGTATTCATTGAAAAGAATTATTATTAAATTCCAATTAAAAATAGAAAAATATGCTACATTTATTTTTTTTTGGATAATATAATAAATTATAATTTTATATGAAAATATTGTTTGAAGACATCCGATCCGAATGAGATTGAAACTTATTGGATTTATTTTAAGATTGGTGCAATGGTAATTTTTTATATATAATATTAATCTCAATGCAAGTCTAATTTTTAAAGTTATATTAATTTAATTTGTATTAGAATATCTTGAAATGATTTTTTTAATTGATAACTATTAGCTTATTATTTAAATTTGTAAAAGAAAAGAGTTAATAAATAAAATAATATATGTGCGCCATTATGAAAATGCATAATTTAGAATTAATGTCATAAATTGGCTTTGATCAGGCACGAATCTGAATGAATATTTAAATTGAAAAACTCTTCGATTTAATTCAAGATAATGGTAGCTTCAATTGAACAAATTATAGTTTTAAAATTTTAATGGCTCGGTAAGACGAAGTCAGTGACACCAAATATGATGATTTGAGTTCGAATGAGTATAGATCAAATACTAAAAGTGTAATATGAATTTTTAACATATTAACTAGAGGATCAAATAATTTTCAAATATTAACGAGCATCTCGATCAGACGAATCCAACAAGCAAAAATTCATTTATTCCTCGCACAATTAAGGCACTTAAATGCTAAAAGAATTGTCTATAATTAGGGATTCAATACGAGCCGTTCGATAGAGTATTTTTTATTTTGGTTATATTTATAAATTATATCACTATAAAAAATCTATGGAGAAGCCCTCATTTTTTACATGAAGGGGGGATTGAACTTTGGCTTAGGACTCCAGAGAGGTAAGGCTTAAAGAATTTCGGAGCTTCACCCAAGCATCATCGTTGGGCCACCACTTAATTACCATCTTTAGATGAGGACCCTCTAACCAATATTGCCCAATTATGATCTCTTAGTCATTATTGGCCAACCATGATCCTACGATCACCATTGTCTGACTATGATTCCTAGACCACCATCGCTCAAGTATAGCCCTCAGACCATCATCACTCGATTATAATCCTCTGACCACTATCGCTCGATTATGGTCCTCCAACAAGTTACTTGACTATAATATCCTTGACTATTGTCCTTCTACTAATGTTGCTCGATTATGATTGTCTAACCACTATTACATGATTATGGTCCTCCAAGCATCATCGTCAGAATATGGTCTATTGACCACCATCGCCATACTACAATATTTTGACCACTATCATTCATTTATGATTTCTCCATCACTTCAGTCGACTTTGATCCTCTGATTATTGTTGCCTAACTATGGTCTATAGGCCACCATGTTTAAACTATGATCATTCGATCACTATCTGAGAGTTCGATAGGGATGTTAAGCCCTGATGAACTAGTCCCGAGGCTAACCAAGGGGGGGGGGGGTGAATTGGTTATTTTAAAAATTCTTGAGCAACAGGAAAGATCTTTTGATAATTTGCAGCAGAAACAGGTAAACACAGTAATGAAAAGATTAATCACAGATTTCACCCAAGCAGATAATAACAGAAAAATAAAGTGTAAAAAATAATCAGAAAGAGCACACAAGATTTTATAGTGGTTCAGTCAACTTGACCTACGTCTACTCCCCGGAGCCTCCTCTCCGGGTATTGCACTAACACAAAAGTGACTCTCCTTCTACTCCCACAGCAAGGCGGAGAAGCCTGTACAAAACCTCCTTTTCACCAGCCCGATGAGGTAGAGAACCTGAACTCCTTTCACTTTCTTCTGAAGCAGGTAGAGAACCCGGACTCCTTTCGCTTCCTCCTGAAGTAGGCAGAGAACCTCATTCTTCTTGCGGATAATCCTCCCACAGAAAATACTGACAAGACAAGAGATGACAAACGGAGAAGACGACTCTGATCCTTGCTTGGAGCAACCTTTGTGAATCCCTCACAAAATCCCCCTCACAAGATCCTCTCTCTCTCTCTCCCAAGCTCTCTCTCTCTCTCTCAAGAATTTCTATGGAAAGGAAAGTGGCAAAAGATTTTTCTTGTTGGAAGAAAAAGAACTTTTAAAGGAGGGCTCAAAAATTGTCCTAAATCTCAACTAGTCGTCACATATCATCTAGGACGATTGACGGATCGTCCTATACGATCAGTGTAAAAAATATTTCAAAACATATTATCCAGGACGATCGATCGTCCAGGACGATCGACGGATCAATTCTGTACGATCAACCTGGACGATCTAGATCCTCTGGACGATCAGTAGACAAAATTTGTTCAGATCGTCCTGTACGATTCTGCGATCGTCCGGGACGATTAGTATAAATCAGGAATTTCATCCAGAAGACAGCTCTGGTCGTCCAGGGGAACTTGTGCTGGACGATCTTAAAATGATTAGATTGTCCAGGATGTTATGTCTATCGTCCTGTACGATTAGTTCAAAAAGTGCTAAAATCGTCTGGTTCACAGCTTTGGACATACAGTTCATAACAAGCTGGACGATTTCAAAATGACTTGATCGTCCGGGATGATATGAGTATCGTCTTATACGATTAGTTCAAAAATGGGATTATCATCCTGAACATAGCTCTGGACGTACAGGTGATAGGGCTTGGACGATCAGGTTTTTTAACACATCGTCCCGTACGATCCTGCGATCGTCCAGGACGATATGATTGAATCAGTCAAACTTTAATTACTTTCCTTAATCACGAGACTAATTTAGGCATGATTATAATGGATCGTCTAGGACGATACACGTATCGTCTGGGATGATAAGACCAAATCTCTAAAAATAAACACTTACCTAACTTGATCTGTTAGCTGAGAATTTCTGATTTAAGCCTATCGTCCTGTACGATATTGGGATCATTCAAGACGATCAACTTAATCAAACCGACTTAACATGATCATCCTAATTAGGGTTTTTATTTTCACTGGATCGTCTAAGATGATATGAATATCGTCCAGGATGATATGAATAAAATTTTGAGATAGAAACTCTAACTCACTAAAACTCTCCCCCTGAATGTGTGTGTGCAAGGTTACTTAGCGAGGGGATCAATTACATTATATTTGACTCAAGAAAGGAAAAAAAATTACAAATAAACACACGCGGACTCGATCTTGAGTTGGCTTGGATTGCATTTGATCTTTTGTACCTGAAATGATTAGCCAAGCAAAATAGAACACAAACATATTTGTCATCATCAAAAACTATACTTCTTGAATCCAGATTTGCAACAATCTCCCTCTTTTTGATGATGGCAAACATTGAAGCAGTAGTTTCAAATAAAACAGAGAGGAGTAATCAACGCACTAAAGAAAATATTTCATTTCAAATTTCACTAAATAGAAAATACAATAAGGGAAACAATTACACATAAAAATAGTAAAAGAAACTACTAGTCACTCAAAACACCAACTCCCCCTTTTGACATCACTAAAAGGAGAAGGAACAAACACAATAATACAAACATACAACATCACAACACAAAAAGCTAAAAAGGAGGCAGATCCTGATCAGAAGGAGGAGGAGGTGGTGGCTGAAAGTAGCTGTGAATGGCAGTGAAATGTGCTCCAAACTAGGCCATGTCCTGGTCGTACTGTTGCTGCTGCTGAGCAGCGTAGTCATTGAAGTGTTGTAGATCATCAGTGTGCTGCTACTCCTGGGCAGCAACATAAGAATCAAATCGGGCCTCCCACTGGTCGAACCGCTGCACCAAATGATCAAAAGGGGATGCAATACAAAGGGGAGCAGGTGCATTAGGTGCAGCAGGAACAGGAACATCTTCTTCCTCTTCCTCCTCAACATCCGTGGCGGGCTCCGGATGAAGTCGGGTACTATGGAGGACATGGAAGGAGTTATTTGTGTAGTAGGAAGGAGGGACATCGGCAGGGACTAGATATTGCAGATTATATTTCGTCTCAAGGGCATAAGCAATGAGGTGGCCTAGGGCTAGATTTGGGCGTCTCCTGTGTCCCAGATCCCTAATACTAGTGAGATGTTCTATATAACAGAAAAGGCGATCGGTAGCATTGAAATCCCGGTGGGCCATGATGTAGTAGGTGGTCAGGGAGAGTAAAGGGGTGATGTGGATGCGATCCCCAGCCTTTGGGATGATTTAGCAGCGAAGGACATGTTGAATTATATGAGCATCCTTAAGTAGGGAAGAACAGGCATTGTCATGGTAGTGGGCCTGGGTATTTCTAAGGAAGCGATTGACGATACTCCAATTAAGGTCAGGATCAAAAATAATGGTGTGGAGCTTATCCCCAGTGACAGAGAGTTGAAGGATATGGTGAAAATCCTAGGCGGTGAGTTCTACAGGTCGCTGATTAACTAAGTAGTGAAGGGCGGAGTAGTCAGCGGTGATGCGAAGATTTTCAAAAAAGACCCTAAGAAGTTCAGAGCTAAAGGAGAAGGCCAAGGTGAGAATGAAGGTCAGGAGGTATGGGCAAACAGATCCAATACTGGGTAGGTAAAAGTGCGCGGGTTGACGATCCTAGAGTGAGTGATTCCAACTTCATGGTAACGTTGGAAGGCATCCCGATCGGTTGCATCAGGAAAGCGGGGATCAATATTTCCCCGGGAGGAACTTGCACCGTGATGCCTAGATCTCTTTCCACCAGCCATTAGAATAACAAGAGATGAAGGATTGAAGGAAGAAGGATGAAGAAATCTGAAGAAAATGGCTGTTTAAGTAGAAGTCAGCCAGATCAGCCCGTACGATCGCTGGATCGTCCAGATGATATGAGTAATTGTGACGGCCAGGACAATTGGTCAAAAAGACGGTCGAATCGTCCAGGATGATCAGAGATCATCCAGGATGATAAGAGATAGGTGATCATCTCGAGGAGTCTAGCTGGACGACCATTGATGAAAAGTATCGTCCAGGATGATTAGGTTGATCATTCAGGACGATAGGCAATAAATAACTCAGACGGGCCAAATTTAAATCGTCCAATTACTGCCACGTGGATCGTCCAGGATAATGAGGTGTATCGTCCAGGACAATGACCAATAATTGGTGCATTCTCAGCCATTCGATCAGGATAAAAAAAACTGGATCATATCATCCAGGATGATTGAAGGATCGTCCAGGATGATCACCAATAATTGGTGCATCTCAGCCGTGTGATCAGGGTGGGAATGATTTGAATGGATCGTCCAGGATGACATATGGATTGTCCAGGATGAAGGGAATCGTTCGGGATGATGTAGGGATCGTCTAGGGCGATGTGAGAAAGAAAATAAAAAAGATGAAAGATGGAGAGGAAAGATCAGGGATCCCAAAAACACACAAAACAAAAAGAAAATAAAATTAGATTAAATAAATAAAAAAAGAGAAAAAATAAAAACTAAAAACATAATTTTTTTAATCGATCAGCTCTAGTAATTCAAAATTTTCCCTTGATTTTTTAATCCAAAAACCAATAAGAAGAAGATCGACAGCGCTGAAATAAAAAAAAGTTAGAAAATCAACTTTCGTAACTCCCACCTCGGACACCTTATAGGTTCAAATTTTTTTCAAAATAAAAATCCAATTCAGAAGAAAAGAAATTATATTCAAAAAGAGATCCTTTCAAGCCTCGTTCTAGAAAAAATATCTGATATAATAGTATTACAAAGTAAGGAATCAGAAATCATGATTTTTCATCTCAAGCTTTTGAAAATATTAAGTGGTGCATAGATTTTTCTAAGACATTTAAAGATCTAAAAGGGAAGAAAGCCTAATTTTTTTTTCAATTTATTTGGCGCTTTGCGCATTTTTTTGATTTTTGATACACTTTGTGTATCCTTTCAATTTTTGGCAATATTGCGCATCTTTTCAGTTTGGGCTAATTTTGTGCCTCTTTTATTTTGGCGCTCTTTCCGTATCATTTGTAAGCTTGCTCCCTTTCAAAATCATCAAAAAATCTCAGCTGTGAAATGACCTTCCAGACATAAGAGACGATAAAACTCACTCTCTATAATAAGGAAGAGTAATTCACAAAATAAAAATCATACATCATATGATAAGTGTAATCACCTGGTTCAGAAAAATATAATAATGACTCAAAAGTTTGAAAGCACTATTTATATGAGGTAGATTTTTGTAAGAAGATAAAATAGATTTCTATTTCAAAAACCAACTTTTAATTTTGAAGAAGATTTTTATCCAAAAGAAACAATACACCATTAAAGGAGTTAGAGGAAAAGAAACAATCATCAATGTTTCTTCCCTTTAACAGATCCAGTGGAATCAATCACTGCTTACAAGCTTCCAAACCAAAAATAAGGCAAAACTTTCAGTTAGAAATTTAGTTTATCAACAGTAGAGTGATCTGATTTTTTTTAAGGAATAAAATAGTGAATCAAAAATACGTAGAAAATCTCATCAAAATAAATGCTCAAAATAGAAAAACACTAATCAATAAAAAGAAAATCAACAGTGAATAAAAATAAAACGGGAAACAGACAATCAAATCTAAAGTCTAACAGAAATAAAATAAAAATAGAAAAACTCAAAAATCATCAGTCATGAGAATCATACATTTATGTCAATCACACCCAATCTAGTCCTCAAAATGCTAAATGAGTCAAAGGCTAGTGGTTTAGTGAAGATGTCAGCCAGTTTATTTTCAGTTGCTACATGGTGTAGCTCAATGTCCTCTTTTGTAACATGGTTCTTAATAAAGTGATGCCTTATGTCAATGTGTTTGATTCTTGAATGTTGGATGAGATTCTTAAAAATACAGATGGCACTAGTATTATCATGCAGAACAGAAATTGTGCCAACAGGTAATCCTAAATCCAAAACTTGTTGCTTCAACCAAAGGACTCGGGCCACACAACTTTCTAAGGCAATGTACTCAGCTTCAGTAGTGGAAAGTGCAACTGAGTTCTATTTTCTACTGGACCAGGAGACTAAAGACTGTCCTATGAATTGACATATTCCAGAAGTGCTCTTTCTATCCACCCTACAGCCTACAAAGTTAGAATCAGAATATCCAATAATCTCAAAAGAGGTGTTGTGCCTAGGGTACCAGATTCCTAGGTTTGGGGTCTCTAAAAGATATCTAAGAATTCTCTTAATAACAGTCAGGTGGGACTCTTTAGGATCAGCCTGAAACCTAACACAAAGATAAACACTAAACATAATATCAGGTCGGCTAGCAATCAAGTAAAGTAGTGATCTAATTATTCCTCTATACTTCTTCTGATCAACAGATTTTCTATTTGAATCCTTGTCTAACTGAACAGAGGAGCTCATGGGAGTGTTGATTGGCTTGGCTTTGTCCATTTCATATTTCTTCAAAATATCCTTAGTGCATTTAGATTGATTGAGAAAGGTTCCATCATCCATTTGCCTTATGCTAAACCCCAAAAAGTAGTACAATTCTCTCATCATACTCATCTCAAACTCCTTACTCATTATTTTAGAAAAATTATCACATAAATTTTTATCAGAAGATCCAAAAATTATATCAACAATATAGATCTGGACAATGAGTAAATTATCTCCTACTCTCCTTAGAAAAAGGGTGGTATCTACACTCCCCTTAACAAACTCTCTTTCTAACAGGATTGTGCTAAGCCTCTCATACCAAGCTCTGGGTGCCTGTTTCAATCCATATAAGGCATTTTTTAATTTATAAACATGATTTGGATATTGAGAACTCTCAAAATCTGGGGGTTGCTCTATGTAGACATCCTCTTTTATTACCCCATTTAAAAAGGCACTCTTGACATTCATTTGAAATAACTTAAATCCTTTATAACAGTCAAAGGCTAGTAGCACTCTAATGGCTTCTAATCTACCTACAGAGGTAAAGTTCTCCTCAAAATCAATAATTTCAATCTGTTTGTACCCCTTAGCTACCCCTTAGCCACCAATCTTGCCTTATTCCTAACCACCACACTAGAATCATTCATCTTATTCTTAAAGACCCACTTGGTTCCCACTATACTTTAATTCCTAGGTCTTTCTACTAACTCCCAAATATCATTCCTTACAAATTGATTCAGTTCCTCTTACATAGCTAAGATCCAAAATTCATCAGAAAGGGCTTGATTGATGTTGGTGGGTTCAGTCATTGAGATAAAGACAAAGTGATTTACTTCCTTCCTAAGTCCATGCCTAATCCTAACACCTTCAGAAGGGTCTCCTAAGATTAGTTCTTTAGGATGACTCGAAGAATATCTCTAATCTCTAGGCAAAATGTTTTGAGGCTCTACCCTTTCCTCCAGATTTACATTTTGAGCTCCTTGGGTAATCTCTCCTACATCTTCTTCTTCCTCAACTCTAGTTTCCTTAGGATCAGATTCATCAAACACCACATGAGTTATTTCTTCCACCACCAAAGTCCTCTTATTAAACACCCTAAAGGATTTCCCCACACTAGAATAGCCTAAGAACACTCCTTTATCAGATTTGGGGTCAAATTTTCCTTAGGATGACTTCTCGTTATTCAGAATGAAAACCTTACAGCCAAAGATATGGAGGTGAGACATGTTTGGAGTTCTACCCTTAATGATCTCATAAGGTATCTTATTCAGATTGGATCTAACATTCACCCTATTCAGCACATAACAGACAGTGTTCACCACTTCAGCCCAAAAGTATTTTAGAAGTGAATACTCAGCAAGCATGGCTTTAGCGGCTTCTACTAAGGTTCTATTCTTCCTTTCAGCTATCCCATTTTGCTGAGGGGTCCTAGGGGTTGAAAAATTATGGCTAATTCCTTGCTTCTCATAGAATATTCCAAATATCACATTTTTAAACTCTACACCATGATCACTATGAATAGTCAAGATCTCACAACCTATCTTCCTATGAATCTAAGTGGAGAAAGACTTAAACTCATCAAATGATTTAGATTTATGTGATAGAAATTTAATCCAAGTGAACCTCAAATAATCATCAACAATCATAAATCCATAGACTTTTCCCCCTAAGCTGGCAGTGCTAATGGGTCCAAAGAGATCCATGTGAAGGACTTCTAAAGGTCTAGAGGTGCTAGTGTCCTTAACATAGTAAAAGGAGGACTGGACTTGCTTCCCCAATTGACAGGCATCACACATGTGATCCTTAGTGAACTTACGCTTGGGGACACCTCTAACTATGTCCTTTTGGGTGACTGTCCTAAGAGTTTTCATACTGGCATGACATAATCTCATGTGCCACAACCAAGACTCATCAGCAGCAGTTTTTAAGCAAATTGAAACATCAGCTTTAAAGTAACTTACATCCAGCATGTAAACATTATTGATTCTTTATCCCTGTAAAATAACTTTGTCATTAAGCTTATAATACAGTAAGTTGGCAGGAATTTGATGTTATATCCTTTGTCACAGAGTTAACTGATGCTCAGTAAGTTGTGTTTCAATCCATCTACAAGAAAAATATTATCAATAATAAAATTCTTTGAATCACCAATTATACCTGATCCTACCACCCTCCTGGTGGTGTTATCTCCAAGTGTAACCTTGCCTCTAGCCTTGGCCTCCAGCGAAATAAACTGATTTGCATCTCCAGTCATGTGTCTTGAACATCCACTGTCTAGGTACCACATGCTCTCACGAGGTCTTGTGTGAGAGCACACCTACAAAATCATCAAATGTCAGATTTAGGAACCCAAACAAGTTTGGGTTCCTTCTTATGAAAAGAAGAATACAATGCATGTGTGCTGTGCAGTGAAATAGGCAATTTGGGCATCCACACCCAATGTGTACTATGGTGAATAGTGCAGGTTTGAGAGATGTGTCCTAACATGCCACAAGAGAAATATCTAACACCAGAAAAAGGGTTAACTAATCTACGTGGGTGATAGTGCCTATTCCTATGATTGAATGAAACATACTTTGATGATTTTGAAATAGATTTTTTAAAAGGTGGAGGTGCATAAAATTGCGCAAAAGTAGGTGGAGTTTCATTTTTCTCAAAAGCATAAATTTTTACACTCAAAAATTCATTTTTTTTCTTCAAACTTGCAATTTCAAATTACAGATGGTGTTCACTACTATCTAAATCAGATGCATGAGTTTCTAATTTTTTAAATGCAGCTTTTAATTCAACATGCAATATTTTTAACAAATCATGCTCAACAATTAAATCAGAATGCTTTTTGTTCAATTCATTAGATTCATCAAGTAAAGACATGTAATTACTATCAAGTGTAGAATGATATTTAACCACAACATCATGCTCTTTTTGCAAAGTTAGGAAATCCAATTTTAGGCTAGCATGCAATTTCTTAAGTATTCTATAAGTTGAATGAATTTTCTAAGAAACTTCTAGAAATTGATCATAAGTAAGCTCACATACCTCTTCTTGATCAGACTGATCAGGATGATCATCAGCCATCAGACATAGATTTGTAGTCTCCTCCTCAGCTTCAGTCTTAGAGCAGTCGGATGCAGAATCTGCCCAGAACGCCTTTTGAATCCGCTTTTTATCCTTCTTGAACTTGGGTTTCTCCTCACCCTTCTCCTTGCTTGGGTGAGCCTTAAGTGAAGAACAATCAGCCTTAATGTGTCCAGGCTTCCTGCATTCAAAGCAAACAGTATCAGATGAACCTTTAAAATTTTTACTAGACTTACCTTTATTCCACTTCTGAAAGTTCTTGTATTTCTTCCTTAGAAAGCTTTTGAATTGCCTTGTGATTAAGGCAACATCATTGCTATTAGACCTGGAAGAATCCGTGTCAGTATCGTTGGCCTTCAGTGCAACAGTTTTCTCCTTCTTCTTCTCACCTACATCAAGCTGTCTTTGGTTCACCCCTTGCTCGTAAGCAATGAGTGACCCAAGTAAGTTATCAACAGAATAATTATTCAAATCTTTTGATTCAGTAATTATAGTTATTTTGGCATCAAAAGAAGGAGGAAAATATATTAGAATCTTGTTCACCTTTTCATATTTTGTAAGTTCTCTTCCTAAAACATGCAAAGAAGTGACAATTTGAGTGAACCTTGTATATATTTCAAAAATTAATTCAGTAGGTTTCATGCAAAAAAGTTTGTAGTCATGAAGCAATATGTTTAACCTAGGCTGTTTGACTTCAGATGTATCTTCGTAAGTGATGCACAATCTATCCCAAATTTCTTTACCAGTTATACAAGTAGAAACACGCATGTAATCCTCTGATTTTAAGACATATAAAAAACAGTTCAAAAATTTTGCATTCAGTTGGGCTAAGTCTCGATCATCAAAAGTCCGTTCAATGAAAGGCAGTTCAATTTTAACATTGTTAAACGATGCTTCATAGCCATCCTTAACAAGCATCCACATGCAATAATCTATAGATTAAAGAAAAGTGGACATGTGAGTTTTCCAAAAATCAAAAGGTATGTTATCAAACAATGGCGGTCGTGTAATTGAATAACCTTCAGCAGTATTACGATTACCAAAGTTAGCCATAGATCAAATTCAAAAGTTTTTAAACTTAATTTTTGAATCCCGCTCTGATACCACTTGAAAGTTCGATAGGGATGTTAAGCCCTGATGAACTAGTCCCGAGGCTAACCAAGAGGGCGGGGGGGGGGGGGGGGGTGAATTGGTTATTTTAAAGATTCATGAGCAACAGTAAAGATCTTTCGATAATTTACAGCAGAAATAGGTAAACACAGTAATGAAAAGATCAATCACATATTTCACCCAAGCAGATAATAACAGAAAAATAAAGTGCAGAAAATAATTAGAAAGAGCACACCAGATTTTATAGTGGTTCAGTCAACTTGACCTACGTCCACTCCCTGGAGCCTCACCTCTAGGTATTGCACTAACATAAAAGTGACTCTCCTTCTGCTCCCACAGCAAGGCGGAGAAGCATGTACAAAATCTCCTTTTTACCAACCCGGTGAGGCAGAGAACCTGAACTCCTTTCACTCTCTCCTAAAGTAGGCAGAGAACCTAGACTCCTTTCGCTTCCTCTTGAAGTAGGCAGAGAACCTCGATCTTCTTGCGGACAATCCTCCCATAGAAAACACTGATAAGATAAGAGATGACGAACGGAGAAGAAGACTCTGATCCTTACTTGGAGTAACCTTTGTGAATTCCTCACAAACTCCCCCTCATATGATCCTTTCTCTCTCCCAAGCTCTGTCTCTCTCTTAAGTATTTCTCTAGAAAGGAAAGTGGCAAAAAATTTTTCTTGTTGGAAGAAAAAGATCTTTTAAAGGAGGGCTCAAAAATTACCCTAAATCTCAACTGGTCGTCACATATCGTCCAGGATGATTGACGGATCATCCTGTACAATCAGTGTAAAAAACTCATATTTCAGCCTGGACGATCTAGATCCTCTGGACGATCAGTAGACAAAATTTGTTCAAATCATCACGTATGATTTTGCGATCGTCCGGGATGATTAGTATAAATCAAGAATTTCATCCAGAAGACAGCTGTGGTCGTCCAGGGGAACTTGTGCTGGATGATCTTAAAATGACTAGATCCTCCCGGACGATATGTCTATCATCATGTACGATTAGTTCAAAAAGTGCCAAAATCATCCGGCTCACAGCTTTGGACGTACAGGTCATAATAAGCTGGACGATTTCAAAATGACTTGATTTTCCGGGATGATATGGGTATTGTCCCGTACGATTAGTTCAAAAATGGGATTATCATCCTGAACACAATTCTGGACATACAGGTGATAGGCCCTAGACGATAAGGTTTTTTAACATATAGTCCCGTACGATCCTTCGATCGTCTAGGATGATATAATCGAATCAATCAGACCTTAATTACTTTCCTTAATCACCAGACTAATTTAGGCATGATTATAATAGATTGTCCAGGATGATACACGTATCATCCGGGATGATCAGACCAAATCTTTAAAAATAAAAACTTGCCTAACTTGATCTGGTGGCTGAGAATTTCTGATTTAAGCCTATTGTCCTGTACGATATTGGGATCGTCCAGGATGATCAGCTTAATCAAACCGACTTAATATAATCATCCTAATTAGGGTTTCTATTTTCACTGGATCGTTTAGGATGATATGAATATCATCTAGGATGATATGAACAAAATTTTGAGATAGAAACTCTAACTCACTAAAACTCTCCCCCTGAGTATGTGTGTGCAAGGTTACTTAGTGAGGGGATCAATTACATTATATTTGACTCAAGAAAGGAAAAATTATAAATAAATATATGCGGACCCAATCTTGAGTTGGCTTGGATTGTATTTGATCTTTTATACCTGAAATGATTAGCCAAGCAAAACAGAACACAAACATGTTTGTCATCATCAAAACTATACTTCTTGAATCCAGATTTGCAACACTATCTCCTAACTATTATTCTCAGTCCATATTCATTTGACTATGGTTCACTAGGCATTGTCGCCTAACTATGGTCCTCACATCACCATCTCCCAATTGTGGTCCTCCATCACTATCACTCAATTATGATCCTCTAAATAATGTAGCTCAACTATGATTATTCAGCCATCATCGTCTAAGTATGATCATCTAACTACTATCACCCTACTAGGTCCTCTATCTACTACCACTTTACTACAATCTCTTAGTCTTCATCGCCTAACTATACCCCTTAGACCACCATTTCTCAAGTATAGTCTCCTAACTGTTATTGTTTGATTATGATCCTCTGACCAATGTCACCCAACTTTGATTCTTTGATCAGTATTTCCCAACTCCACCTTTCGACTAAAGTCACTTGAGTATGATTCCTTAAACACTATCACTTGATTACAATCCTATGAACACCATTGTTAGTGATATAACTTAATCGAAAGTCACATTTTCTCCTATACTTCAAAGCTTTCCACTTTCGCTCATGTTTCTATCTTCAATCTTGAAACCAAAGTCATATTCCATTGAGCCAGGCCCTTATTAATTGAAGCTGATGGCGAGGTTCTTGTGATGCTAGAAGAAGAAACTAATACAGTTGAATAAGCTAAAGGACTTTAGACTTGAGGCTTATGAGAATGTCAATCTATAAAGAGAAAACTATAAGATGACATGATTATAAGTTAATTAAGAAAAAAATGTTTCCTTGGATAGGAATTACTTTTATATAATTCAAGATTAAAATTATTTACTAGGAAGTTGAAGTCTAGGTGGTTTGGTCCATTCACTATAGTGAAGATATATGCATATGAATCAATTGAAAATTTAGGATAAGATAATTGCTCAAACTTTCAAGGTGAACAAACAAAGATTAAAGCCTTATTTAGGAGGAGATATAGATTAGAGAAGAGTGACTGTTTACTTTGTTCATCCTGAATAGAATATAACATAGTCTGACTGAAGACTATAAACTTAGTGCTTATTGGGAGGCAACCTAATTTTGATGTGTGTATTACTCTAGATGAAACAAGTGTGTGGCGGAGTTTGTGTATTATCATAAGACCTGCTTAATCAAATAGTCCAAGTGTGTAAAATCTATCTACAGTGCAATGATGTTAGAAACCTTAGTGCCGTAACACTACACTTATAAGTGGCACTGCAATATTAGACGAACCAAGTGCCACAACACCGAATCACCCTCACCAACGTAGCACAACATTTTGAGCACAATTATCTCGAGATCTCATGTTTTAATCTATTTGAGTGAGCATCACTGTGCTAAATTAAACTCTATTTAGAATGACTAGGTAGGTGTTGCAATGGTGGTCTTCCTGATTATCGTAATGCTAACATGTATCAAGCACCGTGATGGCGGACCAATCAAAATCCTGTCATTTTGAGTTCTAATGCATGGCACTGTGATGCCACCTGACTACAACACCATAGTGTTGATCCTTTTGTTTGACCAGTTGACCATTTGATTAAATAATGCCACAGTGCTCAAGTGATCACTGCCCCAGTACTGTGAGTTTTATAAGTATAGGTAGCTGCTGAATTTTATTTACCCAGGCATTTCAAATCTTTCAAGTTTAGACCGAGAGGCATTTTGTGTGAAGGATAATGGCACCCAAGATTACCCTAGGAAAGAAGAGTTTCTCATCATCCTCTTCTTTATTCAATAAGAAAAAGTTTGCAAGTGTTACCACTGAAGAGAGGTACAATCATTCTATTATTAATAAAATACTTATCCCATAGAGAGGCTTTAAGAGTTCGAGGGGTTAGGTAAAGTTGATGATTTTTAATAAGGGGTAGGAAAATGTTTTTACCTGGATTATTATTTGTATAGTCCCTATCGTTAGTAAATTCTTTGTAAATATAAAGGATCCCTCAGGCAACAAATTTTTTTGTTAGGGTAAAAGGGTCCCTTTAGATAGTATGTAAATAAATAGAATTTGTGAGACCCATAATTATAAATTAGATGACTATACAACCTTTATTAAGGCACCTATAGATTGTTAAGATATCTTGAAATCCCTTATCGTTCCTAATTGTAATACCCATTGGAATGTGAGGGAGGGAAGATTGTTAATTTTCTTGCACCTGCACTTACTCAAGTTTTCTAACGCTTAATATTACCTCATTTCTACAAGATTACTACCAAGCACTAAAATTAGTGAGGTCATAAAAGGTAGAGCCTTTTTGAATTATGCCATTCAATTTGACCTCACTATAGATGTGATAAAAATTATTTATCAGACCCTCCTTTACATGATTAGATGTTACACTTCCATAGATTTTGGACACCCTTCTTTAGGTAATTCTTTTTATATTCATGATGGATTCTTAGGAGACCCTTGGGAGGATCAATTATTCCCTATTTTTGCTTTGAATAAAAATAAAATTCAATCCTATAAGACATTCATTAGAGAACTTGGGGAGAGTTTGAGACACTTAGTCCAGATTATCCAACCCAAACCTATAGCCCCCTTGACCTTAGGAGATCAGGTTGTCAATCTCAGGGATTAGTTAGCTGGGATCCATTGCTATCTGGATGAAAATAGGATATGGTAGTAGGGGATGAATAATACGATAGACTATATAATGGACCTGTAGTAGAAGTATTACCTGTATGCTCCTAATTTTAATGATACAATAATTGGCATGTTCAAAAATTGCCAACTATTTTAAAATCCACAAAAGACATTTTTCCTTATAGCCTCAACCTATGAACCTTATAGGGGCTTGGTCAATGAACGTTATAGGGGCTTGGTATAGTAACACTTGAAGAAAAGGGGGAGGAAGAAGAAGGAGAAGAGGTGTAAAAAAAGAGTATAATTTTTATTTAGTTTTGTTTTGTATTTTCTTTTATTTTTGTATTTTTAGTTTTATATCATTCTTTATTATATCTTTGTTTTTATGTTTAACTGTAGGTTTGGGGGGATTAATGAAATTATCTTTTATTATATCTTGCAAACTAATTTTATTAATTATTTTCAATTATTTCCTATTGCACTTTAAAATATGAATTGTCATATCTTATATTTACTGTGATTTTAAATTTTGAAATTTTAAAATAAGAAAAATATTAACTTTGGTGGTTAATAATATGCAAAATAGAGAATACCAAAATTAAGCAACTTGTATTACAATTAGTAATTTCATTAAAACTAATAAAAAAGACCCTTAAAAAGCATTTAAGCACTTGACTATTTATCTTAGGATTAATTGATTAAAGGCTTAGTCAGAATGACTTATTTAGATTAATTTGAAGGGCTTAGTATAGGCATGTACTTATGGAATGATTGGACCTTTGATGAGCCTTAGATAGTGATAACTTAGATCACACTAAGGGAGAGACAAACTTGTATTTAAAATCATTAAGATACACTTAGAAAAATATGAAAAGAAAGAAAGAAAAAAAAGGAGAAAGAAAAGGAAAAGAGAAAGAAATGAAGATAAGTGAGAAGAAAAAGAAAAGAAAAGTGAAAAGCTAAATACTAAAACATTAAAAATTGGTACCTGAAAATCTAACTCCACCAAAATGGTCTAAGGAGGAATTTACCTACGAGAAATTGTAGGGATCATGATACATAAGAAAAATTATATTATGATTAGAAAATAAAATAAATATGAGGCTCAACTAAACCTAAGATCACTAAACCTAGGAAAGCTAGTCATAATATTCACAAACAAATTTAGGGGTTGGATTTGAAGGGAATATTAGTAGAGATGAAATATTTTGTTGTTGTATGATGTATTAATGGAGTAATTAACCATTTAATGCTACTATTTAATCCCTTAAGTTAATATTTTCTTAACTTTAAAAATCCAAAAGCTAACGTTTCAACAAAATAAGATAACTCTAAATTAACGTGTATATGGATTACTTGAAGACCAGTGATAATTTAAGTTTTGAGCATTTTGTTAGTTTAAAATTTGTTATATTTTAATCTATTCTCTTTTAAATCACTTGATGATTTTGTGCAAGAAATTTCAAGGAAAAAGGCAAAAATTTGAAAAAAAAAATATATCCAACACCGCAACATTCAAGGCCAAATTCTAACCTCAAAATAGAGAGTAGTGCATCACAGTAGCAAGTCATTAGTGTCATAGCATTGACTAAGCATCCCATTGCCAGATCACATCAATGTCGTAGCATTTTTTAGGACACTGCAATGTTGAATCACTAGAGTACTGTGATGGAGCAATTATTATTTTTTTGCCTTTAGTAAATGAAATATCAATTCAATTAGAGCACAATAATGTGCTCATATTTAAAAATGTCTGCACTTCATAAGTGTGTAAATGTGATTGTTGATGCTACAGACTTATCATAATTGCACATATCCAAAAAATATGTTGACTTTCCCTACCATGCTTATTATTTTTCAAGCATGAACTTGAGTGTGCGAGGGATAAATACAATCAAGTACTTGAATTCCTTCTATATGGAGGAGCTCTGCGTATTGGTTTACCATGTCTTGATGGAGCTGTTAATGCCTTACATAACGAATTTTAGGAGGTGCACTATTAATATGGAGTCATCCTGGCCAAAGTCTTACTGAACTCTGTGACTTCAATCACTCCTTCATTTGTTACCTGTGTGATTATAAGTTGAAGTGATCTCTCAATGTTTTTCAACATGAAGACATTAAAAAATTGGGGTATGAATGAAGCCCTGATGAAGGTGATCAAGCTTGTGAATAAGGTGCATAACTGGAAGGGTAAGTTTATTTTCATTCGCAATCAAATTAGATTGTCGGTGCCAAATGCGCCATCCCCTTCCCTAAGAGCATGCTCTCACCTAGGAAAAAGAGAAGGTTTTAGAAAAGATTAAAGGTCACTTATAGATCATTCTACACCATATTGCCTACTAGAATATATATATATATATTGTGATTTTCATAAAAAAATTTAGGTGTTTAACTCACTGTAAAGTACTTACTAATTGTGTGGTAGAGGGGATGCCAGGTTGCGATTGCTCCACTGTCCCTCAGTGTTGAATTACTTGGATGATGACCAGCACTAGTCGAGCCATATTAGGAGGATAAATGACATTCCCGCAAGAGGACTAGGGTCTTTATAGGGGTACAAAATCATCACAAAGCAATAGTGTCAATGAAGCCCTGACACCTAAGGAGGAGAACTTAAATTATTACTTGAGGATAAATAATAATTTAAGTATGGGACATTTAGTTAGTTTAAAATTTTTTTATATTTAAATTTATCATCTTTTTTATTGGAATTGCATCACTTGATGACTTATGTAGGAAAATTTAAGGAAAATGGCAAAAATTTGAAATATATATATATAGCACCACAATGCTGGAATTTGGAGTAGCATGACATTCAAGGCCAAATTTTGGCCTTAAAATAGAGATCAAGTCATCACAGTGGCTAGTCTTCAGTTTCATAGCATTGGTCGAGCATAACAACACTAGATAGCATCAATATTTCATCACTATTTAGGGCATCGTAATGTCGAATTGCTAAAGCACCTTGATATAACAGTTAATTTAGTTACTTTCAGGGAAAGACATATTGATTTATGCAGAGCACCATAAGTGAACTCATATTTACAATTGGATGCTCTTCATAACTTTGTGAAAGTGATTGTTAATGCTATTGACTTATCACAGTTGGACATATCCAAAAAATATGCTAACTTTCCTTATCATGCCTATTATATTTCAAATATGAACTTGAGTCTGCGAGTGATGGGTGCAACTGAGCACTTGAATTCTATAAAGAGTACATGGCAGTTCACCATGTCTTGCTAGGGCTGTTATAATCCATATGTCACAAGTTTGAGGAGGTGCTCTACTAATATGAAGTTAGACAAAGTCCTAATGAACTCTATAACTTCAATCATCTCTTTTGTTTCTAACCTGTGGGAGTACAAGTTGAAGTGATGGTTCAACTTTTTCCACAACATCTTCACTATGAAAGTATTTAAAAATAGGTACATGTAGTTCTTGCTAACTTTGATGAAGGTGATTAGGCTTGTGAATAAGATGCGTGATTGTAAGGCAATGTTTATTTTCATTCATTACCAAGTTGAGTGGTTGGTACCAAAAATGTGCCATCCCCTTCCCTAGAAACATGCTCTCACTGAGGATGAGGAGAAGGTGTTGCAAAACATTAAAGGGCACTTGTTGATCTTTTTGCATTATGTTGCTACTAGAATATGTATAAGAATATATATGGTTAGTGTAATTATCATAGTTTGTTTTTTTTATAAAAATATTTAGGTGTTTGACTCACTCTAATGCACTTGCTAATTTTATGTAGAGGGGGTGTTAGGTTGTGACTTCCCCACTATCCCCTCAGTATTAAAGTACTTGGATGATGAATAGCACTAGCCGAGCCCTCTAAGGAGGAGAAATGACCTTCCCCCAAGAGGACTAGAGTAGATGTAGGGGTAAAAATTATCCAAACTAGTAGTGTTAATAAAGCCCATGACACCTATGGAGTAGCACTTAAATTATTACATGAGGACAAGTCATAATTTAGGTTTTGGGCATTTTTGTTAGTTTATAAAATTGTTATAATTTAATTTATCCTCTTTTACATTGAAATTTTCCCACTTGATGATTTTGTGAAAAAGTTATATCCAGCACTGTAGTGTTGGATATTGGAGTTCCACAACATTCAAGGAAAAATTTTAACCTCAAAATAGAGGGCAAGGCATCATAATTGCAAGTCCTCAGTGCCACAACACTAACCAAGCATCACAGTGCAAGATCACAAAAATGTCGTAATAATAATTAGGTTGCCACAACACCGTATTATCATAGCACCTTGGTAGAGTAGTTAATTTAGTTACTTTTAAGAAATGACATCTCGATTTAGTCAAAGCACCACAAGTGCACTCATATTTACAAATGGCTGCTCTTCAGAAGTGTGTGAATGTGATTATTAATGTTGCTGACTTATCACGGTCATACAACCAAAAAAAATACTGACTTTCCCTATCCTGCCTATTATTTTTTAAATGTGAACTTTAGTGTGCGAGTGATGATTTTAGTCGAGCACTTGAATTCCTTTTATAAGGAGGAGCTCTATGTGCTAATTGACCATATCTTATTGGGGTGCCCATATGTCTTAGGTTTGAGGAGGTGCTTTGTTAATATGGAGTTATCCTAGATAAAGTTCTGCTAGACTTCATGAATTCATTCATCTCCTTCATTTGTTACCTGTATGAGTAAAAGTTGAAGTGGTTGCTCAACTGTTTTCAGCACATCTTCACCATGAAGGCATTTAAAAAGGTGTGTGTGCAATTCTTACTAACCCTAACAAATGTGATCAAGCTTGTGAATAAGGTGCATAACTAGAAGTAGAAGTTCATTTTTGTTTATAGCCAAGTTGAGTGGTTGGTACCAAATGTGCCATCTCCTTCGCCAATTGTATGATCTCATCGAGGAGGAGGAGAAGGTGTTGCAAAGGATTAAAGGCATTTATTGATCATTTTGCACCATGTTGACAACGAGAATACATATGATGAGTGTACTTAGCATAGTTTGTGCTTTCCATAAAAATATTTTAGTTATTGACTCACTTCTCCATTGTCCCCTTATTATTTAAGTGCTTGGATGATGACTAGAAATGACCAACACTAGTTGAGCCCTTTAAGGAGGAGAAATGACCTTCCCCTAAGAGGAGTAGGGTTGATGTAGGGTTGCACAATAATCCCAAGGCATAAGTGTCAAAGAAGCCTATGCCACCTAAGGAGTAGCCCAACCCCCACCACCACACACACACAAAAAGTAAAAAGAAATGATGACTACCTTTTTTGCTAAGAAATCAATGATGCCTCCTCCTACAAGAGGAGTCAATCTCAATAAGGAGGAAACAAAGAAAAGGGCCTAGAAGGTGAGTGATCCCATTGTGCTAGAAGTGGTGCCATGTGTTGGTAAGGAAGTAACTATTGAAACCATGGAGGTGTATTGCGATTATTTACAAACTTTTGTGGGAATGAGCAAATCAATTGAATTGTATTTTTTTGGAAAGATTTATATATAAAAGTTTAGATTTTTAATTTTGAAATTAAAAACATCATTATGAATGATATATCACGCAGGGAGGTAAACATAACATTCTCTAATGGGTTCATATTATAAAATTATAAATTTCATTCCGACCATCATAATCAAATTCAAGAAGGAACTATATCTTACCCTGAAGGGTTAAAATTTTGTTCGATCATGTATTTAACTACATAATCTAGATGTATTATCATTAATTTCTTAGTCAAAGTTGTAATAATAAATGATATATCTTTCAAAGGAAAGAGAGTATCATTTATTATTAACCATTTGAATATGATAATAATGATCATATTTAATTTTAATTTTCCTAAAAAGAAAAATTTTCCCCATCCTATTTAGGAGTTAAATGGGATGGGGTTTAATTTTGTCTAGGGTCTTAAATCTTCTACAAAGGTAAGCTTTCATAGTTAATTACATTGTAGGGAGTTTAATCTTCTCACGAATACTCTCGATTAGAATAATGGTAGAAGTTCTATTTAAATTTTTAGGGAGAGATGTGAAGGGAGGGATGTTGGGAGAGTCTTGTTTGCTGTTGGGATGGACTCCAAGAGGTTTGAAGCATAGGGTTTGGTGTTTGAGTGAATTAATGAGTGTATGCTTAGGTTTGACAATTTTAATGAGTTGATTAGGTTGAACTCATCAAAATCTTACTCATGGAGGGTTTGAGTATGCTTGTAGCATACAATGAATTGGTTTTCAAAGTTTTATATAGTTGATTTGACTATTTGTATTGGATTGACCAAGGTTGACTTGGTATAACCAAACCTAGGTTTAGTGGACCAAGTCAACTGCTGATGGGGTCAAGGTGACCAACCATATCTAATTCATTGAGATTTATATTTAGTGAAGTTTGATGGAATTTAGGAATGATTTGGTGTTTGTTGTAAGGCTGGTTTGGTCAACCACACTTGACCAAGGCTTGGGTTTAGGTTTAACACATCCCAAATGATATTTAGGATGCATTGGAAGAGTTTTAACGGTTGATTTGAATGAGCTATATTGAGGTTTATGAGAAGGTTTGATTTTTTTAGGAGTTTTGGGGTCAAGTGGTCCTATGGTCAACCAAGGTCCACCAAAAGTTAAATTTTATTTTTAACATGTCATAACAATGATCATGAACATATTAAATGGTTTTGGGGAGGTTCCCAAGGTCCATTTCCATAAGATGCATGGTCTAGTGGCATGGGTTGTAAATATATAAAGATTTTATAGCATTTCAAATTCAATTTAGTTTTAGGGGTTAGAGAGCTTAGATTGCTCTCAAATTTGATGGATTGACCCTAGGGACATGTCTAATCAACATGCTATTGAATAATCATGATTCCAAAGTCATTTATTTATGTTTTGAGATGATTGAAAAATAACTCAAAATAGGTGATAGGATTAGCAATTTTGGCCTTTACTTTCTATTTGAAATCTTGGATTTGATTTTGGTTTTGGATTATAGTGATTGGATTTGATTTACTCATACCATTGACAATCATTTAGGTGATTGTTAATGTTAGAGTAAGAGGGGTTAAATGGTAGCCAATAGGTGACTACCAATTAAGGGGATTTGGGTTTGATTTGGGTTAAATTTAATTTTGATTTGAGTTTGGATTGTGTTGATCTTAATTTACTTAACCTCGTACAAAAATGAGGTCAACAAACAGATTCCCAACATGTGTAGTAGAATGAACTTATACTACATATATTGGAGTTGACTAATTTGATGGATCTCAAGAGAGATTAGATTTTGGATTTGAATTCTAATGAAAGGAAGCACCTAGCCTCAAGTCTAAAGGATGTCGATAGGGGACTTATACCTAATATATAGATTTCTTTTGATTTTGTTTTACCTCTAGATTAAAGAAAGGAAGCATAGGGTCTCACACCTAACCTTAAGATGCTAAAGAGGTGACTAAGCTATGGAGGGACCCGGTAGGATTAAATTCAACACTAGTTAGCTAAGATCCTAGGAAATAGGAAGCTCGGGGACTCACACCTATTCCTAATGAAAGTTCGAAAGGGATGTTAAGCCCTAGTGAACTAGTCCCGAGGCTAACCAAGAGGGGGGGGGGGGGGTGAATTGGTTATTTAAAAATTTCACGATAACTACAAAAATCTTTTCGATACTTAGCAGCGGAAACAAGTAAACAATAACGAAAAGATCAACCAACGATATTTACCCAAGCAGTTTATATTGAAAAGTAAAATGCAAAACTGAATCAGAAAAGCAAACCAGATTTTATAGTGGTTCGGTCAACTTGACCTACGTCCACTCCCCGGAGCCTCCCCTCCGGGTATTGCACTAAACGAAAGTGACTCTCCTTTTGCTCCCACAGCAAGGCGGAGAAGCCTGTACAAAACACCTCCTTTTCACCACACGGTGAGGCAGAGAACCTGACCTCCTTTTGCTTCCTCCTGAAGCAGGCAGAGAACCTTCGAACTCCTTTTGCTTCCACCTGAAGCGGGCAGAGAACCCACAAACTCCTTTCGCTTCCTCCTGAAGCGGGCAGAGAACCCGGATCTTCTTGCGAACGATCCTCCCACGAAGAACACCGACTAAACGACAGACGACGAGCGGAGAAGATGACTCTGATCCGTACTTGGAGCAACCTTAGTGAATCCCTCACTAACTCCCCCTCACAAGATCTCTTCTCTCTCTCCCAACTCTCTCTCTCTCTAGGATTTCTCAGGGAAGGAAGGCAGCAAAAGATTTTTCCAAAAATTAGAAAAAGTTCTTTTAAAGGAGGGCTTAAAATTTGCCCTAAATCTCAACTGGTCGGCCAAGATCGTCCAGGACGATCGGTAGATCGTCCTGTACGATCAGTTCAAATTCAGCTGTTTCAGCCTGGACGATCTGGCTCTTCTGGACGATCAGTAGAAAAAGTTGTTCATATCGTCCCGTACGATCCTGCGATCGTCCGGGACGATTAGTTCAAATTGAAGAAAATCGTCCAGAAGACAGTTCGGGTTGTCCAGAGAAATCTGTGCTGGACGACCAAAAAATGACTTGATCGGCCCGGACGATAGGGTAATCGTCCGGTACGATTAGTTCAAAAAGGCCCCAAATCGTCCTGTACATAGTTCTGGACGTACAGCTGAAATGCACAAGACGATCACGATCGTCCGGGACGATCCTGCGATCGTCCAGGACGATGTGATCGTATCAATTAAACATTAATTGCTTTCCTTAATTACCAGACTAAGTTAGGCATGATTGTAGTGAATCGTCCAGGACGATACACGTATCGTCCGGGACAATCAGACCAAAATACTTAAAATAAAACTTGCCTAACTTAATCTGGCGGCTGAGAATTTCTGATTTGGGAATATCGTCCCGTACGATCCGTAGATCGTCCAGGACGATCGGCTCAATCAGACCCTCTTAACTTAGTCGCCCTAATTAGGGTTTCTGTTTTTAACTGGATCGTCCAGGACGATGAAACTATCATCCAGGATGATCTGAACAAATTTTCAACAGAAACTCTAATTCACTTAATCTCTCTCCCTGAGTGTGTGTGTGCAAGGTTACTTAGCTAGGGAATCAGTTACATTACAATTGACTCAATAAAAGGAAAAATCATACATTTGACACACTTGGACCCGATCTTGAGTTGGCTTGAGTGGCTCGCGGTCTTTTGTGCCTGAAATAGATTAGCCAAGCAAAACACACTGGAAACATGTTTGTCATCATCAAAACCAGATTTGCAACAATCTCCCCCTTTTTGATGATGGCAAACATTTGTAAAGTAGTCTGACAGTAAAAGTAAACTAGGAGATCAAACAAACAAACATTTTTTAAATTTTCATTTAACAGCTAAAACAATACAGGAAACATTGACTCAGAAAATAAAAACAGACACGACTACAACTGACTCCCCCTTTTGACATCACAAAAAGGAGGAGGGAAAAATATAACACGAAAATAAAACATAAAATAAAACATATTGATTTTAGATTCAAAAACCAATAACAGGATAATTGACAGCGCTGAAATCCAAAAAAGGTTGGAAATAATCAACTTTCGTAACTCCGACCCCGGGCACCTTATCGATGCAAACCTCTTCCAACACAAAAATCCGTTTCAGAATAAAAGACATTAGATTTGAAAAGAAATCCTTTCAAGCCTCGTTCCAAAAAAATATCTGATATAATAGTGTTACAAAGTAAAAAATCAGAAATCAGGATTTTCAAGACTCAAGCTTTTGAAAATATTAAGTGGCGCACAGATTTTTCTATGACTTTTAATAATCTGAAAGGAAAGAAAGCTTGTGTTGGGCTCATTTTGTGCCTCTTTTTCAAATTGGTTGGCGCTTTGCGCATCTTTTGATTTTTGATACACTTTGTGTATCCAATTTGGCAATTTCGCATCTTTTCAGTTTTGGGCTCATTTTATGCCTCTTTTTCAAATTATCTGGCGCACTGCACATCTTTTATAAGCTTTCTCCTTTTCATAATCATTAAAGAGTCTCAGCTGTGAGATTATCTTCCAGACATAGGTGATGACTCTCCGCAGTAAGGAAGAACGATTCACAAAACAAAATCCATACAACATATGATAAATGCAATCACTTGGTTTAGAAAATCAAACTAATGACTCAAGACTTTGAAAAACACTATTGATATGAGGCAGATTACAGTAGGAAGATAAAATAATCTCTATTTCAAAAACTAACATTTTAATTTTGAAAAGGATTTTTATTCAAAAGAAACTACACACCAGTAAAGGAGTTAGAGGAAGAGAAACAATTATCAATGTTTCTTCCCTTTAACAGATTCAGCGAAGTCAATCACTGCTTATCAGCTTCCAAACCAAAATAAGGTAAAAACTCCCAGTCAAAAATTCAGATCACCAGAAGTAGTGAGCGGTGATCAGATCTTGAAAAGCATAAAACAGTAAGTGCAAGATATGAACCCGTAAATAAATAAAAACAGGTAGAAAATCATAACAAAGTAAATACTCAAATCAAACTAAAAAAAAGGGTAACACAGAAATCAACAGAAGAAATAAAATCAACTGAAAGCAAATAATCAAACCAAAACTAATTAACAGAAATCGGAAATCAGAATACAAAAACTAACTAACAGAAATCAGAAAACAGAATACAAAAAACTAACTAACAGAAATCAGAATACCAATCATAACAGTCATAAATCAGCAGTCATCAGAATCAAGCATTTATATCAATCACTCCTAATCTGGTTCTCAAAATGCTGAATGAGTCAAAGGCCAATGGTTTAGTGAATATGTCAGCCAGCTGATTTTCAGTTGCTACGTGGTGTAGCTCAATGTCCCCTTTTGTAACATGGTCCCTAATGAAGTGATGCCTAATGTCAATGTATTTGGTCCTAGAATGTTGGATTGGATTCTTAGAGATACAGATGGCACTAGTATTATCACACAGAACAGAAATTGTGCCAACAGGTACTCCTAAATCCAAGACTTGCTGCTTCAGCCAAAGAACTTGGGCCACACAACTCCCTAAGGCAATGTACTCAGCTTCAGCAGTGGAAAGTGCAACTGAGTTCTATTTTCTACTGGACCAGGAGACTAACGACTGTCCTATGAATTGATAAGTCCCAGAGGTACTCTTCCTATCCACCCTACACCCCGCAAAGTCAGAGTCAGAATATCCAATGATCTCAAAAGAGGTGCTGTGCCTAGGGTTCCAAATTCCTAGGTTTGGGGTCCCTAAAAGATATCTAAGAATTCTCTTAACAGCAGTCAGGTGGGACTCTTTAGGATCAGCCTGAAACCTAGCACAAAGACAGACATTAAACATGATATCAGGTTGGCTAGCAGTCAGGTAAAGTAGTGACCCTATTATCCCTCTATACTTCTTCTGATCAACAGATTTTCCATTTGAATCCTTATCTAACTGAACTGAGGAGGGCATGGGAGTATTGATTGGCTTGGCTTTGTCCATTTCATATTTCTTCAAAATGTCCTTAGTGTATTTTGATTGATTGAGAAAGGTTCCATCATCCGTTTGCCTTATGCTAAACCCCAAAAAGTAGGACAATTCTCCCATCATCCTTATCTCAAACTCCTTACTCATTGTTTTGGAAAACTCATCACATAAATATTTATCAGAAGATCCAAAAATTATATCATCAACATAAATCTGGACAATGAGTAAGTCATCTCCTATTCTCCTCAGAAAAAGGGTGGTGTCTACGCTCCCCTTAACAAACTCTCTTTCTAACAGGAATGTGCTAAGCCTCTCATACCAAGCTCTGGGTGCCTGTTTCAATCCATATAAGGCCTTTTTTAATTTATAGACATGACTTGGATATTGGGAACTCTCAAAACCTGGGGGTTGTTCTACAAAAACATCTTCTTTAATTACCCCATTTAAAAAGGCACTCTTGACATCCATTTGAAACAGCTTAAATCCTTTGTAACAGGCAAAGGCTAGTAGCACTCTAATGGCTTCCAATCTAGCTACAGGGGCAAAAGTTTCCTCAAAATCTATCCCTTCTATCTGATTATACCCCTTAGCCACCAATCTCGCCTTATTTCTCACCACCACACCAGAATCATTCATCTTATTCTTAAAGACCCACTTGGTTCCCATAATACTTTGGTTTCTAGGTCTTTCTACTAACTCCCAAACATCATTCCTTACAAATTGATTCAATTCTTCCTGCATTGCTAAAATCCAAAACTCATCCGATAAGGCTTGATTGATGTTGGTGGGTTTAGTCATTGAGATAAAGGCAGAATGGTTTACTTCCTTCCTAAGTCCATGCCTAGTCCTAACACCTTCAGAAGGGTCTCCTAAGATCAGTTCTTTAGGATGACTCGAAGAATATCTCCAATCTCTAGGCAATTCTGTTTGAGGTTCTATCCTTTCCTCCAAATTTGTATTTCCAACTCCTTGGGTAACCTCAACAATCTCTTCATCTTCTACTTCAGATCTAGACTCCTTAGGATCAGATTCATCAAACACTACATGGGTTGTTTCTTCTACCACCAAAGTCCTCCTATTGAACACCCTAAAGGATTTCCCCACACTTGAATATCCTAAGAACACTCCTTCATCAGATTTGGGGTCAAATTTTCCTAAGGGTGACTTCCCGTTGTTCAGAATGAAAACCTTACAGCCAAAGACATGGAGGTGGGACAGATTTGGTGTTCTACCCTTAATGATCTCATAAGGTGTTGTTCATTTTGACTCTCACATTCACCCTATTCAGCACATAACAGGCAGTGTTCAGCGCTTCAGCCCAAAAGTATTTTGGAAGTGAATACTCGGCAAGCATGGCTCTAGCGGCTTCCACTAAGGTCCTGTTCTTCCTTTCAGCTACCCCGTTCTGCTGAGGGGTCCTAGGAGCTGAAAAATTGTGACTAATCCCATGATTCTCACAAAAACTTCCAAATCTTTCATTTTCAAACTCCCCTCCGTGATCACTATGGATGGTAATAATCTCACATCCTAACTTCTTCTGAATCCAAGTAGAGAAAGATCTAAACTCATAAAATGCTCAGACTTGTGTGACAAAAACTTAACCTAAGTGAACCTTGAATAATCATCAACAATCACAAAACCATAGACTCTCCCCCCTAAGCTGGCAGTGCTAATGGGTCCAAAGAGGTCCATGTGAAGAACTTCTAAAGGTCTAGAGGTGCTAATATCCTTAACAGAGTGAAAAGAGGAATGGACTTGCTTCCCCAACTGACAGGCATCACACAGGTGATCCTTAGTGAACTTAAGCTTGGGCACACCTCTAACTAAGTCCTTTTGGGTGACTCTCCTAAGGGTTTTCATACTGGCATGACACAATCTCCTATGTCATAACCAAGACTCATCAGCAGTAGTTTTTAAGTAAATTGAATTATCAGATTTAATGCTACTTACATCCAGCTTGTAGACGTTGTTGATCCTTTGCCCCTGCAAAACAACTTCATCATTTAAGCTTAAAATGTAGCCAGTGGGCAGGAATTTGATGCTGTATCCCTTGTCACAGAGTTGACTGATGCTCAGCAGGTTGTGTTTCAGTCCATCTACAAGCAAAACATTATCAATCATAAAGTTCTTTGAATCACCAATTATACCTGTGCCTACCACCTTCCTGGTGGTGTTATCTCCAAGTGTAACCTTGCCTCCAGCTCTGGCCTCCAGCGAAATGAACTGATTTGCATCTCCAGTCATATGTCTAGAACATCCGCTGTCCAGGTACCACATGCTCTCACGAGGTCTTGTGTGAGAGCATACCTACAAAATCATCAAATGTCAGTCTTAGGAACCCAAACAGGTTTGGGTTCCTTCTTATGAAAAGAAGAATGCGATGCATGCGTGCTGTGCTGTGCAACAGGCAGTTTGGGTCTCCATACCCAATGTGTACTACGGTGAACAGTACAAGTGTGTGATATGTGTCCTAACATGCCACATGAAAAACATCTAACACCAGGAAAAGGATTAACTAAACGTCGTGAGTGATAGTGCCTCTTCCTAGTAGTGTATGAAACATTCTTTGATGAACTTGCAACAGAATTTTTAAAAGGTGGCGGTGCATAAAATTGTTCAAAAGTAGGCGGTGTTTTGTTATTTTCAAAAGCACTGATTTTCACTTTCAAAAACTCAATGTGTTTGTTTAAACTTCCAATTTCAAACGTTTTTGCACTTTCAATACTTTCTAACTCAGATGCCAAATCATTCACTTTCTTAAAAGCAAGTTCTAATTCACCATGCGATGTTTTTAACAAGTTATGCTCAACAATTAAATCAGAATGCTTTTTATTCAGTTCATCAAACTCATCTAGTAAAGACATGTGATTGCTATCAATGGTGGAATGATCCTTAATCAACACTTCATGCTCTTTTTGCAAAGTCAGATAATCTAGTTTCAAACTAGCATGGGTTTTCTTAAGCTTCCTATACGATGTATGAATCTTTTCAGAAACTTCCAATAACTGATCGTAAGTAAGCTCACATACCTCTTCCTGGTCCGACTGACCAGGGTGATCATCCGCCATCAGACACAAGTTTGTTTCCTCCTCTTCAGCTTCAGTCTCAGAAGAGTCGGATGCAGAGTCTACCCAGAACGCCTTCTGAATCCGCCTCTTGTCCTTTCTGAACTTTGGTTTCTCCTCACCCTTCTCCTTGCTTGGGTGAGCTTTAAGTGTTGGACAATCAGCCTTAATGTGTCCAGGCTTCCTGCATTCAAAACAAACCGATTCAGATGAACCCTTAAAGTTTTTATTGAACTTACCCTTGTTCCACTTCTGATAGTTCTTATGTTTCTTCCTTAGAAAGCTTTTGAATTGCCTTATGATTAAGGCAACTTCATCGCTATCAGACCCGAAAGTGCTAGCATCTGAATCTTTGGCCTTTAGTGCCATGGTCTTCTCTTTCTTGCGTTCTCCTGCATCAAGTTGCCTTTGGTTCACCCCTTGCTCGTAAGCAATGAGTGATCCAAGTAAGCTGTCAATAGAGTAAGTATTTAAATCTTTGGATTCAGTAATAGCAGTAATCTTAGCATCATAAGAAGCAGGCAAACATCTAAGAATCTTGTTCACTCTTTCGTAGTTGGTAAGTTCTCTACCTAAAGCATGCAAAGAGGTAACAATCTGAGTGAACCTTGTGTACATTTCTGAAATAGTCTCACTAGGTTTCATGCGAAAAAGTTCGTAATCATGTAACAAGATGTTTAACCTAGATTGTTTGACTTCAGTTGTACCTTCGTATGTTATACATAACCTATCCCAGATTTCCTTTCCCGTTGTACAAGTAGAAACACGCATATAGTCTTCAGATTTCAAAGCACAAAAGAAACAGTTCAAACATTTTGCATTCAACTGTGCTAAATCACGATCATCAAACGTCCAATCAGCAAACGGCAATTCAGTTTTCACATTGTTAATCATTCGAAAAGGTGGTTCGTATCCGTCCTTAACTAACATCCACATGCGATAATCAATAGATTACAGAAAAGTAGACATGCGTATTTTCCAAAAATCAAAAGGAATATTGTCAAACAACGGTGGTCTGGTAATAGAATAACCTTTAGCAGTATTACGATTGTTACAGTTAGCCATTGGATCAAATTCAAAAGTTTTTAAACAGAAATTTTGAATCCCGCTCTGATACCACTTGAAAGTTCGAAAGGGATGTTAAGCCCTAGTGAACTAGTCCCGAGGCTAACCAAGAGGGGGGGGGGGGGGGGTGAATTGGTTATTTAAAAATTTCACGATAACTACAAAAATCTTTTCGATACTTAGCAGCGAAAACAAGTAAACAATAACGAAAAGATCAACCAACGATATTCACCCAAGCAGTTTATATTGAAAAGTAAAATGCAAAACTGAATTAGAAAAGCAAACCAGATTTTATAGTGGTTCGGTCAACTTGACCTACGTCCACTCCCCGGAGCCTCCCCTCCGGGTATTGCACTAAACGAAAGTGACTCTCCTTTTGCTCCCACAGCAAGGCGGAGAAGCCTGTACAAAACACCTCCTTTTCACCACACGGTGAGGCAGAGAACCTGACCTCCTTTCGCTTCCTCCTGAAGCAGGCAGAAAACCTTCGAACTCCTTTTGCTTCCACCTGAAGCGGGCAGAGAACCCACAAACTCCTTTCGCTTCCTCCTGAAGTGGGCAGAGAACCCGGATCTTCTTGCGAACGATCCTCTCACGAAGAACACCGACTAGACAACAGACGATGAGCGGAGAAGACGACTCTGATCCGTGCTTGGAGCAACCTTAGTGAATCCCTCACTAACTCCCCCTCACAAGATCTCTTCTCTCTCTCCCAACTCTCTCTCTCTAGGATTTCTCAGGGAAGGAAGGCAGCAAAAGATTTTTCCAAAAATTGGAAAAAGTTCTTTTAAAGGAGGGCTTAAAATTTGCCCTAAATCTCAACTGGTCGGCCAAGATCGTCCAGGACTACCGATCGTCCTGTACGATCAGTTCAAATTCAGCTGTTTCAGCATGGACGATCTGGCTCTTCTGGACGATCAGTAGAAAAAGTTGTTCATATCGTCCCGTACGATCCTGCGATCGTCCGGGACGATTAGTTCAAATTGAAGGAAATCATCCAGAAGACAGTTCGGGTCGTCCAGAGAAATCTGTGCTGGATGACCAAAAAATGACTGATCGGCCCGGACGATAGGGTAATCGTCCGGTATGATTAGTTCAAAAAGGCCCCAAATCATCCTGTACATAGTTCTGGACGTACAGCTGAAATGCACAAGACGATCACGATCGTCCGGGACGATCCTGCGATCGTCCAGGATGATGTGATCGTCCAGGACGATGTGATCGTATCAATTAAACATTAATTGCTTTCCTTAATTACCAGACTAAGTTAGGCATGATTGTAGTGAATCGTCCAGGACGATACACGTATCGTCCGGGACGATCAGACCAAAATACTTAAAATAAAACTTGCCTAACTTAATCTGGCGGCTGAGAATTTCTGATTTGGGAATATCATCCCGTACGATCCGTAGATCGTCCAGGACGATCGGCTCAATCAGACCCTCTTAGCTTAGTCGCCCTAATTAGGGTTTCTGTTTTTAACTGGATCGTCCAGGACGATGAAACTATCGTCCAGGATGATCTGAACAAATTTTCAACAGAAACTCTAATTCACTTAGTCTCTCTCCCTGAGTGTGTGTGTGCAAGGTTACTTAGCTAGGGAATCAGTTACATTACAATTGACTCAATAAAAGGAAAAATCATACATTTGACACACTTGGACCCGATCTTGAGTTGGCTTGAGTGGCTCGCGGTCTTTTGTGCCTGAAACAGATTAGCCAAGCAAAACACACTGGAAACATGTTTGTCATCATCAAAACCAGATTTGCAACACCTAAAAGATTAAAATTTCCTTAATTTGGTTTACTTTTAGGTCTAAATAAAGGAAGCACAGAGTCTCACACCAAACCTCAAGTTAATAAAGGTGACTAAGCCATGAAGGGGCCCAACAGACTTAGATCCATCAGTAGCTAAGTTGAGATCCTTAGAGATAGGAAGCTCAAGGACTCACACATATTTCTAAGGGATCAAATGATTTTGATTTAATTTTGATGCTAAGGTGATACGACAAAGGGCTTTCACCATCATTAACAAATTTGTTCTTAAGGTAAGGAAGCATGGGGACTCACATATATCCTTACAGGACTAGAAAAAAAATTATTTTGATACTAGGGTGGTGCCATAGAGGGCTTGCTTCACCACTAGTAGATTTAACCCTAACGGAAAGAAGCTCGGGGACTTACACCAGACCTTAATAATTGAAGGATTTTTATTTTGATATAGGATGGTGCCATGGAGGGCTTGCTCCGCCACTAGTAGATTTAATCCTAAGGAAAGGAAGTATGAGGACTCATTCCAAACCTTAAGGATTGAGAAATTTAATTTAATTTTTATTTCAGATAATTTGATTTAATATGATTTGAAACTAAAGAGTTTTTATTGTAAGATTCTTATAACAACAAGAAAAATATTTCTTAAGAAACATCCATTGACTGGGAGCATTGGGTGATTTCCTTTACAATCAACTAAATAATAGGAATCTCCTTCGTTGAATATTTCTATAATGAACGATTCCTCCCAAGTCAGTTCAAACTTTTTACTAATAATTTGATAGGCTAAGATAGGCCTTCGAAGAACCAATACCAAGTCTCCTACATAGAAAGTTCTAGGTCATACTAACTTATCATGAGCTTGAACCATTCGTGCTTTATATAACTCTAAGTTTTGTTGAGCTTGGAGGCAACATTCTTCAAGGCCTTCGAGCTCTTCTAATTTAAGTTGTGCATTTTTTTCAGTTATAATTTGATTTTATACGGTGATATTTAGTGAAGGGATTTTCAATTCCAATGGGAGCACAGCCTGGGACACATACACTAAGTAAAATAAAGTGGATTGGGTCAGTCTTATAAGTGGTCAATTGGGCCACAAGGCTTTTACCAACCTCTCATCCCACTAGCACTTATTGTCATCCAAGATCTTTGTAATGATCCACTCTAAAGTTTTATTGAAGCCAATTCATTAGCTCGTAGGTAATAGATTATTCGATATTTCCAATCAATACAATGGCAACTTACAGAGTTATTTTTCTTAGTTAACTTGAATGCAGACCCATTATCAGATATGATTCTGTAAGGCATGCTAAATTAATATATGATATGGTCACAAAAGAATTTCATAAAATGGTCTAATGTCACATAATATAGGGGAATTACTTCTACCCACTTAGAGAACTAATCAGCCATAACTAAAATGAAGTGATGACCCTTTGAAGAAGGAGGGTAACTAGGCCTGATAACATCAACGACCAAACTTTTGAAGTGCCACAAAGCAATCATGGGACACAAGACGTTAGGCAGCAATAAAACCATACCATGAACTTGGTACTAATGATGTTTTGTAACATTTGTGGAATTATCAATCATGAAAGGCTAATAATATCCAAGTCATTTGGTCTTTATTTTCATTTTAGGACCTGTTCGATGAGCACTACACAGTTCAACATGGACCTCATTCATGATCTTCAGGGCTTCATGATTGATGGTATAGGGTTTCATTTACAAATGTACTATGAGAGAGAATGTTTCTTGATTTGATTGGCAAGTGATTTGTCATGATGAAGTTTGCCTTCTTGAAGATAATCAAAGAAGGGCTATCTCTAATCACCTTCTTCAACACTTGTTAAAGGGGCAGATAAGATCTCAAAAGAATTCTTGTTGATGTGCTCTAAATATATAGGAGCTACAACTTGTCAGCCCTGAGCTTTTATGAAAATGGAGCCGTCTTCTGAACAAATAAATTCCTTTATAAGCTTTGCTAATGCATTTACCATAGAATTTCTTCCACAGAGAATTTCATATAAAGTTACAATAAGAATTTTCTTGAGAATATGATTTATGTATTGATGGTACTTTAGGAGTTTTAGATTCAATACCTTATAGGTTCCTGTAATCTAGTTGATAAAAAATCAAGAATCTCAAAAGATTTTGATTTCTTTTATATCTATAAATATTGCAAACTCTAAACTAGTTATCAAAGCTTCATATTCAACCTCATTATTTTTAAAATGCTCTGATATGTTGCAAATATGATTTTGATGATGACAAACATGTTTCTATTATGTTTTGCTTGGCTAACCTGTTCCAGGCACAAAAGATCACGAGAAACTCAAGCCAACTCAAGATCGGGTCCAAGTGTGTCTAAGTGTACTATTTTCCTTTTCTTGAGTCAATTGTAATGTAATTGATCCCCTAGCTAAGTAACCTTACACACACACACTCAGGGGGAGAGCTTGAGTGAATTAGAGTTTCTGTTCAAGTTTTTGTTCAGATCGTCCTGGATGATATTCCCATCATCTTGGACGATCAAGTAAAAATAGAAACCCTAGTTAGGGCGACCAAGTTAAGTGTGTCTGATTAAGCAGATCATCCTAGACGATCATTGCATTGTACGGGACGATATGCTCAAATCAGAAATTCTCAGCCGCCAGATCAAGTTAGGCAGTTTTTATTTTAAGATATTTGGTTTGATCGTCCTGGACGATACGTGTATCGTCCTGGACGATCCAGTACAATCATGCTTGAATTAGTCTGGTAATTAAGAAAAGCAATTAATACTTGATTGATACGATCATATCATCCTGGATGATGACAGGATCGTCCTGGACGAACATGATCATCTAGTGTGTTTCCGCTGGACGTCCAGAGCGGTGCTCAGGACAATTTGTGCACATTTTGAACTAATCGTACAGGATGATATCCTTATAGTCCTGGACGATCAAGTCATTTTTGGGTCGTCCAGCACAAGTTTCTCTGGACGACCAGAGCGGTCTTCTGGATGAAATTCCTCAATTTACACTAATCGTCCCGGATGATCGCAGAGTCGTACGGGACGATATGAACAACTTTTTCTACTGATCGTCCAGAAAAGCCAGATCGTCTAGGCTGAAGTAGCTAATTTTGAACTGATTGTACAGGATGATCTATCGATCGTCCTAGATGATCTTGGCCGACCAGTTGAGATTTAGGGTAATTTTAGAGCCCTCCTTTAAAAGAAATTTTTCTTCGAACAAGAAAAATCTTTTGTCACTTTCCTTTCCAGAGAAACCCTAGAGAGAGAGAGAGTTTGGGAGAGAGAGAGAGGATCTTGTGAGGGGGAGTTCGTGAGGGGTTCATGAAGGTTGCTCCAAGCAAGGATCAGAGTAGTCTTCTCCGCTAGTCGTCTTTCATCGTGTGGTGTTCTTTGTGAGAGGATCATTCGCAAGAAGATCCAGGGTTCTCTGCCCGCTTCAGGAGAAAGTGAAAGGAGTCCGAGGTTCTCTGCCTGCTTCAGGAGGAAGCAAAAGGAGGTTGGGTTCTCTACCTCACCATGTCGGTGGAAAAGAGGTTTTTTTATAGGCTTCTTCATCTTGCTGTGGGAGCAAAAGGAGAGACACTTTGAGTTAGTGCAATACCCGGAGGGGAGGCTCTGGGGAGTGGACGTAGGTCAAGTTGATTGAACCATTATAAAATTCTGGTGTGTTCTTTCTGATTACTTTCTGTACTTTAGTTTTTTCTGTGATTATCTGCTTGGGTGAAATTTCTGTTTAATCTTTTCGTTTGAGTATTAACTTATTTTCACTGCATATCATAGAAAAGATTTTTGTTGTTGCTCTTGAATTTTGAAATAACAAATTCAACCCCCCTCTTGGTTAGCCTCGGGACTAGTTCATCAGGGCTTAACAGCCCTATCAAACTTTCAATGTATCAGAGCGGGATTCAAAATTTAAGTTTAAAAACTTTTGAATTTGATCCATGGCTAACTTTGGTAATCGTAATACCGCTGAAGGTTATTTAATTACATGACCGCCATTGTTTGATAACATACCTTTTGATTTTTGAAAAACTCACATGTCCACTTTTCTTCAATCAATTGATTATCGCATGTGGATGCAAGTTAAGGATGGATACGAACCACCTTTTAGGATGATTAACAATGTTAAAACTGAACTTCCCTTTAGTGATTAGACTTTTGATGATCATGATTTAGCACAATTGAATGCCAAATATTTAAATTATTTTTTCTATGCTTTAAAATCTGAGGATTACATGCGTGTCTCTATGTGTACAACTGGTAAAGAAATCTGGGATAGATTGTGCATCACGTATGAAGGTACAACTGAAGTCAAACAGTCTAGATTAAATATTTTGCTTCATGACTATGAACTGTTTCACATGAAACCTACTGAAACCATTTCTGAAATGTATATGAGATTCACTCAAATCATCACTTCTTTGCATGCCTTAGGTAGAGAACTTACAAACTACGAAAGAGTGAACAAAATTCTTAGATGTCTGCCTTCTTCATATGATGCTAAGATAACTGCAATCACTGAATCTAAAGATTTAAATACTTACTCTATTGATAGCTTACTTGGATCACTCATTGCTTACGAGCAAGGGGTGAACCAAAGACAGCTTGATGCAGGTGAGAAGAAGAAGGAGAAAACAGTGGCACTAAAGGCCAACGAGAGTGATACTAGTGCTTCCGGGTCTGATAGCGATGATGTTTCCTTAATCACTAGACAATTTAAAAGCTTTCTAAGGAAGAAATACAAGAAATTTCAGAAGTGGAACAAGGGTAAGTCCAACAAAAATTTTAAGGGTTCATCTGATACTGTCTGTTTTGAATGCAGGAAGCCTGGACACATTAAGACTGATTGTCCTACACTTAAAACTCACCCAAGCAAGGAGGAGGGTGAGGAGAAACACAAGTTCAGGAAGGACAAGAAGCAGATTCAGAAAGCATTCTGGGCAGATTCTGCATCCGACTCTTCTAAGACTGAAGCTGAAGAGGAGGAAATAAATCTGTGTCTGATGGCTGATGATCATCCTGGTCAGTCTGACCAGGAAGATGTATGTGAGCTTACTTATGATCAATTACTTGAAATATCTGAAAAAATTCATGCATCGTATAGGAAGCTTAAGAAAACCCATGCTAGCTTGAAATTAGATTATTTGACTTTGCAAAAAGAGCATGATATTTTGATTAAGGATCATTCCACTGTTGATAGCAATCACATGTCTTTACTTGATGAATTTGATGAACTGAATAAAAAGTATTCTGATTTAATTGTTGAGCATGATTCATTGAAAACCATGCATGTTGATTTAGAAAAAGCTTTTAAAGAATTAGACAATCTGGCATGTGAAGCGGAGAGTAGCAATGGTTCTTTGAAATTTGAAATTGTAAGTTTAAAGAAAGAAAATGAATTTTTGAAAGTTAAAATCAGTGCTTTTGAGAAACATGAAACACCTACGTTTGCACAGTTTTATGTACCTCCACCTTTTGTAGAATCTAGTTCAAAATCATCAAAGCATGTTTCATACAAACTTAGGAAGAGGCACTATCACCCATGTAGATTAGTTAACCCTTTTTCTGGTGTTAGATGTTTTTCCTGTAGCATGTTTGGACATATTTCCCACACCTGTACTGTTTACCATAGTACACATTAGGTGTGGAGGCCCAAATTGCCTGTTTCACAGTACATCACACATGTATTGCATTCTTCTTTTCATAAGAAGGAACCCAAACCTGTTTGGGTTCCTAAAATGAACGTTTGATGATTTTGTAGGTGTGCTCTCACACAAGACCTCGTGAGAGCATGTGGTACCTGGACAACGGATGTTCTAGACACATGATTGGAGATGCATATCAGTTCATTTCGCTGGAGGTCAGGGCTGGAGGCAAGGTTACACTTGGAGATAACACCACCAGGAGGGTAGTAGGTTCAGGTATAATTGGTGATTTAAAGAGTTTCATGATTGACAATATTTTGCTTGTAGATGGACTGAAACATAACTTACTGAGCATCAGTCAACTCTGTGACAAAGGATACAGCATCAAATTCCTGCCTACTTGCTGCATTTTAAGCTTAAATGATAAAATTATTTTGCAGGGATAAAGGATCAACAATGTCTACAAGCTGGATGTAAGTTGCATTAAGACTGAAAATTCAATTTACTTAAAAACTACTGCTGAAGAGTCTTGGTTGTGACATAGGAGATTGTGTCATGCCAGTATGAAAACCCTTAGGAGAGTCACCCAAAAGGACTTAGTTAGAGGTGTGCCCAAGCTAAAGTTCACTAAGGACAACCTGTGTGATGCCTGTCAGTTAGGAAAGAAAGTTCAGTCATCCTTTCACTTTGTTAAAGACATTAGCACCTCTAGACCTTTAGAAGTCCTTCACATGGATCTCTTTGGACCCATTAGCACTGCCAACTTAGGGGGGAAAGTCTATGGGTTTGTGATTGTAGATGACTACTCGAGGTTCACTTGGATTAAATTTTTGTCACATAAATCTGAGTCATTTGATGAGTTTAAGTCCTTCTCCACTTGGATTCAGAGGAAGTTAGGCTGTGAGATCTTGACTATTCATAGTGATCATGGCGGAGAGTTTGAAAATGTAAAGTTTAGAAGTTTCTGTGAGGAGCAAGGGATTAGTCACAATTTTTCATCTCCTAGGACCCCTCAGAAGAACGGGGTAGCTGAAAGGAGGAATAGGACCTTAGTCGAAGCCGCTAGAGCCATGCTTGCTGAGTATTCACTTCCAAAATACTTTTGGGCTGAAGCGGTGAACACTGCCTATTATGTGCTAAATATGGTGAATGTGAGATCAAATCTGAATAAGACACCTTATGAGATTATTAAGGGTAGAACTCCAAACCTGTCCCAACTCCTTGTCTTTGGATGTAAGGTTTTCATTCTGAATAACGAGAAATCATCCTTAGGAAAGTTTGACCCCAAATCTGATGAAGGAGTGTTCTTAGGCTATTCTAGTGTGGGGAGATCCTTTAGGGTATTTAATAAAAAGACTTTAGTGGTGGAAGAGACAACTCATGTGGTGTTTGATGAATCTGATCCTAAGGTGACTAGAGTTGAGGAAGAAGAAGAGGTAGAGGAGATTACCCAAGGGGTTGGAAATGCAAATCTGGAGGAGAGGGTAGAACCTCAAACCACACTGCCTAGAGATTGGAGATATTCTTCGAGTCATCCTAAAGAATTGATCTTAGGAGACCCTTCTGAATATGTTAGGACTAGGCATGGACTTAGAAAGAAAGTAAACCACTCTGCCTTTATCTCAATGACTGAACCCACCAACATCAATCAAGCCCTTTCAGATGAGTTTTGGATCTTAGCTATGCAAGAAGAATTGAATCAATTTATAAGGAATGATGTTTGGGAGTTAGTAGAAAGACCTAGAAATCAAAGTATAGTGGGAACCAAGTGGGTCTTTAAGAAAAAAAATGAATGATTCTAGTGTGGTGGTTAGGAATAAGGTAAGATTGGTGGCTAAGGGGTATAATCAGATTAAAGGAATTGATTTTGAGGAGACCTTTGCCCCTGTAGCTAGATTGGAAGCCATTAGAGTGCTACTAGCCTTTGCCTGTTATAAGGGATTTAAGCTGTTTCAAATGGATATCAAGAGTGCCTTTTTAAATGGGGTAATAAAAGAGGATGTTTTTGTAGAATAACCCCCAGGTTTTGAGAGTTCCCAATATCCAAATCATGTTTACAAATTAAAAAAGGCCTTATATGGATTGAAATAGCCACCCAGAGCTTGGTATGAGAGGTTTAACACATTCCTATTAGAAAGAGAGTTTGTTAAGGAGAGCGTAGACACCACCCTTTTTCTGAGGAGAATAGAGGATGACTTACTCATTGTCCAGATCTATGTTGATGATATAATTTTTGGATCTTCTGATAAATATTTATGTGATGAGTTTTCTAAAACAATGAGTAAGGAGTTTGAGATGAGTATGATGGGAGAATTGTCCTACTTTTTGGGGTTTAGCATAAGGCAAATGGATGATGAAATCTTTCTCAATCAATCTAAATACACTAAGGACATTTTGAAGAAATATGAAATGGACAAAGCTAAGCCAATCAACACTCCCATGAGCTCCTCTGTTCAGTTAGATAAGGATTCAAGTAGAAAATCAGTTGATCAGAAGAAGTGTATAGGAATAATTAGATCACTGCTTTACCTGACTGCTAGCCGACCTGATATCATGTTTAGTGTCTCTCTTTGTGCTAGGTTTCAGGCTGATCCCAAAGAGTCCCACCTGACTACTGTTAAGAGAATTCTTAGATATCTTTTAGGGACCCCAAACCTAGGAATCTGGTATCCTAGGCACAACACCTCTTTTGAGATTATTGGATATTCTGATTCTGACTTTACAGGGTGTAGGGTGGATAGAAAGAGCACTTCTGGAACTTGTCAATTCATAGGACAGTCGTTAGTCTCCTGGTCCAGTAGAAAATAGAACTCAGTTGTACTTTCCACTGCTGAAGCTGAGTACATTGCCTTAGGGAGTTGTGTGGCCCAAGTTCTTTGATTGAAGCAACAAGTCTTGGATTTAGGATTACCTTTGGGCACAATTTCTATTTTGTGTGATAATACTAGTGCCATCTGCATCTCTAAGAATCCAATCCAACATTCTAGAACTAAACACATTGATATAAGGCATCACTTCATTATGGACCATGTTACGAAAGGGGACATTGAGCTACATCATGTAGCAACTAAAAATCAGCTGGCTAACATATTCACTAAACCACTGGCCTTTCACTCATTCAGCATTTTGAGGACCAGATTAGGAGTGATTGATAGAAATGCTTGATTATGATGATTGCTGATTCCTGATTTTTCTGATTTTTTATTCTGTTTCTGTTAGTTAGCTGTTTGATTTGATTACCTATTTTCTGTTTTAGCCTTGTTGTTAATTTGACTTGAGTATTTATTTTGATGTGATTTTCAACCTATTTTTATTTACTGGTTCATCTCCTTTATTTACTGTCTTATGCTTTTGAAAATTCGATCACTGCTCACTACTTCTGATAAACTGGATTTCTGACTAAAAGTTTTACCTTATTTTTATTTTGAAGCTGGTAAGCAGTGATTGATTCCACTGGATCTGTTAAAGGGAAGAAACATTGATGATTGTTTCTCTTCCTCTAACTCCTTTGCTGGTGTATTATTTCTTTTGGATAAATATCTTCTTTAAAATTAAAATTTTTAGTTTTTGATATAGAGATTTATTTTATCTTCTTACAGTAATCTACCTCACATATCAATAGTGTTTTCAAAGTCTTGAGTCATTATTTTGATTTTCTAAACCAAGTGATTGCACTTATCATATGACGTATGACTTTTATTTTGTGAATTACGCTTCCTTATTATGGAGAGCATCTCCTATGTCTAGAAGGTAATTTTACAGCTGAGATCCTTTAATTATTCTCAGAGGGAGAAAACTTACAAAATATGTGCAGTGCATCAAATAAATTAAAAAAGAGGCACAAAATTAGCCCAAAGATGAAAAGATGCGAAATGTCGCCAAACTAAAAGATACACAAAGTGTATCAAAAATCAAAAGATGCGCAAAGCGCCAAACAAATTGAAAAAGAGGCACAAAATGAGCCCAAACCAAGCTTTCTTCCCTTTCAGATTGTTAAATGTCTTAAAAAAATTCGTGTGCGACTTAATATTTTCAAAAGCTTGAGTTTGAAAATCCTAATTTCTGATTTATTACTTTGTAACACTATTATATCAGATATTTTTCTGGAACGAGGCTTGAAAGAATCTCTTTTCGAATCTAATTTCTTTTCTTCTGAATTGGATTTTTGTTTTGAAAGAGATTTGCATCTATAAGGTGCCCGAGGTGGGAGTTACGAAAGTCGATTTTTCTAACTTTTTCTGGATTTCAGCGCTGTCAATCATCTTCTTATTGGTTTTTGGATCTAAAATCAAGGAACAATTCTGATTTATTGGAGCAGCTTAATCAAAAAAAAAATTTGTTGCTTTTGTGTGAAAGTACGAGATGCGCCAAGAGGGGGGGTGAATTGGTATTTTAAAAAATTCAATCCTACATAAGAGTCCTAATTTTTTTCTATTTTTAAAAAATAACTCAACGAATAACGTGCGGAAGCAAATACAACGTTTACAATGATGATATTGATAATTCAATTTTAAATTTTACAACACAAGATTTAAATCCTGATTTTTCACCAAGCAATTTAATGTACTAATTAAGAGCATAAAAAGTAAAGTACGGTAAACAGGAAAAAACACACCAGAGATTTTTATAGTGGTTCGGTCACTTGACCTACGTCCACTCCCCGAAGTCCTCTACTCCGGGATTTGCACTAGTAAAAGTTGACTCTCCTTTTTCCCCCACAGCAAGGCGGAGAAGCCTTTACAATACTCACTTTCACCTCCCTCGGTGCGGCAGAATACCAGACGCTATATCACCCTCTTGGTGACGGCAGCGGACCTTCTCCTTTTTCTCCCTCCTGGAGATGGCAGAGTACCTTGGCGATGTTGATCTTGAAGTGACACTTCCCTCGAGAACTTTCTTGAAGCTTCCCAAAGCCACAAGAGGAGCAAAGCATGCAGCTAGCTTGGAGCCACCGTGTGATCCCCTCACACTACTTCTCCCTCACGCTCAAGCTCACCTTCACCTTCCTCTCTCAAGCCCTGGATCTCTCCAAAAAACTTCTCTCTAACGAATCCCCTTCTTTCCACAAAGCCTCTCACAGCAAGAGGATAGATCAACAACTCCTTAAAAAAAATTTTAAGTTATTTTTATATCAGGCTTCAGAAAACTCTAAAAGTTTCAACTTTTGCGTTTCTGTTCGTACAGTATGATATATAATCGTACAGTACGAATAGTTTAATTACAGCTCCGTCCAGTACGAGTACAGACGAACAGTTATCAAATTTTATACATATCGTATTGTACGATATGTATATCGTACAGGATAATACTGTTTATTCATACTATTCATACAGGACGAACTGTGGGACGATCCTTGGGATGAAAGAATTCGTCTCTGTCAGTCGTCCAGCACTCTTTTAGTCATACAGTACGATTAGTGTTTTTCAGGATATCGTCCTGTATGATACGAATATCGTCCAGGACGAATAGAACAAAAATTCTTAGTTTCATCTGGTACGATCGATGGGATGAATGAAATCATCTCTGTCAGTCGTCCAGCACTCCACTAGTCACACAGTACAATTAGTTCATTTCTTGATATCGTCCTGTACGATATGAATATCGTCCAGGACGAACAGAACAAAAATCCTCGGTTTCGTCTGGTACGATTATTGGGATGAATGAAATCGTCTTTGTTAGTCGTACGGTACGATATATGATCGTACAGTACGACCGACATTTAAATTAGAAACCAACATTTATTTCCTGATTAGGGAGATAATTTTGGTAAGTATTAATTAATCGTACATTATGATAAGCATCGTACATTACGATCCGTTCAGGAAATCAAAATTAAGAACTTACCAAACTTATTCTGGCGGCTAGGGTTTCTCAATTGTATCTTATCATACAGTACGATATGTATCGTACAGTACGATTAGTTTATAAATTTAATCATCTAAAAATTAGCTGTTAGCCTGAGTATTTTTAATTAATCGTACAATACGATACTAAATCGTACAGTACGATATTCTTAAAAAAAATTTAAAGCATTTAAAATAATTCTCCCCCTATGTGTGTGCATGGTTACTCCTTTCACATGCATGCTTCTGTGGCAGACTCAAGAAAATAAAAACAAAGAAATAAAAATTACAGACTTGTCAACCTCCTATTCTACCTGGTTTGAGTCTCCAGTAACCTTGAGCAGTGTGCATCTGACCTGAAATGTTAGTGCTCATATACAAGGATTAAGCATTTGTAATCTAAAGGAAGTCTATATGGATTCAGTAAGTATTAGTTGTCACCATCAAAATTAAGTGCTCGGGATCCTGGATTTCAACAATCTCCCCCTTTTTGATGGTGTCAAATAATATTTTCTGATGGACAGTTGTTCTGACTTCCTTAGCTCCCACTCAGAAGAATAACTTATTAATTTTTAAATAGGAGGAGAAGAAACAATTTATTTTTTATTATAACATATAGAAAAAAAACATAACAAGATAGAAAAATCATGTAGTGAAAACATAAACAATCAATATCATTAATAGTAAGCAAAAATAGAACAATACAGAACACACAGAAACGTCTCCCCCTTTTGACAGCAACAAAAAGGGAAGAACAAGGAAACAACTACAATGACAACAAACAAAAAACATAAATAACTACAATAACTCAAAAATCTGGATCCCGATCCGGAGGTGGTGGTGGAGGTTATGGAAACAGTTGGTGGTACTGATGGAGGGACACAAACTGGTGATCGATCGATGTGAAGCGCTCCCTAAACCATTTTATATTAGTTTCATGCTCCTGATGTTGCTGAGCAATGTGGGCATCCAACCTAGTCTCCAGGCGATCAAGGCGTTGAATAATGTCATCGTGAGGGTAGTCGGGAGGAGCAAGACCAGGTGGGTGGATTGGTGGTGGTGGAGGGGCGTCAGCAGGAGCAGCAGCCTCTTCGTCATCAAACTCGGGATCGGCGGGAGCGACCCCCTGATGGAACAAGATACAAAAAGAGGCATCCGAGTAGAATATAGGCAGATGATCTGGAGGTAGCGGATAATGAAGTTGGTACTTGGCATCTAGGATGTATCCTATGACATGCCCTAAAGCAAAATTCAGTTTGCGGCGGGCACCGGGATATTGGTAGGCAGACAGGGTTTGGATATAGTTAAAAACTATTTGGGCTTCATTGAATTTTGTTCCAGACATGATTAGATATGTGACGACAGAAAGCAGTGGAGTAATATGGATGCGGTCTCCAGCTTTGGGTATAATGGATGTGCGAAGGACATGCTGGATAACGCGGGCATTCTGATTCAGGGTTTGGACCAGGGGTAGGTGTTGATTGGAGGGGACACCCCTAAGGGTCATATTTACTGATGTCCAATCATAGTCGTGGGAGATCATAGATTGGGGATGAGGGCCATCAGTGGACAGCCCGATGTATGCAGCAATGTCGTTGACGGTGATAACGACATTCTGTTTACAGACATAAGAAGTGATAGTGGTGTTTTCTAGGTCAATTCTGATATTGGCAAGAAACTCAAAAAGAAGTTTGGAGTGAAAAGGAAAGGCAAGAGTCAAAAGGAATTGAAGGGTGGTGGATGCGAACAGGTTCATCACCTCAAAATTGAGAGTGGCTTGATTCAGCATGCGAGATGGAGTGATTTTGGCTTCCTTGATTTTAATATATGCTTTCTCGTCCGCAGCGGAGAGAAAATGATCATCGAAATGCTGAGAGGAGGAGGAGCTCCTGACGACCATTCAGCCGTGCTTACTGGAACCAGACATGGTGGAAGAAAGGATTTGAGAAAAGGGAGGAAATTTGAAGTGAGTGAGAGTGAGTGATTGTATGCAAAGAATCCCTTCATTTTATAGAATTTGGGAACTATCGTACAATACGATTGCATATCGTACAGTACGATAGGTGCAATAATGTCGTCTGGATGACCGTTTAAAAAGGCGAGTCAAATCGTACAGTACGATCAGAATCGTATTGTAATCATACTGTACGATCAGAATCGTATTGTAATCGTACTGTACGAACGTGAGTGTGAGGCGTTCGTCCCGAGGAGTCGTCTGAACGACCTTTGAGAAAAATAATCATACAGTACGAACAGGTGTTCGTACTGTACGATAGGCAATAATGTTCGTACCGGGCGAGTTTAATTTCGTCCTAATCCATTTGACATGTGGATCGTACAGTATGATTGGTATGTCGTACAGTACGATGACCAATAATGTGTATTGTACGGTACGAGTGGTGAATCGTACAGTACGATAGGTACAAGACATGAAAGATCTGGACCGTGAATGGGAATGGACGGCTAAGATTGGAGTGATTTGAACCTTATCGTACAGTACGATATTGGATCGTACAGTACGATTGTCAGAGAATTTCAAGGTTTGTGAGTAGCATGGTAAGAGGATCAGGAAACCATTTTTTTTTGAACAAACTAATCATAACAAACAAATTTTTTTTTTGTTTTTTATTTTAGGCTTGAAAGTCTATGACACCTAATTTTGTTCTTAAAGTGCTAAATGTGTCATAATCTAATGGTTTTGTGAAAATGTCAGCCAATTGATCTTCAGTAGCAACGTGGTGCAGTTCAATATCTCCTTTGGCTACGTGATCTCTAATGAAATGATGTCTAATGTCTATATGTTTTGTTCGTGAATGTTGAATTGGATTTTTGGATATGCAAATAGCACTAGTGTTGTCACACATGATTGGAATGGTTCCTACAGGTAGTCCTAGATCTACAAGTTATTGTTTTAACCACAAAACTTGTGCAACACAGCTACCTACCGCTATATATTCTGCTTCGGCTGTTGATAGGGCTACTGAATTCTATTTCCTACTGAACCATGAAACTAACGATTGTCCAATGAATTGACAAGTGCCAGAAGTGCTTTTTCTATCTACCCTACATCCTGCAAAGTCTGAATCTGAGTACCCTAAGATTTCAAAAGAAGTGCTGTGTCTAGGATACCAAATTCCTAAGTTCGGGGTGCCTAGTAGATATCTAAGAATTCTTTTGACAGCAGTCATGTGAGATTCTTTCGGGGTCGGCTTGGAAGCGGGCACAGAGACACACGCTAAACATTATGTCTGGTCTACTGGTAATCAGATAGAGAAGCGATCCAATTATTCCCCTATACCTCTTTTGATCTACAGACTTCCCACTGGGATCTTTATCCAATTGAATGTTAGAGCTCATGGGTGTATTCATAGCCTTAGCATTATCCATTTCATATTTTTTCAAAATATCATTGATGTACTTAGACTTGCTAAGAAACGTTCCACCTTCCATTTATTTTACACTAAATCCAAGGAAGGAACTAAGTTCTCCCAACATACTCATTTCAAACTCATCACTCATTGCTTTTGAAAATTCATTACATAAGCTTTTCTCCGTCGATCCGAACAAGATGTCATCTACATAAATCTGAATAATGAGTACTTCAACTCCTACCTTCTTCAAAAATAAGGTGGTGTCCACACTACCTTTAACGAAGCCTCTATCTAGTAGGAACGTACTAAGCCTTTCATACCAGGCTCTAGGTGCTTGTTTTAACCCGTATAGTGCCTTTTTTAGTTTAAACACGTGGTTTGGAAATTGTGAGTTTTCAAACCCCGGAGGTTGCTCCACATAAACATCTTCCTTGATTACCCCGTTCAAGAAAGCACTCTTCACATCCATTTGATACAGCTTAAAATCCCTAAAACAAGCAAAGGCTAACAGTACCCTTATGGCTTCTAGTCTAGCTACCGGAGCAAAGGTTTCTTCAAAATCTATTCCTTCAATTTGGTTATACCCCTTTGCTACTAACCTAGCCTTGTTTCTTACTACTATTCCAGAGTCATTCATCTTGTTTTTAAAGACCCATTTAGTTCCAACCACACTTTGTTCTTTAGGTCTTTTGACTAATTCCCATACATCATTCCTAACGAATTGGTTCAACTCTTCTTGCATTGCTAGGATCCAAAATTCATCTCCTAATGCTTAATCTATACTCGTGGGTTCAATCATAGATATGAAAGCAGAATGACTAACCTCTTTCCTAAGTCCATGCCTAGTTTTTACCCCTTCTAATGGGTCTCCTAAGATCAGCTCTCTAGGATGACTAGAAGAAAATTTCCAATCTCTAGGCAGATGTTCCTGAGGTTCCGCTCTAGTTTCTATGGTAATGGTTTCCACTCCCCTTATAACCTCAACTTCTTCTTCTTCATGATTAGATTCAGAGGTCTTATTGGATTCATCAAATACCACATGGGTGGACTCTTCTACTACTAGGGTTCTCTTATTGAATATTCTATAGGCTTTACCTACAGATGAGTAGCCTAGGAAAACCCCTTCATCAAATTTAGGATCGAACTTTCCTAAGGGTGACTTGCCATTGATTAGGATGAAGCATTTGCAACCGAAAACGTGTAGGTGGGAAAGATTGGGTGTCCTACCCTTAAGCAACTCATAGGGTGTCTTATTAAGTTTGGATCTAACATTTACCCTATTTAACACATAGCACACGGTATTTACTGCTTCTACCCAAAAGTATATAGGGAGAGTATATTCAGCTAACATAGCCCTAGCAGCTTCAACTAAAGTTCTATTCTTTCTTTCTGCTATTCCATTTTGCTGAGGAGTTCTAGGAGCAGAGAAATTATGTTCTATTCCAACATCTTTACAAAATGATTCAAATTTATCATTCTCAAATTCTCCACCGTGATCACTATGAATTGTTGAAATTACACATCCTAATTTCCTTTGGATCCAAGTGGAGAAAATTCTAAACTCTTCAAATGACTCACTCTTATGAGCTAGGAATTTCACCCAAGTAAACCTAGAGTAGTCATCTACTATTACAAACCCATACAACTTCCCTCCTAGGCTGGCTGTACTAACAGGTCTGAACAGGTCCATGTGGAGAGTTTCTAGTGGCCTAGTGGTGTTGATATCTTTGATTGCATGAAATGAAGATTTAACTTGTTTTCCTAATTGGCAAGCATCACAGAGATGATCCTTAGTAAAGTCTAACTTTGGTATGCCTCTAATTAAGTCTTTCTGAATGATGTTCCTAAGTGTTTTCATACTAGCATGGCATAGTCTCCTATGCCATAGCCAAGAGTCATCCGTTATTATTTTTAGACACAAAGAGTTTGAGGTTTCAATGCAGTTCAAATCTAACATGTAAACATTGTTTATGCGTTTTCCTTCTAACACAAGTGAATCATTTAAGCTAATCATGCATTTATTAGACAGAAATTTTATGTCAAAGCCCTTGTTACATAGTTGACTTATACTTAAAAGATTATGCTTTAAACCATCAACTAAAAGTACATTCTCAATAATCAAATTTTTAGTGTTTCCAATGATACCTGAGCCCACCACTTTCCTAGTGGTGTTGTCTCCCAAAGTTACCTTGCCTCCTGACCTGGCCTCCAGTGTCACGAACTGCTTCATGTCTCCAGTCATGTGTCGCGAGCAGCCACTGTCCAGGTACCACATGCTCTCACTAGGTCTTTTGTGAGAGCATCCCTACAATGTCAATCACGGATTAGCTTTGGGAACCCAAGTGAGTTTGGGTTCCATCCTATGCTTATATGAATGAAATGTATGCATGTTATGATGTGTTGAATGTGATTTAGGTCTCCACACTAGATGTGTTCTATAGTGAATTGAGCACGTGCGGGCTATGTGACATAGTATGCCACAAGAATAACATCTAACACCTAGAAATGGGTTCACTAATCTACGAGGGTGGTAGTGCCTATTTCTGGGTTTGGATGATGCATGCCGTGCTAGTTTTGAATGAGATGATTCACATGGTGGAGGCTGAAAAAACTCAGCAAACGTGGGAGGTTTTTTATTATTTTCGAATGCATGAAGTTTTTATTTAAAATTTTGTTCTCTTGGTTAAGACTTACATATTCGAATCTCAATGTACGCTCACTACTACTAAGTTCCCCTGCTAGGTCTTCTAGTTCCTTAAATGCATTTTCTAATTCTACATGTGATGATTTCAAGGTATCGTGTGCAGTGGTTAACTCAATATACTTCTTGTTTAATGCATCGTATTCATCAAGCAAAGACATATGATCTTTATCCAAGTCAGAAAAATTCTTTACTACACTAGCATGCTCCTTTTGTAAAGTACTAAACTCAGTATTAAGACTAACATGCTTTTTCTTCAACTTTCTATATGAGTCATGGATTTTTTCAGAAATAACAAGTAGTTCATCGTAAGACAGTTGACATACCTCATCTTGATCTGATTGATCAAGATTATCATTAGTCATAAGACACAGATTCGTTACCTCCTCCCCTGCTTCTTCTTCTGATGATTCTGAGGCAGAGTCGGCCCAAAATGCTTTTTGTGTCTTAAATTTGCCCTTCTTGAACTTTGATCTTTCCTCACCCTTTTCCTTGGTTTGATGAGTCTTGATGTTGGGGCAATCAGCTCGGAGATGACCGGGTTTCCTGCACTCAAAGCAAATTATCTCAGATGCAACTTTAGTATGCTTTGAGTTTTTACCTTTGTTCCAATTGCTTTGATGACGGGGCTGCTTCTTTTCAGAAAATTTTTGAACTGACGAGTCATCAAGGCGATGTCGTCATCTTCCTCCGCTGCTGAGCTGTCACTTTCAGAATTGTTTGCTTTTAAAGCCACCGCTCGCTCCTTCTTCTTTTCACCTGCATCACTTTGTCGTTGACTCACTCCTTACTTGTAGGCAATGAGTGACCCAAGAAAATTGTCAATAGAATAAACATTCAGGTCTTTTGACTCAGTTATTTAGCATCATATGAGCTAGGCAAACATCGCAGTATTTTGTTTACTTTTTCCTAGTTAGACAACTCTCTTCCTAAAGCATGCAGAGATGTTACAATCTGGGTGAGTCGAGTGTACATGTCAGATATAGTTTCACTAGGTTTCATGCGGAATAGTTCGTAATTATGTAGCAGTAATGTTCAACCTAGATTATTTGACCTCACTAGTTCCTTCGTACATGATACACAGTTTGTCCCAAATTTGCCTTACCAGTAGTACAAGTTGATACTCGCATATAGTCTTCTAATTTTAATTCACAAAAGAAATAATTTAGACATTTAGCATTTAGCTGTGCAAGTTCTATATCCTCAATGCTCCATTCATTAAATGATAGTTCAGTTTTAATTCCATTCAACATACGAAATGGTGCAGAAAAACCTTCTTGGACCAACATCCACATGCGATAGTCTAAAGACTGTAAAAATGTAGACATGCGTATTTCCAGAAACACTATTTTGAAACCCGCTCTGATACCACTTGAAAGTACGAGATGCGCCAAGATGGAGGATGAATTGGTATTTTAAAAAATTCAACCCTACACAAGAGTTCTAATTTTTTTGTATTTTTAAAAAATAACTCAACGAATAACGTGCAGAAGCAAATACAACGTTCACAACGATGATATTGATAATTCAATTTTAAATTTTACAACACAAGATTTAAATCATGATTTTTCACCAAGCAATTTAATGTACTAATTAAGAGCATGAAAAGTAAAGTACGGTAAACAGGAAAAAAATCACCAGAGATTTTTATAGTGGTTCGGTCACTTGACCTACGTCCACTCACCGGAGTCCTCTACTCCGGGATTTGCACTAGTAAAAGTTGACTCTCCTTTTGCCCCCACAGCAAGGCCGAGAAGCCTTTACAATACTCACTTTCCCCTCCCTCGGATGCGGCGGAATACCAGACGCTATGTCACCCTCCTGGTGACGGCAGTCGACCTTCTCCTTTTTCTCCCTCCTGGAGATGGAAGAGTACCTTGGCGATGTTGATCTTGAAGTGAATCTTCCCTCGAGAACTTTATTGAAGCTTCCCAAAGCCACAAGAGGAGCAAAGCATGCAGCTAGCTTGGAGCCACCGTGTGATCCCCTCACACTACTTCTCCCTCACGCTCAAGCTCACCTTCACCTTCCTCTCTCAAGCCCTGGATCTCTCCAAAAAACTTCTCTCTAACGAAACCCCTTCTTTCCTCAAAGCCTCTCACAGCAAGAGGATAGATCAACAACTCCTTAAAAAATTTTTAAGTTGTTTTTATATCAGGCTTCAGAAACTCTAAAAGATTCAACTTTTGCATTTCTGTTCGTACAATACAGTATATAATCGTACAGTACGATCAATTTAATTACAGCTCCATCCAGTATGAGTACAGACGAACAGTTATCGAATTTTATACATATCGTACTGTACATATGTATATCGTACTGGATGATACAGTTTATTCTTACTGTTCGTACATGACGAACTGTGGGACGATCCTTGGGACGAAAGAATTCATCTCTGTCAGTCATCCAGCACTCCTTTAGTACGTACAGTACGATTAGTGTTTTTCAGGATATCGTCCTGTACGATACGAATATCGTCTAGGATGAATAGAACAAAAATTCTTAGTTTTTTCTGATACGATCGATGGGAGAATAAAATCGTCTCTGTCGGTCGTCCAGCACTCAACTAATCGTACAGTACGATTAGTTCATTTCTTGATATCATCCTGTACAGTTATGAATTATCGCTAGGACGAACAGAATAAAAACCTTGGTTTAGTCTGGTACGATCGCTGGGAAGAATGAAATCATCTCTGTCAGTCGTAAGGTACGATATATGATCGTACAGTAAGATGACATTTAAATTAGAAACCAACGTTTATTTCTGAATAGGGAGATAATTTTGGTAAGTATTAATTAATCGTACAGTACGATAAGCATTGTACAGTATGATCAGTTCAGGAAATCAAAATTAAGAACTTACCAAACTTATTCTGGCGGGCTAGGGTTTCTCAATTGTATCCTATCGTACAGTACGATTAGTTTATAAATTTAATCATCTGAAAATTAGCCGTTAGCCTGAGTATTTTTAATTAATCGTACAGTACGATACTAAATCATACAGTACGATATTCTTAAAAAAAAATTAAAGCATTTAAAACAATTCTCCCCCTGTGTGTGTACATGGTTGCTCCTTTCACATCATACTTCTGTGGCAGACTCAAGAAAATAAAATTAAAGAAATAAAAATTATAGACTTTTCAACCTCCTATTCTAACCCAGTTTGAGTCTCCAGTAACCTTGAGCAGTGTGCATCTGACCTGAAATGTTAGTGCTTATATACAAGGATTAAGCATTTGTAATCTAAAGGAAGTCTATATGGATTCAGTAAGTATTAGTTGTCACCATCAAAATTAAGTGCTCGGGATCCTTGATTTCAACATTGTGTTCTTGTTTCACGTTTTATTTTCCTTGGTTTTGTTTTTCTTTTTAAGGGTTGTGTTTTTGGGATCCTGATTATTCATCTTCATCCTCCATCTTTTTCTTGTTTTCTTCACATCATCCTGGACGATCCATAGATCATCCTGGATGATCTTCTCCGTCCTGGACGATCCAAACATCGTCCTAGATGATCAATTCAAAATCATCCCCAATCTGATCATACGGCTAAGGAACACCAATTATTGGTGATCGTCCTAGACGATCCTTACTTCGTCCTGGATGATATGATCCATATCTTCCTAATCTGATCGCACGGTTGAGCTTGCGCCAATTATTGGTCATCGTCCTGGATGATTCACTACATCGTCCCAGACGATCCACGTGTCAGCAACCGGACAATTCGAATTCGGCCTATCCACACACTTATTGCACATCATCCTGATGATCCACCTAATCATCCTGGACGATACTTTTCATCAACGGTCGTCCGGCTTGACTCCTTGGGACGATCGCCTGTGTCTAATCATCCTGGATGATCGAACCACCTTTTTGACCAATCATCTTGGATGATCTCGCGATCGTACGGGATGATCCGGCCAAGTTCTATTTAAACAGCCGATCTCTTCAAGTTTTTCCACACTTCTCCTTCCACTCTCCCTCACTTGTGCTTTCTCATGGCTGGCAGGAAGCATTCTAGGGAAAAGGGTGCGAGTTCCGCGCTGGGAATATTGATCCCCGCTTTCCCAATGCAGCCGATCAGGCTGTCTTCGAGCGCTATCGTGAGGTGGGGATCACGCAGTCAAAAATAGTAAACCCCCGCCCCTTACCTACCCTGTTCTTGATCTTTTCACACACACCTCCCTCACTTTCATCCTTACCCTAGCCTTTCCATTCAGCCTTGAACTTCTTCAAGTTTTCTTCGCCAATCTGCGCATTTCTATTGACTATTCCACTCTCCGCTCCTATGTCAATCAACGTCCCGTGGAACTCACTGCACAAGACTTTCACAACATCCTCCAACTTTCTGTGACTGGCGACAAAATCCACACTCTTATTACTGACCCTGACTATGATTGGAGTGTCACCAATTACTTTCTTCAAAATACGAATGCACCCTACCACGACAATGCTTCCACTTCCCTCCTTAAGGATGCACGGACCATTCAGCACGTCCTTCTTTCCTCCGTCATCCCAAAGGCTGGGGATCAGATTCACATCACCCCCTATTGTCTCTGACTATATATTATATCTTGGCCCATCGGGACTTTAATGCCACTGACCTTCTTATCTGATACATCGAGCCTCACCACTATTAGGGATCCGGGTCATAGACGTCGTCCAAATCTAGCTTTAGGTTATATCATTACATATGCCTTAGAAACCAAATATGACCTGCAATATCCAGTCCCTCCTGATGTTCCTCCTTCCTTCTTCATAAATAATTCATTCCATGTCCTACAAAGCACCCGACTACATCCGGAGCCCGCCCCAGATGTTGAGGAGGAAGAGGGAGAAGCTATTCCCGTTCCTGCTGCACTAGATGCACCTACTCCCCTTCGCATCGCTTCTCTTTTTGACCATCTGGTGGAGCACTTCGATCAGTGGGAGGCCAGATTCGACTCCTATGTTGCTGCCTAGGAGCAACGGCATGCTGATGACCTACAGCGCTTTACTGACTATGCTGCTCACAAGCAACAGCAGCATGACCAGGATATTGCCTGGATTGGAGCCCACATTACAGCCATTCACAGTTACTTTAACCCACCACAGCCACCTCCTCCTTCTGATCAGGATCCGCCTCTATTTTAGTGTTATATTTTGTAGCTGTTGGTTCTGTTTTATTTGCACTATTTTATTTGTACTGTTGGTTCTGTTTGCCCTCCTCCTTTTTGTGATGTCAAAAGGGGGAGTCAGTTGTAGTAGTTTTTGTTCTTGTTATGTTTTGTACTTGTGTTTCCTGTACTGCTCTGGTTGTTCAATGAAAATTGGAAAAAATTTATTTTTTGATCTCCTAGTTCTTTTATTTTTTAAACTACTGCACATATCTTTGCCATCATCAAAAAGGGGGAGATTGTTATAAATCTGGTTTTGATGATGACAAACATGTTTCTATTGTTTTGCTTGGCTAACCCATTTCAGGCACAAAAGATCACGAGCAACTCAAGCCAACTCAAGATCGGGTCCAAGTGTGTCTAATTATACTATTTTCCTTTTCTTGAGACAATTGTAATGTAATTGATCCCCTAGCTAAGTAACCTTACACACACACACTCATGGGGAGAGCTTGAGTGAATTAGAGTTTCTATTCAAATTTTTATTCAGATCATCCTGGACGATATTCCCATCGTCCTAGACGATCAAGTAAAAATAAAAACCCTAATTAGGGTGACCAAGTTAAGTGTGTCTGATTAAGCAGATCGTCTGGATGATCATTGCATCGTACAGGATGATATGCTCAAATCAAAAATTCTCAGCAGCCAGATCAAGTTAGGCAAGTTTTTATTTTAAGATATTTGGTCTGATCATCCTGGACGATACGTGTATCGTCCTGGACGATCCAGTACAATCACGCCTAAATTAGTCTGGTAATTAAGGAAAGTAATTAATACTTGATTGATATGATCATAACGTCCTTGACGATCGCAGGATCGTCTTGGACGAACATGATCGTCTAGTGTGTTTCAGCTGGACGTCCAGAGCGGTGCTCAGGATGATTTGGGCACATTTTGAACTAATCGTGTAGGACGATATCCTGATCAAGTCATTTTTGGGTCGTCCAGCACAAGTTTCTTTGGACGACCAGAGCGGTCTTCTGGATGAAATTCCTCAATTTACACTAATCATCCCGGACGATCGTAGAATCGTACGGGACGATATGAATAACTTTTTTACTGATCGTCCAGAAGAGCCAAATCATCTAGGCTGAAGCAGTTAATTTTGAACTGATCGTACAGGATGATCTATCGATCGTCCTAGATGATCTTGGCTGACTAGTTAAGATTTAGGGCAATTTTAGAGCGCTCCTTTAAAAGAAATTTTTCTTCAAATAAGAAAAATCTTTTGCCACTTTCCTTTCCAAAGAAACCCTAGAGAGAGAGAGAGAGAGGATCTTGTGAGGGGGAGTTCGTGAGGTTACGAAGGTTGCTCCAAGCAAGATCAGAGTCATCTTCTCCGCTCATCATCTTTCATCGTGTTACTGTTCTTTGTGAGAGGATCGTTTGCAAGAAGATCCGGGGTTCTTTGCCCGCTTCAGGAGGAAGCGAAAGGAGTCCAAGGTTCTCTGCCTGCTTCAGGAGGAAGCAAAAGGAGGTTGGGTTTTCTGCCTCACCGTGTCGGTGGAAAGGAGGTTTTTATACAGGCTTCTCTGCCTTGCTATGGGAGCAAAAGGAGAGACACTTTGAGTTAGTGCAATACTCGGAGGGGAGGCTCCGGGGAGTGGACGTAGGTCAAGATTGACTGAACCACTATAAAATTTTGGTATGTTCTTTCTGATTACTTTCTGCACTTTAGTTTTTTCTGTGATTATCTGCTTGGGTGAAATTTGTGTTTAATCTTTTCGTTTGAGTATTTACTTGTTTCTGCTACATATCATAGAAAAGATTTTTGCTGTTGCTCTCGAATTTTTAAATAACCAATTCACCCTCCCCCCTCTTGGTTAGCCTCAGGACTAGTTCATCAGGGCTTAACAGCCTATCGAACTTTCATGATAAATGATATAAATAATACATTATTCCCTTTTTTGGTGTTATGAAATTAGGCCAATTTTAGCTTTTCTAAGAAAAGTAGATTTCAATGCTTCATCTCATTAAAAAGATGCAGCACCATCAAATATAATTCCTAAACATGATCTTTAGATTCTCCTAAACTCATGATTTGCTTGTTAGATAAATCATCATTTTGGGGAGATTCGACCAGAAGTGGATGTGCTGCAAGGAAGTCGGCAATGGCTTATCCTTTCACAACACATAAAGGAATGAAAGTTATTTCAAATTGAAGCAATATTATAGACCACCATGTTAGACATCCTGACAACGTAGTTTGGGTCATAAGATATTGCAATGGGTTTACTTGAGAAATCAAACTTTCTTAATGAGATAACATGTGGTGCCTTATCTTATTGAGTTGCAAAAACTACAGCAAGATAATGTTTGTCAATAGAAGGATATTGAATTTTCTATCAAAATGAGTCATTGGATAACGTAATAGAGAGAGTTTTCTTTTTCACTTTTTTGACTTGATCCAACAAGGCACCATGCGCTCATCTAAAGCTGCAGTGTAAATGATAAGTGGTTTTCACAGAATAGGGGCTACCAAGACTAGAGGATTTGTAAGATATTGCTTAATATTCTTCAAGGTATTTTATATTTCTCATCCCATATAAATTTGGAGTCCTTTGAAGCTAGGATAGAAAAGGGTTGACATATTCTAGAGAGATTAGAAATGTACCTTCTTATGTATGCCAATAACCCTTGAAGGGACCATAATTGAGTGAGGCTTTTAAGAGGTGGAATATTTAAGATGGAAATGATTTTAGAAGGATCAATTTCAATTTCGTGATGCCTCACTACAAAGCCCAATATTTTTCTTGAAGTAATGCTGAAGGCACACTTCATAGGGTTCATTTTGAGGTTATAGCAGTGCAATCACTCAAACATAATTCTCCAAGTCATATAAATGAGCCTATTTGACTATACTTTTGACTAGAAAATCATAGATGTAACACTCTACTTGATTATGAATAAGTTCATCAAAGATTTGGGTCATGGCTCACCGATAGATTGCACCAATATTTTTTAGACTAAATAACATCGCCTTATTATAAAGATACCTATAGGAGTTCTAAATGTAGTATCTCTCTCATCTTGTGGGGCCTTGATGATTTGGCTATATCCATATGAGCCATCCATAAAGGAGAAAATAATATGAGAGGAGGTAATATCCACCATAAGTATGGGTATAGTTAACAAAAACTCATTCTTTAGTCATCACAAAATTGAATTTGATCATTTTGCTTTTGAACTAGAATGAGGTTGGCAACCCAAGATGGATATTTCTCCTCTCAAATAAAGCTGACATCGTTCAATTCTTAATTTTATAAACAACTTGCTATTCGATCTCTAGATGTATGTGTCAACGAGGTTACTTAATTGGAATGACATCAAGTCGAATCCTGAGTTTATGGAATGCTACATTGAAAGATAAGCCCGACATTTGGTCATATGTCCAAGAAAAGAAACCCTTAAGCTCTAAAAGGAGTTCAATTAGATCATTTGATGAATCTTCACTTAATAAAGAACTAATGAAGGTAGGGCGAGGGTCATCCTCTGTTCCAAGGATAATTTATTTTAATTCATCTACTGTAAATTTAATTTCTTTCTCAAATTCAGGGGGTGCATCCCTAAGTTGAAGTCATCTAAGTCATCTAATCTTTCTAAATAAAGCCTCTCAAGAGAATCAACAGTTTCTATAAGGACCCTTTTAGATTCAAGATGATTTATTATCATAAGATAATACTCATCATTGTCGAATGAACCAATGGAACCAAAACCAATACCACTATTCAAATTTCTTTTATTTTTTATATATCAAAGGCTTTCATGGTATCTAGCTCAACCCTTAGTCTATTAACCTGGCATGAGGCATTTGGAGACATAATTTCTCACACACAGAGGAACATAGCTAAAAGGTAATTCCATAATTTGTTAAAATCACACTCCTCAAGGTTTACATCATCTTCATTTCTTGAGGTGGATGGACCAAAAAATAACTTTTTGGAATTTTCCTACTTCACCACCGAGATTAAGAGAGTCCTTAACTACTAACCCTACATCCCTATTAATGGAAGTTGGGTTAAAGTAAAGATTTTAATTTTTTTGCTCAACTTTCAAACATAATTAATTCTGGCTCATCACTTTGAGTTTCTAGAACATAGTCCTTTAGATCACTATCTTATTCTAAAGTGATATTAAATTTTGGAGGAGAATGTACTTGATTGTAGTTAAAAGGAGTTCTTATACCCTGCACTTTTGAGTATTCATCTAAGCTCGACTCCAATTAATATGTATCGGGGGTATTTTTCTTTCAAGTGAAGCATAGCCTCGATTATGTGCTCTTTGGGCCATTTCTCCCACCTCTTTGAGAGAAAGTTCTTGGCGTTATAAAGATCACACCCTCGATATTGCCTTCATTAGCCGTGTCTTTTTTTCTTCATTTTTCTATTTTTCTGTCTCTTTTAAGTTTACTTTTCCTTTTTCTCTTTTTTTATTCATTTTCTCTGCCTAAATTATAATTTCACTTTTGGAACAAGTGGCAGACCATTGAGTGCATAATACATAACATCCTTGTAGATCCCAATCTCATGAATAGAAAATGGTTTCAATCACCCTGAATCATATTTAATGCCATCTCGTTAATACTTTACACATTGGTGTAGGGTAGATGAAACCATCCTATATTCATGGATCTAAGGCCTACCTAGAAGTTCCTTGAAGTAAGTCATTAAATAAATTATGTGAAATTTGGCTTCAATTTTTAACTCTCCTACTTCTAATAAAAATGTAATTGAACCAAAAGCCTTCTTGCCTTTTTTATTGAACCTACATAGTATTATCTTATCGGTGTTGAGCCTATGCATGTCTACTTTAAGATGTGTGGGTCTTTACATTCATAATCTTGACTGATACATTTAGATCAACAAGGACTCTGGATAATTAAAATTTCTTGCATTTATAGAAATATATAGTGGGTGATTATGATCGACAGACCCTAGAAGTAGATCCTCATTGGAAAAGGTTACTCCTAGGATCTCTTTAAAGTATAAAGCATCATCTTGTGAACACCTAACTGAGTCAAATAGATCTCTGGGTTGATAAGTGCTTTAAATAAGGACTCCATTACTTCTTTTGAGAGAATGAGGGTATCGTAGATGCTCAACCTAGTTGATAATTTCCTAAGATGAGCTAAGAAGTTATAATAACCTTAAGAAAGGATCAGGACCTAGTGAATTTGAAGAAGGATTTGGTTTTTGAGTTAAAGTTTGAATCAGATCATTGGATATGTCTTATTTACCTTTTTCCTTAGTTAAAACCTTAGGTGGTAGGACTTTTCCACCATGAAGCTGTAGCTTCATGATCTCCTCTGGATGATAAATTACAATGGGGCCTATGCTATCCTTAGGTGATGCGACCTTATTTTTTAATGGAGAATCTGAATCTAAAAAATCTATCATGATAGGACTCCCTTGGAAATTAATTTTAGGGTGTTAATATATGATAAGATTTCAGGCTCATCATCCTCTTTAGAGATCAAATTTGAAGGACCAATTTTTGATGGATTTTTATCAATCAGTTCTAAGTTTTGATTTTGATCTCCAATAGTTTCTACTTTCATTATTAATCATTAAAATATATACAAAAGGATTTTTCATTAATTTTTGATCATTTGCCTTTGATGGGGCGAAGTAAAAGTTAGATAAAGTCCATAGGGATAGGGGCTTCACTCCACTATCCCTCATCTGAATATATCTCTCGTTAGCTATTTATTTCTCTCTATAGATATATCAATCATTTTATTTTTATTATTTACAGTAGTTCATACAACTACTGGAGAGGAAATCATCCCAACGTTCTCTTGCGATGCCTCTAACTTAACCATTATGGTCAGGTTCTAGGCTCTCATCGGTAATTGTTGATAAAGTTAAAAAGATTTGTTAATCATCATTTTAAATACCCAAGATAGAATGACATCACAGTTATTTTTAGTGGACAGAGAAATGTTAGAATTTTTACCTGAAATAACCTTATAAACCCTTGATCTAAATCTAAAAAATACTCCTTATGGATGATTATGTTTCCCTATTTAAAATTTTTTCAAGCCAACCTTTAAATATAAAGCAATCTTCAATTGTATGGGCCAACTTGTGGTGATAGGTGCAAAAAGTGGGATCTTCCCTCTTGTTTGCCTCATCTGGCTTCTTGGCCTCTGACAATTTAAAGTCTTCTTTCATTATTATATTTGTAAAAATTTTCCTTAGTTGTTCTCTTTTAAATGGATAGACTTTCTCCATTTCTCTTTAAAAGATATAAAGAAAGGATCCCTAGTTGGGTTAAAAGGTTACTTGGAATGGCCAAGGTGGAGGATTGCTTAGCTGATTCTTCATTGGTTTCTTTCACTTGTCTATTATTGATACAATGGCTGAATTTTTTTCAAAAGATTTATGAGGATTTGCAGCTTTTCTTTCATCGAACAAATCTTTCAAAATGGCTTTTGAGAAGTTTCTTCCTATAGGTTATTGACCTTATTAAGTAGCTTCTCAAAAGTGTCTATTGTGAACCCTTTCAAAAGAAATGCAATAGGCTTATGGATATTCTTTAAAATAATTTGCACTACATGTTGCACTTGTAGCTAGGGCTCATATTTCAGCAAGAGATTTCTCTATCTCAAGATGTACTCAACCAGAGACTCTCCTAGCTTTTGCTTCTCGATTACCAAATCACCTACAGTAATATGATGTTGGGTTCCAAAAAATCTCTTTAAGAATAGGCTCTCCAACTTAGCAAATATCCTCACTAAACCATTGGGTAGATCAACATACCATTTGAAAGTAATTCTAGAAAGACTACGAATAAACTATAGAAATAATAGAGCATTTAACCCTCCAGCCTTGCAAAAACTCACACAAAATCGGCTAAATTCTCTCTCAAGTTCTCTAGACCCCTAAATACTTTAATTGAAGGTGGTACGGAGCCCTTTGGATAAGGGGCTGACTCATATTCCTCAGGGAAAGGCCTACCCTTTGGAGTAGATGTGGCCCCTTGAGATTGGGATATAGCCTCCCTTACCTAGCTTTCGATCATCTATTTGATATCTTTCTCTTAGAGCACAATAGGAGCTATGAGAATCACTAGGATTGCTTCTATCTGTTTTCTCTACTCACCCAATACATGCACTATTGGATGCGACTGCTCATCTTGAGGTTATTGTATTCTAGCTAGTAGATCTTGCATTTATGCTACCCTAAACATCATTTCCTCTACTTTCTTTTTCAGTTTTTTTATGTGTTCATCTTTATCTCTAGCTCTGACGAACACATCTGAGTTTGAATTTATAGTAGCTAAATCATCTTCCCTTTCTACTTGGGATCTATCTATGTCACCGTTCCTCACTAATGATCTAGTCTCCACCATCAAAACACTACTGATAGGAATATCCCCCTCATTAGCATCAATTAGAAGATCATCTTATTCAGAATTAAAGGCTTCTACTAGTTCTTTCTATTTCAGAATATTCTTGATCTTTTGAACTATCTCATCGATAAGTTTCCCCTCAATGGACTCATGATAGATGGGCAAATAACCACTATAGTCCATCATCATCTCAAACTATTTATGCTCAAACTTCACTATGATCTCTTTCATTTTGAGTTCTTGGGTGTCATTGATGCACTCTTTCATTTCTTCATCAATAGTTTTAGCATTCTCATTATCCACTATCTCTTCACCTTTGACTATCACAGGGTCAGTATTCATAAGGGTGGCATCTTAATGGGTTGTGGGATTTCCTTCTTCAAAGATGGTGGACGGTCACGAGAAGGTAACTCTATTCCATCTGATGGGGTGGAAATCTCACATCTCTAAGTGGGAGCCTAAAGACTACTATAAATGGATGCTGACTCTTAGTTCTACTGACTTTCATGGGATCATACACTTTCTGAGGAGATTTGGGCTTCTTTCCTTTCACTTCTTCTATCTTCTTTTGTTCTCCTAGTCTAATCGCAACAAAGGCTAGCTTTAGAGACTTCACAGGATAGATCGGTGGCCTACCACTATGATAGTGGCTTCTTCCTGATCCAACAAGGATGATCTCCTCAGTCTTAGTTGAAAGTTGTCAGGGTACTCGGTGGTAACCATCCACTAAAATTGATGTGGTAGGTTGCCTTACAAACTTCTTGGTTACTCTAGATGATTAAGGGGTTAAGACCCTTGCCTCAGTTATTTCTTCTTTTAGAATCTACATTTCAAATTTATGGGATGTCATACCCTTCATATGCTTAAGATATTCCTTTTTTGTTTCACCTATCTGGGCAGCACAGGTATGGATGTTATTTCTTAACATCCTCTTTCTCTGAGCTAACTTCTCTTTAGGAGTTTTCTTCATATAATATTGCACCAGGGAATGGTGAAGAGTGGGCAATCCTGCTTACTTTCTCCTCTCCCCACTATAGTTGAAAGAGGGAAAAAATGACTTCTATTTAGGAGAGGGGAGGAAGCTGGTATAGGAAAACTCTTCAACAGCCTCAGATTCTACTTCTTCTAAGGCTTTAAGCTAAGCAATCTTCATAGCCTTAGTGATTTTGTTTCTAACCCTTCTTTGATAATTATTCTTTTGATTTTTGCTAGTGAAGGGGATTAAAAAACTTGATCCTATCTCTCACACTGATGGTCTTTCAGTTGATATCACTGACTTCAATTTCTTGTCCTCTTAGTGGAAGATGTAACGAGTAAGGGGGAGACAATAGCCTCTATTTTATGGATGGGGGATTCAGTCCCTGGCCCTAAAGATATATCCAATAAAGGGACATCCTTTTGGGTTTTAGTAGATAAGTCAATCAGCTTCTCTCCATTCACTTGCAATTTTAAGGTTTGGAAATCCCATTCCAAATTGAATAGTATTTACACACTTAACTTTGTCCACAGTCAAATTTGAATCGAGCGAGAAGATGGGTTTTCAAGCCATCTATTTTTTTTTTGGAATTAAAGAGAAAGATTTGAATTAGTCAATTTTGAATGAAAATTTTAAATTATTAATGATTTTGATTCTTATCATATTGATTAAGTTACAGAAATGTAACCTAACATATAGTGATAAGACATGAAAATCATCTGTTCTTTTATAAACAATAGGATCTTATTGTATATGTTATGCTACAAAATGAAATGTGGCATAACATATTACAATAAAATCCATGAGTTATTTTCAATTTATTCATTTCAAATTGAATTGAATTTCGAACCTAGTTGATTTTTCTTGAAATTTTAGAACTCAACATATCGGGCTTTCACCCAACACGAGGTTCATAAAATTGATATGAAAATCTAGAAGAATCGGCTTAACTCACTCATTTCACCAACCAACTTGGGATGAGATGTCAAAGCATCATTTTATTAAAAATTCCCTCACTCACCTCTCTTATGATTTTCTTTTCTTTTTGATGCTAGCCTTACCCACCCAAGAAAGAAATAGGTAGAGGGGCCAACAAAAGGATGGTAGTTTAAACTTACAACCAAAGTAAGCATTATACATATGTAATAAAATTTTTATCATTATTGAAGAGAGAGAGATGCTCCCTTATGGAGTTACCAAAAAATATTATTTGCAAACTTTTGGGGGAATGAGCAAATCAATTGGATTGTAATTATTTTGGGAAAATTTAAATGTAGACTTTTGGATTTATAATTTTGAATTGAACATATTGTTATGAATGATATATAATCTTGGGAGGTAAGAAAAACATTCTCTAATGGGTTCAGATTATAAAATTATAAATTTCAATTTTATCCCGACTAACGCAATCAAATTAAAGAACAAACTACATATGACCCCGAAGGGTCAAAATATTATTCGATCATGTATTTAACTACAGTAATCTAGATGTGATATTATTAATTTCTTATTCAAATTTGTAATAATAATTGATATATCTTCCCAAGGAAAGAGAGTATCATTTATTCTTAATCATTTGAATATGTCAATAATGATTGTCTTTGATTTTAATTTTCCCAAAATGAATAATTTACCAACATCTTATTTAGGAGCTAAATGAGATGGGGTTTAATTTATCTGGGTTCTTAAATATCCTATATAGGCAAGCCTTCATAGTTAATTACAATGTTGGGAGTTTAATCTTCTCATATATACTCTCGATTATAATATAGGTAGAAATTCTATGTAGATTTTCAAGGAGTGATGTGAAGGGAGGGATTTTGGGAGAGTCTTATTTACTGTTGGGATGAACTCTAAGAGATTTGAAGCATAGGGTTTGGTGTTTGAGTTAATTAATTAGTGCATTCTTTAGTTTGACCATTTTAATGAGTTAACTATGTCAAACTCATCAATATTTGACTCATGGAGTGTTTGAGTATGCTTGGAGCATACAATAAACTACTTTTGAAAAGTTGAAATGTTTGATTTGATTGTATATATTGGATTGACCAAGGTTGACCTAGTTTGAGCAAACCTGGGTTAAGTTGACCAAGTTAGTTGATAACTGGGTTTAGGAAACCAATCATATCTGATTCACTGATATTTGTATTTAGAGAAGTTTGATGGAATTTAGGAATAATTTGGGGTTTGATTGTAGGGTTGGTTTGGTCAATTTGACATGGCCAATCACTCTTGAGAAAGGCTTGGGTATAGTTTTAAAACATCCCAAATGATCTTTGGATGCATTGGAAGATTTTCCAAAGGTTGGTTTGAATGAGCCATGTTGAGATTTATGAGAAAGTTTAATTTTTTTAGGGGTTTTTGGGTCAAGTGGTCCTATGGTTAACCATGGTCAACCAAGGTCCACCAAAAGTTAAATTTTGTGTTTAACATGTCATAACAATTACCATGAACATGTTCAAGGGTTATAGGGAGGTTCCCAAGGTTAGCCCCACAAGATGCATGGTCTTGTGGCATGGGCTATAAATATTTGAAGGTATTACTACATTTAGAATTCAATTAAGTTTTGGGAGTTAGAGAGATTGTATTGCTCTCAAATTGTGAGAGTTGACCCCAAGGACATGTCTAATTAATATGCAATTACAAAATCATGATTCCAAGGTAATTTGGTTTAGTTTTTAGATGATTGAAAAATCACTCAAAATAGGTTATGGGACACGGGATTTTGGCCTTGATTTTCGGTCATACCATTAACAATCATATAAGTGATTACTAATGATAGTGTAAGAGGGGTCAAATGGTAGCTAATAGTTGACTACCAATTGAGGGAATTTGGGTTTGATTTGGATTGGATTTGATTTTGATTGGATTTTGGATTGAGTTGATTTTGATTTAGTTAACTTCATATAAAAATGAGGTCAACAACAACGAAGATATATATATCAAACTACTTGCCTTCAGGGATGCCACCTCCTCTAAAGAACTAGAGCATGCCAACTCCCATTGAAGAACTTTAATCATGATCATGTTGTCTTTCCCAATACTATTGAAGGAAGCCATATATCAAACTACTTACCTTCAAGGGATGCCACCTCCTATGAAGAACTAGAACATGTTAACTCCCATGGAAGAACTCTGAACACGATCATGCTATCTTTTCCAGTACTATTAAACTTATTGTCACTTCCTATTGATGAGGTTAGCTTCTCAACAATGAACATTATGGCATGTTTTGGGGGAGACCATCTTTTTTCTTACATAACACCATGTTCATACTATCAAGAAGCTGATCAAAGTTAAGAAAAACTTTAAGTTTTCTCAGAAGCTCCTGTGGAAGGAGAGGACTACAAGGCTTGTCATAATGGATAAGGAGAAGGGGTTGCAAGGAGACCATGTCAAGGTGAAGGTTGAATTGAATAAGGACTACTTTTCAAAGGAGTGGGCACTAAAAGCTAAGGAGCTCATCAAGAAAGAGGGCACTAAGGAAACTGCTAGAACTTAAGTGACAGAGGATATGTAAGCTACTTTCTTTAATAGTGATGATGAGTGTGTTGATGTCTCATGGAAAAAGTTTAGAAGCGGGATTGAGTACTACTTGAGAAAATTTTCTTCATGAGGTGAAGTTGACTTATGATTCTAGCATCCCATATCTTCTTTGAAGAATTCTTTGGGAGATAGAAGGGAATGGTGTGAGTGCAATTGATGAATGAGCCATTGTTACCCATCTTTAATAATCTTCATTTTGTTTTTCTTTAGGTTTTTATTTTTTTAGCCCCAAGGGGGGATGTACATATAACTATTTATTTTAATGAAATAAAAAGTTTTCTTCTTACTCATTTCTTATTCTTCCATGTATATGTATTTGTTTATCATTTTAGAATTTGTCCAAGTGTTGGATTCACCTATATAGAAATGTGAGAGGGTATTTTCCTTTATAGGATAATGATAAAAGATGCATGCAGGGGAGCTCTCCCAATTTTCTCTAAATTTTGAATAGATAAGTAACTCAAAAATAATGTGGTTAATAAACTAAATTGACTAGTAACTTGAGTAGGGCTTACCAATAAGTGATTTGTCAGGGGAGGGGGACATTGTGTTTAGTAAAAATGTAACTAATCAAACTTAAGCTCATCATTGAGGTAATATGTTTGAGAGAGAGAGAGAGAGAGAGAGAGAGAGAGAGAGAGAGAGAGTACTTAAACTCAATGACTTGAGCAAGTGAACTTGGCATGGGAGTAAGAGAACCTTATCAAGTTTGCATGTCTTAAGTGATAAAAAAACTTTGATAAAGCTTGATAATTAGACTTGGTATTGGTTGCAAGTTAATCCTTACCTCTATGATGGGTAAGAGAGTTGGCTATGACACTCTATAGAGTAAGCTCATAGCTAGTTTATTTTTATGTGAAGTTACCTTAGGTGGGTCATGCCTTATGCTAGATTTTTTTTAGTTTTTATGGGGTAACCGCCTATACTTGCAATTTATAGGGGACTAGGGCACTACTCATTATTGATCTTATCAAAAAGGGGGAGTTAGTTTATAGGACTACTCGTTAGGGTACTGACTATAACTTTAGTGTTTGACCACTATGACTCATCATTTATAGGAAGCTCACATGCTAATCATTATAGATTTTGTCACAAAGGGGGGAGTTAATTTATAGTAGCTTGGCAATTTGTTATAGGAACTTATTGACCTATTACCTTTGTGAAGTTCTTATGATGAATGTAGTGAGTTAGTAATATTTTAATTTTGTCCAGTTATTTATTTTTTCTTTAAATGCTTTTGTCATTTCCTTCCTTTTTCCTTTTCTCTTCTTTTTCTACTTGTCTCTTTCTTCTTCTTTGTTTTTTTGAATATGTACATTGAGCTAGCTGTTAGTTTAAAATTTGTTAAATTTTAAGTTAAACTCTTTAAATTAAAATTGCCTCACTTGATGATTTTTTACAGGAATATTCAAGAAAAAAGGACATTTTTTGAAAAAAATTATTTATCCAGCACCGTAGTGCTAGACTTTTGAGCCCTGTGGCATTCTTGGACAAATTCTCATAGTACTGGCCAAACATCATAGTGCCATATCACATCAACACTGCAATGCAACCTAGAGCATTGCAGCACTGAATCTCCAAAGCGCCACAATGAAGCAGTAAATTTAATAACTTTTTGGAAATGACATGTTAATTTTGTCAGAGTGCCATAGTAGAGAAATTCATCAGTGCCATGTTGTTAGCTCATTTTAGAAGAGATGCATCACTACCACACTGAGCGCTATAGCACCAGAGTTTGTTATTTATTTTTAACATAAATGTCATGTTCAAATTAATGAGGAGGGCTAGCCATTTTATCATTTTGTACTTAATCCTTAATAGAGTCCATTGGGAGGGAGAGTCTGCGTGAGTGAGGAGAGATGGATAAGGGGACAAGGATTGGTTGTATCCACTATTACAAGAGAAATCATGTTCTATCTATCCTTAAACTCTACTCTTTTATTTATTTCATATTTGAAATAAAGATTGTGATGTTTATAGTAATTTCAATATTAGGCTAATTTAATTCCTAGGCTTATGATATTATAAGAATGAATGTTTACCTAGATTAGTTCTCAATGCTTTTAAATATTACAATTACTAGTTCCTCTAATCTTCATTTTATTTGTCTGTAGGTCTTACACAGTTAAAATGTGTGACCTAGATCCTGGATGGAGTTATTGAATAATTAGGGGAATTATAACAAAATTCCTCCATGTCAAGGAGGTAATACCACTATAGTGAAGGGATTCTTTGCTAGAAATTCCAAATAACTCAGAATAGATGAGGAGTTACAAATGCTATGATTCGTATCCAAATTAGGAAGATCAATCTATGTACACATAAATTCTTAACTATCATAAGTTCATGAAAATTTTTAAAACATTAAATTTTCTCCATGTAATTTTTAGTCACTTACTTTCATTAGCACAACCCTTTATTTTTTTTTTTTTGATAGATAAATTAGCAATGAATAGTAGTAATAAAGTAATTTTTGAGATCATTCTAATCCTATTAGGAATGATACTCAACTCATCCATATTACTTGACACAATACATATAATACTGTAATATCCATTTTAGACCATAAGTGTAAGGTTTAGTGTTCGCACAATCCCAATCACTAGCATGCAAGATAAGTTACATGACTTTAAACATGGCTCACCAAACCTAGTTAGCAAGGGATAAGGAATCGACCTCACTAAAGTGAGGACTTTACTTCTGTTGAGGAATTTGGCTAGCCTCTAGGTCTTTGCGCCTGGAGGCCTCAACTCTCCTACAAAGAGTATTCTAATTTAATTTTTGGCATGATCCTGGATGAGAACTTGGCTAGTTCTTATCTCAGTTGATAGCACTTGATTTTCATATTGTTAAGTATCTATCAGGTGTTCATTTCTAACTCACTACCAAGTTGATCAGGTTTTTAGATGAGTCTCCTAGGATCTTCATATGGATTTTAGCAGCTTGACTCACCTATATGAGTTTCCCAAGCATTTAAGTGATCCCCTTTATGAGCAAAGCTCTTTATTTTTAATTTTATGGAAAAGTTAGTTCACCTAGAATTATCTTATGTAGGGATAAGTTCCTTGAGTTATTATAAAAAAAATATAAGAAATTCTAATTTGTAGGTTTGCTTAAATTAGGACTTGCTCATAAATGAATAGTAAAAGGATAACAAATAGGCAAGAAAGGTTCTTTTTAAAGCATTTTAAAAATTGAAAGTATAGAAGTACATGAGTAAGGACTTACTTTATTGATTGAAATTTTTTAGATCATATATGCTCCATATTCTTCGTACTTCCTTCCCAAAATGGGTCTTTATTTGATAAGCTTTTGGATCAAACCCCTCCTTAATGATGTAAGGACCATCCCATGTGGTCACTAGCTTACCGAGCATAGTGTGGTAAGAAGCTGCATAAGCTTTCTTTAGAATTAGATCATAATGATGGAAGGCTTTCTCCATCACATGTGAGTTATTGCACCATACCATTCTCCTTTCATATCTCTTACCCAAGGAAAGCTTGTACTCTGAGCTATTGTAAAAGATCATCTTCTATTCTCAAGCCTTCTTAGTTTGTCACCTCCCACTCAGTGAGTTTATTTATTCATAATTGGTAGCGGTGATGACTCACTAGCTATGTAAGTTGAGCTCAATAGGTAGTAGTTCCTTGGTACTATGGGAGAGTAAATAGTATTTATTTAGTCACTAGTGAAGGATTCATCTGAAAGTTCGATAGGGATGTTAAGCTTTCATTAACTAGTACCGAGGCTAACCAAGAGGGGGGTGAATTGGTAGTTTTTAAAAATTCTTTAGCAACAAGAAAGATCTTTTGATAATTTACAACGAAAATGAGTAAACACAGTAATGAAAAGATCAGTCACAAATTTCACCAAAATAGATAATAACAGAAAAATAAAGTACAGAAAATAATTGGAAAGAACACACCAGATTTTATAGTGGTTCGATCAACTTGACCTATGTCCACTCCCCGGAGCCTCCCCTCCGGGTATTGCACTAACACTAAGTGACTCTCCTTCTGCTCCCACAACAAGGTGGAGAATCCTGTACAAAAAACTCCTTTCCACCAACCCGGTGAGGCAGAGAACCTGAACTCCTTTCGCTTCCTCCTAAAGCAGGCAGAGAACCTGGACTCCTTTTGCTTCCTCTTGAAGCAGGCAGAGAACCCTGAATATTCTTGCGAATGATCCTCCCATAGAGACACTGATAAGATAGGAGATGAAGAATGGAGAAGATAACTCAGATCCTTGCTTGGAGCAACCTTTGTGAATCCCTCACAAACTCCCCCTCATAAGATCCTCTCTCTCTCTCCCAAGCTCTCTCTCTCTCTCTCTCTCTCTCTCTCTCTCTCAAGGTTTTCTCTGGTAAGGAAAGTGGCAAAAGAATTTTCTTGTTGGAAGAAAAAGATCTTAAATAGGAGGGCTCAAAAATTGCCCTAAATCTCAACTGGTCGTCAAAGATCGTCCAAAACGATCGGTCAATTATCTGTACGATTAGTTCAAAATCACATGTATCAGCCTAGATGATCTTGTTCCTCTGGATGATTAGTTGACAAAATTTATTCAGATCCATCTTGTACGATTCTACGATCGTCCGTGATGATTAGTGTAATT